>OY728147.1:590528053-591748024 GCA_963277665.1 Viscum album
TCAATTTAGAAGTAACCCACATCGATAGTAGAGATATAAAATTTTATTTTTTAATTGAGATAAATAAAAAACTATAGGAATAGATGATAATACATATTATTCTTTTACAATAGTAAAAATAAATATTTTTTGTATGAAGGAATATGGAAATGGAAATAAAATACCCCCAAACAGAGAGTGGAAGATTTCATTTAATATTATGCATTTTATACTGTAAATATAATTCAAAAAGAATATTTTTATGAGGAAAAATAAATTACAAATAAATAAATAGAAAATATAATATAATATATAAAATTGTTAGAACATTAAAACATTAGAAGAATGTTTTCAAAGAAGAGAGTACTACTTATTAAAAGAGGTTTTAGTCAAGAAAACCCCTGATAAATTTGGTAACATATGAATCAAAAAGATAAAAGATAGAAGATAAAATGGAATTTTAATTACCATGAATTGAAATTAATGTAATAAAAAATATTATATTAGGTAGTATAAAAAACATATAAATAATAATAGGTTAAGAATATAATAGATGTCTAAAATAAAGGATGTTTAAATGAAAACCCTTACCTTAAATTATCAATTGCACGAACATGATCGTATTTCCTATATAATCAATAAGATTTTATAATTGGACATTATTATAACTTTATTTATATTTATTTAACTTAATACAATTCAATTATATTTTTTTATCACTAACTTATTATTCATTCATAGTTAATATTAATCATCTGTGGTCAATTGTTCCATTAGTTTTGTTCTTGATTCAATATGAAAGTTTAATCCTCAATCCTTTTATTAAATGTTAAAACCCTTTATAATGGTCATAGAGATATTATAGATGTTTTTTATAGATTACATGGATTCCCATTATTATTTCATGAATTTTATGGAAATGCTTCGTAAAGAAAATTTATAAATTTACATTTTTATTTGGATATTGAGTCAATAAAAATAATTAAACTTTATTAATTAATATACATGATTATATTATCATTCTATAATTATAAAAAAAATATTAAATAAATCATTAATACCCCGTTTTAATGGTAATTAAATTTTCTTAATAATTCATGATAAAAATATTCTAGCATCGTTCATGTAGGTGGTTAAACCAACCCAAATAAAAACGTTTTATAATGAATGAATGAGAAAGATTATGTGGTTATATTATTGTAATATCAATATTATATGAGAATAATTATTTAAATTAAAATTTATTAATATTTTAAAATATAATAAAGGATTGGTGGATGAATAAGATAAATAAAATGATTAAGGAAGAGATGATAATTATGTTGAAAAATATAATCATCCCTTAATGACTTTGAAATTAAGGATTTAGGACTCCTTTTGTGGCCAGAATCTCCCAAACATAATAAAAATTTATTATATTGGGAAAATGGTCATATAATGTAGATGAATAAAAAATATAGGTGTTCTTCGGAGTGGGTAGAGGAGGGATCATTTTATATCTATGTTTTTGAGACATTTATGAAAACACTAATTTCATAATGTATAAAGATGCAGTTTCTCAAGTTATGTGGCCCAAAAAGGGACAAGATATGGGAATAAATCTTGAATTCCAGTTTTAAAAAAATCATGATGAGTTTTAGAGATATTATATATCTATACATCTTAGTTAAATATTTCACCTCATTTTACCTTTTATCGGTGAAACTTACTTTGTGCAACAATAATGTATTTAAAAAAATGAGATAAACCTTATTAACTAATTTCAAAAAAAATATTCTAAAAAATATTTTGATTTTATTAAATAAAATTTATAAAATTCATAATAACTATTTTTAAAATAAAAATTAATAATATATAGAAGAAAACTTTTAAAAAAGTATCTTTTGTAACATTAAATGATATTATTCTTATTTCTAAACAATTATTAAAAATACATAAACATAAATTAGTATATTTATATATAAAATACATTTAATTAATTATAATACTCTAACTATGATAAACTTTACTTTTATATAAAAACAAAAAATATATAAAAAACAATATTCTTAAACAAAACATACTTTTTTTACCATGAATTATTAAATTTTATTATTTAAAATTACTTAATTATTTTTTTCATTATATTAATTCATTTTACTAGTCATTTTTTTTAATTTTATCATTAACTTTTATTAAAATCAATATGTAACTCTAACAAATTTAATAAAAATTCATAATGTATAAAAATAATTTATTTTTAATAAAATATATTTTAACAAATGAAATGATATATTTTCATTTCTTTAATTATTATTTATTATATATGAATTAAATTAAATATATAATATTTTGAACATGTTTTTAACTTCTAAATCCCCATTATGAAATCATCCATATTCCTATTTGACACATGTACACCTAATAACCATATATATAATGACGATATATCAAATGATTATATAACCAATTACCATATAAAAATTATATTACCCTTTCCTATTCCTATATATATCGTTTAATAATTACCTCTAAATAATTAATCTAATATCTTTTTCATAATTTATAAAATATTTATAACATATAGTACTCTTTTCATAGTTTCATGTGGTGATACAATTATCATGGGTGATCACAAGTATGGATACTACAAGACTGTATACCTTTTAGTTACCTTTGGTTTCATTCATATCATAATTTCCCTAATTATGTTTCATTGACATTATTTTATTTTATTCCATTTTATATTGTAATAATTCTCTATAATGAAATATAGAATTTTTCATTTTAGTTCAGTATTTCATTTAAGAGAAGATATCCAAAAAGGTAATTTTAGACTACAAATATAGGGTGTTACAATACTTGAACCTAGAGAGGTTTTAAATGTAACAGATAAATGATTATACTAGTCCAATTAAAAGATAAATTCACTTTTAATCCTAAAGTTTTTTTGGATATGTTGGTAAATAATGATCATAATGTAAATGCTAAATTAAAAATCTATAACAAACACGATGTTAATGAAAATATTTATTTTAAAGATTTTAGGATGATGATCCTATAAATATTAAAAGAGTTCCATGTATTTAAAATCATTAGAAGTCATACCCAATCTCTTATTAAATAATTTTATTGGTAAAATTTTAATATATGTCCTTATATTGATGCATTAGGTTTTACATAGTGATGAAAAAAAACATTACATGGATATGAACCATCTTAAACAATATCAAAAAGAACATAACTAAATAAAATCTTTTATGTATTTTTCTTAATGGATATAGTAAATACCTACAAGTATATTTGGATTAGTTTTTTAAAAGAGTTTAATAATATAAAAAATGTATTATGTTATGAAAAAGGAACCTATACATTATCATTCATTCATGGTGGTTGCATATTTCATGGAATGGAATGATAATCAACCCCTCAAAGTAAGACTTTGAGTTTTAATTATTTGATATTCACCATGGAGATTTATGAATTGTAATGAAATGTGAATATTAATGTGATTTGGGGATTATATAAAAATTAGGAGTTTTTATGCTAAAGAATAAATGAGATTTATATTTATAATAACCTGCTATAAATAATATATGAAATTTCATATCTTATTTATTTATTATACTGAAGGTGAATTTTTATATTAACCCTCATTACATGAGGTCAATAAGTAATCTCCCATGTGAAACTCCATACTTTTATACCATACTTATTCTATCTTTAAGTTGGGGATAATAAAGGGATGGTTGGGTATATTATACATAATGTGGTTGTTTTCTTAATCAGGACATAATTTTTCATATTCTATGATAGGTATGAAATTTAAACCTGTGATTGAGAATTAATGAGAAAGTTTATAGCCATACCTTTATTAGTGAAATGTGGTGTTCTTATTTATATTAATGAGTGCAATGTAATATACTCATTTATTTATATGAGTGACATGAGATATGCCCATCTATATTATTTAGCCTTTAATGGAATAATGGAGAATGTGTTAGAGTATATGATATTGAAATATGAAATGTCTCATGGTTAATAAATTTCATGGACAAAGGGATTGTATTATTATTCATGATTTATGTGATATATCTACTGCGCAAGTGTGGTTTTATGTGCATTTTTTGGAAATAAATTCAAGTATATTTATATATTTTGTAGAATTTGTTATTTTCATGATATATATCCTTTATTATAATATTATATCATAGAATTCATAACCCATTTCAATACTATAAAGTCTCGTGGGTCCACATGTAGTGGAATTGTGAATGTGGATATGTTTTTTTCAATCGTTTATAAATAAATGTTTAGATCATAATGATGATTACAATGAACTATGTAAGGCTACCCCATCCTAGTAATTAGGTTGACGATTCATAATACTCGGTGTTTTTTCTCGATCCCAACGGGTTTACAACTAATTCTTGGGCATAAAATACACTTAATAGGGAATGATTCTTCTTATGTAATTATAAATAACTAATGAAACCTCCACCTTAAGTTCAAAATGACCTTTATATATCTTTGTGAGACATTAATAAATGATAATATGTTTTTAAAGTATAATCAAACATGATATAATAACTCAAAATAATAAATGAATGTCAGTTTTCAAAGACAAATATACCAATATCTATATAAGTAAAAAACATAAGCTATTATATATATCTATAATTTATTAAGTAATTAAAATAATAGTGATAACCTTAAGGGAAGATTATATGGATGAATACATAAGAGGTACCCAAAATACTCAACCAAATTAACAAAAATGATGAAGTGTTACAACCCATGATTCTATGAAAATAAGGAATTTCCAACCTTGTCACCACATAAAAAATCCTTATTAAATCTACCATGAAACCGCTACCACATAGAGGAGCCTTTTCTTTACCTATTTTAAAAAAAGTCTTTATATATCTAAATTTTATATGTAGGTTCTGAGTATGATTCCTAGAGGACGTGACCATAAAATTACATGACTTAAAGAAAATATTTCATTAAAATACATACCTAAAATCATTTAGTTTTATAGTTTTAGATAATTATTGAAAAAATATTAACTAAAAAAACCCATGTATTTTTCAACTAATAGACATTTTTTTCACTACATATGCGACTGATTAATCCATAACAATTCTTTGACATCTACCATAACTTTTTCTACACCAAAAAATCTTTTAGACATACCACGTTTAATAATTTACTACATTAGTTGGGTAAAATAAACATAAGAATGGGTGGGATAAATAATTATTAAGGGTAAGTATAATCATTGACAAAAAAGATCATAAAAATATATATATACATATGCGTATTATAATTTAATCCAGGAAAATGAAACTAAAATCTAGTATTCATATACACTAACATATAGATTATAAACCAAGAATCATATCCTAAGGATTTAGTATAAAGAAACCAATATCAACTGATAATGGAATCTTAATAGTATGACCAAAATATAATTCATGACATCATTAACATAATTCAAGGTTCACTCCCAGGACTAGAATCGCATAGTGGAAAAAGTCTCTTGGTATATTAGGTTCACTCCCTAATCCAATACATAAAATTTCATGAGATATAAATAATTGTCCAATTCATTAGAGGGATATATAATTCAAGACCCACACATCACATCATATTATTCACATTCATAAGTGTTCTAGATAAATAAAATTCATAACTTCTTCAAATAGAAATTCACCTGAGAAAGAAATAAGTTTCATCATTATTTATACGAAAAAATGACCATAAACCATCTAGAGAAATAAGTTGGATGGTTTTAAAATAACATATTCCCATTCAAAAAAATAAATTTATAATTATGTTTACTTTGATGTAAAAACACTTTACAAAAATAATTTTTCAAACGACACCACATTTGAGATCAAGAATTAAGGTTGTTTGATAACATGAATTTAACACATAAAAAAACAATATCATATAAAATAGTTTTTAAATCAAGAAATAAAAATCCCAAGAGATTAATTCATTTTGAAAATTAAAAGAGAAATTGTATGTAAAAATGTGAACGAGTTTTTTAGAAGGCACTTTTAACATTTCCATAAAAGACAATATTATGGGTCATTTTACAAAGTTGTTTTCAAAAAGGTGAAGTGAAATCATTGTAATCATTTATTTTAAAAAGAAACATCAACAATTAAGACATAAAAGTGACATAAATTTTCATCTTGAAGAGTTTTAGAGTGGAATACAAACCATTGATTATGAAGTAGAAGAAAACCCCTTTCTATACCATTATTGAAAACCCACATCATGAAAAAATACAAAAAAAGTCTTTTTGAAATGATTAATAGTAAATTATGAATGGAATAGGAAATAAAACATGTTATGTATTATAAATATTAAAGGAAAAATTTTTAAGGAATATGAAAACATTGTCATGGATGGTAAACCATTATTTAGAGTATTTGAGTTATTCTTAACATAGTTACATTTTCAATAAAGAAGATAATTCATCAACACTATTGATTTTTTAACAAAAACTGATTTTAAATTAAAGAAATAGGTAGTAACATATAAAATGAAATATGAATCTCAGGAAGAAATATCATGAATAATGAGATTAGTCTGAGTTCTGAACAACCCATTGTATTTTAGGGAAAATATCATTCATAGTGTGATACAAGGAAGAGAATTAATGTAACTGAAGTTTCCATGATGAACTAGGATTTAATATATTATAATTTAATGGAAATTAGTTACACCATATAAAATTATATTGGTGTATAATATCACAACATGTCTAAATGAATTGTGATAGAGATGTAAACCCTTACAAATTTTGAATTTTTTTTGCGTCAATACCCCATGAGAAAAATAACTTTGAATACATAATTAAATATCATGAAATATAATATAATCATGAATAAAAAATATTAGAGGTAATTATATACACCATTCCAATGAAAAATTGGTACATAATAAGAAATTTGTTTCAAGGGTTGGATAATTGATACAATAAACCCTTAAAAGTAACATAATCTTTGAGGTAAGGATCATTTGATAATGAGGATGTAAAGAAAAAAATTTAAAAACCCAAAAGATAACAAGTATGGAAAATATAAATTACTCATAATTTAGAATAGATAAAACATGGAAGAATAATAATTCTTGTAACTTAATGGATTAAAATTGAGTTAACACAAATCCTTATCTATTTCCTAATTCATTCTGTTCATGCACCTATGTTATTGAATAATCATATTAAGTTTATTAGATACCTTATTATTTATATGTAATTTTATATGTACCATTTATTATCATAATCTATTTATTTATTATTATTATTTCTTATCTTAACATGAAAATTGAATCGATGTAGGATTATTTCATAAATTTTAGTGATCGGATATGATATTTTAATAATAAGATAAATAATTAATATAACAGACCCAAACATGATAGATATTACTACATTATTCATGTAGGTGGTTAAACCTACCCAAATATGAACACACCGTATTGTGATGGGTGAGTATAGTAGAATTAGTTTATAATATCATTATAATAGAATAATAATGATATTATTTAGTTTTTTCAATTTAGAGAACAACATTTTAGTGCATTGGACAAATAATGAAAAATAAGACAAAAAATGAAAAACGTTACTTTGTGGAGGCAGTAGACCACAATACGCACAATTAATGTAATTTTATTTTTATAAGTTGATGTAATGGAGTAAATAATGGTTTTTTATTAATATAATAACACATCAGTATAATAATGATACTATGTTAATTATACTACTATGGTTTTGATATGTTTAAAATAGAATGATTAAGAAGAAAAAGTAAGGAGTGAATAATACTCAATTTAGTACCATAAACTTTCTTTTGAAAGTATAATTGGAAAGAAAATAATTATGAAAAATAATGTAGACTAGAGGTTTATAAAATTGATAGGTGATTATAGGGGGGGAAAATTTAGAGTTTTAAAAAGTAATTCAAATGAATAGTTGTGGCATGAAGGGGTGAAAGTTTCCCCTTTTATAAGTAAATAAATTTAAACTTTTTTGAACACCAATTACATTTTCAATGATATCATTTCACTATTAAAGGGATAAAGACTAATTTTATTTACAGAAAATTGAGTTTGATGTGATATTTGGTTTATAAATATTCAACAAATAATTCCAACACATGTTTTGAACATACTGAAAGTCATCTGTTTTTATATTTTTACTATGAATTTTGTTTTTTGTTTTTATCAAGGTAACTAGTTTTTACCCATGTAACTTACAGTTTACTAAACATATGAAATAACCAATATTACAAAATTTGGGTTTTATGAACCAGAGTTTTTTCTATTTTTAATCTAATTCAATTTATAATTAATATAAATTTAACCTTTAAATTAAAATTTATTATATATAGAGAAAATATTTTGTAGAAAAATGTTTTTTTCACCATTAAGTGTTCTTAATCTTATTTGTGATTGATTAATAATTGAATGAGGTATATTTTATTTAAATATAGGATTAAAAATTTATTAAATTCACATTTTATAAGAGATTAAATCATTTAATTAGATGAAAAATATACAATTTTAATAAAATTATTCTTTGAAAATAAAAGTTCTACTCTAATCTAGGTCGATAAAATTTATCTTACTAATCATACTATTATTATCAGAAAATAAAATTAAACATATTAAATAATATGATTATTGTTTCCTAAAATATGAAATATTTTTTTTAATTTCTAAATTTTATGGAAGGTAATTGTATTTAATATAAGTGAATAAATAATTTTATAGAGTAAAATAATACTTATGTTTCCAAAAAATACATGTATTTTAAAAAAAAAGTAATTTTAAATTATTTTTTGATTATAAATATATATATTTTATATAAATTTTTTAAAAAAAATTGAATTCATTATTTTTTTATGATAATGTCATAAAAGTGATGATTTTAGCAATATTGGTATATTTTCACTATTCACGTAAAACCACGGCTTTTAGAAAATTCCCAAAAATACATACTAAGTTAATTTTGACATTATAAATATTAAAATTCAATTTCTAAAATTTTTAAATTATGATTTTAAAATATATAATGAGAAATATTTTTGTAGAAAATAAACTTCCTTTTTATTTAAAAGTCAGAATATAAAATATGAAAAATACATGTGATAAATAATTTATTTCATTAATTATTACATATATATATATATCTAATTTCATTTTACATATCCCGTTGATATATCCACATAATATCTAATAATAAGGTATGCTCTTGTGGTAGATGAGGGTGGTGATTCTGCAAGCATAGATCTTGTCCAAATTTCCAAGAGTAAGAATTTCTCTTGCATATGATTTTTCTCTTATCATAATTGTTTGAGTTCATATTCGGCTTGGTATAGAGAAAATCCAAATAAAGCGACTTCCTTTTTGAACTCGAACCAATGATCTTGATAAGGATGACTTCCACTACTCTATTCCATTTAATTATTTTATAGATTTCTTAATATGGTTAATTCCTTTTATACTCACTAATTTAATAGCTATATTATAATGGTCCAATTTTATTTTAACATATGATGCTTTTTTTAGTTTACTGTTTCATGTAAGACATGATATTAACTTGATATTTATTTAATGAAAATAATTATTAAAATCTAAAGTCGTTCCATTCTCACCCTTAAATAAATTGCATCCTTGCAATTTTAAAACTCATATGATGGGAATAATTTTCCTAGGGAACTCCCAATTAACAATGAAATGGTAGTTTATCATCAGTTTATTTTGGATGTGAAATGATATTTCCCTATAAGCAATTTTATATGAGCCCTTTGTAAGAGTAGATAATCCATTCCTAAAAGAATCCTAATAAGAAATAACTTCCAAAAACCTTGAAGAAGATCATTTTACTATAGATATAATAATTATACCACCAATTTTTTTATTTATAATTCAATATTTAATAGGTTTAAACTCCCATTATATAATGAATACACAAATATACAGTGAAAAATCACATTCTACTTCAATAGAGGTCATTTCATAGGCTTTCCATATTCTCATGGTCTAAGAAGGTATTGGTGCCAATTTTCCTCATTATTCATTTTATTAGGGTATTGATTTTTATAATGTACAATTTCCTTTCAATTTTGTTAATAAATATTTTTAGTTTCTCTCTTTACCTCACTATTTTTTAGTTTTATGAACATCATCTTCACAATTTTATAATTTACCCATCCATTAAAGGTGATTTTCCCGCACACTTCTTTCGATATTTTTGATATGTTGGGAATTTAATATTCTTTCCTTCATTAACCTTATCACATGAACTTACATGAGACTCAATCATTCTCTTCTTTGGCGTGTTTGTTACTTTTACTTGTTCAAATTGTTAGTCACATTTTTTGAAATGTTTTTTGGAATAATCATAAGGTTTCTCACTCCAACTCCCATTCTGATGGGTTTTTCATTGAGGTAATCTCTAAATTTTTCCTCACACCCATGTTTACTTCTAGTTCAATACATTACTAAAACCAAAATTAGTAACATGAGAGTTGACTAATTAGCATTATAAAATTATTATCATAAATATCCCTGAGAAAATTTAACCACAAGATTTCTTATTTTATAACACTATCATGTTAACCTACAGTTCTATCTATTCAACCTATGTGACGTCCCAGACCCGGATTCCACATAAAGGGTGCCTGAGCCTGGTGGGCCACATGGCCTCAAGCGCATCTCCTCGAATTCCAGAGGTTTCTGACCAACTGCGAGGGCTTATGGCATGTCCATGGGGAGACTATGCCCTCATTACCAAAGTGTAGAGAAACAGGTAAAATTAAAAATAGTAAAATAGAAGAAGAAATATAATTAAATAGAAGGAACAATGGAAAAAAGAGACAATAGTAATAATAACTGAAACTACTGGAATAGAATTCAGGAACTGATGACATGTCATGTACTAGAAAACTGTAAAACATGGATACAAACATCAAGAAAAACATGTTTCAAAAAATATAAAGGAAATCAAATAATATCCCAAGCATCCCGAGTTAAAAATCTATCCCCTACTATCAATCTCTATACTAAATTGTAAGAAATCAAGTGTTTTATGTCGTATGCTTCCCTTTGTCAGCACCTGCAACTATGTAATATGTCCCGGGTACCAAACAGTGGTCGGGGAGGGTGTGAGATAAATCTTAGTGGGCCACCACCAATGATGTCTATAACATCCGGCCCATGTAATGGAAATGTAATAGTATGAAGGCATACATATATAAAGTAAATAAGTACAATGTAACTAAACACACAAGTACCTACTTCAGCCCTTGGCTGGTGTTTGAACATGTAACAAGTTCATTTATTAATCAATTACCAGTTAATATTAATAGTTCTTGTGAGGCATGGCTAGCACTAACATAGTCTCTTGATATTGTAGATAGTGAATGTTCCAAGGTAATGAACAAGGCAACTTATACCTCTAGGGTCTCTAACTTAGTAGTAATTGTATCCTGGCATGGGATAAGAGTGTAATACAAGGATCATATTCCAAGGCATTCCACAATAAGGTGCATACCGAATCCATGGTGATCATCCAAGGTAATACGGGGCTAGGTAGAGACAGAGCCATATGGGATGTAATCATGGAACCTACTTGTCAATATTGGATCCAAGGAGTGTATATGATGCATCCTATAACAATATATAGGGATCCTATGATATCAAATCGGGCATCCAAGAACAGGCAAAGATCGAGATCTAGGTGGTTCTTAAAGTAAGAAAGCAGTATCCTTGAATTAGAGTGGGGTTCTCGAGTTCTCATGGCATTCCGTGATCAAAATCCAAGGAGAGATTGAGTCAGGCCATTCCTATTTGATTATGAAGTCTTGTAATATTTCATTCAGTTCAAGCATCGCCTTTCATTACTGAGATATTGTCAAGTAGCATGCAACCATTTTATCAACTAATTTGGTTCAAGACTTGCCTTCCATTAGTGTGACAAGTCCAAGTAGCATGAAACCATTCATTTAATCCATCAAATTCATATTCTATAATTTAATGCTCATTCCGCTATCGTCCATTAATGTGGAAAGGGGTGCTACGGATATGAAACCAATTAATAATTCATATTTTATTATCAATTTTAAGCACTTACCTTAGGTAGTTCAAGTGTTATGCATATGTGGTACTTTCTTTAACACCCCAAGCTTTCCGATACGCTTCTATTTCAATAATGCAATAGCTTTCACTGTACGCAAGTTCGAGATTCTAACACACCGCGACCAATCAAAGTAGAATTTATGAATAGTAATACCCACTTTTTGAAATTATATAAATTTTATATTTCAAAATGGACTTCATTTTTGTATTCAGGATATCGAAATTATCCTAAGTTGATTTTTTTTAATTTTCTAAGAACTTCCAATTTTCTATGAATAGAGAAAATAATTAAAAAAAAAATTTAATAAAAATAATTTATAGTGATAAATTATACTATTTAGTGGTTTTAAATTATAATTAGAATATATTTTTACCATTTTATCCAATGTTCGTCATTAGAATTAATTTCACTTTGAAATTGGACATAAACAATTGTCAATCTTTTGATATATATTGTTTCTTAAAAACACGCTATTTGTTGTGACAGCAGGAATTAATTATAAAATTAATTAATTAAACTTATATGTTTGTAATTTTTTAAAATAGACATCATTTTTGAATTTGGAATATCAATTATAGCTTAGGGTGAAATTTTGGCATTGTTCTGAAAAACATCAATTTTTTTATGAATAGTGAAACCACTAAGTGGTAGTTAAAAAACTGATTTTTTATTTAAATGAAACATTACCACTTCTGTGATTTGATTTTTAAAAATCCGACATACATGGTTTTCATTAGGAAGTAAAATTTTGTTCAATGGGATCAAAATAATTTTTTGGTGAACAGTAACTTTTATGTTTAATTAATCGTGATTAAAGGTAATTAGTGAAATTTAAGGTAAAAATGATATTATAAAAATATGAAAATACATTTACACTTGTCCTACCCATATTTTATGATTCATGGCCGACCAAGACAATCCATGGGTCAGCCTAGGGACCCCATGGATCCACTTTGGTAGGAAAATGACATTAAAAACTTTTTACTTAATGTTAAAATAAAAATGTCACAAACATGAGTTGTTTTACTAACACAATTTTTAAATGGGGTTATACAAGTCATATTTTTGACTATAAATATTCATTAGAAAGATAAAACGATTTCCTACATCATTATAGTTTTTTTATAATTTTTAGACATTAAATAAATTAAATTATTTATGACACCATGATGATGCAGCGATTACCTCATTATTTAACGATTTAAATAAAATAAAAATATAATGTAAAATATAAGACCTACACATGTCAAAAACCTATTGGATGGGTTTATTTAGAACTCCTATCACTTTATACTAGAAATATATAATTTAGGGACCTTTAAAATTCTAAAATCATTTTATAATAAAGTAACCTTTTATAACTTTCCAAGAGTGCCCCTCCTCTCCTCTTATAAAAGGCCCCCACCTCTACCACCTTACCCACACCTCTCAAGACTTTTTATTGGCCAAACCCTGCCCATTTTGTCTCTAAACATCCCTATATTACTCCTATAATCCTCACTTTTGGCAGAAGTCTTCCCAAGGAAGCCTTTGAGCTCAAATCAAAAAGAGTTACCCGTTTTAAAGGTAGTGTTTTCTCTTGCGTTCTTATGTTTCATTTTGCTTCTCCAACCCCCTAAACTCTTGTTATTCATTTCTTTTGTGACAAAACCAGTATCCTAAATATACTATGATGTTTTTATAAGAATTATTCGAGCTACACTTACACACACCTACATCTAATGGTTAAATAACAAACTGTTTCTGTGGATAGCGAATTTCTGCCTCACGAAACGATGATTGTTCAACACTCATATAACACCTTCAAAGGTGGACATTAAGATGTCACTATATTTATATATGATATATAATATTGTTATGTTTTACTTAAGCTTCTTTTTTTCATTTATGGCATACCTTTATGGTTTCCATTATGGGTAAACGCGATATCTTCATTTTAGGAAGTGCGGACTACCGCTCCCTCAAATTGATTTGAATCGTTAATGCCATATGTGGGATGTATAGAGAATGTATAAAATGTTATTATACATTATATTATAGTAGAATTATATTATATCTTTATATAATTATAACTTTATTTCATTAAAAATGAAATAGAAATGAAAGCAGTGTTCATGCGTACGTACGGCTTACCGTCTCCATGAACGGTGCATTTCATTTCTTACCTCTAAATATTACGTAATATTATGAATGAATGTATATACTGGATATATATGATATATATGATATCTAAATAATTAATATAATTATGTATATAATGGATATTCTACCGCATAAACAACTTGTAATTATAAGAAGTTTATTGTTGACTCAAGTACCAAAGATCGACAAAACGACCGTTATTAACTTAAATGACTACATAATTTTCATAACATTTTAATAAGTGATATAAAATGGATAATGAACTTGAAAAAGGTTCTTAAGAAAGTAGATATTACCTCTAGTTTATTATTCAGGAGAATAAAGAATGGTCGAGTCAAGTCGGACACGAGGTAAGGGAACTTCTTAACCCAATTTCCATTCTTTGGGTTAATCTCCTAATTTCAAATTATGTCATGATATTATTATGTCATATCTTGTATTCTTACTTTATTTATGTGTAATTATAGTTAATACACATAATAGATCTATTTTATTTAAAAAATGATCTTTTAAGGGACTTCGTCTCAATCACCATTCATTGAGGCATATTTTTTTTATACACAAATTATTTTTATACGGTGTATAAAACCCTTTGAATTTTACGTTTATTCAAAAAGAATATTTTTATACGAAGCGTTTTACTAAACGAAAATAAGAAATTTTTTTCTTGTCGTACGTATGCAGTGAAAACGACTTCTCCGCCGTCGTGACCATTATTTGAGTTTCGGCTTCCACTACAAGTCATAACTTTTTTTAAATGAAAAATAAATACAAAGTTTTAATTTTCCTTTATTTTGGTATTGAAAATGGTTTTGAGAGTGTTTTTATTATATCAATGTGTTGTATTGATATCTTGTGATTGAGGTGTGGAAATGTTATGTTTCCTTTATGCATATTTTATGTGATATGATTATGTTATGGTTTATGATATGTTTAAACTTGTTCATATGAGGAATGCATTGGACTTAATAAGTGACGGGTGGAGCCCTCTATAGCTCCTCAATGCATCGGTAGGTCTCGTGATACAAACTAGTGTCTTGGAACGATGCCTTGAAAAAATATTATTTGTGGTCTTTGCACGAGGCCTTGGCTAGGTGGTTATGATAGTCTGGCATTATGAATTCTATCATTATGAAAGTGGTTATTGATATTGCATGTGGTTATTCAACCAGTAGAATATCCATGTGAATAAGTAAATGGCATTATCTCATTTTACATTTGTCATATTAAGTTGAAGTTCAAGTTTAAAAGGCGTTTGTTTTAGTTATACATTATCTTAAATGTTTATGTTTATTTATGAAAGCTTCCGCTATATTGTTATCCTTACTGAGCATCTGATATCACCCCTTTCAATGTTTTAATATTTTCTAGGATGTGAAGAAGTATTTTAGGAATGTCCTGCAGGGATAGTCAGAAGATGATATGAGTGTGGACTATGGAGACTTTGTTATTGTAGTTTTTCAATTTATGATGTAATGTAACATATATGAATGTATCTAGTGTTTCCAAGGCTACTAAACTAATCGGTCTTTCGAGACTTGATCTTTTGTGATCATGCCAATGTTACGCAATAACGCACCGACTCTGGGTAACTGGGGTAGGGGCCTTACAGTCGGTATCAGAGGTAGTTTAGTACTAACATTGGAAGGTAGATTTAGATAAACTCTGATTAGAGAACATAGCCCTAAGATAGAATTTGAGGACTAGTGTAGAATAACTTCCTAGAATTTTTGTATTATAGAGATTTTATGTGTTTTCCGAGCAATACATCCCTGTCTGGATATGAGAAGGTAGAGGCGGCTCTGGCACATATGTACCTAGGGGTAAAACCCGAAAACACCGCTTTGAACTAGACTCGAATGAGAACTGGTGCACGACAACGGGCCTTGCTGCACTCTTAGTTACCACACTCACAGGGGATATGCTTAGGATAATTATCATTTTCTTTACAAATAATTATGAAGGGTTTATGAGTATATAATCCTTCAAAGAAAAACATTTCTTTTTATTAATATGGATTATATCCCTAAACTGTTAAATTTATGTTAAGTGTTTTACAAGTATGGAATTATGTATTTTGATTCATAAACTAATCTAGTTTATGGAATTGTTTAGAAATGGCGCCTAGTGGGAGGAATGGAAACTGTATCAATGTACGCACTTCATGTAGGGATTTTCCTCCTTCTCAAGATAATTATTGTGGATCTGGAGATACAACTGGTGCTGATAAACTTATCACCATACTGGGACAACTCACTCAGGTTATGAATAATAACCTTACTCGTATAGAGCACCCTGATCTGCAATGTGGAGGATCAATGTTAGACCGCTTCATGAGGCAACAACCACCAACATATAATGGGGGTACAAATCCATTAGTAGCTGAGTAATGGATAAACTCCTTCGAGAAAATATTACACGCCTTGGGGAGTAGCGAAAGGGAAAAGTTTATCATGGCATTTTACCGCCTCACTGGAGATGCCGATCAATGGTGGTCACTGATTCAAAACACGAAAGAAGATGAAGAAGTATCTAATATGTAATGGATGGAGTTTAAGAAAATTTTCTTAGAAAAATACTTTCCACATGACCATCGAGAAGATATGGAAAGGCAATTTCTGAGTCTGAGGCAGAAGGAGGATGAGAATGCCACAAAGTATGAGGCTAACTTTACAAAGTTAACAAGGCATGATGCAGATTATATACGTAACCCAAGAAGTAAGATTGATTGTTTCTTTGATGGGTTAAAACCATTTCTCCGTCGAGCTTTAGTATCACAATCTTTCTCATCGTACGAAGATATTGCCTCGTGTGCTATCAAGACAGAAAAAGAATTCTCTAAGTCTTATGAAAACAAAGTAAAGCAAGAGAAGAAGATAACGGTGGAACAAGAGACAGATAAAGGGAAAAAGGGAAAGAAGGATTTTCCATTATGTGATAATTGTGGGAAGAATCACCCCAGTGCTTTCCTAAAAGGAATGGGAGTTTGTTATAAATGTGGAGAAAAAGGTCACCAGGCTTGTGATTTCAAGGGAAAGAAAGAGGCTATCAATGTTGAATGCTACAATTGTAGGGAAATGGGGAATTATGAAAATGAATGTCCTAATCATCATGGAAAATTACCTCAGAAAAGGCCAAGGGATCATGGACAATCTTATGCTGTTACTACAGTTGAAGTGGAATAATTAATGTATTGGTGCTTTTGGACTCAAGGATTATATTCTGGTTATAAGAATAATGTGATATATATAAGGATTGTACTGTAGTACTTGTTTTTTTCATTAAGGTCTTAATATGATGAAGGTAATCATATTTTTAGTATGTGACAATAAGAGAAACTTTACTCCGTTTGGGGAATCTGATGTTACAATTGATTTTGGAATTTAGAGAACTTTTGGAGAAAGTCTGGACAGAGGTATTTTGGATGACTATAAAGGTTGGAATGGATTAAGTTGAACCTTGGATAGTATTGTTTAAGGTTAATACATTTCTGAAGATTATTTTTGGAATATTATAATACTATAGTTTTAGGAAAAGGAAAACCTGCAGGTTGGGGGATAACCCGTCACGTCGGACAAAGCTGCAGGAATCGAACCCACAACCATAGTGCGACAGGCCTTTATTACCTACCACTAGCCTACAGAAAGTCCCTGGTTATTGCAAAATAGTTTTCCTATTCTAAATCGTATGTGTTAATATTTTGAACCTTGTATGATGAGGATAAATATAATATTTTTGATTTCTATTATCTTTTTGAGTGAAAGATGAGTTTGTGGTAGAAATTAGTTGAAGGTTGAAACTCTACTTTTCAAGCATAAATATATATATACATATCTCTAATTCTATGAATAAATTAATTATTAAACTTTAGTAAAGGGATATTCAAACCAAAAAAATGTGTTATCTTAATACCATATGTCTTGTTGAACTGATAATATTTTAAATCAATATTGATTGAAGGCTTTGAGGCCTTTAATTTTACACTTGTTTGTGATTGATGACCTCAATCGCTCCCTACAAATATTTACGTTTTTTCTCCAATTATATTTCTCTAATTTCCACCAATTTTATCCTTATCGAGATCATAATTTGGTGGTGACATTTTCATTTCCCTTTCCCTCTTATTAAGGCTAAATTTTATTAACCTTATTTTCGATGTGGGTTTTCCACAAAGGTATTTTCTATTTTCAACATTTTATTTTCAAAAAAAAAATTCAAATTGCGAGGATGCAATTTATTGAAGGAGGGGAGAATGTAACACCCCAGACTTTCACGCTACGCTTCTCTTTCAATAATGCAATAGCTTGCATTGTACGCAAGTTCGAGATTCTAACACACCGCGAACAATCAAAGTAGAAGTTATGAATAGTAATACCCACTTTTTGAAATTATATAATTTTTATATTTCAAAATGGACTTCATTTTTGTATTCGGAATATCGAAATTATCCTAAGTTGAATTTTTTTGTAATTTTCTGAGAACTTCCAATTTTCTATGAATAGAGAAAATACTTAAAAACAACGTTTTTAATCAAAATAATTTATAGTGATAAATTATACTATTGAGTGGTTTTAAAGTATAATTAGAATATATTTTTACCATTTTATCCAATGTTGGTCATTAGAATTAATTTCACTTTGAAATTAGACATAAACAATTGTCAATCTTTTGATATATATTGTTTCTTAAAAACACGCTATTTGTTGTGACAGCAGGAATTAATTATAAAATTAATTAATTCAACATATATGTTTGGAATTTTTTAAAATAGACATCATTTTTGAATTTGGAATATCAATTATAGCTTAGGGTGAAATTTTGGCATTGTTCTGAAAAACATCAATTTTTTATGAATAGTGAAACCACTAAGGGGTAGTTAAAAAAATGATTTTTCGTTTAAATGAAACATTACCACTTCTGTGATGTGATTTTAAAGAATCCGACATACATGGTTGTCATTAGGACGTAAAATGTGGTTCAATGGGATTAAAATAATTTTTTGGTGAATAGTAACTTTTAAGTTTAATTAATCGCGATTAAAGGTAATTAGTGAAATTTAAGGTAAAAATGATATTATAAAAATATGAAAATACATTTACACTTGTCCTACCCCTATTTAATGAGTCATGGCCGACCAAGACAATACATGGGTCAACTTGGGGACCCCATGTAGCCACTTTGGTAGGAAAATGACATTAAAAACTTTTTATTTAATGTTAAAATAAAAATGTCACAAACATGAGTTGTTTTACTAAAACAATTTTTAAATGGGGTTATACAAGTCATATTTTTTACTATAAATATTCCTTAGAAACCTCAAAATATTTCCTACATCATGATAGTTTTTTTTATAATTTTTAGACATTAAATAAATTAAATTATTTATGACACCATGATGATGCATTGATTACCTCATTATTTAACGATTTAAATAAAATGAAAAGATAATGTAAAATCTAAGACCTGAACATGTCAAAAACCTATTGGATGGGTGTATTTAGAACTCTTATCACCTTATACTCGAAATATATAATTTTGGGACCTTTTAAATCCGAAAAGCATTTTATAATAAAGTAACCTTTTATAACTTTCCAAGAGTGCCCCTCCTCTCCTCTTATAAAAGGCCCCCAACTCTACAACCTTACCCACACCTCTAAAGCCTTTGGCTCATCCAATCCCTGAACATTTTGTCCCTCCACATCCCTCTACTACTCATAGAAGCCTCACTTTGGGCAGAATTCGTCCCAAGGAATCCTTTGATCTCAAATCCAAAAGAGTTACCCGTTTTAAAGGTAGTGTTTTCTCTTGTGTTCTTATGTTTTATTTTGCTTATCCAACCCCCTAAACTCTTGTTATTCATTTATTTTGTAACAACACCACTATCCTAAATATACTTTGATGTTGTTATAATAATTATTCGAGCTACACTTACACACACCTACATCTAATGGTTAAAGAACATACTGTTTCTGTGGATGGCGAATTTCTGCCTCACGAAACGATGATTGTTCAACACTCATATAACACCTTCAAAGGTGTCCATTAAGATGTCACTATATTTATATATGATATATAATATGTTTATGTTTTACTTAAGATTCTGTATTTTTCATTTATGGCATTCCTTTATGGTTTCCATTATGGGTAAACGTGATATCTTTATTTTAGGAAGTGCGGACTACCGCCCCCTCAAAGTGATTTGAATCGTTAATGCCATATGTGGGATGTATAGAGGATGGATTAAATGTTATTATACATTATATTATACTTGAATTATATTATACCTTTATATAATTATAACTTCATTCCATTAAATATGAAATAGAAATGAAAGTAGCGTTCATGCGTACGTACGGCTTACCGTCTCCATGAACGGTGCATTCATTTCTTACCTCTAAATGTTACGTAATATTATGAATGAATGTATATAATGGATATATATGATATATATGATATCTACATAATTAATATAATTATGGAGATAATTTATATTCTACCACATAAACTATTATAATAAGTTTATTGTTGACTCAAGTACCAAAGATCGACAAAACAACCGTTATTAACATAAATGACTACATAATTTTCGTAACATTGTAATAAGTGTTATAAAAGGGATAAAGAACTTGAAAAAGGTTCTTAAGTAAGTAGATATTAACTCTAGTTTATTATTCAGGAGATTAAAGAACGGTCGAGTCAAGTCGGACACGAGGTAAGGGAACTTCTTAACCCAATTTCCATTCTTTGGGTTAATCTCCTACTTTCAAATTATGTCATGATATTATTATGTCCTATCTTGTATTTTTACTTTCTTTATGTTTAATTATAGTGAATACAAATAATAGACCTATTTTATTTTAAAAAATGATCTTTTAAGGGACTTCGTCTCAATCACCATTCATTGAGGCATATTTTGTTTTATACACAAATTTCTTTTATACGGTGTATAAAACCCTTTGACTTTTACATTTATTAAAAAGGAATCTTTTTATATGAATCGTTTTACTAAACAACAAAAATTAATGTTTTTCTTTTCGTACGTATGCGGAGACAACGACTTCTCCGCCACCGTGACTATTATTTGAGTTTCGGCTTCCTCTACAAGTCAAAAATTTTTTTAAATGAAAAATAAATACAAAGTTTTAATTTTCCTTTATTTGGGTATTGAAAATGGTTTTGAGAGTGTTTTTATTATATCAATGTGTTGTATAGATATATTTTGATTGAGGTGTGGAAATGTTATGTTTCCTTTATGCATATTTTATGTGATATGATTATGTTATGATTTATGATATGTTTAAACCTATTCATATAAGGAATGCATTGGACTTAATAAGTGACGGGTGAAGTCCACTATAGCTCCTTGATACATTGGCAGGTCTCATGAGACAAACTAGTGTCTTGGCACGAGGCCTTGACAAAATCTTATTTGTGGTTTTAGAACGAGGCCTTGGCTACGTGGTTATGATAGTCTGGCATTATGCAATCCATCATTATGAAAGTGGTTATTGATATTTCATGTGCTTATTGGATCAGTAGAATATCCATGTGAATAAGTAAATGGCACTATCTCATTTTACATTTTCCATATTACGTTGAAGTTCAAGTTTAGAAGGATTTTGTTTTAGTTATACATTATCTTAAATATTTATGTTTATTTATGAAAGCTTCCTCTATATTGTTATCCTTACTGAGCATCTGAGCTCACCCCTTTCAATGTTTTAATATTTTCCAGGATGTGAAGAAGTATTTTAGGAATGACCTGCAGGGATAGTCAGAAGACGATATGAGTGTGGACTATGGAGACTTTGTTATTGTAGTTTTTCACTTTATGATGTAATGTAACATTTATGAATGTATCTAGTGTTTCCAAGGCTACTAAACTAATCGGTATTTTGAGACTTGATCTTTTGTGATCATGCCAATGTTACGCAATAACGCACCGACTCTGGGTAACTGGGGTCGGGGCCTTACACTTTCCATTATGAAATTCACAATATAAATCAGGAAATTTAATATAGAAAAGCTTACACTTATAGTGGTCAATCCATGGAACACCCAAACGGTGGCCAAAGCGTGTCAAAACACTAGACGACAATTATGGAATAACCTTCGACATGAAAGGGACTGAGTTGTGATCATAACCACCTTCAATTAATCATATATTTGGAAATAGGATGACCATATGGTTCGATTTGATTATAAATATGGCATATAAATTCTAGGAACAACACCCGATGAAATTGGTGGGCCCCAAAAAACAAATCTAAAATCATCTAAATTTAGGAATGAGTTATAGACCACACACCTTAGGGTGGTACGACTCTTCTCCTTCTATATTGGCACTTGATTTGGCTCGGATAAAAGTAGATATAAGAAAAATAGAAAAATGATCACACCCTGATATCTCGGTCGAGAGAAAAATAGAAGGAGAACGGATAAAGTGGACTCGAGTACTTACCATTGTGCATCCAATATGATAAACGTAAGGTCGATCGAATCTCAGAAAAAGGAGATCCTTTAATTCCAAGGTTATATCTTCAAAAATATCCAACTTGAGAGAGAAATATGTTAATCCCCCATAAACATAGATTAGGGAAGGAGGGAGGTCAATTAGATCATTAAGGGTAAAAACAACAATTTACCATTAAAATAGCCTTTGCACACTTTGTCCGCACGGTATGAAAAAAATTGAAAAAACAATGAACAGGTACTTGGGAAAAAGGGTCCCTTGCACAGTTAGGCCACACGATTGTGCTCTAATAGTGCGAGGTGGATCTTTCCAAAAAAAATACAATCTTCATTGTATGTGAAACCATGTGTAATTCCTTCACGATTTCATCTAAACCATGCGCCAAGCATTTTCTTCCCCAAAAGATGGGTTATGGGCTCCAAACTTGCCCTGGACACCCTTGAGACCATTTTTTAACCCTTAGGCATCCATATTAGGCCCAAAGTAAATATTTAGACCAAAAATTAAAGGATCCATACCTATGTCAAAGATTGGGTTCTTATAATCTTCCCCCCAAAAAGAACGCATCCCTGAGTTCACCTTCCAATGGTGGAGAAACATTGCCTGAGAGAAACTTGGTCCATTGGTCACATACGTCAGCTTCCCTCTCCCATGTCTCATCATGTACTCATTCGTGCTACCATAAAACCCATACTAAAGGGACAGATCGGCCTCTGAGAGCCTTCATGCTCCGGTCAATGATGTGTACTGGCTACTCCTCAAAGGTAGCATCAACATCTATCTCAACATCCATAGGATTAAAAGTTTGAGATGGGCCGGTGTGATATTGTAAAAGCTATGAAACATGAAATTCATCATTCATGGAATGGTACCTCTGAGGTAGTAGCAACTGATACGCTACTGAACTCACTCTCTCTAGAATTTCAAAAGGCCCTACAAAACAAGGTGACAACATCCCCTGCTTTCATAACCATTTATTCCCTAGCCTGGGCGATACCGGAAGAAAACATGATCCCCAACCTCAAACTCAATAGTTCATCGACGATGATCGACATAATATTTTTGTCTATGTTGAGAAGTAGTCAAACTCTTTTTGATCAGTTAAAATTGCTCTAAAGTCTCCTGTATGAGATGAGGACCTATTAGGGCTACCTCACCTACCTCTAGGTAGCCCAAGGGTGAACAGAATTGCCTACCATATAAGGCCTCAAAAGGATCCATCTAAATTCTCTCCTGAAATCTATTATTATAGGCGAACTCAACGAGAGGAATATTCTTCTCCCAAGAACCACTGAAATCAAGGACACATATTCAGAGCATATCCTCTATAACATGTACTGTCCATTTTGATTTTCCATTGGTCTGAGGGTGAAAAGATATTCATAGAAGGACTTTTGTTCCCATATACTTCACTAATCCCTGTTAGAAATGTGATGTGAGATAAGCATCCCTATCTGAAACAATAGTTCATGCAACCTCATAGAGTCGTATGATCTCACAAACATAAAGTCTTTCCAGCTCATCAACTGGGAAAGTCTCTTGAATAAGAATGAAGTTGGATTATTTTGTTAGTCATTCAATGACTACCTAGATAGCATTGATATCCCTCGGAGACCTAGGTAAGATGACTACGAAATCCATAGCATCATATTCCCATTACCATTCTTCGACTAGAAGCATATATAACAAGATTTCAGGTCTCTAGTGCTCTGCCTTCACCTACTGATAGGTGGAACACCTATTGATAAAACCTATTATCTGAAGTTTCATTCCAGACAACCAGTATTAGTGTCATATATCGCAATACATCTTGGAGATTCCTTGATAAAACACCCACATGGAAGTGTGGGACTCTTTCATCAACTCCTCTCTCATGTTTATTGGATCCCAGATATTCTCACATAGATGTGGGATATCATCTCTATCCACAGACCAATTTGGAGGTGGGTTATCTCCTGGTATACACTCATAGAGAACCAAGCCTTTAGGATTTGAAAACTGCCTAATCTTCACCTTCTCAAGTAGGGAAGAGGTAACTGTTAAGGATGAGATGTAAGACTTCTTGTTACTATCATGAAACTTCATATGAATCTCATAAAAGAGTTTCATTAACTTTCATTCATCATTGGCTTCCCGTATGGCATGTGCTTGAGTTTTCTGACTCAGTGCATCTACAACCACATTTCCCTTTCTAAAGCATATAGTCAATCTCAAAATCAAAGGATTTTAGGTATTCGACCCATCTCTATTGTTTAAGTTTCAATTCATGCTGAAAAAAATATACTTGAGGCTCTTGGGGTCTGTGTACACCAAAAAGCACTCACCCAATAGATAATGTCTCCAGTAACATAAGGCATGGACAAATGAAACTAGCTCAAGGTAATGTGTTGGGTAATTTCTCTCGTGAGGCCTCAAAATATGAGATCCATACGCAATGACTTTTTATTCCCACATCAACACTGCTCCTAGTTCAATGCCTGAAGCATCACAGAAGATGGTATAACCTATACCTGCCTTAGGAAGAATTAGAATAGGTTCTGATACAATCCTCCCTTTTAGATCCTGAAAGGATTTCTCACACTATTCTGACCATGTGAACTTGACACCCATCTTTGTAAGACCATTAAGAGCTGAATCAAGGTTAGAAAAGTCTTGTATGAAATTCAATTAATATCTAGCCAGTCCCCAGAAACTCCATATATCAAACACATTCTTGGGTTTCTCCCAAGAATCTAGAACACTTACCTTTTTAGGGTCAAAACATATTCTTGATTTTGAGATAATATGACCTAAGAAGTAGACTTTTTCGATCTAGAAGTGGCACTTAACCACCTCATCATAATGATAATTCTCTCTCAGTGTACTTTGAAAAATATAAAGGTGTTTGGAATTTTCGATACAAGTGAGAGAATACACTGATATGTCATTCACAAAAACCATAACAAAAGAGTCCAAATAGGGCTGGAAAACCCTATTCCTCAAAGCCATGAAAATGATAGGTTCATTCCTAAGACTGGATGGAATAATAAGGTACTCATACATTTCATACCTTCTATGGAAAGTTGTATAAGGTATGTCTGATGTTCTGACTTGAACCTAATGATAACCTGATCTCATGTTGATCTTAGATAATACCTTTGCTCTTCAGAGATGGTCTAAGAGATCATCTATTTGAGGTAGTGGATACTAGTTCTTGATCATAAGCTGGTTCAACCTTCTGTAATCCAGGCATATACATAAGATTCCATCTGCCTTCTTGATGATCAACACATGAAAACCCCAAGAGGATATACTAGGCCGTATAAAACCTTTGGCCTCTAAATCCTCTAACTATCACTTGAGATATTGAAGCTCTGTAGGTTCCATCCTTTAAGGAGGAATGGACACTGGAGCTACTCCTGGAACAAGATCGATTGTAAACTCTACCTCTCTATGGAGGTATGATAGAAAAATCAACAGGACAAACATCCGTAAAATGATCTACAACTGGAGGGAAATCACCATAAAGTAAACTATGATCCTCCATAAAAATATTTTCTATTTGGGAAGTCACTCCACTTATCCCATGATGCTCGGGTCCAAATCTACAAGCCTGGATATCCCACTCACCATTATGTATATAACTGCTACCCTATGGTGATGTAAAAGATACTCTACGGTGATAGCAGTCTATAAAAGAGTGATTGTGAACCAACCAGTCCATTCTGAGAGTGACATAAAAGCCTGTCATTGTGAGGAAATAGAGGCTCCACAAGAATGGCTAACTTACTACCTCATGGGGAGAGTACTTACTCTAGCATATTCCCTCTATTTGTACCCCTAATGGATTATCTAGGGTCATTAACCCATAGTAATATTGTATCTCTAGTTTGATACTTTCCACAATAGATATAGAGGTAAAAGAGTTTGAATCACATATATCAAATAATGAAGATACTATAGTAGAGGCTACTAGAATAGTACCTCGTACTATAGAAGGTCCTACAGCCTAATCCTCAGGTATTGGTTGAAGTGCATGCAACAGACCTGATCCATGACCCTATGTAATAGAGGGACTAAAATGATCATAACTACTCTATAGGTGTTATTGGTGATCAAGGGAATGGATACCATGGTTATGACATCCTCCTCATCCAAACCTACCAGTGCTATTCCAACTCCCCACCTAATGTGTTATAAAAGGACGCGCTCATAAGGGTGGAGGTGGTTCATATTCTTTTCCACTCGAAGCTAGTGGAAAGGTACTATAGAAATGTTAAAGACTCCCCATACGTCCACATGCCCGAAACTCCATTGGGTCTCTATCACACTAAGGTTTTGAATTCACCCGCCGTCTACACTGATGACACACCAAAGAGCTATCGAAACGAGATATCTGGTTGTCACTTCCCTGACGAGAAACCTCTAGGGAATGTTTCCTTCCATTAAAAGAACTATTGGCCAAAAAACAGCAATGATCCTCTATGCCTGATACTGTTTTCATCCCTTGGGTTACACTCGGTGACAAAATCTTGATTGACAACTGTATAAAAATTAGGTAGGTGAAATACATTGACTTGCATATGGATGTAATACTGGATTCCATCCTCAAAACTTCAAGCACATGAAACTGGCTAGAAGAGGTGAAAAGTTCTACAACTCCTTGAAACATGATTAAAATTCCATAAATAACATAGAACCCAGCTCAAGGGGCATGAACTCTTTGGCTCTATTAACCCGCAGTATCTGAGGAAAGAACTAATCATAGAAGGTTGTTTGGAAATCAGCCCATAACATGCCCTGATGATGACCAGCCTAGGTAATCAGTCCCACCAGTTCTTGGATGAATCCCTAAGCTTGTATTTGGAAATCTTGAACCTCCACTTTAGAGGCATCTCCAGATGATCAAAGACAAACAGGGTGGCTTCTATCCAGGACTCAATAGCCTGTGGACTGCCATCCCATAAAAAGGTAGAAGGATGATGCTTCGGGAACTCATGAGTCAGATCAGCCATTGTGGGTGAAAGTTGTGTAGCACCATTCATAGACAGCATCAGATATAGGAAAATATTAAGAACATGGGAATCAGTGCCCAAATTAGGTACATAACGCATTACCTCAAGTTTCACTCCTAGAGGTAAGACAGGCAGCTCAAGACCCACCATGTATAGAGTATGGTCTTCACCACCTTTCTAGCATACGACATGAGGATGTCGTAGCGGAACTGGTCTATAAATTCAAAGCACACACCTCAGAACAAGCTTAAGCAGAAAGATATCATAACTAGCAGAATCTGAACATAAGAAAAATCAATAACCAAGGTATTCTACCAAAACTACCCCCCTAGAAGACCAGGTATCAGTAACTGCTCAAGTATAAGTTTCATGTCATTTTGCAGTTAATTTCCAAGTACACTAATTAACCTTTCATAAATGTGAAAAGGCGAGATGAGGATTTGAAACCAATTCATTTTAAATTTCATGATTCAAATTATAATGGATAGGAATTTCCAATTAATCAATTCACATAAACCTATCACCAGAAATGAAACCCATTTATTTATTTCATAATGGATCAACTCGGTAAATTACTCATCCCAACCCATGAGGGGTCGTACACCTCATGAATTGAGATAGTAAATCACTTAATTATAGCCAAGATTAATACAAGAATAAGCTAACTATCACAACTTCACTCAAAAATCACAAGAGTATTAAGAAATGAAAGGAAGTGAAATTCCTCTATATGGCATGGAAATATTCATGACATGTGAATTCTGGGTTTCTATAATGATGCATGTAACAATTCTCCTTTCCCTCATATCATCGAGCGAAATATGAAATAAAATCCTTAAATATATAAATAATAAATAACCCCACATAGCACGTGCATCACCCAATGGTGAAATAATATCAATTGTAACAGTAAAATGCATAACAACAATTATAATTTAGGAAACTTTATTTTTACCCCCAAACATAGGTTTACGATGCCCAATAACAGTTTATGACCAAGTCCTAAGCATTCAAAATCTCAAATATATTGTCTCAAAATAGTAATGTAAGAAAAGAAACTTCTCTGATACCACTTTGTGACATCTCGAACCCAGATGTCACTTAAAGGGTGCCGCGATCCATGTGGGCCATAAATCCTCAAGCGCATCTCCCTGAATGCCAGAGGCTGCCGACCAGCAGTGGGGGCCTAGGGTGTGTCTGTGGGGAGACAATGCCCTCATTACTAAAGTGTAGCATAGTGGGTGAAAGTAAACATAGGTAAATAGTGGAATCAATATAATTAAATAGAAGGCACAATGAAAAATACATGAAATAGTAATAATAACTGAAACAACTAGGATCGTATTCAAGAAATGATGATAAGTCATGTACTAAAAAACTGTAAAACATGGATACAAACATTATGAATAACATGTTTCACAAATTATAAATGAAATCAAAGACTATCCTAAGCATTCTGAGTTCCAACTCGATCCTCTACAATCAAACTTTATAATAAACAGTAATAAATCAAGTGTTTGAAGTCGTATTCTTCCCTTTGTCAGCACCTTCAACCATGTAATTTTATCTAGGTACCAAATGGTTCCCAGAGACGGTGTGAGATAAATCTCAGTTTTCCACCACCAATGGTGTCTATAACATCCAACTCATGTAATTGAAATGTAATAGTGTGTAGGGGTGTATCTATAAAGTAAAGCAGTAAAATGTAACTAAATACCAAAGTACCTACTTCATCCCATGGCTGGTGTCTGAACATGTAACCAATTAATTTATTAATAAATTATTGGTTTTTATTAATAGGTCACATGAGGCATGTCCAGAACTGACATAGTATCACGATAGTGTAGATAGTGAAAGTTACAAGGTAATGAACAAGGAAACGTAGACCTCAAGGGTCACCAAATCAGTAGTAACTGTAGCCTAGCATGGGGTAAGAGATTAATCCAAGGATCATATTCCAAGGCATTCAACAGTAAGGTTCCCACTAAATCCAAGGTGATCGTCTAATGTATGATGGTTCTAAGTAGAGACAGAGCCCTATGGGCTCTAACCATGGAACCTACATGTCAATGATGGATCCCCGGAGTGTATTTGAAGCAACCTATAATAATATGGAGGGATCATATTGTGTCATAGTGAGTATCCAAGAACAGAAAAGGATCAAGATCTAGGTGGTTCTCAACCTAAGAAAGTTGTATCCTTGAATCGGAGTGGGGTTCTTGAGTGCTCATGGCATTCCCTGATCAGAATCTAAGGTGAGATTGAGTCAGGCCATTCCTATTTGATTATAAAGTCATGTAATGTCTCGTTCAGTTCAAAACTTTCCTTTCATTAGTGTGATAAGGTCCAGTAGCATGCGACCTTTTTCTCAATTGATTTGGTTCAAGCCTTTACTTTCATTGGTGTGACAAGGACAAGTAGCATGCAACCATTCATTTAATCCCTCTAAGGTGTATTTCATAATTTAAGTTTCATTTTTCTACCTTTGATTAATGTGGAAAGGGATTCTATGGATATGCAACCAATTAATCATTCACATTTCATTATCAATTTCAAGTAATTATCTTAGGTGGGTCAAGTGGTACGCGTACATGGTACGTTCCATTATGAAATTCACAATATAAATCAATCCATTTAATATAGAAAAGATTACCCTTAGAGTGGTCAAGCCATGGCACACCCGAACGGTGGCGCAAACATGTCAAAACACTAAACCACAAATTGTGGATTAACCTTCGACATGAAATGGATGGAGTTGTGGTCATAACCAATATCAATTAATCACATATTTGAAAAGAGGATGACCATATGGTTCTAATGATTATAAACATGGAATATAAAGTCTTTGAACAGAACCTGATGAAATCAGTGGGGCTCACACAACAAATCCAAAATCAACAATCTTTAGGGATGAGTTATAAACCACCCGCCTTAGGGTTGTACAAATATTCTCCTTCTGTATTGACCCTTAATTTGGCTCAGATCAGATTATATCAAAGAAAACGAGAAAAATGCTCATACCCCAATATCTCATTCGAGAGCAAAAGAGAAGGAGAATAGCTCAAGAGAACTCAAGTACTTACTGTTGCGCATCCAATAGGATAAATAGAAGGTCTATTGGATCCTGGATGGAGGAGATCCTTTGATTCCAAGGTTAGGTCTTCAAAAAGGTAAAAATTGGGAGAGAAATAGGTTAATTTCACATAAACTTGGATTAGAGATGAATGAGGGAGCTTAATTAGATCATTAAGGGAAAAAATGACAATTTACCCTAAAAATATCTTGTGCACAGTTTTTCTGCATAGTTTGACAAACCATGTGAAAACCCTATATAGGTAACTGGTAAAAGGGGGATCTCTCACGGTTAGGCCACATGGTCATATGCGAACTGTGAAAGGTGGCTTTGTCTGAAAAAACACTATCTGCATGGTCTACAAAAATGTGTGGAATTTCTACACTATTTACTCTAAATCATGTGCCAATCCTTTTTCCCAAAAACATGGGTTATGGGCTCTGAACTTTCCTCGGACACCCCTGATACTTTTTTTAACCCCTTAGGAATCCATATTAGGTCCAAAGTAATGATTTAGACTGAAAAATAAAGGACCCATATGCGTTTGAAAAACAAGGTTCTTACAACCTATAACATTATTAGTTCCACCTATATCATTACTGATTTAAACTAGGTTACATTAAGATTAATTTTCTCGTACTTATTAACCTACTCACTTAAAAAACATGCGAATCAAACCTTCATGGAGGTTTATGATGAGAATCTGATTAACCAAAACATATCCACAAGGAGTGTAAAACTAGGTGTGTTGTGATGTATCTTTATCATGCATTAGGTGATGATAGATTTAATACTCAATCTATATTTTTCGGGGGTTATTACCCCTAGGTACATCTATGATAGAAGTTGAATCAACTTGTAGTTTCCAAGTAGGTATTTCAATGCTAGGAAACCCCAAACTAAAAACTTGACCATATTTCAGGATGTTATCATATACTCAGACTTACACTTAGGGTTTTCCCTAATTTTCCCTCATCCTAATTCCTAAAATATTCAATATTACATCAACTGACCTAAAGGATAATCTATATCAGGGATATTATAAACAATATTAGCTTATAGACCCTTAAATTATCCCCAACTTACATCTTAACCACTAAAGTTATCTAAAATCTACTCTGATACCAACTATGATATCCAAAGGACATGACTATCAAATTACCCAATTTAATAAAAATATTTCATTATAATACACACACATGATCTTTTAGTCTTAGATTTTAGATAGTTAAGAAAAAACATTAGTTAATAAAACCCATGTCTTTTTTAACTAACAAACATTTTTTACACCATATAACTTACTACTTAATCTATAATAATTCTTAAACATCTCCCAACAAATTTCTACATATGAAAATATTCTAGACATTCCACATGTATTAATTACCTTATTTACCCTAGGAAAAGGAATTATAATAAGGGGTGAGCTTAATGATCAGTAATTGTAATAATATTCAATAAAAATCAAAGATTATAAGTGAGCATAAGATATACATGTGGCACTACAAAAGTAAGGAAAATAAACATAAAATATATATTTAATGCCCAATAACACATGGATCATGAGCCAAGAATCATAATGTGAGGCATTATCATAAAGAAACTGATATCAAAGGATATTGGAGTCTTAATATTGTAACCACAACATAATATATGACATCATTAACATAATTCAAGTTTCACTCCCAATACCATCATCATAGAGTAGAAAAGGTCCCATAGTGGATCAGGTTCACACCATAATCCCATACATAATATACCATGAGATATAAGTCTTTACCCAATTCATTTTAGGACTATATTATTTTAGTCTCATCCATCACCCAGTATTATGTACATGCATAAGTGTACCAAATAGAAAATATTTATAATTTCATCAAATTAATATTATCCCGAAAAAGAAATTCGTTTCATGAATATTTCTACAAGACATGACCATAAACCATCATGATAGATTAGGTGTATGGTTTCAAAAGAACATATCCCTAGTTAACCTGAGAAATATAGAAGGATGTTGACCTTGATGAAAAAATCCATTGTAAAAAAGTTCTTCAAATAGTTCTGCATAAGAGATTAAGAATTGTGGTTATTTGGTAGCATGAGTTTAATTACTAAAAAAATATTATAGTATCCTATGAATTGGAGGGAAAATCAAGAAAAAAAATCCCATGAAAATAATTCCTTTTGAAAAAAAATATAAATTAGATGTAAAAAAATTAAATGAGTTTTTTAGAAAACACTTTTAACATTGACATAAAAGATGATGTTATGGTCCATTTTCAAAAAGTTAAAGAAAAATAAATATAAACATTTATTTTAAAAATAAACATCAATAATGGATATATTAAAGTGAAATATTTGTTTATCTTGAAGAAGTGTACTGTGGAATAAAAAACATTCATTATGAGTTGAATAAAATCCATTTTTATAACCTTTATTGAAAACCCATATCATTAAAAAAAATAAAAAAAAATATTTTTAAAATGGGTTATGGTGGTGTATGAATGTAATAGGAAATAAAACATGCTGCATATTCCAAATATTAAGGGAAAAAATTGGTGGGAACTAGAAAACATGGGCATGAATAATGAAATGTCATTTAATATGATAATAATTATCCTTAACATAGTTTCATTTTCAAGAAGGAAGGGAATTCACCAAAAATAAGGATTTTTAAATAATATTTTTTTCAAATATTGAAATAGGAAATTCCATGTTAAATGAAATATGAAGCTCAAGGATAAACATTATAACTTTAGAAATAAAGTCGATTTATGAAAACCCCCATTATAATTTAGGGAAAATATCAATCATAGTCTAAAGCAAGGAAGATAATGATTGTAAGATAATTTTTTATGATATACTATAACTCAATATATTATTATTAAATTTTAATTAGTTACACTATAAAGAAGGAGATAGGTGCATAATATCAAATCATGCCTCAATGAAGGGTGATAGAGACAGAAACCCTTATGTCTTCTAAATTTTTTTTGTCAAAACCCCACAAGAGAAATAAAATGGAATAGATCAATGAATGTCAGGAAATATAAGATAATTGTGATTCAAAAATATTAAAGGGTATTATATACACCATTATAAAGAAAATATAGTGTCTAATAAGAATTATGTCTCAAGGGGTGAAAATTGAGATTATAAACTCTTACAATAAACATAATATTTTAGTAAGAATCAACTGATAATAAGGACATAAAGAAGAATGGTAAAACCCCATAAAATAATTATAAAATAAAATAAAAGTTATAGATTATGTATAATAAATCAAACTTGTAAAAATAGACTCAATAATAAATTTTTTAACTCAATGGAAGAAAATTGAGTTCGAACAAACTCTTACCTTGTTCATGATTCATTATGTGCATAATCCAAACATCCTAAATAATAAAATTAAGTATATTAGATACCTTATCAGGAAGATTATTATTATATATTTAATTTAATATTTACCATTTATTATAATAATATATGTAATTGTAATATTGTTTTTTCTTATGTTTGAATGAAAATTTATTCAGTGTTATCTTATTTCAGAAATTTTAACTATCAAATATGATATTTTGAGAATCAAAAAACATTACTTTATGGAGGTAGTAGTTTGAACAACGCGTGATTAATGTTTTATAGTATTTAAAATTGGTTGGAAAGGAATAAATAATTTTTGAAATTAATAAAATAAAACTTTAGTATAATAATGATACAAATATCACTATAATACTATGGTTAGGTTATGTTTAGAAGTTAAATATTATGAATAAAAAGTAATGGAGTAAGTAATATTCACATTGGCACCTTGAACTATATTTTGAGAATATATTTGGAAATGAAGTGATTAGGATAAATAATTGATACCATAGGCTTATGAAAATTATATAGGATTCTATTAAAATAAAAATTTAAGAGTTTAAATAATTAATTCTAAGTAATATTTGTTCCATTAAGGTATGTATGTTTCTCCTTTTTAAAGTTAAAAAAATAGTTCTGTGAGTACCCTTTAATTTTTCAATGACATAATTACACTATTCAATGGTAAAAACTCAAATATTTTAAAAAAATGGAGTATGGGGTGATATTTTGTCAATAAAACATCAAAAAATATCTCCCACACACATTTTAAAGATGTTTAATGTTACTATTTCTTATATTTGTACTTTGACTTTTTGTTTTGTTTTTATCGAGGTAACTCGTTTTTAACCCCAATAAATATAGGTTTTACTAAAAATATAAAATAAAACCTAGTTAAAAAAATTGGTTATTTTAAACCTAAATTTAATATTTATTTAATCTAATTAAATTTCAAATTAATATAAAATTAACTTTTAAATTAAAAAAGTTTATATATAGAAAAAAACTATAGAAAAACATTGTTTTCCCCATTGAGTGTTTTTAATATTATTTTATATTGAATAACAATTGAATGGGTTATAATTTATTTAAATATATTATTCATAATAATATAAAATTCAAATTTCATAAGATATTTAATTATTTAATTATATAAATTTATATAATATTATAATATAATTTTTTTGAAAATAACAGTTGTACCATTATCATGGTCATTAACTTTAATCTATGTAATCATAATTTTATTCCAAAAATTTAAAATTGACCTTTTTAAATAAATGATCATGATTATATAAAATATTAAATCCATTTTTTGTATTTCATTTTTACAAGTGATGTAAATAATTTTTTCAATATAAGTGAATAAATCAATTTCTAGAGTAAAATATTAATCATGTGCCCAAAACAATATTAGTGGGTTTTATAAATACAAAATAGTAATTTTAATTTATTAATTTTACTTATAAATTTATATATTTTGTTTAATAAGGTTTCAAAAACATTTATGTCAGTCTTGTATTATCATAATTTCATAAAAGTGATGGTTTTGAAAATAGTGGCATATTTTCACTATTCAAATAAAACCAAATTCTTATATAAAAAACCCAAAAATAATTACAATATAATTAAGAACTTTTAAATCCAAGAAAGAAATTATTTTTATCTATTTCAGATTCAAAAATTTAGAAATTTAATTTTTAAATACAAAATACAATGAAAAGTATTTTTATAGAAATTAAACATCTTTTTTCTTTAAAATTTTGAATTTAAAATATAGACAATACATGTGATAAATAACTTATTAAATTAATAATTACACATTTATATAATCCTAATTTCAAGTTACATATATCATTGATATCTCTGCATAAAATCTAATCATAAGGTATGCTCTAGTGGTAGTCAAGAGTGGTGATTTTACTAGCATAGTTGATGTGGAAATTTCCATGACCTTTAATTTATATCACTTATGATTTAAATCATATGATAATTGGATAACTTAATATTTTCATTATTCTAGATAGAACCCAAAAAATATACTTCTATTTTAATCTCAAACAAATGAGCTTCATACAGAAGGCTTCCACAACTCAATTCCACTTTTTTCTGTCATAAATTTCATAATATAGTAACTTCCTTTTACAAACGCTAATTTAATTTTTATATTATAATGATAAAATTTTGTTTTAACATATAAATGTTTCATTTTAGTTCAGTGTTTCATGTATAACAATCTATTAACATAATAGTTTTTATATAAAATACTTTAGGAAGTCTTAGTTCATTATGGTGAGCATAATTATCTAGGTAGGATCCCATCCAGTTCTCTATGTATAACACGTGTAATCAAAACCAAGTGGTAAAAAATAGAACTGTATATTTAAAAATACGATTACATTTATTTATAAATAAATAACATAGTTTAATATATTCATAAAATTATATTAATAAATAAATAAGTAAAAAATCATTTGGAATAATGATATCAATGGGAAAAAAACAAGTCATAATGTGGTGTAATAAAAAGCATCATGAGTAAACACCTAAGGATATAAGGTATGTAGTCCAAGAATCTATGTACTAAAATTTTTTATCCAAGATTAATCATAACCATTATTTATATAATTATAATAATAATCATATAGTTTAATGTGAAATATCCTTTAGGTAGAGACTCATCATGAACTAGCTTGAGGTCCATAACAAGGAGAAAAATGTGAAATCCAATAGGGAGATGAGGTTTCCTTATAACCTAGCATGGTACTTTTCATGTAAACCCTCATTGTACACAATTAATTTCCCCCATGAAGAAATATATATAAATCAAGATCTAGAGTACTCATCCAATGTTAAGTGAACCCACCCCTTAAATGATATCCAAGAATGATTACAAAAAAAGCTAGTGTAAGTGAATTTCATTTTAAAAATTAACATCTATAACCAAATAGGGATGTGTTAATCATTAGAATTTATAAATTAGTGATGATACACTAAAATCATAAAAACAAATTTTAAAATATCATAGAATATTTTTATAAAACATTCCAATTGTTTCTATGTAAATACTACCATAAAATTAATTGAAAAAACAAGTTAGATATTTTTATAAAAACCTTGTGGGATTTTCCTATATAAATAATGGTATATATATGTTATAAAATACATTTTAAAGATAAATTTAAACCATGGAAAAACATAAATAATTCCACTATTGATTTATTATAAATAACATGAATATATTTGATATCATTAAATAAAACAATTTTAATATAATCAAGAACCCATTATTCAAAGAATAATGATTTTGACATAGATCCACCGGCCTTATTTTTTAAAAATATTTATAAAATATTTTTTTCCAACCAAACAAGAATATAATGTGTCCTTAGATCAATATTGAAATCCCTATCAATAAAAATACCCATATTAAATTGAAAAAACATGGAACCATGGGCTTCTATGGTTATGAGAAGAGAATAAAATGATATAGAAGGAAATAAGAGGATGGATGTAGGTGAAAAGAACCTATAAATTAATATTATATCAAAATGTTGAAAATTTCATAAAAATATGAAAGAAGTGTGGAGGTTCCATAAGTTGAAATTTCCTAGGAGCTTCTATATTGAAACCCCTGAAAACAAGAAGCCAAAAATTAAAGGCTTAATTTAAAATGTAATAATGGAATTAAAATAGATAAATTTTAATTAAAAACAAATGTTTTGGGTGAAAAGTTATTCTAACCATGAAAAAACCATGTGCATGGTTCTAAAACCATACTTTCTCACAAGTATGGTTTTGTCACATTGTTGGTCAGACCATGCAGCACCCGTGTGAAAACTACTAGAAACCCAAGTATAAGCCATATGATTTACCTACAAGATTTGGGAGATGTGAACCCCAATCATGAAGCCTATAAATTTTTTTATAATGTTAAAATTTTCAAAAAAAACCCTCAAAATAAATAGACTAATTCATACCTATAAATGACATCATGCTTGTCACAACTCTCCCCACCATTTCACTTTTTCCCCCTAAAAATCCACATCAGAATTATTGATCTAAAATTTGGAGAGGAAATTACTCTATTATCTATCATTATTACTTCTATATTTCATGAGAATAAACCTTGTAAAATAACAACACATAATCCAAATAAATTTAATTTCCTCACATCACTTTATATTTTGAGATTCAAGAATCCATACTATTTACTCAAACATGGAGACATAAAGTTCAATCTCAAATTATTAAATATTCAAGACATGAAAGGAGTCTAAAAATTAATTATTTAGTTGGTACATATGTAAAATTTCATGAATTTATGTCATTTTGAAGGTAACACCAATCGATATGCAACCTTTATAATCCTTTCAATAATCTCCTAAGGGTTGACATGACTCAATGTCAACTTTATTTTATTTCTTATTCGGTAGTGTCCCAATCAAGGTGACACTTTTAAGAATATCTAATCCCTGACCAAAAATTAAAAAAAATATAGTAATGAAAAGTATATGATATACAGTTATTCTAAGTTGTCACCTTATTTATATGAATCATACGAATCGTTCTCATTATCTATTGATATATACTCAGTACCACCAAAGACATCTCACCAAACACATCCAAAGAAAGTTTTGATGTCCTAGACCTAGTTAACTCATATGTAACCTGTCTTGGTTATCCATATGGTCTCAAGAGTTTCTTCTCATATTACATATTATACCAACTAGAATTTAGGATATTTTATGGTATGATGAGGAGACTATACCCTCTTTATCAGAGTGGGGAATAATGGTGACATATAGATTAAACACTAGTATAATTAATATAATTAATAGGGGAAATAAATCATCCAGACACAAATATAGGAATAAAAAATATCATATATAATATAAAAAATAGTATTTCATGATTTTATACAAAAATGATTAAATGGAATATGTAACAGACATACATACATAGTACATGCTATACAAACATGAACTAAGAACAAAATCTATCTCAAATTTCATCATGAGTGAAGGAATGGTCCTCTACTCCCATACTCTATCATAGTAATGAAATAATGTTTCCATAGTAGGATGCATTCAATTATACCTACTTCCATCCATGAAGTCTTTCTGGGTACTAATAAATGTATCAAATAGGGTGTGATTAGAACTCAGTAGGATACCACCAGCTATGTCCAACATTATACAGTCTGTGAATATAAAATGAATAGTGTGAAAGTTTAAAAAATAAATGTGGTAAATAAATAAACAATGTAAATACGGGTTCTTCATGGAGCACCCATATGATATTACCTTCTTTATCCTACGCCAGAAATGTCTTTGAGAATTTTACCTTTTAATTTTTTTATAATGTTCGAACCTGAGGAATACAACCAAGTCATACATGTATAGTGATAAGAATATAATTTTCCATAATTTACTTGGAATTTATGTTTCATAATATAGCTAGAATCTATAGGGGCATACCCTTAGCAATTCATACTAAGGTAAAACTCTTACCCAATCCTTAGGATCATGTCTTAGGTAGGATCAGTGTGAGACTTTAAAAGAACCTAAGGAATGATCCAAGTTGATCCATAACACTATGTTGAATCCAAGGAAAATCATCAAAGACATTAAATTTAATTAATTTATGGTAATATCGGTTCCAATACAGGGCATTCACAATCTAATATAAAGATTAAATCCAAGTATGGTCTTCCACTTGGAAGACACGTCAATGAATCAGTTTGTGTCTCATGACCATGTCTAGGGAAACCCATAATTGGAGTCAAAGTATCACTCCAAGAATTCCATACATTTAAGGTAATTCAAGGTTTTTGACTATATTAAAGTGTGATATAATAACTACTCAAGTATCCATAATCATAAGGATAACCATGGTCACACTTTATATTTAACCAAGGGATTAGTGACATGGTTGTACCATTCACCCTCCATTTTAAAACATTTAGTCTTTTAATTTTTAAAATCACATCAAATCACCTTATATGTTTGTTTATATAACATATATTAGGATTATGGGACTATTAAGGTATCACTCCATTTAATTTTATTCCATTAATCCATTCCATTTATAAGGGTCAATTCAGCATGCCTCAAAAGGTGGTTTAATTTCATTTCAAGGCATTATATTTATGCATATTTAAAGCGGCACACCCAAAGGGGAGGATCATATAGAGGTAGAAATCCTTCAATAATAAAATTAGGTTGATATAATTAACCTAAATAAATTGATATCCATAATTTTATTAATTTTACATTTTTGAGGTGTCTTATAGAAAATTACTCATGTAGCACAATTGCGCATGATATAGAAAACATAACATTTTTTAGAAAAAGAGATAGATCACATACCATATACTGATAAATAACTCCTCATCCTATATCAGCTTCAGATTCAATCCATTATGTAATAAATCATATAAAAAATACAAATTCCATTAGAATGGTTTATATGATATTGCTTAGAAATAGCATCAGATAAGATTAGATAAACCGAGAAAACAATCCTAAGGAATCATATAATTTCTATTGGTTATCAAATGTGGTGAATGGTTCTTGCATCGGATATTGGACAAATTATATCCTTAAATTCATAGGAGGAGAAACAAGGGGAGCTCTCAAATGTATGAGGTATTTTGTGTTTTAGTGAAGATAATGAGGGTTCAAGTTTTAAAGGGGAGTAGGGAAAAATGGCCATTTCACCCTTTTTAAAAGGGTGAACAGTTTCACTATCCAGTTTTCCAAACCATGCATCAATATTATAACTCACTCGACCTAAGAGATACACCACGCATGGTCCATGTCCAGAAATTGACAAACTATGCCCATGTTGTAAGATGTACACTATCCAATTTGACACCTCCTCACACAACTACAAAAACAGTTAGAAGAAATTGTTCTCCAACCGAGATATATCCACCTACAATGTATTACGGGTTTCACATGGTCGTGATTCCTCCTTTATATGGTTAATTAAACCATTTTACTCTATTTTTTGCCGCATGGTTAAGCCACATGATTACTAATATTCATGTGAAAAATGTGAATCTCTACCAAATTCTCTGAAAACTAGATCTGTAGGCTCTGAAAAATCCCAAGATACTCCCAAATCCTTTATTAGTTCTTTATTCATTCTCATATAGATAAAATAATATATTTAAACTAAAATTAAAAGGATTTTTACCACATGAAAAAACCAAGATCTTACAACCTCTCCTACTTAAAACTACTCATCCTTGAGTTTCTCTAAGTGTGGTTGAGAATCATTTGAGAATAATTTCTTCCACTAAGTATGTACATAGGAATCTTGATCCTAGGTATCATAATTTACGTCAAAATTCTTCTAAATCATCTATACTAGAGGAATTTTCCTCCCTCGAGGATCCTTCATGGTGTAATAAACTATACAAACTGGATACTATGAAAAAGAAGATTCAATATCCAATTCAACCTCATTGGGCTAAAGGACCTGAGATGTGTCTCAATGATAATTATGTAACTGAGAAATATGAAAAATATCATGCATATCCCTATATCCCTAACTGAGTTGTATATAATAATATAATTGTCTAAACCTCTTCAGAATTTCAAAAGGTTTGAAAAATCAAGGTGATATCTTGCCCCTATTGAGAATCCATTGATGACCCAGTCTAGACAAGACACATAAGAAAACCCAATCTCCCACCTCAAATTACAATGTTCAGTGGTGATGACTGACATAATACTTCTACATAGACTGATATATAGCCATAAATTTATTAATAAGTTGTACCTACTATAATGTCTCCTAAATGAGACATGGACCAAGTAGCACTGCCACCCAAATCTCTAACCAGCACAGAGGTGATCAATATGACCTTCCATATAGGACCTCATAATAATCAGTTTTTATAGTTTCTTGTAATCTATTATTATAATTGAACTCAGCAATAGGTAATATTTTATCCCAATAACCTCAAAAATCTGGGACACATTCTCTGAGCATGTCAGATAACAATTATGTAGTACTATTATAATAATCTTATGTTTAATAGTGAATGGTTGTACTCAAAAGAACCTCTGAACCAAGAGCCTTCTACAACCCCTATCAGAAACACAAAGACAAATAAGCATCACTATATAATAAGATGGTCCATGGAACAACATTAAGAAATATAATATCCTTAACATATATCCTTCCAAAATCATCCATTTAAAAGGTCTCTTGAATAGGAAATAAATGGGTGACCTTCATCAGTCTGTCAACAATCACCAATACTACATTACTGTGGTGAGGTGATTTCATAAATACCATAAAAAATAATAGTGTAATCATACCATATCCACTTTAGAATAGATAATTACTATGAAGGACCATTAGGTCACTGGTGATCCACCTTCACCTATCAATAGGTTGAACATAGTGTAACAAAGACTTCTATCTTCCTTTTCATATCTAGCCACCAATATTAGGGGAATAATTCACAGAACATCTTCATAAGTCTGGGATGTGATGCCCATTTAGAGGCATGATATTCATACATTTGTTCATATCACATATATATTGGTACCCAGAAATGCCCATGAATATGTAAGATCTCATACTCATAAACAACCCAACCAAGTAGCGGGTCCTCCCTCGATATACTTTCCCTTTGGACTAATTCTTCAAGATCATAATGTTGTCTCAACCTCACTCAATCTACAAGTAAATAAGTCACTGGAAAAGTTGATCAATAGGCTACTCTTGACTCTTTTGAATCTCAATATGCATATCAAAAAATATAAGCATCAACAGTCACTCATTTCTAGCATGCTGAATTGCTTGTTTCTGAGTTTTCTAGCTCAGAGAATCATCCATAACATTACCTTTCCCAGACTTATAAACAAGACCAATATTTATGGACTAAAGGTATCCAATACACCTTCATGTTTAAGATTCAAGCCACTCTAAGTAAATATGTACTTGAGACTTTTGTGGTTCATTTAAACAACAAACTATTCTCCTAATAGGTAATTTTATTAGTAACACAAGACATGTACAACTACTTCTAACTTGAGATCATATTTTGGGGAATTATTCTCTTGAGGACTCAAATTAAGAGACTCTTCAACCATGACACGATATTCTTACATAAAAATTTCTCCCATCATGATGTCTGATGAATCATAAAACTAAGTGTAACCCCTACCAGGATTGGGTAGAATCATGATCAATGTTTATGTGAGTCTACCTTTAAACTCATGAAAGGCTTTATCATAGGTTTTAGATAATAAGAATTTCACACCCTTGTTTTTCAAGATTGTAAGAGGTTCTGAAAGGTATGAGAAATCCTGAACGATATGCCTATAATATTCATCTATCCCCAAAAAACTCTCTATATCAAAATTATTTTTTGGATTATCTCAATAAATCATGGATCTCACCTTATTTAAGTCCACATATACTCTTTCTTCTGAGATAATGTGACATAGGAAGTGAATTTTATGTCCAAAAGTTAAATTTTTTATGTTTAGAATAAAAAATGCTCTCTTAGTGTATTTAATATGATTCTAATGTATTTATAATTATTACTTCGAGTATGAGAATGTATAAAGATATCATCCATGAAAACCACAATGAAATTTTCCAACTACGGGTGAAAAACATGATCTATCAAGACCATAGAAATTGATAGTGACAATCCCAAATGCTTGAAAAGTACAACCTACCTTGGAAAGTTATATATAGTATATCAAAAGTCCTAAATTTCAATTGATGATTTCCTGACATCAAATAAATCTTTGAGAAGACTCTGACTCCTTGAATCTTATCAAAGCGTTCTTCTATAAAAGGTAGTGGATACCAATTCATAACCATAAGTCGGTACAATTTTGATAATCCATACACAACCTAAGGGACCCATAAAGCTTTTTGGATAAGTGCATTGGTAAACTACAAGTTGAAGTACATGTTTATATAAACACTTTGGATTCTAGGTCAACTAATAATATTTTGTGTTCTAGAAGCTCAGTTGGAGTCATCCTATAAGGAGGAATAGACACTGGTGTCACTCCTTGAACTAACTCAATAGTAAAATCCACCTCTCTCTTAGGAGGTAGCTCAAATAAATCATTAAGGAATATTTCTTAAAAACTATCTACTATAGGAGGAAAATATATTTGATATTTTCACTAATAACTCAGAAAAAGACTATAAATATGGGTTGTCACTCTTCTCATTCCATAATTTTTAGGTTGAGTTCAACTTTCATAGGCATCCTATTCTTATTTATGAACATAAATATTTCTTTATGGGGATATAAAATACACACTCTAGTGAAAGAAATCAACATGAGACAAAAAAGTCAATAAACAGTCTATCTTGATATTGATATCAAAATTTTACACATTGAGGATGAAGAGGTTTCATAAGAAATGATAATCGCCAATATCATGGGATATTTCCTTGAATGGGCATACAATCTTTGATCATACTTCCAATAGAGAATAAATATTCATCAATCCAAACAAATAATGAATATAAATCCCAATAATTTCCATAATATACCTAGATATGAAAGATTAAAAAGAACTTATATCAAAGAAAATATACACTAAAGTTAAGGGTACTAAAATCATACCACTAACTATAGATGGACCAACACACTACTTATTAGGTGTTTTTTTTTACAACATGTAACTATTATAATCCATGTCCATAATCCAAAACATGATTACACTAAGAAAGTTTGCTCTTCTGGTGTTACACAACCTATATCTGGATTCCTCAACCATGACTACCTCCATGGCTTTATCATCCAATAGTATTCTAACTCACTGTCTAATGTGGATTTACTGATTGTTCTCTAAAAAAATGAGTTATAACTGACCCCCTCACATTGGATACTAGATAAAATATTATACATAACTACTAAATGTTTCAAATCTTTTTGAATATATGGAACTCAACTAGGTCTTTACCACACTAAGTATTCATGTTTCTCGATCTACCATATTGGTGATAGACCACATGGCATCTCAGGTGAAAAATCTGACTACAGGTACCCCCATGAGAAATCACAATGAAACACTTCCTACTGCTAGATGAACCTCTTCCATATCAAAGTACTAAACCACCATGCCCCACACCTTCAACTTCTCTATGGTTATGTTTAGTGTTGAGGGCATGGTTTAGTATCTTAGTAAAGCTAGTCAAATGAAACATTTTCATTGAATATCATATAGAATACATGAGTCCATCCTCAAATTGACTAGCCCTAAAAAGTTAATCAACAAGGAGGGGAGGAATAAAATTCAGAAGCTCTATGAAATGAGATAAATATTCCATGGTAGATAAAGTGCCCTTATCTAGGTGTATAAACTCTTTGACTCAGTCATCCCTTAATATCTTAAGAAAGAAATAATCATAAAAGGCACTATTTAATTCCATATAGACCATAAATTTATGATGATTATCCTAGTTCAAGATATCCCACAATCTCTTAACAGGCCCAATAATTATGTATGATACAATCTTCACTCTCCTTTCCAGAGGTTTATCAAGATTATCAATGATGGATAGTGTGGCCTCCATTCATGACTCAACATCCCAGGGGACCCCTTCCCCAAAAAAAGATGGAGAATGTTACTATTGGAACTCCTTAGTAAGAACTTCCATGGAGGGGGGTTATGGGGATACCTATATATATTGCACTATCTGTAATAAACCTTCCAAAAACTAAGTATTGGTTCCCATATTAGGAATATAAGGAGGTGTTTCAAGTGGCACTATAATAGGTAACACTGATGGTGCAGGTCCTACCACCTCTAGATCATGTTTGTTTCCACCCACATGGAATTTGATCTATGGATATCGTGGAGGAATATATCTAAAAATTCTAAACCCATGCCTCAAATGAAATTCAATAGCATAAAAATAACAAACAAGTAATAGTACCAGTATAAGCCTTCATTCCCATGAATCACATCCCATTGCCTACTCCTAATACCAAGTCAATGAGACATAGAATATTTTTTATAAATCATAAGAGACACTCCCAACACCCACTACCATGGTAAGGTCTAGGTTAATATATCATAACTTATAATAGAGGTCTTGGTATATGGAGTGGAAATTGTATGTTATTGAGGAAAGCACACTTTAAGATGAAATTGACATGACCATTTAATAAAAATCATTTATTTCCACTTTAAAAAATCCGAAATTTCATATGTATATATATATCATGGTCAAGTTAGATGATTTATCATTTACAATTTATAAATTCAAAACATTATAAGTAATGATTGGCACTTCATGTAACTGTAACAAGAATTTTACAACCAGTCTTAAGTTTTAACAAGCCTGTGTTTGATGATTCAATTATATAAATTACCAATCCTAATTTATAGAAGTACTAGACTTATAAATTTCAATTGGAATCCATTTAATCATAGTCAACTAATGTTTCATATCATGTAACCACATTTACATAGCTCAAACATGTCTTAATAGGTTAGGTAAGGTTCCATCATCAAGATATATAGGAAAAAGCTATTTAGGTTAATGCGGACACTTTAAATAACCAATTATTGATCCAATTCCTATAAGAAACGTTATTAAATTTAAAAATATAATAATCAAGGTAGGACAACATACTGCAAGTAATGCACACAACAAGATGCATGAAATAAAAAACCTTAGGTTCCTATAATAATGGATGTGAAAATACGTCTTTTCTATACTGGGAAAAGGTTAAAATATATATAACAAAAATAAACACTAAAAATCATGTACATCACCCAATGGTGAAAATATAATACAGTTATAAGAAAAATTTAGAACAAAAACTCCCATCCTAGGAAACATGTATGTTTCTCTGTATATAGGTAAGCTAATTCCAAGAATAAGATCATTACTAAATTCTAACATGTCCTAGTCTCCTCTCTATCAACCCAAAATAGTAATACATGGAAAAAAAGTTGTAATACCACTTTGTGATGTTCCAAAATAAGTTCACTCATAAGTAACCTGAACCGGTTGGCCACATGGTCACAATCACACCTCCTCGTATGATAAAGGTTGTAGCTAGTAGTGAGGTTTTATGATGGTATGGTGGGGAGACCATAACCTCTTTATTAGAGTTGATCACAACAATTATATATAGGTGAAAAATAGTATAAGTAATATAATGAAAAATGGAAATAAACCATACATACATAAATATAACAATAAAAACTATCCAATATCATGTACAAAAGTTAATGTCATGATGATATACAAAAAGTTAGTAAAGTTAATAGGAAGTGGGCATACATACATAGTACATGATATACAAAAATGAATAGATGAAAAAATCTATATCCAATAATATTTCAAAAACTACCTTGATCCTCTACTCTTGTACTCCATCCTAGTATAGAAATTAATCATCCATAGTAGGTCACTTTCCTTTATCCATACCTGCAACCATGAAGTCTATTAGGGCACTAATCGATGGCCCAAATAGGGTGTGGGTAAAACATAGTAGGCCGACACCAACGGTGTCTAACAATGTCTATTATGTGAATATAAAATTACCAGTGTGTAGGTATAATAAATAAAAATAGAAAATAAATAAACCATGTTGGTATGGGTTCCTCATGGAACACCCATATGATACTACTTTCTTCGGCCTAAGAAAAAAATGACTAAGAATTTTACCACTTCATTTATTTTTTATAAATTCCATACCTAATTAATATAACCATGGTTCCCATATATAGTGATAGTAATATAATGATTCATAATTTAAATGGATTTTATGTGTTATAATATGGTTGGAACCCACAGGGGTCTACCCTTGGAAATTCACCCTAAGGTGAAAGTGCTACCTGAACCCTAGGATCATGTCCTAAGTATCCTCAGTGTTTTACATGAAAGGATCCTAAGGAATGATCCAAATTAGTCTGTAACATGAAGAAAAATATAATAATAATCATCCAAGTCATTCAATTTATTTAATTTCTGGAAATATAGGTGAACCATTAGTGCCAAAATGGTGTATTCACAATCGAATACAAAGACCAAAACCAAGTGGGGTCTTCCACTTAACAGACACATCAATGAATAGATTGGTATCCAATGAGCTCGTCCAAGGAAAACCACAATGGGAGTACAAGTATAGCTCTGGGCCTACTACCCCTTTAAGGTAATTCAAGGTATGTGACCATATTCAATCATGATATGATAATTATTCAATTATCCATAATCATAAGGATATCAATTATCATAAATTATTTTTAACCAAGGGTTAGGTGACAAGGTTCTAATAGTTACACTATTAACCATTCATTTAAGAAATATATTCATTTCATTTATAAAATAATTCCAAATCACCTTAAAAGATATTTTAAATAACATATCCTATGATTGGGGGCCAATCAAGGTATCACTCTATTTCATTAAATTCCATTCATCCATTACATTTACAAGGACAATTCAACAAACCTCAAAAAGTAGTTTAATTGAATTTCAAGGCATAATGTTCATATATTTTTAATATGACATGCCCTAAGGGGTGGATCACGTTAAGGTAGATATCCTCCCACAAAAAAGTAGGTCTCAATAACTAACCTAAATGAGGTGATATCAATTCATTTTATTAATTTTAAATTTAAGAGGCGTCAAATGGAAAGTCTAGTTCATGGTATAACAATGCTTGATATAGATAACAAAACTATTGAGTCAATAAGGTTTCCTTATAACTTTTACATTCCTCTATGATTTGAAAATCACACACTCTATCCTAAGGAAAATTATTTTTTCCCTAAGAATTATCTTAATAAGAAAAATTTTCCTTACTCAAAGAAATTTTATCCATACCTATGTTTTCATTGTTCATTTTATAGTTTCTCTAAATCTAACTCTTTTATTCCTAAAGATTAAAATTCAGTTTCATATCTAATACTTAGGAATCCTATAAATCCTTGGTTATATAGTATTCTATTTTTAGACTCCGAATACTCTGAAATTCAGACTCCGAGTTCCCTAAAAATAAAACTCTGAATTATCTTAAATTTATACTCTTAATTCTCTAAAATTCAGACTCTGAATTCTTTGAAATTTATACTCTAAATTCTCTAAAATTCAAACTCCGAATTCCCTAAAATTCCTTCTCTGAATTCTCTAAAATTTGGACTCTGAATTCCTCAGAATTTGGACTCTGAATTCCTTATAATTAGAACTCTGAATTCCTAAGAATTCAGACTCTAAATTCATTAGTATTCAAATTCTGAAATCTATATAATTCAGGTTCTGAATTCTTTGGAAAATAGAATCCAAATATCCATGATTTATAGTCTCCAAATTATTATTTGGTTAGAATCCAAAATTTTATTTTTCCTTAGACTCCGAAAAATATATTTGGTTAAGTAACCTTATTTTTTTACACTTGTTATAGTTATAAAACGATGTCGTACAATCTGTTTCTAACTAACCATTTTTTGAGTGACACATATACAGGTCTCTCCAAGATTCAATGAAAAATATGATCATTTGAAGAGGGAGTCGACCGATGAAGAAGTGCCTATAAATATGATCTCATTTGAATGAACTCATTACTGATCCATCACTCTAGATATTGCATGCTGTTAAAGTGATTTCTAGAGAGAGAGACTCTCATGCCTTGGGTGTACTGAAAATATTGTTTATCTTGCTTCATGCGACTCTAATTTTTGTTGAGTACAATCGAGGTCTTCCGGGGATAGGAAGACAGAGGTGTCGACTGCCTTAAAGTTTGAGGACTTATGTGGATAGGAAGACAGAGGCTCCAACTACCTTAATGTTTGAGGTCTTGTGGGGATAGCAAGAAAAATTTTGACACTCCAATTGAGGGCTTACCCTGGTGTGGGTAAGACAGAAATTCTTGAAAGTATAAATCAAGGGACATTTATCCAAGTTTGTTGGATACCCTACTCCTTGGGTTAAAATATTTCATACTTGTTACTTGTTTTGTTGAAAGTTTATTTCCACTCTATTTTGATTAAGGAAGAAATTATAACCTTCTTATACTTTCTTGTTCTTTTGTAAACTATAATAAGTAAGATTCTTTACACTTTAAGGTAGAATCTTTTTCTTGAAAACTTTTCTAAAGTTTCATTTCTAGAACCACATTTCCAGAACCTAGAAAGTTTGTATAAATAGAAGAGGTCTTGTGAATTTACCCTGTTTCACATTTTTAAACAAAGTTTTCCTTATGGTTAAAAATGAAATTCGTTAAACTTACAATTCACCACCCCCCTCTTGTAATTGAGAATCTACATTCATATTTCTATCCTACAATTGATATCAGAGGAGGTATCTGAAATACATATATTCACATACAGGTTTTCCTCCTCATGTTTTCATTGTTCTAAATATTTTTCTTTCTAAGGAATTTTTATCCTTGTTTACAATCTTTTTCTATTAACAAGTCATGTGTAAATATATTTTCTTTTAGATGGAAGGAATGAATGTCGGTTTGATTGAGAATATAAACCCTACTAGACCACCTATATTTGATGGTAATGATTATGAATATTGAATATATCGTATGAATACTTTTATCCTTAATACTGGAGTGGATAAATTTTTTATTCTTACTGGAGATTACAAGATTCCTGATAAGGAAGTTATAAATTTTAATAATCGTTAAAAGTCAGAATATCAACTAAATTACAGGGTAAGAAATACTTTGTTGTGTTCCATGATGAGGAATATATATATTCATATTTCTTCTTGTGAAGATGCTAACTGTATCTGGAAGAAATTGTATGTTACTCATTTTGGTGCATCTAAGGTTATAGAAACTAGAAGAGCTATGCTTAGAGCAGAATATCATGGATTTCAATTTCCTTATAGAGAACCAATATGCAAGGTACAACAAAGGTTTATGACTATTGTTAACAGTTTAAAATCCATGGGTGATAAATGTTTAGATGAATCATTTTTAGACAAGATTATAGATATCATACTAATGAGTGGGAATCTAAAAGAACATTTATTGATGAGAATAGGAAAGTATCTCAAATTACTAATGATGATCTTTTTGGAACTCTTCTTAAAAATTAGACAAGAATGAAAAGAGATGCTGATATGAATAAGAAGAAGAATGGAAATGGGAGTGTATCCTTTACTACTACTAAATTCAAGACTCTAGAAAGGGATACAAGATCTAGGTCAAAGAAAGTCACTGTTTTATATGAATCAACTGAAAGTGAACATTCTGAGAATGATCTAGCTAATATTTCTCGAAGGATGAACAAGATAGTTTGGAAGAAATATTTTCAGTATAGATATAAGAAGAAAGAAATAAAAGACAAGAAAGACAGAGAAGTCTCTTGTTATGAATGCCAAAAGGTAGGGCATATATGTCCGGATTGTCCTATGCTTAAGAAAAATTATAGAATGGAAAATCATTCTGAGAGGAATAGAAAGAAGTGATACAAAGAAAAAGCTAAGAAAGTTTTAAAAGCCAATGACACCTAGAGTGCTAGTCGTGGTCACCCCTCTGATGAATCCTCAGAGTACGAATCCTCTAATCAGAAGAATCTTGTTCTATTAGCCAGAATACCTATTGATAATCATTGTCTAATGGCTAAGGTACACAATGTTGAATCTATCACAAATGTATCCTTGAATGAAAATTATAATAATGATAAATACTATAAGTCGTTAGCTGAAGAATCTTCTTCTGATAAAGATAATATATTACCTACTTATGAATAAGTATCTAGGTTTTCTAAACTTTTTGAGAATGAAAATTCTAAACTCAAGAAAAAGATTGATATGAAAGATTCAAGAATTTATATTTTAAATAAACAAGTATCAGATCTTTCTAAATACCTTGATAAGAAAATTTATGATTTTGAAAGTATTTCAAAAAACCATAAGGAAGTTAATTCTGGGAAGGATAAACTTTCTAAGGATCTTGAAAAATTAATTTCTAAGAAAAATATTTTAAATACTAACTCTAGCTCTAAAACTAATGTTTTTTAGGTTAAAAACTTTGTTATTAAAATAAATTCAGAAATATTTTCCTTGAGGAAGTGTTTTTTTAAAAATTTACTCTGGAAAGGAAAATTTTGACAAGATGTATTCCCAAATTTGACCTCTAAGGAATAATTCTATATTTGGTTATACTCTTTATAAACTGGTTTTTAGTAATAATTATTTTGTTCCTCAAAGTACCTCATTCTATACTAAATGTCAGTGTGGTTGGAATTGGGAAAAAAAATTTACTTTAAACAAAACTCGGTCTTTAGGTTTTCATAAATCTTGTTTTTCTAAGAAGATGTGGATTCCTAAAATATTGCTTTCTAAAATTTCAGGATCCAAGAAAATTTGGATTCCAAAAGTATAACACTCTTATTTTTAGGAAAATAAAGATATTACCAAGAATAATACATGGTACATAGATAGTGGATCTTCCCTACACACGATGGGTAACAAAAACATCTTTGAAAATATTAACAAGATGAAAGTAGGAAGAGTAACTTTTGGAGATAATGCTTAGGAAGAAATTATTTGTATAGGTAACATTTTTCTCCTTAGAAAAACTTTGATTTCGAATATTTTATTTGTTAAAGGTCTTAAGCACAAAGTAGATATCATTCTTCAATTTATCAGAACGCAATATCAACTTGTTGATATTTTCACAAAATCTTTACCCTCCGATAGATTTGAATACATTAAACATAAGTTAGTAATGATAACCATAATTTAATCTTCCATATTAACATTTTTTTGAAACATATCTCCTTACAGTATGAAACTTCTTTTCATAGGGGGAGTACATTTGCTTCATAGTCAAAAATTTTTGTCATCAAAATTTTTGTAATCAAATTTTTTCTTAATCAAAATTTTTGTAATCAAAATTTTTAATAATAAAAATTTTTCGTAATCAAAATTTTATTTAAATTTATTTTATATTTTTCGAAGTCTAAAGTTCTTCAAAAATAATTTTCCTTATTATGAATAATTTTTCCTGCAAATCCGAAAGGTATGTTTCCTTTATTAAATTTTTGTAATCATATTTTTGATATTGGTATTTTCATTTTGTTTAAAAAATTTCGAATTCACTTTTCCTTAAAATCTGAATGTTTTGTCTTAAAAACCTCAAAATATTAAAACCTACCAAATTCTTTCTTCGGCTATCATCTCAAACATCAGATCTGATCTAGAGTTTTTTTAATCGTTGGATCAATCAAGGAAGGTTAACCCATGCCTCTAAAGCCTATATAAGGACCCCCCCCAACCAATGTTTTTCCCACAGCGATCTTCAAATCTCGGGCATGTTGAAACCCTGCAGCTCTACTTAAGGTTATTCTATATTTTCATGTTTTTCTTAATTCTGAATGTCTTTTAAAGATTACCCTCAGAATGAAATGTTGTCTGTAAAGGAAATATTAGAATGGAAAATATACAGAGAGAGGTTAGTTATTCCAAAATTATTTTCTAAGTATGATTCTATAATTTCAAATAATATCAAGCTGAATGGTTGGGAGATCATATGTATTTCCAAACAGAAGGCATAGGATCCGGTTTATCTGGAGTTATTGGTTGAATTATATGAGATATTAAGTTTCTTCAATGAAGAAGGGAGAGAAACGTTTTCCTACAAGTGTTATGGAAAGACATACTCCCTTTCCTACACTAAGGCTGAAAGTCTATTTGGAATTCCATATGAAGGTGAAGCTAAATTATTCACCCATAAATTACCGAATGTATCAGGTTCATTTGAGAAAGAAATAGATTTACAGTTCCTCAGCTTGAAAGAAGTGAAGACTCCGAAGATTGTTCATCTATCTACAAACATCCAGATTCTTGAATTATGGGTTCAAGGTTTTATCATTCCGAGAAAAGGGGATAAGGATTCTCTGAAGAAAAGTGACATCTATTTTCTAGTTTTCTTGGTGAACCTCAGGAAGATAAACATGGTCAAGTATATCTTGGTCACAATTGAGAATATCAAAAATGGAAATTTGAAGTCTCAAATCATCATGTATTCGGAAATTCTCTCTAAGATTATTGTTCTTTGTCTTCAGTCTTTCAAAATTGCTTGTAGTTCTAAGAAAAAGAATTTCAAAGTGATGTTGGTAAGTAATGATACTCTCATAAGGATGAAGGTTGGATTAAATAGTAAATTTGGATATTTCTATGATCTGTCTGAATCATAAATCAAAGCTCTTTCAAAGAAACTAGAAGCAGCTAAAACATCCAAGAAGGGTGGGAGGAAGAGGAAGGTGAAGGAACCCAAAGAAAAAGAAAAAATCCCTGCGGATAACGAAACTCACTCATCACCTCCAAAACCAAATAATCAAAAGACTTACCCTAATGAAGTGGTGGCTAAGTGGAGAGAAGACAAAAAGAATAGGAAGGAAGGGGAGCCTACTTTTTTCCTGGAACCTGCTGAGGCAAAAGACTTGAAGTTGAAGGTTGCTAAAGATCTTGAGAAGCAAGAGAATGTAAAGAAGCAGAGTAAGAAAATGTCTAAAGCTGATATAGTTCAATCCCTTCTTAAGGCTGTAAAAAAACCTCTGAAAAAATCCAGGTACCAGAATCATTTTTAAAAGAATCACTCCTTATGACTCCAGGAAAGAAGATAGTGATTCTAGAACCATAACAAGAATAAGAAGGAGGAGGAAGTGGTGATACCGAAGACATGATAAGACAAGTAGAGGAATATCATGAGAATGAGAGTCCTAAGAAACTGTCAATCTGGAATTCTAAAGCAGAATCCTCAAAACATGCTACACCAGGGAAAGAAGAAAAGGGTCAGGAAGAAGTGAATAAACTATCTAAAGAAGAAATTAGCAACGATGACTTCATTCAGCCAAAGGATATTGTGGAAGGTGTTAAGAAATAAAACCTTGAGGAAGATAAAAAATTTTCAGTTATCTGATAGTGAGCATGAATCACCCAAAGCAAAATAGATCATTTCGAGAGTTGATAAAGGAAATCAATAGTTGGTTGATACACCTAATAAATATATGGTGAAAAAGAAAGGTGTTAGTGCTTTGTCAAAGAGGAAAGCTGAAGAGTTACAAAAATAATCCTCACCAACTAAACACTCTAATTAGGAATTTTCCTCTCTTGAACATATTTTTGTGGTACAATATTTAAAGAAGTTGGTTGATACCATTCCCTTATTTCCAAGTATAGATTCAAGGTGATAGATGCTTTAGCATTCGTTTAATCAGAATGCAGATTCAGTCACCATGCTTATGGATAACTTTGTAAAGCTTGAGAAAAATTTCAGAACTTTTTTCATTGAATATGAAGCTCATAAAAGATCATGAAAGAATATTAAAAGTTGGTCGAGAGAGAAAATCAAAGACCTACGAGTCTTTGATGAATTTCAGAAAATTTATAAAGATGCCTTTGACACCATAGATGGAAATTTTAATGATCTTACTAGGAGTTTTGAGGAAAATATGACTCTCGAACAGTCAACCCTGAATCAAGAATTCAAGGACTTGAATGGGAAGCATAATTCAGTGGCTATGAATTGGAAGAGATAAGGGGGTCTCGTAATTGAGTTTAATGAAAAGCTTGTTAAGAAAGAAGATGTTATGAAGGCTCAGGAAGATATTCTTAAGGATCAGTAAGAAAAGATAAAAGCCTTAGAGAAGAAAAATGAATATCAAGATCAGCTTCTGAAGCGTGTAGAAGAAGATCACAAGGAGATAAATAAGTTGAAAACCATTTTCAAGAAGTTAATGTCAAAGGGTAAAGAAGGATAATTCTACCCCATTCTGATATTTTGTTGTATTTTCTTCTTTTTACATATTCTTTCAATCAAAATGGAATTTTGGTAGTTTTTCATATATTTGGTTATTTAGTACTAATTTTTCATGTACCATATCTTTTTCCATTCCATTTATTCTTTTTTGAAAATCAAAAAGGGGGAGAAAGGAATGATAAAAATAATTATAAGTAAATAAGAGATTTCTCTAAGTAAGGGGGAGTTTATCTAAGGGGAAGTTCTTATCAAAGAATATTTTTGTATGCAAGAAAATGTAAAATCTCATTCAGGAAATCAAGAATACAATCCTTAGGGATTTCAAAACCTAAGGGTGAGTTAGTCTTATTCATTATGATTCATATATAAAGGGAGATAAGTTTTATTTTATGTTCATAAGGAAAAACTCTAAGTCCTTATATTCTTTTTCATAAGGATGTTTGTGATTTCCAAAAAGGGGTATATTGGGGAGTCAATAAGGTTTCCTTATGATTTTTTCATTCCTCTATGTTTTAAAAATCACAAACACTCTATCTTAAGGAAAATTATTTTTTCCCTAATAATTATCTTAATAAGGAAAATTTTCCTTCCTCAAGGAAATTTTGTCCTTACTTATGTTTTCATTGTTAATTTTATAGTTTCTCTAAATATAAATTTTTTATTTCTAAATGTTAAAATTTGGTTTCATATCTAAAACATAGAAATCCTATAAATCCTTAGTTATAGAGTATTATATTTTCAGACTCTGAATTTTGTGAAATTCAGACTCCGAGTTCTCTGAAAATCAGACTCTGAATTCTCTGAAATTCAGGCTTCGAATTCTCTAAAATTTAAACTCCGAATTTTCTGAAATTCATACTTCGAATTCTCTGAAATACAGACTCTGAATTCAATGAAATTCAGACTCCAAATTCTCTAAAATTCAGACTCTTAATTCTATGAAATTCAGACTCTGAATTCTATGAAATTCAGACTCCGAATTCCCTGAAATTCAGACTCTTAATTCTCTGAAATTCAGACCCTAAATTACTCATAATTCAGACTCCAAATTCCTAAAAATTCAGATTCCGAATTCATTAGAATTCATATTCCGAAATCTATAGAATTCAGGTTCTGAATTCTATGGAAAAAAACCCGAATATCCATGATTTATAGTCTCTAAATTATTATTTGGTTAGACTCCGAACATTTATTTTTCCTTATAATCTAAAAAATAAATTTGGTTAAGCAACCTTATTTTTCTTACACATGTTATACTTATGAAACGATGTCATACAATCTATTTCTAACTAAATACTGTTTCAGTGACACATATATAGGTCCCTCCGAGATTCAAGGAAAAATATGACTGTTGGAGGAGGGATCCAACCGTTGGAGATGTGCATATAAATAAGAGTTTATTTGAATGAGCTCCTTACCGATCTATCACTCTAGAGATTTCATGCTGCTGAAGTGATTTATAGAGAGTCAGATTCTCATTCCTTATGCATACTAAACATCTTGTTCAGCTTGCTTCATGCAACTCCGATTGTTTCTGAGTACATTCAAGGGATTTTGGGGATAGGAAGACAATGGTTTTTACTACCTTAAAGTTCGAGGACTTACATGGATAGGAAGAAAGAGGTTCTGACTACCTTAAAATTCATGGTATTTCGGGGATAGAAAGATAGATTTTGATATTCCTATCGAGTTCTTACCCTAGTTTGGGTAAGACAAACATTCTTGAAATTATAAATCAAGGGACCTTTATCCAAGGATATTGGATACCCTACTCTTTGGGTTAAAAGATTTCATACTTGTTACTTGTTTTGTTTCAAGTTTATTTCTGTTGTATTTTGATAAAGGAAGAAATTATAATGTTATTATACATTCTTGTTCTTTTGTATACTCTGATAAGTAAGATTCTATACGCATTAAGGTAGAATCTATTTCTTGTAAACTTTTCTTAAGTTTCATTTTTGGAACCACATTTTCAGAACCTAGCAAGTTTGTAGAACTAGATAAGGTATTGTGAATTTACCCTATTTAACTTTTTTAAACATAGTTTTCCTTAAGGTTAAAAATGAATGTTTTTAAACTTACCATTCACCCCCCCTCTTGTAATTGAGCATCTACATTCATATTTCGATTCTACAAAAACATTTATGGAAAAGAGCTAACCAACCTACCTTATAGTGGTATAATAATATTAATATGATATCAACATTAGATTAGAACTGGAATGGGAAAAATAATAAAAAATAGAAAAACATCCTGAAAATAGGGTATTTGATCTTGTATGGAAATAAAATTTAATATAGAAAGATTAAAAAAACAAGTGGAATCATAGACCTACCATTTGATATCCAATGTGATGAATGATGCATGAATTTGATTTTGGATGGAGGATATTTTTCAATGCTTTGGAGGATATCCAAGAGGTTCCCTCAAATAGAGGACGTTCTATGCATTTGAGGAAAGAGAATGAGGGTTAATGGTTTAGATGTCTAGAAGGAAAAAATGGTCATTAAACCCTTTTTAATGGGGAACACGATTTGAACACATGGTTTTTCGAACAGTTCCCCAACCTTGTGGCTCACTCTACCTAAGACCCACACCTCACATGGTCAATAGGAATGGTTTGAAAAACCATTCACATACCATGAACTTGGCACTATTCAAGGTGAGACACCCTTGCATGGCTAGTTTCATGGTTAGGATAAACTGGACGTAAACCATGCGATATACACCTTCAATTATTTGAAGGTTTCAAATAGCCATGTCGCCTCCCTCGCATGATTAAAAGAATCATTCTCCTCTATTTTTTTCGTACGATTGAACCAAACAATTACTACTAACCATGAATCGACCGTGTGACTTTTCCTATTTCTCTAAAAACAAGAGCTCTAAGCTCTAAACAATGAATGGGTTATCCTAAACCCTTTTTTATTATTTTAGAATTATAATGTAGATAAAACGATAGATTTAAACTAAAATTCAAAGGATCTATAGCACATTAAAAAAATGAGATCTTACAAAAGAGTTGGCTATAATGGTCAACCATATAAGTCTTCATTGAGATCCATCCTGATTAATTATTGAAAACAATTTTTATAATCAAATTCATCGAATGACAAATGAGCATCCCATAATCCTATAAAATTTATCATGGATACATGGTGCATGTCCTCTAGAATTTAGATTATCATTTTTATCTATCCATTAATGGATGGTAAGTTGTGTTATGTTTCACTTGACTACCCACAAACTCTTGATTCCCTTTCCAAAATCAAGAGGTGAAATAAGGATATCAATAATAAATTATCACAAATAGAATCTTGTTCAAATTGATAGTCTCATATATATATATATATAATTTTCTAAGATTTATTACCTTTATGTTATATTTTCTTAGAAAAATGGTTTAATTAAGTCTATGGGTCAATAAATACCTAGATACCATTCTTTCAACGAGGGGTAAAAGGTAATAAAATTTTTAAGTGCATACATATTTTGTTGGAATTTTATATAGGAATAGAAAAATGGTAAGAGAATTCCTGAATGATTTTGATAACCCAACATTTCTTGTTAATTGGTGAAGCATCTAAATACATTGTTATCTATGTCATATCGCAAACTAGTCCTCTAGTATCTATGTTACATATCATAATACAACTTAGTTACTCCTAGATAAACCAACTACTGTAAGTGATGAAAATCCTTCATCACTGAAAATATCATAGAATGCAGTATGAAATGAATATTCCAATACAGAAAATTCCCTTTATGGGGAGTGAGCATTCATGTTTGATCTCCTGGCTATTTAATAGTCTTTGGTATACACTAACATTCATTATATCTAGGCTACTTCTAATGAATTAACATAAAAAGGGATGGTGTAAAATTAATATTATCCAAAAAAACAACCTTAGTCTCCTCTTTCAAGTCAAGGTGTATATCTATAAAAAGACTCATTAGGTTCTATTATTTTATATAATCATTAAATTCCTACAATTGAAAATTTATACAAAGGATGACAGTGAAAATATTCACTTTTCCAAGTGTACATGTGAGGTCAAAATCAAATATTTTCATCTATTCCACCCATTGTATTTATATAATAATCAAATAATCATGGGATAAAATAAATCTCATGATCCTTTAATTAGTGTAAACCGTAAACTTATCACAAAATAGATAATGTCACCATCATATTAGAGCTTTCATAACTACTATTAACTCAAGTTCACTGGTACGATAGTTCTTTTCCAATGGTCTCAATGTACATGATCCATAAGCCACCATATGGTCACTATGCATAAGTACACATCCCAATATCATACATGATCTAGCACAATCCCCAGCATAGTTATATCTAGTCTTAGTAAAGATAAAAATGATGGTTGATATCAATATTTATTTCATATTAACAAATGATACCTAAAATTTTGGAATCTATTTTAATTTCAATCCCTTGTGAATGAAAATCATCAAAGGTAATTAAATCTTAATGAAATCATTTATGAAACATAAATATTATCTTGTTGTACTTAATAATATTTTTATATCAAATACATTCTTCAGTAATTCCCAAAATTTAACCACTATCGCTATTTCAAAGTCAACTAAAATTTTTTCTACCAAAACCACATATCACAAGAACATTACGTCTCAAATTCAGAGGTAACACCTAGATAATTTTTCTTGAATGTAGTGCTCATATAGAATTCTCAAAAAACACTCAAGTTATTCTTATAATTTTAACATAACATGTGAAAACTAAAATATCCTCCCTGAAAAACACACAATAAGTGTTCAGGTATTGTTGGAATGTCCAATTCATAAGAGCTATAAATAATGTGTGTGTGTTTATCATGCCAAAGGACATCATTATGTATTTAAAGTGAATATATGTACATAAAAAATATGTTTTTGGTATATCTGATTCCCTCACCTGAAGATAGTGGTACCTTTATTAGGGATCAATTTTTAAAAACCACATTCCCCCTTTAAACTAGATGAAGATTTTATCAATACAAATAAAAGGGTATTTATTCTTTGTAGTTACATGATTAATATTTCATTAATCAATGTATAGGTTTAATTTCCTATCATCCTTCTTGGGAAACAGAATATGAGCTATCTATAGAGATATATTGGGATGTATGAACAATTCAGCTTCATGATCACTCTATTGGTTTTTTACTCTTTCAACTCAGCCAGAGCCATTTGAGATGAGGGTATTGATGTCAATTGTATCATAGGAATCAAATAAATAGAAAATTCAACATCCCATTATTAAAATAATTTATATATATAGTCAAGAAACACCTTAGGGAAGTCCCTCCCCATAGGTAAAAGTTTAACTATAAAATTATCTTCCCTATTCTCAATTAAAATAGAATATATATATCCATGAAACTCTCTATCTTTAAGAATAGTATGTTCATCTCAACTTGATTTCGGGTCTCATTCACATTGGAATACATCAAAACTCCCATAAAAAGTGATAAATTATCCCCTATAATGATAAAATAAAATGTGATCTTTGAATGTGAACATATAAAATATTCTAAGAATAATTGATTTCATGTTTAACGTGGTCCACAATCAAAAAAATTGTAAAAACCTCATAATGGAATCTAGTGGCTGACTAGGGTCATATCTTAAGGAGTAGGGTCTAAGAGTCTCACTATCGTATCAATTATTTGTATTTTTTTCTTAATTTTAAAAATATAAAATTATGACTAAAGTGGTTGTTTTGATGCTTGATCAACAAAAACGTGAAAAAATGGAAATATAAGAAGGGTGGATACATGAAATTGTAACTCCCATGGATTCAACCTAGTGATCCTTCCTTATCTCACAACCTTGACCCTCTAATTCTTTTTTCTGTCTGTCAATTAGCAACTCATAACCTTACTACTTAAATTATGTGAATGAGCATTACACTCAAGGGGAATATCCTATATGAACAGATCATCATTCTCTCAAATGGGTCACAATTATAGAATCCCGTCTTTTTATAACATAACTTTCATTCCATTACACGGAACTGAGGATCTTTAAGGTTTAGTGTCTTGAAAACAAGGAACATAATACATGAAAACAACATAAAACATTCTTCTTAAACACTTGAAAGGCTTCTCCTTAAGTTCATCCTAGGTTCATTACTACATCTCATAACCTGGGGACATACATCAAAAGAAAGGGTGAGCAGAAGGCCCAGTAAGGGAAACAAGAGAAACATTTTACATGTGAACTTGAGATACTTCAATAAGGACATGAAAAGAACATTAAGGCATGAGAAAGAAATCATGAGGCATATCATAATAAAAATAACATTTTTCATAACTTGGAGATGTGGCTACAACATTTAATATTGACAATCGTTTTGTTTCACCAAGGTACATCCCCAAGGTGTCGTTAAAATTACCAAGGTTATTCACCAAGGCGTCGTTAAAAATGGTCATCTCTAGAGATTAAGTCTTTACCCAATGCATTGGAGCGCTATCTGGGCGCACCCTTGACATGTCTTTATTATCATGTGAGCCACATATATCATCATTAAACATTTCATAAATAACCCATATAGCATAAAATAAATGGGTTTCATTTCATAATCATAACGTTTTAAAACCTGCTTTAAAGACATGATCTTTATGTCACTTTAAACCCACAGAAAAGGGCAAGCGGGTTTCATGTATGTAAATACCATAATTTAAAATAGAACATTTTGATATATATGTGAGTACCCCTGTAGAAATAATATCTTTGAATATTCACTTAATAACATAAAATAATTTTGAGATAAAGAGGGAGGCATTTTGAGACGAAAACTATGGAGCATAACGTCTACGATACATGGTTTTAGAAAACATTGAAAAGAGAGGGGACATGGGTCACCCACTCAAAAATGATACATAAATAGTAGAGGAACAGAATATATATTATTTAAGAACATGGTAATGAAATTTGAAAGATGTGCCATATGAAACGAAGAACATGAAAGGAAGACAAAAATAAGATTTCTCTTATGAGAATTCGGCAGCCTAACGACGTCACTTAAAACTTCCCAAAAATGGATTGACGATATCAAATGGGGTCTCTAATAACATGAACATAAATGATCAGTATGATAGATATAGATATCATACCCCAAAATAATAAAAATGAACTTGAGAGACTTGACATGAAAGTAGATCTCGAAAACGAGAAGGGTTAAAGAACCCCTTAAAAATTCGGCAGCCTAACGGCGCCACTTAAACTTCAACAAAAATGAATTGATGAGATAAAATAGGGTATCTCATCATATGATCATAAAATATCAGTATGATAGATATAGAGATCATACCCCAACATAATAAAAAGGAACTTTCAAGGCTTGACATGAAATTAGAACTTTGAAAAAGGAGAAAGGTGAAAGAACCACTTAAAAATTCGGCAGCCTGACGGCACCACTTAAAACATCAAAATACTGAATTGAAGAGATAAAATGGGGTCTCTCATCATATGATCATAAAATATAAGTATTATAAATTTAGAGATCATACCCCAACATAATAAAAAGGAACTTGAAATAATTTACATGAAAACAGATCTTGAAAATTAGAAGGGAGAAAGAATCCGTTAAAAAAAATTCGGCAGCCTAACGGCGCCACTTAAAACTTCATAAAACGAAATAATGAGAGTAAGAGGGGATATCTCATTATATGAACATGAAAATGGAAGTAGGAGGAGTATAAAAGAACATCCTTTAACATAATAACATGGAGTATAAAATAAATGACATAAAAGAGATTGCTTGAAAAGAAGAGAGAGGTCAGATCCCTTACCTTAAAACGTAACTCTTAAAACTCAGAGGTTTGGGCCTTTAGGGCTTAGGGGAACCTTTTGAGGACTCCTTGGGAGGTAATGAGACCAGAAATTCGTTGGGGGAGAGTGGGGAGTCGAAATAGATGAGAGGATGGCTTGGTATTTATAGGGGAAAGTGAGGGGACAAGGCATTAATGGCCAAGGGACACCTCAAAAGTGCTTTTCACAAAACCATGTGCTCTCCCTTGGCATTAACCATGGAGTTAGGCCACATGGGGCCCCCAAAACAATAATTCATCACCCTTGGCCGTCCAACCCTTAAAATATCTCATGACATCATCATGACACAGTTATGATGTCATTAAACATACCGAAACCCTAAAACTATATTTTTACTATTCACTGAAAATTCAACTTTCTCAGAAAGATCCCAAAATTTCACCTTAATCAAATATCAATGCTCTGATTTCAAAAATGAACTCCATTTTATAAAAATAATTTTCTAAATATTTTTAATCTATTTTTTAAATAATTAAACTATTCACCGAAAATTCATTTTTTTCAGAAAAAACCCCAAAATTTACCTTAACATAATATCGATGCTCTGAGTTCAAAAATGAAATCCATTTTATAAAAATAATTTTCTAAATATTTCTAATTTAATTTTAAATTAAAAAACACTATTCACCTGAAAAAACTAATACTTGAATAATAATTTATGAAACCATTATTTAACTATTTTATTGAATCACACTACTTAATCAAGGTGCCTAGATTATATTAATACTTTCTTTAAGTGAGATTACTAATCCATTTGGTCACATTACTAATCCTAAGCATAAAATCACTATTCATAATTTACTATTCATCAAAAATTACGTTGATCTTATTAGACTCTAAATTTTGTACTGAACATAATTGTAGAAGACCATTTTTCGAAAATCATTACACATTTTTAATTATTTAAGGTTTACATAATCATTTTTAAAGTATCCTTTTTCTAAAATTCATTAAAAATATGCATACTGTATTTATCCGGACATTAGAAAATTCATAAACGTCATCATAAGAAGAAATCCCAATTTTTATTTAAAACAAAGGATTACACAAGAAAGTTACGGTCTCCTTACATAGCCCCTTATCACACCAGCATAGGACCTAAGTGTAAGGTGTGCTAAAGTGAGAGAATCTGAGGGAGGCTCGGCCAACATCGCACGAGTAGTAATTTCTATCAGTTTGAACTTCTCGCAAAGGCGATCCCGTTCTAGCTTCACACGAGGAAGTTCAGCTTGGGTTTGGTCCAGAGAAAAGCCCAGTGGTGCTACCTCCATCCCAAGTTCTGTTAGATGGGCTTCGATCGGTCCAAGACTACTGGGTGAGGCCATCAAATCTTATTTCTATATTAATTAACCAAGATTACTTGTATTTAGAGACAATAGTCAAAACGTTTAGTTTGCAGCGGTCATATTGACCAATGGTCAAATAACAGTCAAAACCCATCAGTATCATTTTAATTATACTCATGTTATCAAATGAAACATTTTTGTAGAGTATAAAAATAAAATAAAATAACACATAAAATTAGGAAACAAGATTTATTTAAAATTTCAGGTCGTTACAACAATCATGATCACAACAACCATTTAGATCACTTCTCCCATCATACAAAATTAATCCAAATAATGAGAGGAAAAATTATTCAATAGTATAAAATGAAATCAAAATATGGGAGATAAGTGGTAAAATTGTCTCCTCAACCTCTCACTATCCAAAAATAACCAAAAAAATAAAAGGAGTGAGTTTTTATGGGAATACTCAACATCATTGGTTTTCATCCATGGGTGACCCTTGGGTGTTCCTCTCATCGTCGATGAGAACTTGAGAGATCATAAGGATTTATAGTGGGTGAGAAAAAATTAATAATAGGGAGATGAGAGAAAAACATAGTTGAGTAGGATAATAGAATTAAAATTAGATTTTAAATTGAAATTTTAAAATGATAATTACAATGGAAGACCTATGTTGGATCAATAGGAGATGAATATATCTATTAATCAAGGGGAAAATATTTATATTCATTGGCATTCTTCTTCCTTGTATATAATGTTGAGGTGGGATATTACTTCCTTTGATGGGATCCACATGTCGTTGTAAACAACAGTAATTGATTTGGTTCAGATAATATTCTTTCCATGATCACGAATGCACAAGTTAGAGAAAAATATAAGAAGGATTATCATGGTACTTCACCAATGTAGTGGAAGAAAATTTTTTGTTCAACATGAATGTGTGAATGAAATAAAATGAGTCGAGTCGAGTCACCACAACTTTTTTAGGATTACATAGGGGGAAAATATTTTCTTAAATTCATCCTTGTTTATTTTTTTATTTTTTTTATTTTTTTCATTATATATATTATCTTTTCTTTTTAAAATTATTTTATTTCTATTATTATTATTATTTTCAGAGCGGGATCAGCTCGGGGGTTTCCAAGGCAATGAGCCTCATCCATCTTCAACCAAGTAGCCTCCTTATCCATCATGCTTCAACTAAGTGGTATCATAGTGACCCTATTTTTTCCTTGTAATATTTCAAAATATATATATAAATATTTATAGATCTTGGCACAAAGACGGTGTAAGATTCCCTGGCTAGGTGTGCCTGGAAATATTTTTATAAAAATATTATGTATTTTTTTATTATGAGCACGTTATTTTTCAAGAAAAATGGGATAACTCTTAAAAAGAGACTCAGATCAAAAATATGATACCTAGATGGAATCCTCTATAAGTATGAAATTATGGTAGATCTCTAGGGTTATCCACATAATATTTGGTTCATTGAGATGAGTTTCTATTACTCTCCATCATTGGTGAATCAAGATCAGACGACAACGATCCTCTGAATTAAGGTGAATTGAGACACAATGAATGTGACGGATCTTCCACCTTCATTAGTGAGCACGTTCTTCATCAATAAATGATCCCAATCGAGTTAGTACTCGTATTATGTGGATTTAATTATCACCCTTGATATCCCCAATATAATTTATTAGCTAAAAAATATTGAACAATGATTGTTTCTCCTTTTTTTATGCACTTTTTCCCCATTGTTATGTGTGATTTTCATCTATTGGCCTTTGGGGTATTGGATAGACATTTTCGGGTGGGATCGAGCATGATCAGACCCTCGGATTCATGGAATATTCGCATGCAACACATAGATCGGAAATCAGAGGGAGTATTAGGGTTATTTTCTGGATATAGTTGATGATTACCATTGATCCAATATATGGGAATGATCAGAATGACACAAGAGGAGTGGAGATAGTGCACAAGATATGTATAGGATGACGAGATCCATTTTTAGGTCAACAGATGGTTAGAAATAATGAACAGAATATCTTTCCTTCAATATTGAGTATCCTAGAGGTGTGATTTGATGTTTAAAAGGAGGATATAAATGAATTAATAGTGTATCTAGGATTCTATAAAAAACACAACTATACTCTATGTAGGGCAAAAGATCACATGGCGTGTTCTTTGGAAATCTATGGTGTTGGGGTTTTTGGGTAAGTTAAATATCACACATTGTGTGTTTCCCTAACACGTTGTGTTTCCCAGTGATGGTGATCTACCATGTAATCTAGGATAACATATAGATGGGAACTTCTAGGAACACATCCAATTTACCAAGACATGACCCAAATGACATGGGAAGGACCCATGTAGGATGACACACCATGTATCAGAGTACACAAACCCAACCAAGGTGCACAGACATAGTCAAGAACCTAGGAAGGACCCCAGGTTCCTGAGGCATTCCATGTGGTCCCCTTACTCACCATGTAGGGATACATGGGTAGTGATTCCTGTATTGGTGAAGGAAACATCTAGGTATCAGGGTGGGATCACATGTTGTGTGGGTCCTCTTACACACTTTGTACCCTTCCTTTTGAGGAAACATCGACTTCTCATATCTCATTCATTTGGACTTGTATTTTGTCTTTCAAGTATCCTATCCTACATATTTTTCCTTTTATAACATGATGGTGTTCTTCATGGTAGATTTTCAGATATGATGTGAGATACTATAGGGATGACACTTCTTTAGGTTATTATTGATGATGGAAGTGATCAGGAAGGATCATAAGAGAGATCAAAGTGGCACCCTCTGATAAAAAATGGAGTGGGTCCTATATCTACTATCAGAGTGTAACCCTCCTTCAAGGACATAGAATGGGTCCTCTATCGACTATTAGGGTGGTACCCTCCTACGGGGACATGACATGTGTCTTCTATCGACTGTCAGAGTGGAACCTTCCTCTGATAATAGGGCATGGTTCCTCTATCAACTATTAGAGTGGCACCCTCCTATTGGGAGAGGGAATGGGTCCTCTATCTACTATCTAAGTGTCACCCTACTGATGGGAAAGGGCATGGTTCCTCGACCATTAGAGTGTAACTCTCCTATTTAGATATGGCATGAGTCCTCTATCTATCCATTAGAGTGGCACCCTCATATGGAGTTATGGCATGGGTTCTCAAACATTAGAGTGGAACCCTCTCGTAGAGTCATGGAATGGTTCCTTGACCATTAGAGTGGAGCCCTCTTGTTGGGATAGGGGATGGGTCTTCTATCGGCCATCAAAGTGACACCCTTTGATCAGGACATGGCATGGGTCATCTAGTTATCTACTGAGTGACCCCATCCTGTGGAGTTAGGGTATGGGTCCTATATTTATTTAGTGGTTCTCTTCTATTATACCAGGTCATGGGTTATCTACCTAGATATTATGTCCCCTTGACTATATGGAACATTAGTGAGGTGTGTATTGACTTGGATTTTTCTTTGGATAGACACGTGAAATACTGGGCATCATTGATGGACTCTTTGGAACTACTGGCAGACCCTTTTCCTAGGATGGGCTATGAGATGGGGATCCCTTTTCCTTATTGTCAGGGTTTATTTTATGGGGACATACACAACTAGATATATGTATATATATCCATTTTTTTTACTCTCATTCTATTGGTCGAGTAGTCTATTTCTATGGTGTCTCTATTTTCTCCCCCCTTTATTTTTCAGGGCATCCTAATAGGCATGTATATAATCATCCCTACATCATCTTTTATTTCACATGTTCTGTCTTATATAGATGATGGATAGTATAGTGGTGATTACATAGGTGTATAGGGATATCTTGGTGCATTTGACCATTTACAGTGGTCGGGGATTTGAGATCTAGATCGAATCTCTCTCAACACATTAGTTTTCTAATTTTTTCAGGATGGGAAATTTTTTTGGTTGGGTGTATATTTTTTTCCTTTTTGTTTTCAGATTATGTTGTCATACTCTTGCACTACCTAGAGGTTTTACATGAATGGTTATTATCTAGATGTTGCATATTTTATTATTATTCCTCTTTACTTCTGCATGGAGATGGTTGGGTGCATCCATACAAGTACATTAGAAAAATGAATCCTATATTAGTTATTCCTTTTGGTTCTTATCACCAGCCCCTGGTCTGTGAAGGCAAGCTTGGGTTAGTTGTGGATCGATCCCTATTGGGCCAGGTCATGTCATATTGATATCAAAGCAGTTCATACCTTGGGATGGTGTTTGGAGTAGACCCCTTATGAGTATTTGTAGCTTCACTTCCTTTACTGCATTCACCTTATTTTTTAACTCCAGATCATCCCTTTGTGACTTTTTATTCATCTCTTGGAATGATGGTTGCGTAACCATTTGGGAAAGGTAGGATGTATCCCATTCCCTTATGATTTCCAAATCCATCCTTTTCATATCCAAGAATATAGTGTCTTTCTCAATCCACATCATGGATAGATTAGTAGGTTCTTTTCTTCTTAGAGTATCAGCTAGCTTTTTTTCCTTTCCAAGATGATAGTAAATAGAGAAATTGTAATATTTTATTAGATATAACCTCCTTTGATGCATGTTGAGATCCTTTTTTGTGAATATATACTTTAGGTTCTTGTGGTAGGTGTATATGTCACACTTTTCACCATAAAGGTAGTGCCACCATATTTTCAAGGAAAAAATCACAATTTCCAGCTCTAGATCATGTGTCAGGTAGTTCTGATCATGGATATTCAACTATCTTGAGGTGTATGTTATGAATCAATAATTTTTCATGAGTACACAATCCAATACATTATTTGAATCATCACTCTATATCACAAAACTTTCTCCACTTTTCGGTAGTGTGAGTACAGGTGCAGTGATCAGCCTTCTCTTTAGCTCCTTGAAGATTTCCTCACATTCTTCCATTTAGACAAACTTTACCCCTTTCCTTATTAACTTAGTTTGCAGGCTTGACAATCATGATAAATTTCTCAGAAAATGTCGGTAGTACCCATCTAATCCATGAAATGTATGGATTTCTATGACACTAGAGGTCGTGGGCCATTCCACAATCGCCTTTGTTTTTGAAGGGTCCATAGAAATTCCCTCACTTGTGATCACATGTCCCAACAATGTGACTTGCTTCATCCAAAATTCACACTTTCAGAACTTGGCTTACAACTTCCCCTTTATAAATATCGCCAAAACAAGTCTTAGATGTTCTTCATATTCCTCCTTGATCTTGAAGTTGATGAGGATATCATCGATAAAAATGACCACAAATTTGTCTAGGTAATGTATGAAGACTTTATTCATCAAATCCATCAAGATTTTAGGGGCATTAGTAAGTCCGAAGGGCAGAACCAAAATCTCATAGTGCCTATACCTTATACAAAAGGCATTCTTCTGAATATCTTCCTTCTTCACCTTTATCCCATGACAACCTGAATGAAGATCCACCTTTGAGAATTATTGAGCTCTTATTAACTAATCGAACAATCATCAATCCTTGGAAGGGGATATTTGTTATTTATGGTGATCTTGTTGAGTTACTGATAATCTATATACAGCCACATTTTTCCATCCTTCTTCTTCACAAAGAGCACTAACGCACCCTAAGGTGATGCACTAGGGCGTATGAACCCTTTTTCTTGATGATCTTGCATCTACTTCTTTAACTCCTCCAGTTCGATAGGAGACATCCTATAGGGATACTATGAGATAGAGGTGGCTTTGGGTATGAATTTTGTTGAGAACTCTACCTCATGATCTGGGGTAATTCCAGGTAACTCTTTAGGAAATACATCACTGTATTCACTTATGATGGGAATTTCCGCAAGGTTGGCACTTTTCATTGACTCAACCATTTGGGAGAGGTATTCTTCTTCATAGAGAATCAATACCCACATCATTGAAGGATTTTTAAAGGGAGATTCATGATCTTATATGTATTTTTAGAGGATAATGGGATGGTTTTCAATATAAAAAGATATTTCTTTTTCCTGATAGTTAGTACATTCTCTATATAACGGGTGCCAATCCATTCCCATTATAGAATCTAATTCCACCAAGAGATGTATTAAGAGATTCGCTGGTAGAATCTTCCCATATATGCCAATAGGAGAAGAGTAAAACACTTGGGTTTAAATGATTGCACCACTTGGTGTTTTTACATATATCTCTACTTCAAGGTTTCAGGGCTTTGATTCTATAGTTCTAGCAAACTTTCAAGATATAAAGGAATGCGTATAACTAGAATCAAATAATACCTTTTCGATTATTGAGTGAATAGGAAGTGTACCTTAAACGACTTCATTATATTTCTCCACTTCCAGAGTAGTGATGTCATAAGCCTTCCCTTGTTCCTTTGGCTTTGGTGGCTACTGACACTGATTACCCTCAAGGACTCGAGGTTTAGTGCACCAGCTTGCATAGTGCCCTTTCTCCCTTTAGTTATAGCATTGAACCATGGGTGGTTCTCTTTTTTCTTCCACCACATTCTCCTTCCTTTTCATATCTTTTTTACACTCTTGAGCATGGTGTTCTTATTTCCCACACTTGAATAACTTCCCCGTCCCTTTGAGGTAGATCCCATGATGCAACTTCCCACATTTTTTCATGTGGGTCATTGAGTTTTCTTCTCACCTTTATCATTAGATCCTCCGGCTTAAAACTTCATCTTTTATTTCCTATCACCATAGTCGTGGGACCATTATCCAAACTCCATATCCACTTTGAGAGCACACCCAACAACTTCATCATAACTCCCAAAGTCTCTAATTTCAATAGCCTTTCGAAGGTGTGGTTTTAATCCATTAAAGAATCTATAAATTTTCCTATCATTGTTGATAACAAAACCTGAACCGTACATTGAAAGACTTGTGAAATGTTCTTAATAGGTCTTGATAGATTCACCTTATTTTTTCTTAATCTCTATGAATTATCTATGCATATTCGTGTCAAGATTTCTTGGGAAATACTTGTTAAGAAACATTATCTTAAAGTCTTCCCATTACATCTCTTCAATTTCATCACTTGGCTTGGTGCTCTTAATCCAATACCACCATTGATCAACCTCTCCATATAGGTGATAAACGGCTAGAGTCACCTTCTCTATCTTAGAAAAATGGAGCACAGAAAAGATATTCTCCATGGAGTTGACCCACTTTTCCAAAACTAGTGGATCGGAAGATCCACTAAATGTTGGTGGCTGTTTCCGCATAAAACAATCAATAGACAACTGCTCCCTCTTCGGTGAAGGAGTATGTTCCCCATTATTCTGGTTAGTGTTCATAACCTGAGATAGTTGGTTAAGCATCTCCATGAAGTTTTTAACTCCACCTCCCAAATCATTGGGGATGTCATTCGGGAAATCATTGCATTGGCCCTTACATGAGTTGTTGGCCTGGTTTCTCCTGGTTCCCACCATTTTCTAGAAAAGAAAAGGTTAGAACAAAACATAAGTCAACAATTCATGAATAAATTACTTATTAATTTGTATGATTTACACTAAAATCATAAAATATGGGATCCCTATTTAAAGCTTCTTGTGTGTATATTCGTACTTAGTCTCTTGCTAGAGGTTTTCTCTAGGGTTCACTAATCCTAATTCCCAAATTAACTAAACCTAGCCTCTAATACCAATTATAGAGAACCAACATTTTCTTACACAACTATTACATCATTATAAAGATAAAAAACATAATAGTATTACATAATGAGGATCCAGAGGATTAGTGTCTTCGGAAAACATGAACCATACATTACATTTACAACATCAAACATTTATTTAATTCAATCTTCTCCAGCTTCTTATTGTCCGTCAAAAACTCTGTAGTACATATAATCACCTGAGGATATACATAAAAAGGGGGTGAGATAAAATCCAATTAATAGGATATATGTTTACAATATAAAAATGGTTGAGCATAAACATAACATAGGCAAGGGATCCAAAACATAAGAGTAAGCATTAATAAAAGACTTGAAATGTGGCAATGCATAAAAAATGAAACATCATGTCTTAGTGGTTAACTACCACACATACTTGTGAACAAAGATAGAATATTGTTCACACATCATTTCACTTTAACTCATGAGATTATTCACATTACCCAATGCATTAGAGCGCTATATAATTTCGGGTGCACCCATCACATTCAAACCTTCATATTATGGTATATAATTCTGAGCACACCCGTCACATCATAACATTATCATTATCATGCATTCCACATTGAACATATATAAAAAATAAAAATAAACAACCCACATAAAGGAATTGTTTTAATCTCATAATAACACATTCATAAACTTTGGGTTCCCAAAAGAAAGTGGGAATAACATACTTGATATAATAACCATCAAACTTGAGTGAGAAATAAAAGGTGTTTTTTTTAAGAAGGGTTATTTTGGAAAACATTTGTTTTATAAAAACTCTCTTAGAAGACATGTATATCCCATAAAATGTAAGATAAAGACGAAAAAATTATTTTTAAGGAGTGACCATACCGAAAATGAAGTGAAAGAGGGATAACTCGAATAATGAATGTTTGGTTCAGAATTTCCCCTTACCTTGTATCTGAATGCCTTATTCACTTTAATGTCTTGTATAATGACATTATATTCATTAATTAGAAATTCTAGAACATTTAATACATTAAAATGGTTTACTATGGTTTCATTAAGTTATTTTATGGGTCATTGGATGAGTTATAGAGATTAGATTCATTGTTCGAGAGTGTTAATTTTCATAGCTTTTATGAACGGTTCACTTGTATTGATGAACGAATGTTCATTTGAAATGTGGTTGAACATCCAGAATTGTTAATATATATTATTACTGATATTAAAGAGATATAAATGATCTTATACTGAATTTTTTTATGTAACATGAGAATGAATCATTAGATAAAATTTAATAATGATCATTTTTGGTTAATTTGGGTGGTTTATTTATCACAGTGAACTTGTTTTATTTTATAACTTAGTGTCATGTAAATAATTTAGTTATATAACATAAAATGGGATAATAAATACACATTAAAATTTTTTTTCAACAATTTGATGGTTTTATTGTATGACTTGAAGTATTTGAAGGAAAAAGGAAGTGCATCGCCCATGATTTAGGTAAATTAACACATCATGGGCAGTGATTTCATTTTATTAAAAAAGAGAGGGATAGAGGGGGCTAATGAGTAATATTCCATTAACCTGATATCATACCATTATATCAAGCATAATGGAGTTATAATGAAATATGTATAATATAATATGAGGATAAGATAAGAAATGAAAATAAATTTGAAAGGGAAAAAGAAAGAAAAAAGAGAGAGGAATTACCTCTTGAATCCTCCTCTTGAGATCCTCTTTAAGGAAGCTAAGATAGGTATTTTGACGAGACCAAAATCTCTTGGATGTGGGGGAGGGTCTAGGGAAGATGCTTGGGAATATTTTAGACATGTATTGCAGCTTGAGAGCTGTGGGTAAATGAGGGTGTGATGGGTGGTATTTATAGTGGAGGGGAGAGGGGTTTTCTTAATATTTTAATCATTTGTTTATTAATTTCCACCAAGATAAGAAATAGTGATGATTCCATGACCAATAATAGTAAATAGGGCATGTGAGTTTAAGATTTAGTTTCTTACATTACTTGTGATGTCAGGAATAGTGGGTTTAAATTATAATGTATTAATACGGTAAATTAATGTATTTTACTATTCACTAAAAATTCATGTATTTTAGAAAAATCCCAAAAATTCACCACAACTATTTTTCGATGTGTAAAATACAAAAAATGAAGTCCATTTTTCAAAAATAAGTTTCTAAATATGATTAATTTAATTTTTACATAAAATGATAATTTAATTGAAAAATTCAATTTTTAAAACATTTTTTTACTTTTTCCAAAACATAGGTACATCATGCTTTCACTTAAATCATATATATATACTATCATAGGTGAGGTTACTATTTATAAGGGAATTTCACTATTCATAAGGGTGAAGTTTCTATTCATAAGGGTATGTTACTATTCACACAAAAATTAATTTTGTTCTATTAGACTCCAAACATCTTACTTATCGCAACCGTGTATGTCAGTTTTTCGAAATTCAAAACCTAGAAGTGAAAAAATTATGTTTAGTGATCGCATAATATTTAGTATCATGATATTTTATTGTTTTTACTAATGTGATTATACTATATGGAATAATTATATGAAGGGAATTCCATTAATAAAACTTTGGGTCATTACATGCCTACTACCTCGACCTACCCCTGTAGTTGGAGTGGGTGCATGACGTCTTCTATTTTTCATAGCTGAGGGGATATGTAAATGATCCCTACACACATTATTGATTGGGTAAATCTGTGCATCAAGGATGATTCCACTTTTTCAGAAAACTAGATGGTGATTGAGGATCGACAGGTGAGGATCCGGCATAGATGAACCATCCCCTTGGTTTGTGTGTTTTGGTTGCAAGGGAACATGAAAGAGTGCTCCAAGGAGTGGGATAACCAGATGTGGGTTCAGTATCCTGACCTTTTTACTTATTTTTTTCATTTCATGGATGAAAATATTAGAGAAGGGAACAATGTAGAGACCCTATATTTTCCTTAAATAAAATTTAATAACTCTAGAAATATTTCTAGAGCCAGGCGCAGAAATATTGCACTATTCTGTGGCCAGATGTGTGAAAATTATTTTTATAAAAATATAAAATAAATTTTATATTAAGAGGGTATAGTTTTTCAAGAAAAATAGAATAAATCTTAAACAAATCCCTGGATTAAAAAATTATGAGTCCAGGGTTGAATTAGAAATTAAAGGCTTACCCAAGGCTCAACCTAAAGTTGGTTGGCATGGGATGTTCAGATAAAGAAACTGTTGGTGGGGGCGTTTAATAAAAATAAATAAATAATTTTATTTATTTTAAATTAAATTACCTAAACAGAATCCTCTATAAGTATCATATTATTTCATATTTCCAGGGTTAGCTACATAACCTTGGGATCATTAATTGGAGGTTCCAACACTCTCCATCATTGGAAAATCAAGATCAGATGATGATGAGCCTTCAGATCAAGGTAAATCGAGACACAAAAAATGTGACAGATCTTCCTCCATAATTAGAAGGAATGTTATTCATCAATGAACAGTATTATTCATGGTAGGACTCATTGTATGTGGATTTCCACCCATATAATTAAAATATTAAGATGAATCATTTTATTTCTTTGATCTCTATCAAATTTGATCCTTTTCATGCTCCTGCATATTAGAATTAATTTATTTATTAAATTTATCATTTTTCCTTGTTTTCTCACCCCAAATATCCCTAATATAATTATTTGGACAAGAACGCTTAGCCAGTTATTTTTGACCATTGGTTTATGTGATTTCCCCCCATCATTCTTCATGATCTTCACCGATTGTCCTACAGAGTCTTAGTTCGACATTTTCAGGCATGATCAAGCATATTCGGATCCCTGAATTCATGGAAAATAAACATGCTATGTATAGATTGGAAATAAAAAAGAAGTATTGGGATTATTTTTAGAATAAGGGTGATGATTCCCATGTATTTGGGATCCATGGATGATCGGTATGGAATATTAAGAGGCATGATGGCACACAGGCTTCGTGTGGGAGGATCAGGATCTATTTTCAGGTCAATGGATGGTCAGAAATGAAAAATATATTCTCTTTCCTTTTATTTTGGGTGTCCTATAGGTGTGATTCAATTTGGAAGAGGTAGATATAGAGTAACACATAGTGTTTTTGAAATCTTGTGAAAAATGTGACTACACATCCTGTAGTGCGGAAGAACACACGACGTGTTCTTTGGAAATCTGTAATGCTAGGGTTTTTGAGTGAGTTAAATATCAAACATCATATGGGAACCCCACACATCATGAGACCCAATTATATAAATTGGTCATGTACTTTAGGTGTACATAGACATGGGCACAGTTATGCACATAATCGGTGTACACAGACACAACCCAAGGGACACAGGCAGGGACCCATGATGGAGGACACACTATGTATCTATGTACATGGATGTGACCAAGGTAGACGAACATATCTAGAAGCATGGGAAGGAACCCTAGTGGTTGTGGCATTTCGTGTAGTACCTTTACAAACTGTGTATGGATACACATGCAGTGAGTCATGTATTGGTGAAGGACACAACTAGGACGTAGGGTGGGACCACATGTTGTGTGGGTCCCCTTAAATTCCATGTACCTTTCCTTTTGAGGAAAATTCTACCTCTCATATATCCTTTATTTCGAATCCTATTTTATCTTTCAATTATCCTATCCCAGGTTTTCTTGTACATATAATGCGATTGTGGACTTCATGGTGGATATTTAGATACTATGTGAGTTGTTTCGGGAATGAAGTTTCTTTAGGAAATGCTCGAAGACAACAATGACCAGGTATGAACACTAGAGATATCAGAGTGGAACCCTCTTGAGAGGATATGTCATGGGTCTTCCATAGACAATTATAGTGGAACCCTCTTATGGGGATATGGAATGGTTCCTTTATCAACTATTACAGTGGCACCCTCCTATGGGGACAGGGCATGAGTCCTCTATCGACTATCCAAGTGGCACCCACCTACGAGGAAAGGGAATGGGTCCTCTATTGACTATTAGAGTGGCCCCCTCCTATTGGGATAGGGATTATTTCCTTGACCATTAGAGTGGCACCAATCTGTTGGGGTATGTCATGGGTCCTCTATCTATCCATCAGATAGGAAACCTTCTACGAAGTTAGGGCATGGATCCTTGACCATTATAGTGGAACCCTCTTGTGAGGACAGGGCATGGGTCCTCTATCAATCATTTGAGTGGCCCCATACTACCGGGATAGGGCATGGGTGTTCAAGCAATCTGTAGAGTGTAACTCTCCTGCATATTAAGGTTAAGGGTCCTCAATCTATTGAGTGACACCCTCTTATTGTATCAGGTCATGGGTCCTCTACATAGAGATTATATCCCCTCAACAGTATGGCATAATGGTTAGGTGTGTCTTGAGTTTAATGTTTCTTTGCAAATACATGGGAGATGTTGGGCATCATTGATGGACCCTTTTGAACTAATAGAAGACTCTTTTCTTGGGCTAGGTTGTGATATGGAGATCCCCTTACTCTCTCTTTTGAGTTTCTTTTATGATCATATATATATGTGTGTGTGTACATTTTATTGTAATTTGTTACTCTCTTTCTATGAGTTGAGTTTTCTATTCTTATTATGTCTCTTACTGATCCCCCTTCAGCGTTGGGGGTGTCCTACAAAGTATGTATATACTCACTCCTTCATGGGATTTGACCGCATGCATCTAGTCTTATACAAATGATAGATTGGTTGGAAAAAATTATTGAGGATCATAGTGATACCATAGTGCATTTGAACATGTACAATGGTCAGGTTTTAAGTTAGGTATTTATTTTCCCCCTTTTTCCTTTTAGATTACATTTTTTATTGTTTTACCCTCTAGATGTTTCACATGCATGGTTATTCTCTAAATGTCTCATTTTTATTATTATTCCTCTGCATTTCTTCAAGGATATGGTTGGGTATGTGCGTAAAGGTACATTAGGAAAAGGGATCCTATATCATTCATGCCTTCACGAGCTTGTTGCCTGCCTCTAGTCTATGGTTGTGGGATTGGGGAAGTTTCATCTTAATCCATATTGGGTCAGGTCATGAAGTTGTAGTTGGAATTCTCAGTGTGCATCTAGATGATGTGACATTAGTTGGATAAGGTGGAGATGAAAAGTGAATCTTCAACAGGGATGGTGAAAATAGTCGAATTTAATGGTGGTCTTCTTCAATGGTGGTTACTTCCCAAGCTTCATGAGTTAATTTTCTAATGTGATGACATGGGTTCCTCATAAGTGCGATTAGTATGGTTCATAGTGGCTTGGAGAGGGGGAAACAATCATCTTTAGTGGTGAGATTGAGAGGCGAAACTAGTTTTGCGGGTAGCTTGACCAACCTTCATGGTAGTGTGATGGTGGTTTCCTTATCTGGTAGCATGAAAATATTTGGTTCGACAGCTAGAGTCTTCTCCTCCATTAGAAGGATTTCTTATTCTCATACAGTTGGTGACTTCATATTGAGTGGAAGTGAATGTGATGGTGGAAGGTGTGATGGTTATACCATGCGAAGAGAGATAGTGGCAGTAGCACTAAGGAGATGTTGTACAATGGTTTGGGTGTGATACCATTTAGGAATGATAGTAGTATATTAGTGTAAAAGTTCTATAGTGGGTGAAAAAGAATGTCTCGGTGCTATTATTAGTGGGATGATGATATTAAAACAAAGGAGGTAGGATGGTAGATTATGTTACCATTAGAGATAAGAATGATAAATTGTTGGTGTTAGATTGTGCTATTGTGGTGTTGGTTGCTAGCAGACAATAGAATGAGGGAGTGGTTGCATACAAGGGTGGTGGCATTTTAAGGAAAGGTAGCAGGATGCTACCATTAGTAGGAAGACTAGTGGTGGAAAAAATAGTGATGGAAGTAGTGTATTACCATTGCACAATAGTTATAGAAGAACTTCACCCTTTATTTCAATAAACCGAACATTTTTTCAGTGTTGAATGAAATAATTTAAATTCAAAAATAAAAACACTAAAAATAAAATTTTGACCTTCAAATAATTAATTTCAAGTTAAATTAAATCAAAATAAAATTAAATAAAATTGAATAATATAATTAATATTTTTTAAATGGTTATATTTTATTCATTTTAAAAATTCATTTCTAGATTTAATACTGAAAATACCATTTCTTTTTTAAAAAAATCAATTTATGGATTTTCATTAAATTGAAAAGTTAAAATAATTAATTAAAAATAAAAAACTAAATCTATTAAATTTTTTAATTCTAGATCATACAATTTTAATTATGAATTTTGAAAAAAGGAATGAATTCAAAATATATTTATAATTAATTAAATAATTATAAACTAGTATTTAAGAAATGTTAATAATTAAGTTTATATTTCAAGAAGTTCACAAAAACACTTTTTTACTCAGGAATCGTTTAATTAATAAGGTAATTTCAAATAATAACAGACAAAAAAATTGAAAATTTTGACTCACATCACTCCCCTTCAATTGAAAAATTACACTCTTAGGAAATATTATAAATGAATTCAATTTATTCAAATATAAAAACAATGATTGATTTTTCTTTCCTACATTTGAATTTAACAACCAGAATTGAAAATAATAACATATTCCTATAATTTTCAAACTATCATGCCTCATATGTGAATGAAGTCATTTGTAACATCCCGGTTTTGGAAGCAACCCAGAGACGCCCCGTACCAGGTTAGTCACAGGGCCTCAAGCATATTTCCGTGAACACCAGAGGCTACTGACTAGTTGCGAGGGCCTTGGGTGTAATAGTGGGGAAACTATGCCCTCATTGGCAGAGTAACACAATGGAAGAGAAACAAATATACAATAGCAGAAATAGTAAATATCTGACAATAGTAAAAAACGGAAGACTGGAATTACAAACAACTAAAGCACATATATAAATGATGCATGGTAACATGTGTCTAAGAAAGAATCCAAACACATCACAATGCTGGAATACAACAAGCGCTAAACCAAAGTACAAAAGAAACATATGAACATCTCCTCAGCATCGCAAGCCTAAGCTTGGTCCCAAGCTCTCCAGCTCCACAGCAAGTCAAGTACCTGAAGTAGAAGGGTGTTTTCCCTAGTACATACCTGCTGTAATATAATCTATTTGGGCCTAAAATCATGGCTTAAACAGGGTGTGAGATTAAATCCCAGTAGGAAACCACCCAAATATATGTGTCTAACAGTCAGTGAATATATGGTAGGTAAAAGTATAGAAGCAGTAAACAAGAAAGTACTCAGTAGAAACAATTCCACATCTCGAAAACAACTAATCAAGCACAGTAACCCTCTAGGATGTGCACACAGCCTATCCCCTCTGGTTCATCTATAAGAATATATAAAGACTCTGTGAGGAAGTGATCACAGTCAATTCCTCTTATAGTCAAAGGTAAATCAAGACTCTATAAGGAAGCTCACACAGTCCATTACCCTTATAGTTTTAGGTAGTCAAGGACTCTCTGAGGAAGCTCACACAGTCAATTCCTCTTATAGCCCCATGGTCAAGGACTCTCTGAGGAAGCTCACTCTGTCATTTCCCCTCATAGCCCAAATTCGTTCAAGTAATTCAAAGACTCTCTGAGGAAGCACACATGGTCAATTCCCATTATAGTCTAAAGCAGTCAAGAACTCTCTAAGGAAGCTCACTCGGTCAATTCCCCATATATCCCCAAGTGGTCCTAGGCTCTCTGAGGAATCTCACTCGGTCAATCCCCCTTATAGCCTAAAGTGCTCAAAGACTCTCTGAGGAAGCTCACTTGGTCAATTCCCCTTATAGTATACTACACTGGGTTCTCATGGCCCTTTGTAGGTCAACGAGCATAGCAGTGAAATATGGTCAAATTAAACCAACAAAACTACTTGGCTAACCAGTCTACAACACATCAATCATGTCAGAATACAAACTCTCCACCCTACAACAACAGGCATGGAAAATAGGCAAGTCATCCAAAAGGATAAGCTGAACCAAATGGTCGTAAACAGATCATGTGTGGGTAAAACATACAAAGCATAGAAATCAACCCCTATTCATATCCAATTAACCTCTAAACAAGCATACAAGCATGACAGACAATCAACAGGGGTAAAATGGTAAACATGCAATACCTCGTTCAAGGGTATTGGTTCAAATTGCACATAATACTGAAAGACTTTTAAGGAAAATGCACAAACCACCTACCTTGGCGTTGTGAGATTGATATAGTCCGGCTTTGGCCCTTGGATCGACCTAGAACATGGTAGATTTACAAAAAACATCTAAAATGTTCAACGGAAGATATCTTGAGGAAGAAGAGGAATCATGAAACGAAGCTCAAGAAGAAGAGAGAGCTTACCGAGGAGATCCCAACACAATCAACGGTAGTCGAATCGGAGATCGGATGGAGTCTTGGGGGATCAGAGAAGGATTGCGGCTGTACGGGTTCTCTCGGACGAAGAAAACCTAGAAGAAGGTGGTTATGGTGATTATACATGACCCCGGTGCGTTTAATGAAAAAAAAAGTAAACGGCACATACTTTTGAAGTACACGGGGTGTACTTTCAATTTCCGTACTCTGCTTTAGGCAGCCTCCAAGTCACCCCCACACGGCCATGTGCATGGCCGCTACACAGCCAACACCCGGCTACCTGTGGTAACCGAGTACATGGTGTGTACACGAAAAGTAGACAGCATGTACTTTGAAAACTTCTAGAATTTCCTCTTTTTCTCAAAAATGAATAGAAAAGGAAAAACATACCTGAAAAAGAAGATTCGGGTTCTTACAAACTTCCCCCCTTAATGAAATTTGTCCCTGAATTTTCCTAGCGTGGCGTAGAAGAAGAAACCTAGAACAGTTCCGGCCATTGTGCTCGTACATTGGCCTCCCTCTCTCAAGTCTCTTCCTGCACCCACCCGTGCTGCCATAACACTCATACGAGAGGAATAGACTAGCCACGGAGAACCTTTGTACTACGATCAACAATCTAGATAAGATGCTCCTCAAAAATTGCATTTTCTTCGAGCTCAACCTCCTTGGCTTGAAAGACATGAGACAAGTCTGAAAAGTAACATCGGAGCTGAGAAATGTGAAAAACGTCGTGCATAGCCTGGTACCTCTGGGTTAACTGCAACCGATAGGCAACCGACCCAACTCTCTCCACAACCTCGAACAGTCTGACGTACCTCGGTGAAATTTTACCCTGTCTCCTAATCCTCATGTGTCCCATCCTCAGTGTGACACACAGGAAAACCTGATCCCCGACCTCGAACTCTAAAGGTCATATCCTCTGATCAGCATAAGACTTTTGTCGATACTGCTCAGTAGTAATTCTCTTCTGAATCAACTCTATCTTCTATGTGGTCTCTTGAACAAGACAAGGTCCTAGCAAAGCTTCCTCTCCTACCTCCAAACAACATAAGGGTGATCGTCATGGCCTACCGTAAAAAGCCTCATAAGGCACCATTTGAATAGTTGCATGAAAACTATTATTGTAGGAAAAATCCACAAGAGGTATGTGCTTCTCCCAAGAACCTCCAAAATCCAAGATGTATGCTCGGATCATGTCCTAAAGCACCTGAATCGTATGCTCGGACTAGTCATCTTTCTGGGGGTGGTACGATGTACTCAAAAGTACATGTGTACCTAAAGCCTTCTAAAGCCCCTGCCAAACCTGAGAAGTAAAATGAGCATCCCTATCTGAAACAATGTAGTGTGGAACTCCATACAGATGTACCATCTCATGGATGTACAACCGTACGAGATCATCAACACTGAAGGTATCCTTGATCGGAAAGAAGTGGGAAACCTTCACGATTCTGTCAATGACAACCCAAACTGCATCATTCCCTCGTGGAAACCTCAGAAACATTGTTACGAAATCCATCGTGACGTCGTTCCACTTCCACTCGGAAATGGGTAACTACTGCAAAATCCCTGATGGCTTCTAATGCTTCGCCTTCACCTACTGACATGTGGAACACCTCATGACAAAACCAGCAACACCCCTCTTCATACCTCGCCACCAACACTGACATTTTAGATCATGATACATCTTGGTGACACCAGGATGAACTTCCCAAACTGAGGAATGAAAATCCAACATCAGCTCCTCACGTATATTTGTTGGAACCCATATGCACCCATGGAAATTCAAGATCTCATCCTTGCCTATGGTTCATCCCGGAATAGGGTATCCTCCTGACATAGTCTCCCATAGGACTAGGCCTTCATAATCTGATAGTTGTCTCATTCACACTCGATCAAGAAGAGTAGAAGTAACAGCCACAGAAGAAAGAAACATCTTCCCCTGACTATCATGCACTTTCAAGTGTATCTTAGAGAATAGATCCATAAGATACCACTCACTGCTGGCCTCCTGAACTGCCTGTATCTGAGTCCTACTTCTCAATGCATCAGCCACTACGTTTCCTTTCCCAAGCGTATAGGCAAGCTCAAAGTCAAAGGACTATAGGTACTCAACCCACCTTCGCTGTCTCAAATTCAGATCACATTGAGTGAAAATGTACTAGAGACTTTTTTGGTTGGTGAAAACCACAAAATTATCTCCCAGAAGATAATGTCTCCAATAGCGTAAGACATGAACAACTACAGCCAACTCGAGATCAAGTGTCGGGTAATTCCTCTCATGTGGCCACAACTGTTGAGACCCGTACGCAATGACTCCATCTCCTTGCATAAGCACAGCTCCCAACCGGATACCTGAAGCATCATAGTAAACAGTATATCTCTTGCCCAACTTTGGAAAGACTAGTATTGGTGCTGAAGTCAACCTCCCTTTCATCTCCTGAAAGGATGAATCACAAGAATCTGACCACAATAACTTTTCACCCTTCTTAGTCAAACCCGTCAGCAGTGCTGCTAAGCCAGAAAAGTCTTGTGTGAAACGTTTGTATTATCCATCCATCCCTAGAAAACTCTGCACCTCAAAGACGTTCTTCAGCTTCTCCTAGGAAACTACTGCTCTCAATTTCTTTGGGTCAACTGATAATCCTGTCTCTGAGATAACATGACCCAAGAAGTGAATCTGATCAATCCAAAAATGGCATTTTGAGATCTTAGCATATAACTAATGATCTCTCAATGCACTCAAAATGATCTCAATATGGGTAGCATGGTCATGTCGAGTGTGAGATTACACCAAGATATCATCCACAAAAACCACCACGAAGGAATCCAAGTATGGATGAAACACTTGGTTCATCAGTGCCATGAAAACTGTAGGCACGTTCGTGATACTGAACAGCATAAACATATAATTGTATAGATCATACCTACTTTGGAAGGATGTAAGAGGTATATCTGATGGTCTAACATGCAACTAATGGTAACCGGATCTCAGGTCAATCTTTGAGAACACCTGGGCCCCTTGAAGTTGATCAAAGAGATCATCAATCCTAGGCAAGGGATATCTGTTCTTGATCGTCAACTGGTTCAGCTTCCGATAATCCACACAAAGCCCGAGGGTACCATCTACCTTCTTTGAAAACAGGACAGGCGAACCCCAAGGAGAAGTACTGGGTCAGATGAAACCCTTTTCCTATAACTCCTCCAACCTTATCTTGAGCTCCTACAACTCAGGTGTAGCCATCCTAAAAAAAGGAATGGACATTGGGGCCACTCCTGGCACAAGCTCAATAGAAAAGTCTACCTCACGCTCTCGAGGAAAACCTAAAAAGTCATCTGGAAATACATCTCTGAAATGATCCACCACTGAAGTAAAGTCTAACAGTGAAGTCCCCTGGTCATCCAGATATAGACTAGAAATCTGGGATGTAACTCCTCCCATCCCATGATGCTCAGGTCCTACTCTGCTCGCCTGGACATCCCATTCACCCTTATGAAGAAAAGATTCACCTTCTGGTGTCGTGAAACTCACCATGCGGTCATAACAATCAATGACTTCCTAGAAGGGAACTAACCAGTCCATCCCGAGAATGACATCATAGCATGTCATCTCTAGGACATAGAGGTCCCATAAGAAGTGACACCCACCAACCTGCAGAGGGAACTCCATGCACTGCCGTACACTAGTCGTTCTAGTCCCCAAGGGAGTTTCTAGCATCAAGATATCGGCAGAGGGAAAGTTGCATAGACCAAGGCTCTCCACAACAGTAATAGATATAAATCTATGGAAAGCCCCTGTATCAAAAAGAGCAGAAGCTAAAACTAAGGCTACAAAGATCGTACCTCAAACAGTAGAGGGTTCGGGATCCTGCTCCTGCTGGGTCTACTCCACTACAAAATTCTGACCTGTACCGCGGCCCTATGAACCTACCTGACCACTCTGAGATGATCCACCCTGTTTTCACTGAAAACTGGGTGACTGGATACCATGACCACGACCTCCACCTCGGCATGAATGGCTGGAAGAACTCCAGTTCCCAGACTAGTGAGAAACTGGTGGTGTTTCCCCTGAACGAGGAGTCATAGAAGAACCTCTATCACCAGCTACTGGTGAGAAGAACTGACAGAAGCACTGAAGGTGATCCACATTGTCGCAAGATCAACACTCCATTGGGTATCTCAGGTAACGTGGCCTCGTATGCCCTCTCTTCCCGCACTGGTAGCACACTATATAGCTACCATAAGTTGCATCCCGCCTACTCTGGTCTCCTCGTGCAGTCTCCCTATGGAACTTCTTTCTATTAGTAGGGGTAATACTAACTCTGGATGCCGAACCACCCTGAATCACAGCTCTATAATCCCTTAGATTACGCTCTATGATCAGCGCCTGGTTGACGATAAGGTATATCGAACTCAACCTAAATATGTTTACCTGAGATCAGATTTCGTGCCTCAGACCATCCTCAAACTTCCATGCAAGAAACAACTCATCACCTCCTGGAATAGGTGTGAAATGATACAGCTCTGTGAAGCGAGAGGAATACTCCATAATAGTAAGATTAACCTTCTCTAGACTCATGAACTCTCGGGCTCGATCGGCCCTCAAGGTCTCCGGATATAATTAATACTAGAATATGCGCTGAAACTCATCCCAATCCATATTCTGCTGGCATCCCTCCTATGAGATCACATCCCACCACCTCTTGGAGGAGTCTCGAATCATGTAGGTAGTGAGCTTCACCCTCTTCCCTAGTGGTATCTCCAGATGCTCAAAAATTATCAGTGTGGCTTCTAGCCATGACTCTGCAGCCTGGGGTCCTCCATCCACTAAGAAAGTGGGAGGATGCTACTACTGAAAGACCCGCGTCAAAACTTCCATCGACGGGGTAGGAGGCTGCACTCCCTAAAAGGTATATATCATCCTTAAAAATTCCTCTCTAAACTATACATCAGCACCTATTTCAGGTATAACGACTGGTGCCAAGAATGGAACGACAGAAGGATCTGTAGGTAGTTTCTGACCAGCCATTTCTGGTGTCTGATCACCACCTGGCAACTGGTGTACAACCAGAGGACATCTCGGTGGCATGAATCTGCAAGGTCAAGCACACACCTTAAAACAAGATTATCAAGGACTGAAAACTATAAGTGTAAGAAGGGAACATGATAAATAAGGCACTCAAGTTTTACAAAACATGACTACACGGCATGTAAAATTCCTACACGGCATGTTCCCTTAAGTCATTTACATGGGCATGTACTCCAACCTAAAATGGTCGTTTAACACCCCAAACACATAGTGTGTTGTCTTAAAACATGGCGTGTACTAGAATCATATTCCCATGCCCGAGTCCTTCTACACGGTTATGCCACACGGATCTCCTAAGAAAATACTACACGGCGTGTTCATGGTAGACATGGCCTGTACTAGACAAGCTTCACCTAGCCCATGTGGTAGTGACACGGCCTGACACACGGCTCACACTACACGGCGTGTTCAAGACGGACACGGCATGTACGTGAATGGATAACACTGACCCATGTTGTTAGTGACACGGACAGGTACCTTGGTCAGACTACACGACATGTTCGACCCTGACACAGCGTTTATAGATTAAGGTTTATCCGTCCATGTTGTTAGTTACACGGGTGGACACAGGGTCAACACTATACGGCGTGTTCAATTGGTACATGGAATGTTCCCACAAGAAATTACCTATCCTATGTCTCTTCCCACACGGCCTATGAGACTGTTAGAGACTACATGGCGTGTATATAGAGTGCATGGTGTGTACTTAAGAAAAACAGTTTCTTCCCGAACAGAAGAACACATTGCATGTACTTAACATTACACACCATGTATTCTGGGTTTTTCTGTATAGTAAGCCTCATAAACTACTTCAGAACCCATAAAAACACTAAAACAAACATTGAAAGTGCCAAATTCCGATCTTTGATGGCACATACTCCCCACAAATCAAAGTTTTGAATCTTATACACGTTGTAACATGGAAAACAAGGAAATGATCCACCAAATTCCATTCCATCAGGGACCATAACACCTCAAGAACCAATGTTTGTCATTAATTCAAAGAAAACCTTACACAACAATACCCTATCAAATATGAGGTATTTTTTTCAAGTCATCTATCACAACAGTATTCACATTCTCTACAATATCTATCACAACAATATACAATCGCTAATATGTCCTAGATGGCAAGGTAAGAATACATGACATGTGATTTCTAGAAAGTGCCTATATGATGCATGAGATGGAACACCCTAACCTCATCGGGATTTGAAAGAAATATAACCTTAATAACATTAATGGTAACAACACAAAACATGTAAATCACCCAACGGTGAAAATCAAGTCAACTGTAAAGTTACAAAACCAGAAAAATTGAATTAAATGAGGAAGATTGGCTTTTCCTTGTACACAGGTTAGCTACTTCCGAGCACATCTTATTACCAATTACTCATTCAATATTATCCCTAGATAAAGGCTCCAAACAGTAAGTCAAGAGAAAAGAATTCCTCTGATACCACTTTGTAACATCCCGGTTCTGGAAGCCACCTAGAGGCGCCCCGTACTGGGTTGGTCACATGGCCTCAAGCGCATTTATCCAAATGCCAGAGGCTACACACTAGCAGTGAGGTCCTTGGGTGTGATAGTGGGGAAACTATTCCCTCATTGGTCGAGTAACATTTCATAATAGAAACAAATATACAATAGCGGAAATAGTAAATATCTGACAACTGTAAACAGTGGAAGACTGGAATAAAAAACAACTGAAGCACATATATAAATGATGCATGGAAACATGTGTCTAGGAAAGCATCCAAACACATCACAATGCTGAAATACAAGTAGAACTAAACCAAAGTACAAAAGAAAAATATGAACAGCTCCTCAGAATCACAAGCCTAATATTGGTCCCATGCTCTCCAGCTCCATAGATTGTCAAGTACCTGAAGTAGAAGGTTGATTTCCCTTGTCTATAACTGCAGAAATATAATCTGTTTGGGCCAAAAATCATGACCCAAACAGGGTGTGAGACTAAATACTAGTAGAAAACCACCCAAATATTTTTGCCTAACAGTCAGGGAATATATGCAAGGTAAAAGTACAGAAGCAGTAAACAAGAAAGTACTCAGCAGAAACAATTCCACATCTCGAAAACAACTAATCAAGCACAGTAACCCTCTAGGAAGTGCACACTGCCTATCCCCTCTGGTTCAGTTATAAGAATATATAAATAATCTATGAGGAACCGCTGACAGTCTATTCCCCTTATAGTTAAAGGTAAATCAAGACTCTCTAAGGAAGCTCACACAGTCCATTGCCCTTATATTCTAAGGTATTCAATGACTCTCTGAGGAAGCTCATACGGTCAATTACCCTTATATCCCCAAGGTCAAGGACTCTCTGAGGAATCTCACTCGGTCAATTACCCTCATAGCCCAAAGTCATTAAAGTAATTCAAAGACTCTTAGAGGAAGCTCACATGGTCAATTCCTTATATAGTCTAAAGCAGTCAAGGACTCTCTAAGGAAGCCCACTCAGTTAATTCCCCTTATATCCCCAAGTGGTCATAGGATCTCTGAGGAAGATTACTCGGTAAATCCCCCTTATAGCCTAAAGTTCTCAAAGACACTCTGAGGAAGCTCACTCGGTCAATTCCCCTTATAGTCTGCTACACCAGGTTCTCATGGCCTTGTGTAGGTCAATGAGCATTATAGTGCAATATGGCCAAAGTAAACCTACAGAACTACTTGGATAACCAGTCTACAGCACATCAAGAATTTCAGAATACAAACTCTCCACCCTATAGCAACAGGCATGGAAAACAGGCATGGCGGCCAAAAGGATAAGCAAGACCAAACGGCTGTAAACAGATCATGCATGGGTAAAACATCCAAAGCAAAGAAATCAACCCTATTCGTATCCAATTAACCTCTACACAAGCATACAATCATGACAGGCAATCAACATGGGTAAAATGGTAAACACACAATACCTCGTTCAAGGTTATTGGTCAAAATTGCACATAATACTCAAAGACTTAAACGGAAAGGCAAAAACTACCTACCTCAGCATTGTGAGATTGATATACTCCAACGTCGACCCTTGGATAAACCTAAAATGCAGTAGATCTACAAAAACTTCAAAAACATTCAACATAAGATAACTTGAGGAAGAAGAGGAATCATGAAATGAAGATCAAGCATAAGAGAGAGATTACCGTGGAGATCCCAATGCAATCGACGGTAGTCGATTTGGAGATATGATGGAGGCTTTGGGGCTCAGAGAAGGATCACGGCTATACGAGTTCTCTCGGATGAAGAAAACCTAGAAGAAGCCAGTTCTGGAAATTAGACGCAAACCCTGTGCATTTAATGAAAAAAAGTACATGGAGTGTACTCGTCTTTTATGTACTCTGCTTTAAGCGGCCTCCAGGTCACCCCCAAACGGCTGTGTGCATGGCCACTACACGACCAGCACCCAGATACCTGCGGTAACTGAGTACACAACGTGTACTCATAAAGTACACTGCGTGTACCTCAAAAATTTCTAGAATTTCCACTTTTTCTCAAAAATTACCAGAAAAGGAAAAACATACCTAAAAAAGAATATTTGGGTTCTTACATCATTATTTCTCTTCAATCCTATCAATGTTCCAGTTCAGAAGTGGATCAAATGAAATTTAAGTGGAATCAAAATTTAAACAAGAGTTTCTTCATTTATCTATCTCTATTATGTTTCTTAAACTAGATTTTTTATTTCCACTATATTGATACAACTCAAATGAATGTGTTATAAGTTAATTTTCGCCTTCATGGGTTCAAAATTCACCTCACTTACATGAGATCATTTTTGAATTAGACATTTAAACATTTTTTTTAATTTTTTCCCAACCATGTATGTGTGAGGAACTATGAAAAAACACTTATTTCAATAATTAATGAGGGATACTCACACACACTGTTTCATTATCTCATAGATCCATTGTGGGTTCCCAATTTTCCATTTTAATCTATCTTCATTGGTCTTATGCTAGTTTTATGTGATTTGGATCCTTAAGGTTTTATTTCTTATATATGTCAAGTTACCTCATATTAAGTTCTAAACTCTAGTGTCCTCAAGATATAAATATGGCTCCATAAAAATCATTTCACTCAAACTCAATTTCCTAGTTCTGAGATAAAAAAAAATTCAGAGAAGAGAAAATTTTCACTCAATAATCATTTGTCTTACAAATTTATAACCATTTAAATACTTAGATCTAGAATTTTATTTCAAAACTATATAAGGAAATGATGAAGTTCAATAAATGTTTAAAAATAAAAAATATAAACTGTAAAAAATATATTTAAAATATTCACAAACATAAAAAAATTATGTTTTTTATACATGTGTTTTTTTAACATTTCCTTTTCAACAATTTTTTTGATATTATTTATTTGTTTATTTACACTCCAGGTTCTATAAAATATAAAACAAAAACCTATAGAAATATTTATCAGTACCTAAAATAAAATATAATTTTTTTTGTTTTTTTTATCCCTTTTTTTAAATAGATACAAACAACTAAATTTAAAACAGAAAAAGTTTATTTACAATATTCATAAACAGAAAATTATATATGTGTGTTTGTTTTTTTCTTGTTTTTTTTATTTATAGATTTACTAGATAATTATTAAAACTTAAATAGTTTTTTAGTTATTTATTTATAGATCCTGCGACATTAAATAAAAAAAATTTAAAAACTACTCCTATTATAGATTAATTTCTTCCCCCACACTAGTTCATGACACCACCCTCAATTCTTTTCAACAAGAAATTTATCAATGAAAGGTGGAATATTAATTAGTAGTATCAAAAACAATGAATAAGGAATGAAACAACCGAGATTTTATTGTATATTAGGTTTGAGGTAAAATATCCTATGGATTTCTGTAGAATACCTTGAGTTAATCTCCTAGGTGATTTCCAATTAGGGAAAACCTTATGAAAAAATGTAAATCCTAATATTTTATTATAATTATTAAAAAAAATATGAAAAATAAACATAATGGTTAATGAATAATGGGGTTTTCCCTCTCAATAAGGATTTTTGTTAGACTATCCATTATTAGAAAGTCGACTGGTTATTCCCAATCCACAGGGGGTGGGGTTTCTATGATAAGAACCACCACATTCTCATTCTTCCAAATCTACTCAACTTCACTTCCTGGAGGTCCCCTTAAATAGAGTACTACATGTACACCCCCTTGATAGTGTGGTGTATCTCATAATGTAGGGATAAAAGGATGATGTATAGGGACTCCTTGGGTTCTTCCACACTGGATGTGACCTCTTCTTCTTCTAGTGGATCCTCCACTTGTGCTACTTTATTGTATTCATATAAGGGGAAGTTAGTAGATAATTCAAATTTAAAAAATTCACAAAATTTTGATTTCAATTCAAGATATTCCCTTCATTTTCAGCATCATTCCCTTCTAGTTTTTGGATAAGGGACCAATGTACATTCATCTTATACAATTAATCCTCCCTCTAATGGATGCTTAGTGTGTTTTGAGGGTGTTACGACTTCACCACAGGTCACAATAATTCTTCTTGTTCAATATTCAATCCTTTTATTGAATCTTATTTAAATCGTTCAAAAGAAAATTCAAGTATTATATCAAATAAATATGAATCAATAACCTCATTTCATTATCATGGGAAGTCTCATTCTCAATTATATCAAACTAATTTTTTCTTATACTATTTCTGGCTCTAATTTTTCTTCAAGGGGAGCTACTTCAGGTTCTCTGTATTCTACATCAAGGGTCATGAAATTGACGCTAGTACTCCAATATAAAAATTCTATAGTTCAAGTTATAGAATAGATTTTTTAAAATCAAATGATCTTAAATATTGATAACTCCCTCATGTGACACAGGTTGAAACTCTTTTTTCTCATGAAACACCCTTATACGGTCATTTGAAATGTGTGTGTCTCATGTCTCTTCAATTATATCCTCAAATAAATATCTCTCACATACTTCATCTTCATCATCCAAAATAAGTATCAGTTGGGATGAATATTTAAAATGAAAACTAGAGATATTCAAAGATAATTTATATTATATAAATTTAGACTAAATAAAGTACATCTTAGTGGTATCTCTCTTTTTAGTTTCAACATATAGCTCATTTTATAGGTATAATTCTCCATTGATGTTTTTTTGTGTGTATGGGGGAAATAGTAGGCATTCCATATTTTAATTAACTGTGAGCTCATCCACTTCTTCAATTTGAGCATCCTCTAGGGCATGTAACAATTCTTCTGATTCTGTGATTTATTCTATAACATAATAGAGGCTAGTTGGAAATTGGTTTTTAATAAAAAAATTCAATGAAATATATGAGAAAGGGACTCCCTTAAGTGTTTCAACTTTTCATTTCATTGCATAGTACACTAGATTTTGTTGGATGTTTTTGATAGTAAATAGTGGAAGATCATACACTTATAAAAAATCCCCCTCTTACTCTTGAATATCTACAAGTGAAAATACTCGAGGCTCTAAATCTTTAAATTATTATTATTTTCTTTTCTCTATAACCTCATAGAAGGAAATTTTTGTTGTAGTTAAAATTTTACTCAACTCTTTAACCATTTATCTATGTTCCTCCAATTTTTGTTTCTCTTTCACTTAATAATCCTTTAGTATCAAGAATTTTCTATTAATTTCCTCTGGTGTAATCTCTTCTTTAGTTTGATGGTGTGGGGGCATGTACAATTGATTATTATTGGGTTCATTCATGTAGTATATTCTATCCTCTCAGCCATTAGTGTATTAAAATGGTCATTGTTGACGTTTCTAGTGAAATTTATCTTGGGGTTTCAGTGGGAATGTGTACGAAGAATACGGTTAAGGATCCATTATAGAATGGTATCATAGTGGTATTTATCCTAGACAGGAGATAAAAATAAAGAACAACATAGAAATAAATGAAAAATAAGGAAAAAAATAGGGAACACTTTATTAAAATTGTGTTAAGGATAGTGGGAAATAAATACTTACTCCCCATTAATAATTCCAAGTTGATTATACATTTTTCTTATAAAGAAGTCAAACAAAAAAATTAGATTTTTATAATGTATCCCAGTGGCTGAATAGATTATTCTTTCACGGAGTAGGGTTTTGGAGTCTCACTATCCTAGTAATTATGTATATTTTTTTGTTAATTTTAAAAATATGAAATTATGAGTGAAGACTTTTTTTTTATGTTTTATCAGTGAAAAACATCAAATAATTGAAAGTTAGGAAGGATAGATACAAGAAAGGGTGAAATTAAAGGATTCAAACTTATGATTATTCCTTGTATCACAACCCTAACACAATTGATTTTTTTCAATGTGTGTACCAATCATCTATGAAAAAGATTACTTCTTAAATTATGCGGATGAGCATCACACTCAATGAGAAGCTACAAAGTGGTCATCTCATCACCCAATCAAATGGAACACAATCATGATCCCATCCTACATTCAGATCACTTATCTCATTTTAAAACATTGACCCAAATAGTGGGATAAGAAAACTTATTCAACATAATTGAAGGAAATAAAAAGGTGAGTGACATGAGGTATGCTTGTCTCCTCAACCTATCATTATCCATAAATCCCAAAAAATATATATGGAGTGAGGTTCGATTTTCATAATCTACATCACTGGTTTTCATCCATGGGTGACACTTAGGACAGCCTCTCATCATCAATGAGACCTTGAGAGATCTCAGGAATTTGTAATGGGTGATAAAAAAAGAACCGGGGGATAGGATAACAACAAAGTTGAAAAGGATAATAGAATGAAAATTATAATTGAATTTGAAAAGAGGATATTAAAATTACAAAGGAGAACCTAGGTTGGGTTGGTAGGAGCCGAATATATCTACTGAGTGAGGGGAACATACTTATATTCATCACCATTGTTCTTCTTACATACTTCATCGAGGTGGGATCCTACTTAAATTAATGGGATCTATGTGTCTCCATCAATGGTTGTAATTTATTCAGTTCAGATCATCTTATTCCCATGACCGCATGCACAAAAGTTTGAGATAACTATATGAAAATTTGTTACTCTATTTAGTGAGTGTAGTAAAAGAAAAATATAAATTCAACATGCATGTGCGGATGTTGGAAAATTAGTTGGTCCTCACCATGACTAATTTTTTTATTCCTGAATAGGGGTGAAATTATTATTATAAATTCATCCATATTATGTTTTATATTTTTTTTATTTTTATCATTATATATTTATATATATATTATCTTTTTAAATTTTTATTTATTTAATTTATATTATTATTTTATACTGATAGTTGGAACAACTCCGTGGTTTCAAAGGAGGTCGGCCACTCCCATCTTCAATTAGGTGTCCTCCTACTCTATCAAGATTTTACTAAGTGGTGCAGCTTTGACTTGTCAGTGTGCATTCGGCCGGTGTGATATTGGATGGATGAGGTGACCATGATAGGATAATCCTTAATAGGGGTATTTCTTTATCAATGGTATTGGGATGACACACATTGGTTTGACAAGGGGTGATGATCATCTTCAGTGTTAATCTCAAGAGGTAGATCTGGTTCTACGGGTGGCTCGACCGACCATCATATTAGCGTGATGGTGGTACTATTCTCTAGTAGTGCAGCTATATTTGGTGCAGCGTCCAAGGTATTCTCCTTTGGTTTCTGCTTAGTCTTGGTTGGAAGTGAATTTAGTGGTGGAATGAATGATGGTGCTACCGTGGGAAGAGAGATAGTGGTGGCAATACCATGGAGTAGTGCTACTGTGGGTCTGTTGTGATATCATTCAGGAATGGTAATAGTAGATTGGTGGAGAAGTAATACCATGGGTGAGGCAGTGAGTCATAGTTCTACCATTGGTTGGATGGTATCAAGGAAATAGAGGGGAATATAGTAGATTTTTCTACCATTTGAGATAGTGATAAAATATTATTGGCAGTAAAGTTTTCTACCATGGTGTTGGGTAGTAGAAAACAAAGAAATAGGGGAGTGGTAGAATGTGAGGGTGGTATAATTTTAGGTAATGGTAGTAGGGTGTTACCTTAGAAAGCAGATTGGTGGTGAAAAAATAGTTACAGTAGTAGTGTACTATCATCACATAGTGGCAGTAGCAGAAATTTTCCCTGTAATTTAATATACCAAAGAAAATTTATCATTGAATGAAATAATTTAAATTCACTAATAAAAATGCATAAAATCAAAATTCCACCTTAAATTCATTAATTTAAATTTTAATTAAATCAGATTCAAATAAAATAAAATGGATAAATTTAATTCATATTTTCTAAATGGATAAATTTTATTCATTTTAAAAATGCATTTCCTGATTAAATATTGAAATTCACATTTTTTTTCTTGAAAAAAATTTAATTTATTGATTTTCATTAAATTTAAAAAGATGAATTAATCAATTACAACTCAAAAATAAATCCATTAAAATTTTAATTACAAATCATAAAATTATATTTTCAAATTTATGAAAAATGAATTGTTTCCAAATTTATATAAAAAATGATTAAATCATAAAAAAAAATATTTATTCCATGGTAATAATTAATTTCAAATTTTAGGAATTTCAAAAAACCACTATTTAATGGGGAATTTTTTAATTAATCAGGTAATTTCAAAGAATAACATAAAAAAATGTTGAAAATTTAATCTCAAATCCCTCCCCCACACATGAACTATTTCACTCCCAAGTAATATTATCAATTAATTCAATTTATTCGAATAGAAAAAAAGGAAATATGTTTCTCACCTATATTAATATTTAATATCCATAATTGAAAATTATCACAGATTCCACCAATGTTCTAACTATGATGTCGCATATGTGAATCAATTTATTTTTTCATTTAAATTAAATCAAAGTTATATTTCTTAAGTGGATTGAATGAGTATATTTTTGAGAATCTATGAAAAAGAACTTATTTGAATAATTACATCGGGATAATCACACACATTATGTCATTATCTCATAGATCCATTATGCGTTCCCAATTTCCAATTTTAATCCAAGTTAAAAGGACTTATAACCATTTTATTTGAGTTGGATCATTAAGATTTTCTTTCTTACAAAGGTCTAGTTTCCAAATATTTAGTTATGAATTCTAGTGACCTCATGTTATAAATCTGGTTCCACAAAAATCCTTTCACTCACTCTCTACTTTCTAGTTATAAAATCAAATTTCTATGAGAATAATGAAAATTTTCACTTAGTGATTATCTAAGTCTTACAAATTTAGAACTAGTGAAATACATAACTCTATGCTAATATTTCCAAACTTGGACCAACATCAATGAAGTTCAATAAAAGTTTGAAAAATCCAAAAATAAATTGTACAAAATATATGTATAGTATTCACTAACAGAAAAAAAAATATTAGTTTTTATTAAAATTTTATTTTTGAAATTTTTTATTGTAATTTTTTTTATACTTTATATTCTATAAAATCTAAAATAGAAACCTACAGAACAATTTATAGGTTCCGAAAATATAATTAAATTTTTATCCCTTTTTCATTAAATATGGAAACTAAATATAAAACAGAAAAAGGGTATTTACAGAATTTAAAAATAGAACATTATATATATATATATATATGTCTATATTTGTTTTTATATTCTTTTTTACTTACTTATTTACTAGATACTTACTAAAAAAGTAAACATATTTTTTAGGGTCTTTAACATTTCCATCCAAACCTATAAAACATCCACTCAAAATATCTCCTCAAGTTTATCAGCCCTCAGCATGCACATGACTGCTTGTCAGCCCAATTATTGATAAGAATTGCATTCCCTAGTGTACACTATCATGATTGATTAGTTCAAAATGGTTCACATACCCACACTTATTGATCACATAGCTCAACTCACTATCCCATGATTCATGTCTCTTCTAAATCATGCTAAAATTCTTTAACCACTAATCAGGATCATGTGTGGGTTAACCTTACTCAATCGGAAGTACACTCAGTACTCCTATTCAAAATTAGGCACTTCATTTGTTCCAAGGTCTATCGCATGACTATATTCCATTCTCATCATTTTAGAGCAACAATATTCTATTACAGTCACACTAAGGTATAGGATGTGTACCTCTAACTCAATTGGGCTAGGCACTTGACCTCTCCTTACCTAACCTCCAACCTTGATACCTAGCATTGAAACCCTTGGTTCATTCTCATTTTAATCTATCTGAGTCATAAATTCAATAATTTAAAATATACATCACATCTCATATGAACTGATCCATGACCCAATCATACCACTACAAGTTCATTTAAATAAATATTGCTCCCTCTTGAACCACTAATTCCATCACGACCTAAGGGTCACATGCTCCACTGTGACCATTTATAAAACTCGACTCATATCTCATGAGTCAAGAATCACTGATCCTAAGATCTAGTGCCTAAAAAAGTAAAAACTCATGATCCTATCATGTTTCTTCAACTAACTAGATTCATACATGATGCTCTCTTACCACAATACTAACATCATTCACACATCAAGGATAATATCACAACCACTCATCAACCTAAGCGTCATTTCCAAAACCCAAAAAAATTTATCTTCAGGGGTGACATGTACACAAAACACACCCACAAAATTCAGGTTTAGTATTCCTAATGATCCTAACCATTGAAATCAACCTAGAAACAAGGCACTAGCACTACAGGTGGTCAACCACAACTACCTCAACACATGGAAACACAAAACATAAACTAGCCACACAAACCAAGGAACATTACCCATCCTCACACCATTAAGGGACCTCACAAGACTATTTTATTACCTCTCATAGTTTACCCTCAATGTTCATAAGGAAAGAACTCACTAAATCCTTTAGTCACTCTTAAGGGTCACTAGGTCCTACCACCTAGCGCCTACATGAAGGTATAACAAAATCTATAGTTGTAACATCCCAATTAAGTAAAGAATTATGGATTTTCATATATATGTCTATTTATGAATTAGATAGTGTTTTAGAGGCTTAAAATGAGAGTAAATCCAATCCTAAGCATAGAATACTCTAATATTTTTTAAAAGATCGTTTTACCGCCTTTTGATGGATAACATTTTTTAAATCAATATTTTGACAATTTTACAAGCTCTATTTTTCAAAATAAACTAATTATTTAGCATTTGAACATTGAAATTTAATTTGGATAAATTTTTGGTATTTTTCTGACAATGTTCATTTTTTAATGAATAGAGAAAAATACTGCATTTTACTTCAAAACTGCTTTTTCATCTAATATAATTATATGGATATATTGTCCTTTTAATTGGTTTTAAAGTTTAATTAGAATATATTTTTACCATTTAATCCAATTTTGGTCATTTTAATTAATTTCACTTTGGAATTGGGCATAAACAATTGTCAAACTTTTGATACATATTGTTACTAAAAAACCAGCTATTTATTTTGACAACATGAATTATTTTTAAATTAATTACTACAATTTCTGGGTTTTTAATTTGGTAAAATAGATTCCATATTTGTAATCTGAAGGTCCAAATTATGTAATTAAGACTCTTTTGTTTTTGGACATTATGAATAGTAACGACGGTAATTATCTTTAATTATCATGATAAATTAGTAATCAGGTAGTTAAGGGTAATAAAATAGTATCATAATAATATAAAATAACCCCAAAATGTGTCCTAATGCTATTTTTGTGTCATGTATGACCATGGGAGTCCTTGTTTTAACTTAGGGACCCCATGAAATCACTTTTGGGTGATAGTGACATTTTATCAATTTATTTTTAAAGAAAGGAAAATATAACAAAAGTATGTAACACCTAAGTAAAACAATTTTAATTTTGTCTAAATAAATGATATATTAAACTATTAAAATTAAATTAAAAGATAAAAATATTTCATACATCACGGTATTTTTTTAAAAAAAATTATACATTAAATAAATAAATTTATTTATGACACCATGATGATGTAGTGATTACCTCATTAATGAAAGATTTAAACAAAATGAAAAGATAATGTAAAATCTAAGACTTACACTTGTCATAAACCTATTGTATGGGTGGATTTCGAACCCTTATCACCTAATCCTAGAAATATATCATTTTGGGACATTTAAATTCCGAAAATCATTTTATAATAAAGTAACATTTCAAGACTTTCCAAGAGTGCCCCTCCTCCCTCTAATAAAAGGCCCCCAACTCTACCCTCCTTACCCACACCTCTCAAGACATTGTCTTGACCAAAATCTGCTCATTCTATCTCTCCAAATCCCTCTCTTCATCATAGAATCCTTACCTTAGGCATAAAGCTCTTCAAGAAACCCTTTTTGGTTCAAATCAATGGGAGTTACCCAATTTAAAGGTAATGTCTTCTCTTATGTCCTTTTGTTTTATTTTTCTTCTCCAACCCCATAAACACTTTTTATTCCTTTATTTTGTAACAACACCAGTATATTCAATATAATAGAATTTTTTATGGTAATTATTTGATTTAAACTTACACACACTCATGTCTAATGGTTAAAGAACATACTGTTTCTTTGGGTGGCGAATTACTACCTCACGAAACAATGATTGTTCAATCTTATTTTAACACCTCTAATGGTGTCCATTAATATGTCACTATATTTATATATGATATATATTATGTTTATGTTTTCCTTATGCATCAGTATTTTCCATTTATGGAGGACCTTTATGGTTTCCATTATGGGTAAACGCGATAATTTCATTTTAGGAAGTGCGGACTACCGCCCCCTCAAAGTGATTTGAATCGTTAATTCCATATGTGGGATGTATAAAGGATGGAGTTAATGATATTACATATGATATCATACTGTAATTACAATATACCTTTATATCATTATGATTTCATTCCATTAAATACAAAAAAGAAATGAAAGTAGCGTTCATGCGTACGTACGGCTTACCGTCTCCATGAACGATGCATTTCATCTCTTACCTCTAAATGTTATGTAATATTATAAATGCATGTATATACTGGATATATATGATATATATTATCACTACATCATGAATATAATTATGTATATAATGGATATTTTACCACATGAACAACTTGTAATTATAAGAAGTTTATTTTTGACTCAAGTACCAAAGATCGACAAAACGACCGTTATTAACTTAAATAATTACGTAATGTTCATAAGATGGTAATAAGTGATATAAAAGGAATAATGAACTTGAAAAAGGTTCTTAAGAAAGTAGAAATTAACTCTAGTTTATTATTCAGGAGATTAAAGAACGATCGAGTCAAGTCGGACACGAGGTAAGGGACTTCGTCTCAATCTCCTTTCATTGAGGCATATTTTGTTTTATACCCAACTTTATTTTATACGGTGTATAAACCCCTTTGACTTTTACTTTTATTCAAAATGAATCTTTTTATACAAAGTGTTTTACTAAACAACTAAAAGGAATGTTTTTGTCTTATGTATGCGGCAACAACGACTTCTCCACCGTCGTGACCATTATTTGACTTTCGGCTTCCTCTACAAGCCATAACTTTTTTTTAAAATGAAAAATAAATCTCATGTTTTAATTTTATTTTATTTTGGTATTGAAAATGGTTTTGATAATGTTTTTATTATATAATTTTTTTTTGATATCTTGTGATTCAAATGTGGAAATTTTATGTTTCCTTTATGCATGTTTTATGTGATACGATTATGTTATAGTTCTTGTGAATTGTTTATGAAGAAGGTTGGTTCCGTTATGAACTAAGGGAATGTGAGCTCGTGATAGCTCTCTAATGAATTGGGTAATGCTAAGGAGTAAAACGCTAAGGTTTCTTCGAAGAGATTTAGGGAATATACTGTGATGGGTATTCCAAACGTAACCATGAGGGTTACTACCTATGTAAGAATGTTATTAATGCCTCAAGTTACCTTTATGTATTATGATTTCTATGATTTATTCATGAATCTTGTGATTTCATGAGGGATGTTAAAGTGTTTATGTTTTATGAGTGAAGTATGATTTCATTGATTCTTATGTATACACAGACTAAAGTTTTCTTTCCGTATTTTTATATCCCTTACTGAGATTTTTATGCTCATCCCAAGTTTTTGAAATGTTTTTCACATGTCAAGGGAAAAGTACATGATGTGATGATAGTGTCGAGGAAGTTTCAATAAAGAATCCATGTTTTATTTTAAATATGTTACATTTGATGGGAAAAATGAACATTGTCTTTTATGTAACCACCTTGTTTAAATGTGGAATGTAATGCATGATTTATGATCTAATTCTCTAAAACTCTAAACCTGAAAAGATCCTCAATGTGTATTCTTGAAATAACTCAAGATTAAGTAATGTTTAAGGCTGGGGCCTTATATTTGGTATCAAAGGTCGGTTTAGATAACTTTAGGAGTTAGAATTCTATTAAATGATTATCCAAAAATGTATTTTTTTTATTGTCAAATTGAAGTGATATAGAATTTGAAGATTACCATGTTGCTTCATCTAAGACATGTTTGTTCAGAATGGTTTTCTGCAGAGGAAACAGGGAAGTAGTGCTAAGAAGGCATACAGAAGGAAATGAACTTCCAAATCAGCATCCTGAGATGGTCAGAATTGGAACTAAACAATTTGTTGCAGTAATGGTGCAGTTGACTCAAGCAATAAATGGTGGTGGTATCCATGCACGAGATCAGTCAGATCAACCGCAGAGGAACATGTCAGTGGTGGAACATTTCATGAGGCAACATCCCCCATCATTCAGAGGATCATCTATCCATGTGCTAGCTGAAGGGTGGATTAAAGCACTGGAGAAGATTTTCAATGTCATGGGGTGTTCATACTATCAAAAGGTTAGTCTTTCTGTTTATTGTTTTGAGGGTGAAGCAGATCAGTGGTGGTCGATGGTTAAAAATATCAGGGACACTGATGAGATTGATGCTCTTGACTGTGATGAATTCAAAGGAATGTTTCTTAGGAAATATTTTCCAAAGTCTATTCGACTTTGGATGGAAAACAATTCTTTGAATTGAGGCTAGAGGAAAACTCGGTGGCTGCTTATGAAGAAAGGTTCACTCGATTGGAAAGGTATGCTCCAAATTTTATCCGAGACCTTGATAGTAAAATCAATCGTTTTTTACTCTGTACTAAATCCAAAATACCCAAGGGCAATAGCTTGTCATGAGTTCAAAAGTTATGAAAATCTTATTCGATGTGATGAGAAGGTGGAAATGGAGTTTTTCGATGATCAAGTGTTCTATAACAACCAACATAAGAAGAGACTGAGGTGGCAGGAGAAAGGGAATAATCCTTCAAAAAGGTTGGATGGTAAGAAAACTAAGTTTTCAGTTTGTGATAAATGTGGTAAAAATCATGCTGGGGAATGTCTTTTGAATTCTGGAAAGTGCTACCTATTTGGTAATATGGGACATAAGGCTCGTGATTGCACTGCAAAAGATCAGGGTGATGGTAAGACAAAATTTTATTTATAGTTAGTGAAATGTTTCAAGTGCAATGAGATGGGTCATTATGCAAACGAGTGTTCGACAAAGAGCTAGAATGATGGGAAGCAATCAGAATACAAGCAGAAAGGTGTGGTAAAATCCTTTGCAACTAATCCAACTGATGTTGGGCCATCAAATGAAATGGTATCAAGTACTTTGTTTGTTTGTTTATATTATGCCAATGTTTTGTTTGATTCAGGGTCTACAAATTCTTTCATATATGAAACATTTTCTAGTAAATTGGGAATTCCATCTCAAGAAATGACTCCTGAACTTGTGGTAAAAACACCCGGGGGAAATGTTAAGGCAAAAAGAATTTATAAGAATTTTTTTATCCTTATCCGTGGAAAGAACCTACTTGAAAACATTATTGTTTTACCTCTAGTAGAGTTTGATGTTATCCTGGGTATGGATTGGATCTCTATTTACCATGCTATGATTGATTGTAGAGCTAAAGAAGTTTCTTTTCAGAAAGACTTTCGGTTTGTGTACAAGAATGAACCCTTACTGTTGATAACATATCAAGAGGATTATCAACTTGTAAAAGATGGAAATTAATGTTACCTTGCACATATTGTTGAAAAAAAAGGAACCATTCAGATTAATGATGTGCCAGTGGTAAATGAGTATCCTGATGTTTTTCCTGATGAGTTTCATGGAATAATACCAGATCGGGAAGTTGAATTTACTGTTGACTTAGTGCCTGGTTCTAAGCCAATTTCAAAACCCCCTTATCGAATGGCTCAAATTGAACTTTTAGATTTGAAGGAGAAACTGCAAGATTTATTAGAGAAAGGTTTCATTCGACCTAGCACATCACCATGGGGTGCCCCTGTCTTATTTGTTAAAAAGAAATATGGTTCAATGAGACTTTGCATTGATTATAGAGCCTTGAATAACATCAATTTTAAGAACAAATATCCTTTGCCTCATGTCGATGATTTATTTGATTTGCTCCAGGGAGCTCAGTATTTTCCAAAGAATGACTTGAGATCAGGGTACCATCAGTTAAAGGTAAAGGAAGCAGATATTCTGAAGACCGCATTTCGTACAAGATATGTACATTATGAATTTGTATTTATGTCTTTTGGGCTAACCAATGCACTTGTTGTATTCATGGACCTTATGAATAGAATTTTCCATGAGCTCTTGGATAAGTTTGTGGTTGTTTTCATTGATGATATTTTGGTGTTTTATAAAAGTAAAGAGGAGCATAAAAGTCATTTAAGGGTTATTTTTCAAACCTTAAAAGAAATTAAATTTTATGGGAAATTCAGAAAGTGTGAGTTTTGGTTGCAAAAAATTTCTTTCCTTGGTCACATTGTTACTAAAGATGTAATAACTGTTGATCCTACAAAAACAAAAGTTGTTGAAGAATGGCCAAGGCCCACAAATGTAACCGAGATTCATAGTTTTCTTGGTTTGGCAGGATATTACCGAAGGTTTGTTAAAAGAAATTCACAGTTATCTAGTCCAATGACTATGTTAACTCGAAAATGTGTTTAGTTTATCTATACAAATGAATGTGATGATTGTTTTCATGAATTGAAAAGAAGATTCGTGAATGCTCCAGTTTTGGCACTACCTTCCAGGAATGGTGAGTTTGTTATCTACAGTGATGCTTCATTGAAAGGACTTGGTTGCATCCTAATGCAGAATGATCAGGTAATTTCTTATACTTCACGTCAGTTGAAAACTCATGAGATAAATTACCCTACACATGATTGGGAATTAGGTGTTGTTGTTTTGGCTTTAAAAATTTGGAGCCATCATTTTTATGGAGTAAAGTGTGAAATATATACCGATCACAAAATTTTAAAGTATATATTCACTCAGAAAGAATTTAACATGAGGCAGAGGAAATGGCTAGAATTAATCAAATATTATGATTATACAATTCATTACCATCAGGGAAAAGCAAATAAAGTGGATGATGCTTTGAGTCAAAAAAGTAATGCTTCATTACCCATGTTACGTTTGGAATGTGATCTATTGGTTAAGGATTTTATGAACTTTTTCAAAGAAGTTGTTAGTGTAGGATGTTCTTCTGTTTTGTTTTAGGTATTAGTGAAATCTTCTCTAACAGACAGAATTAAGCAAGCTGAAAATCAATACAGTGAGTTATAAAAAAAGGTAAAGCTGGTTCAGAAGGGTATGTTACCTGAATTCAACATTTATAATGATTGTGTTTTGATATTTTGGAAGATATTGTGTGTGCCTTTTGATTCATAGTTGAAGATAGAGTTGTTATGTAAAGCTCATAGTTCTCCATTTTCAGTTCATCCAGGCAGTACGAAGATGTATAGAGATCTTCAGGAGTATTACTAGTGGGATGGAATGAAAAGAGATATTGATGATTTTACTGTGAAGTGTTTGACTTGTCAACAGGTTAAAGCAGAGTGGCAGTTACCTAAAGAGATGATTCATCCTTTACCAGTGCCAAAGTGTAAATGAGAGAATATATCCATGGACTTCATTGTGGGATTGCCGAAGACACCTTAAGGTAATAATGAAATCTGGGTTATTATTGACCTCTTGACTAAATCTTCTCATTTCCTTGCTATACGAGATACTTTTTCCCTAGATCAACTTTCTTGTTTGTATCTTAAAGATACAGTCAGGTTACATGCAGTTCCCCTCTCCATTGTATCTGATCGTGATCTCAGGTTTACTTCTAACTTTTGGAAAGGGCTTCAGAAGTCGTTGGGTACTGAATTAAATTTTAGTACAAATTTTCATCCTCAATCAGATGGGAAGTAAGAACGAACAACTCAGACATTTGAGGATATGCTACATGATTGTTCAATGGATTATCAAGGAATTTGGGACCAACATCTTTATTTGGGTGACTTTTCTTATAATAACAGTTTTCATTCCAGTATACATATGGCACCATTTGAGGCATTATATGGGAAGTGGTGTCGAACTCTGGATTTTTGGGATGAAGTGGGTGAAAGGAAGTCGATGGGACCAGAATTGGTAGAAGAGTTGGCAGATTTCAGCTGATATAGATAAACATGAGATCAGCTCAGAGTGGGCAGAAAAGTTATGCAGACAACAGGAGCAAGGATCTCTCTTTTGTGGTAGGTGATCATGTCTTCCTCAAAGTTTCACCATGGAAAACGGTGATGCGATTTGGTAAGAAAAGAAATTTGAGTCCAAAGTTCATTGGACCATATAAAATTCTAGAGATATTTGGGTCAGTTGCATACCGAGTGGCTTTACCTCTGAGTTTATCTCAAGTACACAATGTTTTTCATGTTTCAATGTTAAGAAAGTACATGCCAGATCCATCTCATGTTTTGAGTCTAGAGGTAGTTCAGATGGAAGAGAATCTATCTTATGAGGAACAACCGGTCCAGATTATTGACCACAGGGAGAAAGTATTTCGGAATAAGTTGATTCATCAAGTAAAGGTTTTGTGGAAAAACCACATGATTGAAGAGGCAACATGGGAATCTGAAATGCAATGAGGGATAAATGCCCCCACTTATTCGATAAGTAAATAAATTGTGGGGACACAATTTTATAAAGGGGGAAGGATGTAACATCCAAAGTAAGTAAAGAATTATATATTTTCCTATCTATTTCTATTTATTAATTAGATAGAGTTTTAGAGGCTTAAAATGAGAATAAATCCAATCTTAAGCATAGAATACTCTAATATTTTTTTAAAGATCGTTTTACCGCCTTTTGATGGCAAACTTTTTTTAAATCAAAATTTTGACAATTTTATAAGCTCTATTTTTCAAAATAAAATTATTCTTTAGGATTGAGAAATTTAAATTTAATTTGGATAATTTTTTTGTATTTTTCTGACAATGTTCATTTTTTAATGAATAGAGAAAAATACTGCATTTTAATTCAAAATTGCTTTTTCATTTAATTTAATTATATAGATAGATTATCCTTTTAATTGGTTTTAAAGTTTAATTATAATATATTGTTTACCATCTAATCCAATTTTGGTCATTGTAATTAATTTCACTTCGAAATTGGGTATAAACAAGTGTCAAACTTTTGATAGATATTGTTTCTAAAAAAACCCGCTATTTGTTTTGACAACGAGAATTATTTTTAAATTAATTAATGAAATTTCTGTGTTTGTAATTTGGTAAAATGGATTCCATATTTGGAATTATAAGTTCCAAATTATGTAATTAAGACTCTTTCATTTTTTTAAATTATGAATAGTAACGACGGTAATTATCTTAAATTATCGTGATTAATTAGTAATCAGGTAGTTAAGGGTAATAAAATAATATTATAATAATATAAAATGACCCCAACATGTGTCCTAATTCTATTGGTTGTCTCCTGGCCGACCATGGGATGCCTTGTGCCAACTTAGGGACCCCATGGAATCACTTTTGGTTGATAGTTACATTTTATCATTTTATTTTTAAAGAAAAAAATATAACAAAAGTATGTAACACCTAAGTAAAAAAATTAATTTTGTATAAATAAATGATATCTTAGACTATAAATAGTCATTGGAAATATAAAAATATTTATTACATCATGGTATTTTTTTAATAATATCAATACATTAAATAAATAAATTTATTTATGACACCATGATGATGTGGTGATTACCTCATTAATGAACGATTTAAATAAAATAAAAAGATAATGTAAAATATAAGACTTACACTTGTAAAAAACCTATTGGATGGGTGGATTTCGAACCCTTATCACCTTATCCTCTAAATATATCACTGCGGGACCTTTAAAATATGAAAATCATTTTATAATAAAGTAACATTTCAAGACTTTCCAAGAGTGCCCCTCCTCCCTCTTATAAAAGGCCCCCACCACTACCCCCCCTACCCACACCTATCGAGCCATTCGCTCAACCAAAATCTACTCATTTTATCTCTCAACATCCCTATATTCATCATATAACCCTTTCCTTAGGCATAAATCTCTTCAAGAAACCCTTTTTGGTTTAATCCAATGGGAGTTACCCGATTTAAATGTAATGTCTTCTCTTATGTACTTTTATTTTATTTTGCTTCTCCAAACCCCTAAACCCTTTTTATTCATTTATTTTGTAAAACCACCAGTATCTTCAATATACTAGGATGTTTAAATGGGAATTATTTGATTTAAACTTACACACACTCTCATCTAATGGTTAAAGAACATATTGTTTCTGTGGATGGTGAATTACTGCCTCACGAAACGATGATTGTTAAATCCTCTTTTAACACCTCTCATGGTGGCCATTAAGATGTCTCTATATTTATATATGATATATATTATGTTTATGTTTTCCTTATGCTTCCATATTTTTCATTTACAGCATACCTTTATGGTTTTCATTATGGGTAAACGCGATAATTTCATTTTAGGAAGTGCGGACTACCGCCCCCTCAAAGTGATTTGAATCGTTAGTTCCATATGTGGGATCTATAAAGGATGGAGTTAATGATATTAAATATGATATCATACTAGAATTATAATATACCTTTATATCATTATTATTTCATTCCATTAAATACAAAAAATAAATGAAAGTAGTGTTCATTTGTACGTATGGCTTACCGTCTCCATGAACGGTGCATTTCACTCTTACCTCTAAATGTTATGAAATATTATAAATTCATGTATATACTGGATATATATGATATATATGATATATACATCATGAATATAATTCTGGATATAATGGATATTTTACCACATGAACAACTTGTAATTATAAGAAGTTTATTTTTGACTCAAGTACCAAAGATCGACAAAACGACCGTTATTAACTTAAATAATTACATAATGTTCATAACAAGGTAATAAGTGATATAAAAGGAATAATGAACTTGAAAAAGGTTCTTAAGCAAGTATATTTTAACTCTAGTTTATTATTCAAGAGATTAAAGAATGATCGAGTCAAGTCGGACATGACGTAAGGGACTTCGTCTCAATCTCCTTTCATTGAGGCATATTTTGTTTTATACACAACTTTCTTTTATACGGTGTATAAACCCCTTTGACTTTTACATTTATTCAAAAGGAATATTTTTATATTAAGTGTTTTACTAAATGAAAAAAGGGAATGTATTTGTCTTATCTATTCGGCGACAACGACTTCTCCGCTACTGTGACCATTATTTGAGTTTCGACTTCCTCTACAAGCCATAACTTTTTTTAATATGAAAAATAAATACCATGTTTTAATTTTATTTTATTTTGGTATTGAAAATGGTTTCGATAATGTTTTGATTATATCAATGTGTTTTTGATATCTTGTGATTGAAATGTGGAAATGTTGTGTTTCTTTTATGCATGTTTTATGTGATACGATTATGTTGTGGTTCTTAGGCATTGTTTATGAAGACGGGTGGTTCTGTGATAAACTAAGGGTGGGTGAGCCCGTGATAGATCTCAAATACATTGGGTAACGTGAAGGAGTTAAACGCTAAGGTTTCTACAAAGAGATTTAGGGAATATACTGTGATGGGTATTTCAAACGTAACCATGAGGGTTACTCCCTACGTAAGAAGGTTATGAATGCCTGAAGTTACCTTTATGTCTTATGATTTCTATGAGTTATTCATGAATATTGTGATTTCATGGGGTATGTTAAAGTGCTTATGTTTTATGAGTGAAGTATGATTTCATTGATTCTTATGTATACATGGACTAAGGTTTTCTTTCTGTATTTTCATATCCCTTACTGGGCTTTTTATGATCATCCCAAGTTTTTGAAAAAAAATTCACAGGTCAAGGGAAAAGTACATGATGTGATGATAGTGTCAAGAAAGTGTTAAGAAAGAATCCATGTTTTATTTTAAATATGTTTCCTTTCATGGGAAAAATGAATACTGTCTTTTATGTAACCACCTTTTTTTAAATGTGGAATGTAATGCATGATTTATGATCTAATTCTCTAAAACTCTAAACCTGAAAGGATTCTAAATGTGTATTCTTGAAATAACTCATGATTAAGTAATGTTTAAGGTTAGGGCCTTATAATAGCTCCCAGGATGACACTCATCCTAGTCTCAAGGTCATAAGACATATATCTTGCTAAACACCCATCTCTATGTCCACAAAAATCAAGCTCTATTTCTCTCTCTACCCCTTCTTAACCTCACTAAGGTCAAGCTAAACATAAGAGGCCTCTAAGATTCTGTATCTAATTTAAGTTTCAACACTTTAAAATTTTACATTCTTTGAAATTTTAGTATTCCCAATATTTTAATTCTGTCCAAGAATTTATATTTCCTTTTCATTCAAAAATTGGCATTTAATCTTTCTAGAATTTATCAAAATTTAAAAGTTTACAAGACATTATTAAATAAAATATAATTCAAAAGATATGAGAGAAAAAAATATGGGATTATTTTTATCACCTCATTTAATATAGATCATCATCACTCTATTTATATCTGCTTGGGCATCAAGAGATCATCCAGGTAATTAGTCAAGTAAGATTCCACCATAGATGTATATAGAATATACCATATACAATAATACTGAAATTTTAAATACCAACCCCTTTATTACTGGAAAAATATAGAACATCGGAAGATATAAATCAGAATATTATAATCATGATAATATAATCACAAGATAATATAAGTCTCACACATCATAAAATAGGCATCTAAACCCCATGTTTATAGCATAATGCATGTCATATGAATCTCTATGTTCCTAAAATAATTCATGAATTCACCCACACCATCTCCCCATGCCAAGAAAATAGTTTAAACCCCATAAATCATAACATCAAAGATCTAGTGTGTCACCCAAGGTGGAAATCAATTACAACTTTAATAAGAAAAATCCATGAATGAAAAGTCCCATCAGTGGAAACTTGAGGTTTTCCCCATCTGTGGGTTGATTATTACTAGGAATGAGCTCATTAAAAATCCATAAAATATTATTAATCTCTTGTCTACCATAACCAAATATTAGAAAAAGAAAAACATGGATCTGATACCACTTTGTAATGCCCCACCCAAGAAGACACTGAAACAGTTCCCCGAGTTAGCGCAGCACAAGGCCTCATGTACACCTACCTGTATGCCAGAGTCTATTGACTAGGGTATATGGCATGTTCGGTTACCGTGGGGAGACTACACTCTCATGTTAGAGTAGTTATAATAGTATAAGTAATGGCTAATGAAAATATAAATCAAGAAACATAAAAAAAACTGGGAAAGTTCTAAATATAACTATAGTATCAAATTTCATAATAATGGGTATACCATACATATAAAATATCCCCCATGATTTGATCATATATAGGATACGAAATAACCAAAATAAAATAGAACTACGAACTCCTCCCAAATAGTCTTGAGTCATGCCTAATCTTATCATCCATACCCACACGGGTATGTCGATCCAACATTCAACAACATCAGGCCTTGCCCTAAACTTGTAACCGACATAAAAATAATAATATATTCTTGGGTATCTAAGTTCCATGTTGTTCGGAGAATTTATTGAGTAAAACATTTTTGATGTCCCTAAAATTAAAAGTCTAATATCATAGTACATGTTGAAGTGATCAAGATAAATAGTTTAATAGTTATAAGATAATTTATAAGAAATAAATAAATTAATCTTGCGATGTGGGATAAATAAATAAAAAAACTTATAATTCTTTAGACTCTATAGTTATTCTTGAGTTCGATCCTTCCAGCATCGACCAGTGTTGGGGTGTCTCTGTGCAACACCTTGAGTTCTTATAAATTATTTTTTTCCGAAAAAAATAAAATTCATTGATGGCTAGCATTTCATGTTGTGCCAAGTTCAGTTTGCACTATACACAACAATGAGTTTTTCTTATGGTACATAAAACAAAAAAAAATTATTTTTTAGACACAATAATCATTTCCTTCCATATCTTCTTTTAAACACAAGATTGAGTTTTACTGAACTACAATATATATTAAATATTATTATTTAATATTATATTTATCGCCAATCTATTGGAATGGAATAATTGAATAGTATTAACTAAATTAGAAATATATATAGTTTAAATATGTTTATTAGTCATATAATAATTATAAATAAAATAATCATCATTTAAAAGAGAAAGAAATGTTTTTTGAAAATCGTCCTTTTTCTAAAAACGGTTTAATCGTGCTTGGCGAACATAATTTAAAATTAAATTTTATGAATTTTTAAAAAATTGATGTGAAAAAATAAAATTAATTTTTTAAACATTAAAATCAAAATTATCTTATATTAATATTTTTTTGTTTTTCAGAAAGTGTCATTTTTTGATGAATAGTGAAAAATAGTAAATTTTAATTAAAAACTACCTTTTCGTTTAAATATTTTATAATATTAAACTATATTTTCAATTGGTTTCAAAGTAAAAATAGCTCAATTGTACATATATTAATCCAATTTAGTTCATTTGACTCATTTTCATATTGAATATTCATATAATAACATTGTATACTTTTTAACATTTTCACTTTAAAACCCTGATTTCTAGTCACATCTGCAAGATTAATTTTAAATTAAATTCTTCCACATCAATTAATTTAATTTAAAAAAATGTATTAAATATTTTTAATCAAATTAATTTATAGAATCTAATAATTATAACTTAATTTTTTACCAAAGTGATTAGTGGAAACCGTTAAAATAATTACAATGATTAAGGTAAAAACAAATTTACTTAGTGGTTAAGTGTAGAATATAAGTTGTAAAATGACATAATGAATTGTACAACACCCATTAGATATACATATTTGAACACTTAACACCTTAGGATATATTTTTATGAGTAATTTGGATACTATTCTATGAAATTGACCTATATAATAAGTTAGGTAATGAAAAATACAAAAAAGGAATATTCATTGACTTTAATATTTATAATACGTTGGGATAGTCAAAAACATCATACGTTTGGTTATAAATATTATTTTTAATGTTAAATTATTTTTTATCATGATAATTTATTATAATTTTTTATAAATTAAATTACCTCTTTGAATGGTTAAGAAATTCCAACACATGAATTATTTAGTTAAGAATGCACTAAAATAAATAACACCAAAAACATTAAAAGTGAAGTAAATTGAATTAATTATTGTTTTCCATTAATTTTTTAGATGAATATATCATGTAACATATTTTTAAACATAATAAATAAAAATTATATCATTTCATTAATATTTTTTAATTCAAGATAGATAAATAAGGTCAAAATTAACATTAATTTATTTTATAATAAATGATATTTTATTAAATTCTTTAAAATTAATAAAAATCTTATACTATACCAAGGGATATTTAAATGTTATTATATATAATATATGTTCCATTAATTGACCAATTGGTCTTTTATAATGAACATATTGACCCCTAAATAGTAAAAAACTTTGTTAGTGTGGTTAGTGTTAAAGTACTGTTTTTGGACACAATGTGTGCTTCTGTTAAAATTACTTTCCAAAACACATGGTATTTTTATTTTATAAATTAGATATAAAATTTAGAATAAGTGGAAATAAATTTTATAATAATTATCAATTTAATTTAGTCTTAAGTGATAAATTTTCTAGGTTATAAAATTTGTTACCGTAACGAAAACCCAAAATGGTAAAAATAGGAAAGCATAGAGGTTAAGTAAGAACATTATAAAAATGCATTTATATTTATGTGGTGTAAGTTTTTATCAACCAAATAAACCCTAAAATCCATTATTATTCAATTTTTGAGACACATGAGGTAAGGGAGGCCTCCCAATAGTGAATACTTTTGAGTATTTATAAGAATGGCAATCCTCAACTATAAAAGAGAACACACTATCCCCCTTCTTCACACCTCTAAAACTATTTGGATTAACTAGACCCTACCAAAACCACTTCCAAATTCCCTCATTTAACCCTAAAATCTTTACTTTGAGTATAAATCCAACTAAGGATGGTCTTTGGTGAAAACCAGAAAGAGATACCCGAAGAAGATGTAACGTTCATCAACGAACATTTTTGTTTTATTTCATCCTCAAACCCATTTAATTATTTTTATATAAAAATTATATATTAAATTAAATATATTCACTATAATTAGATTTTTTTATTTTAATTTTTTTACCTAAAACACACACACACATCAATCAAATGGGTTATGAAATCATCGTTCGTGTTTACGATGGACTACCACCTCGATAACCGATGTTGTTCATTTTTTCATTACCAGCTATCAAGGTTGTGAATAATGAGGAAAATAAAGTTTATATATTATATATATTATTTTTATAAAATTTTTATTCTTATGGTATCATTATATAACACATACATTAATGATTTCTATTTTTTGGGAATACAATAATGGTGTTCGTGTGTACAACGAACTATTGCCTTGCAAAGCAATGTGATTCATTCACGCTTTACATGGAATTTATTAAGGATGATTTTAATATAAATATATGATATATATGATATATAAAATCTATTTTAATGAATATATATATATATATATATATATCATTTACTTTTCTTTCTTTCAATACGACAAGAAAATGGAAATAGTGTTCATGCGTACGTAAGGCCTACTGTCTCTATGAATTGTGTTTTTAATTTCCTATCACTAAATTTTATAGATTTCCATAAATACATATATACTGAATATATATGATATTTATATAATTTTCATCATTTTCAATATGATGAAATAATGATCTAATTAATATGACCAAGAATAAAAAGTTAAAAAATTTATGAAAAACAAAGAGGTTATTACCCGAAACGTAACTATAACATGGAATTGTTAATAAACGGGTAATATAATGTAATAATAAAATCCTACATGGTATGATATATATGAATATGGTTTTGTGATATATTTTTAATAAAATTATATTTATTATAAAGGATTTTTGAAAGAGTACAATGAAAGTCAAGAATTAAGGTAAGTGAATTTTGTCTCCATTTTCCTTCTTTGAATTGTAAGATAGGTGATGCACCTTTATTATTTCATAAGGTATATATACAACACATGGGAATTTAATATCATTAATTTACTCATCCTCATGTTATTTTAAGTTTCATTATATTTTATTCTTGTATGGATCTTATTAATCAATTTCACCAAAGTGGTAATAATTTTATGTTACAATCTCTTTGTTTATCATGATTATTTAAGATTAAGTCTCCAATATTTAAATCTCATGATATATCTCTCAACAATTCTCATGAATTTTATTCTCCGCAGATTATTTATGATATATTCAAGTAATGGTATCGTTTTTAAAAAAAAATTACTTAAGATAATTAATAAAAAGTTATTAAGAGAATACGACTTTATTTGTCTCTTTGGTCATAAATCATTTTTCTTCCAAAAACATATTTTCTAAAAAAAATTAAAAAACTATTTTAAATTATATTTTAATATAATTTTCAAGGAAAAGTATTTTTAAAATTTTTGATCTTATAAAAAGTTTTTTAAATAATTTTTAAATCTTAAGTTATAAGTTTCAAAGGTTATATTCAAAGAAAGGGATTTCAAAAATGTTTTATGTTTAAAAAATGTTTTAAATGATTTTCAAAGATTACTTTATAATATTTCAAAGATAATTTAAAAGTAAAAGGATTTATAAATATTTTATGTTTTAAAAACTGTTTTTCAAAGTGGAAATGATATTTTCCTCTAGAAATGTTTTAAAAGATATTTCAAAATTACATTACATCTAAATTGACATTTATTGGTGTTACCTATTTCTTACTAGGGATATGATCCAAGAATACCATTAATATTATTTATATGAATGGTTTATGTTTTAATGGAACAATTTTTATGAAACCTGTTTCTCTTCCACATGTTATACCATGAAAAAACACATATTAAACCCGCTTCTTTTCCCGAGTTATGATATGGTGAAATGATTATGAAACATCTCTTTTATCCATGGGTTATGATATAATGAAATGTTTGGGATACCCATTTAATTTCATGGGTTATGATATGATGAATTTTTATGATTTTGTGAGACACATATATATGATTTAATTATGTGATGGGTGGGACCTATATATCCCCTTAATTCATTGGGAAAATATTTATATCACATGTGATAGACATGAATATAATTGGGAGTGAACTTGGTTCGGTAAGATGGGGCTGGAATAGGTAGTGAGCCCAATTCAGTAATACAGGGATAAAATAGGGAGTGAACCTTGTTTAGTAAAGGAATTTTTTCATGATGATGGTATTGACAGTGAGTCTTAAATTATATGGAAATGATTTTCTTTGCTTATGTGTATGCCATAAATTCCATGTCTTATACTCTCGTGGCTCATGTTCTTTGCTTTCCTTATAAATAATTTTTTATGAACTAGTAATCTTTATGATGTGACTCATGTCTATGATATTTTATGTGTACGGTATGGTTTTTAAATGTTATGATCAGGTTCACATACCCTTATATTCATGTTATTCTTATGTAACTCCCTTGTTTTCCCTTACTGAGCATCTGAGCTCACCCTTTCTTATGTTTACTTTCCCCAGGTTATGAAGATTTGTATTATTTATAATATGTATAATATGGGTTATAGTTATGAATAATGTATTGTGAGATGATATATCTCACTTCTGAGATAGTTTTTATGTTTCCAAGTTTTCAAATGCACTAAACTATTTCGATTCGCAGGCATGTATTTATGTAATGAAATAAATATTCCCAAAAAATGATGTAATGTATATATATGAATATAATGCATAGTAATAGTTGGTATAAGGTAAAAGGTTTGGTTAACCTTTTAAAACTAAGATGATAAAATCTTAGTTGTATCCCTAAGGACATTTCTAAGGACAAGTATACGGAAGAGTCAAAGTATAGAAAAATATCATGGAATTTTGGTAACGGATTGAACGAGAAGTTTCCTAACAATACATCTATGTCTGGATACTACAATAGTATGTGGATTTAGAATAGATGTACCTTGGGGAAAAAACCTAGAGAACATTATATTGAGCTAGGCTCAGTCAGGAACTCATGCATGACAGCGAACCATGTTGTACACCTAGTTTGACACACCCAGGAGATATGATTTAGAAATTCACAAACTCTTCAAAAACTATCATGATAGATATAAAGAGATGATGACTATGAATTGACTAGGATAAACCTATGGTGTTGTGAATTAAATAATAAGGTTTCATTATTTATACATGTTATAATTAATTTTCATCAAATTTAGTTTTCTATTATGATTATCATTGCTCACACTATGATTTCTGGTTTTATTCAATGTCTGGAACAAGAAGGAATCATGTTAACATTGAATCTAATGGAAAATTAAATGACTAAAAGAAACAAAATTGGATTACAACTAGAGTATATGATATTTTTATTATCCCTAATCAGTTTTCATGGGACATGATTAAGAACATTTACCTTAACCAACTCTTAGACTCCCTAAAGATGAGAAGAAAAGAGTTCACTAAGAGATCAGGTGATGGTAACCATGGAGGAAAGAATATTCAATTTCCTATATATTGATAATGTATAGAGATGAAACCATGTGAGTATATCAGTGGAATGATAAGATGTTATGACTATCAAAAAGTACACAAAGAAAGTAACTATAAAGGAAAAAATGAAGTGTTTGAATAATACAACGGATGGGAATATTTTTCTCCCTAAGGTGTTATCAATGGATGAATGTTTTAAATGTGTAAAGTATGTTCATTATGAAAATAAATGTCCTATAGAGAAATATCATGAAGAAAATCAAAAAATTTGTATGAGTAATAGTTATATTGGTGATGATAAAGTGGCTATATATGACATGAGAAAGGAAATAGATATTAAGGAATAATATGATAAATCCTAGATAATGATTTTAGAAGGAATTGGAATTAATGAAGTATTTATATATTGGAATTCAAATATTGTGTTATTTGAATAATGAAATATGTAAGGATTGTTCAATAAAAGTTTTTTGTTACGGATTTGAAAGAATATTTTGAATGGTACTCATAACCTAGAAAATAAATTTAATGGTGAGGTTACATTTTATAGTTAAAGGAAGATAACCCTTAATAAGTTCATGCGGATGAGAAAATGATGTTTAGTATGTATAAAGAGATGATTGATGTGAATAAAGTAAATTGGATTGTATTGATGACCTCATAAATAATGAAGTATTTGTTGAAAAAGTGTTTTATACTATCATTGATGAAGTTTACAACATTTTTGTATTTAAGAAATATATCCAATAATCTATAATCTATGTAAGGAGTAAAGAATAATGTATATTTTAAAATGGTTTTTGGTAATTCAGGTTATTTACATGTTTCAAGAGAATACACAATGAATGTATTCTCATATTTGGTATGTGATAATCAATATCTACTTTATGATGTATAGGGGTCAATTTTATGATGATTTTGAGGAATTTAGTGACCTTCTTTAAAATGTTTTGGATTTTCATCTTTTAGAACGGTCAAAAGGATAACCATTTATGAAAAGTATTATGTTGAACTTTGAATGAGGTTTTAGATATTAATGTTTCATAATATAAAGATTTATACATATTGTATAACCTGTGCTAACCATTTTTTGTAATGATAACTAAAGATAGATGGAATAACTTACCATTCTATTTATGGATCTTATGATCCATTGGTTCTTTAGACACAAAAAAAATTACGTTTATTTCTTAGAGTAAGAGATGAAGTGAAAATTGATCAAGGTAGAACCGATTGATGAGATTATTCTTATGAAATAGAATGAAATCAAGTAATTATATCTTCTTGTGAAAATTATTCAACCTTAGGAAAAGGATCTTGGAACAAAAAAGTTACCCTAGTACCATCCTTTTTGATAAATCAAATAGACCCTTAAATCATCACATATTTATAGTTTTTTGGTAGTTAAATTTATCTGGATCATCAAATTTCTTGTGATTAGTGATCTCTGTCACACTCTACAATTATTTACTCTTTTATTCCATGTCTAAATTCTTACATCCCACCCATGTTCTCTTATGTGGAAACTAATTTATGGGTTACTTTGGGTAATTGTTATGTTTCCAACCTTAAAATTTTAAAAGTTTTATTATTAATTTTTATGATGTTTATTTTTAGAAATTGAACTTTAAATTATTTAACATTTGATCACTTGGAAGAATTTTTAGGGTGAAATTCATTTTAATGGGGGAAGAATGTAATACCCTAAGTTTTTATGAATTAATTTTTTCGGAATAAATTATAATTCTTTTATGGATTGCATTAAATGCTACACCAAGTTAATCTTATGATACATGCAACACTGAGTTTATCTTACAGCACACACAATACTATGTCTATCTTTCATTACAAATAATATTGAGTTCCTTCAAAAGATTATGTTACATGCAAGACTGAGTTTTACCAAACTACATATACTATTAATATTATTATTTAATATGATGGTTATCATCTATTCATAAGAATGTTGGAAATTAATAGTATTAAATAACTTATGAAAATATATATTTTTCACATGTATATTATTTATCTATTGATTATAAAAAAAAATAAGAATCATTTAAAAGAAAACAAATGTTCTTTGAATATGGAATCTTTTCTAAAAGGCGGTTTAATCATGCTTGGTGAAAGTAATTTAAAATTAATTCTTATCACTTTTATAAAATTTATATAAAAAAAATAGACTTAATTTTTTAAATAGTCATATAGAAATTATCTTAAGGTGATGTTTTTTATTTTTCTAAGATGTTTCATTTTTTGATGAATAGTGAAAAATACCAAATTTTAATTAAAATTTTCCTTTTTGTTTAAATAATTTATAAAGTTAAACTGTACTTTGAATTTGTTTAAAAGTCACAATATTTATATTGTACATATATTAATCCAATTTAGGTCTTTTGACTCATTTTCATATTGAATTTTGATATAAAAATATTGTAGACTTTTGAACATTTTCACTTTAAAAACTTGTTTTCTCGTCACGTCTCCGGGATTGATTTTAAATTAATTTTTCTACTTATGTGAATTGACATTGTAGAAATGGATTAAATATATGAAATAATAATTACTTATAATTTATAATAATTCCAACTTAATTTTTTACCAAAATTATTAGTGAAAAAAGTTAAAATTAATCATAGTGATTATGGTAAAAATGAGTTCACTTAGTGGTTAAACATAGAATATAAGGTGTAAAATGACCTATCGGCTTGTAAACACCCACTGTATGGAAATTTTGTAACCCTTAAACCTTATTATATATTTTTATGAGTTATTTGGAAACAATTCTAGGAAAGTGACCTATATAATAAGTTATGAAAAGAAAATGACAAAAAAAGAACCTTACTTGCCTTTAATATTTATAGACCTTTAGGATATCGAAAAAACATATTATGTTCGGTTATAAATATTATTTTGAAAATTAAATTTTTTTTATCATGACAATTTATTTTAATTTTTTAGAGATTAAATAAATACATTGAATTCTTAAGAAACACAAATGTAGGAATTATTTCGTTAATAATTAACTAAAAAATAATACTAAAAATAATAAAAGTTAAGTAAATTGAATGAATTATTTTCTTACATTAATTTTTTAGATTAATATAACATTTTAAATATGTTTGAAACTAATTTATTCAAATTTTATTATTGTATTTATATTTTTTTAATCCAAATTAAATAAATAATGTCAAAATTGACATTAATGTTATTTTATAATAAATGATTTAAAATTACTAAAAACCTTATCTTATTAAAAGTTATTTTTGAATGTTAATAAATATAATATATATTATATTAATTCACCAATTAATATTTTATAATGAACTTATTGACCCCTAAATAGTAAAAAATATTGTTAGCATGGTTAGGGTTAAAGAGGTGTTTTTGCGCATTACGTGTACTTCTGTTAAAATTAATTTCCAACACATATGGTATCTTCATTTTATAAATTGGATATAATATTTTTAATAAATTTTTATAAATTTTATAAAAAATTTCACTTCAATTTGGTCTTAATGGATATATTACATAGGTTAGAAAATTATTTACCGTAGTGAAAACCCAAAAGGGTAAAAATAGGGAAGATTAGAAGTTAAGGAATAAAATTATAAAAATGCATTTAATTTGGTGTGGTGGAAGTTTATATCATCCAAATAAACTCTACCCTCCATTATTACTCAATTGTTGAGCCACGTGAGGTAAGGGAGACCTCCCAATAGTGAATACTTTTGAGTATTTACAAGAATGTCACTCCTCAATTAGAATAGGGTACTCACTCTCCCTTTTCTTCAAACCTCTAAAGCCATTATTCTTGACCAAACCCTTCCAAAATAACTTCCTAAATTCCCTCCTCTCATCCTAGAATAATTTATTTAGGAACAAATCCAACTTGGTAAGTCCTTTGGTGCAAACCAAAAGGAGATACCCAAATAAAAGGAAATGTTCATCAACAAACGTTTTTGTTTAATTTCTTCCTCAAAACCCTTTAAATATATTTATATAATGATTATATAATAACATAAGTATCTTAAATATACTTAAATATTGTTATGTTAAGGTTACTTCCTACAACCACACACACTTTCATCAAATGGGTTATGAAATCATCATTTTTAGTACGGAGGACTACCGCCTCACGAACTGATGTCGTTTATTTTTTCATTACCACTTATCAAGGTTAGTAATAATGATGTTAATGTTGTTTATATATGATATTTATGGTATTTATAATGTATCTATTCTTATATAATCATTATATAACACATAACTTCATGATTTCCATTTTTTGGGAATATGATAACGTCGTTCATGTGTATGACGGACTACTGCCTCGTGAAGCGATGTGATTCATTCACACTTTGCATGGAATGTATTAAGGATGATTTCAATAGACATGTGTTATATATATGAAATAAAAATTCTACTTTAATGATAATATATATATATATCATTTAATTTTATTTCTTTCAATATGACAAAAAAATGGAAGCAACGTTCATGCGTACGTACAGTCTACCATCTCCATGAATAGTTTTTTCATTTCCTATCACTAAATTTTATGTATTGATAAAAATAAATATATACTAAATATATATGATATATATATAATGGTTATAATTTTTTAGATTATGAAATCATCATATAATTAATATTACCAAGAATAAAAACTCAAAACATGTACGAAAAAAAAGCTGTTATTACCCAAAACATAACTTTAATATGGGATTGTTGCTAAATAGGTAATATAAAGTCATAAGAAAATAATTTATGGTATTATATTTATGAATATGGTTCTATAATATATTTATAATAAACTTTTATTTATTATATAGTATGTTGTAATGAGTACGAAGGATGTCAATAATTAAGGTAAGTGAATTTCGTCGCAATTTTCCTTCTTTGAGACGTATGATATGTTAGGAATCTATATTATTTCATGAGGTTTATATACAGCCCTTTGAAATTTAATATAATAAATTTATTCACCCTCATGGTATTTTAATTATTTTTATATGTCATTCCTTCATGGGTCTTATGAATCGATGTTACCAAAGTGGTAAAGATTTTATGATACAATCTCATCGTTTATCGGGATTGTTTATGATTAAGCATCCAATATTGAAATATCAAGATCTACCTATTAATAATTATAAATTTTTTTATTATCCTCCTATTATTCATGATATATCCAAGTAATGGTACCATTTTTCAAACCTTTGGAACTTAAGATATTGAACAAAATGTGATTAAGAAAATACAACTTTATTTCTTTCTTCGATCGAAAATCTAGTTTCTTCTAAAACCATGTTTTCCAAAAATGTTTTCAAAAACTTTCCTAAATTATATTATAATATCATTTCAAGGAAATGTTTTTTGAAAACGTTTTATGTATTAAAAAGTGTTGAAATCTATTTTTAAATCAGTTTTTATTTGTTTCAAATGTTATTTTCAAAGAAAAAGATTTCAAAAATGATTTATGTTTAAAAAGAGTTTTAAATGATTTTAAAAGATTAATTTATAGTTTTTCAATGTTAATTTCATATAAAAAGTTATTAAAAAAATATTTTGTTTTAAAAATATTTTTTCAAAGTGGAAAGGATATTTTCCTCTAGAAATGTTTTAAAATATCTTTAAAATTTATTTTCCATATAAGGTGACATTCGTTGGTGTTACCTATTCCTTAATAAGGTTATGATCCAATAATATTTTTCATATTATTTCTCTAAATGGTTTATGTTTTTATGGAATTAGGTTTATGAGTCCTATTTCTATCTCATGGGTTATTCCATGATAAAATGCTTATGAAACCTGCTTCTTTTCATGGGTTATGCTATGATGAAATGATTATGAGACCTATCTATTTTACCAAGGTTATAATATGATGAAATGTTTATGATACCCATTATTTTCATTGGTTATGAAATGATAAATTTTTATAATCTTATATATCACAAATTTATGATTTTATTATGTGATGGGTGGGACCTATATCTACCTCACAAGTGTTGTGTAAATATTTATATCTCATGAGATAGATAGGACTGTAACAGGGAATGAACTCAGTTCAGTAAGACAGGGATGGGATGGGAAGTGAGCCTAATTCAGTAATATAGGGATGGAATAGGAAGTTAATCTGATATAATAAGGTACTTTTTTATCTATGAAGGTCTTGATAGTGAGCCTTGACTTATAAGGAAATTATTTTCTATGTTTATGTGTATGCCACAAATTTTATGTATTATGCTCTCACGGATCATGTTCTTTTATTCCATTCTGACTCGCGTCTTATGAACTGCCAATATTTATTCCATGACTCAGGAATATGATCTTTGATATACACAATATGGTTTTAAAATGTTATGTTAATGTTCACATACTGTTATGTTCATGTTATTCTTATGTATCCCCCTTTTTTCCCTTACTGAGCATATGAGATCACTTTTTTATGTTTCCTTTCCCCAGGTTATGAAGATATGTATTATATATGATATGTATAAGAAGGGTTCTAGTTATGAAGAACATAGTGGGAGATGAAATAGATCACTTATGGACCAGTGTTTATGTTTTGAAGTTTCCAAAGGCACTAAATTGGTATGGTTCTCAGGCAAGTATTCATGTCATGAAACAAATATTCAGTAAAAATGATATAATATCAATGTTTAAAGATCCTAATCCATTATATTCTGAGCACATTAAGATGACCACACATCCCTAAGTAACACCATTAAATATAGGTTCTCAACCTAGAATTCCCCAATATCTCAAGGCATCACATGGAATGTGAGCGCTCATCCCGATATTCCCATAGAATCTAATGCCCATGACAAAATTCCCCAAATATCACGTATCATGCGGAGTCCAAATAACCATCCTGATAATCCCAATCATCTAGTATCATTTTGAATCTATGGATCTAATCCTAGAATTACTATTCATGTACCAAATGAAATCCAATTTTCTAAACCTAGCATTCCTACTCATCAATCGTCACAGAGTGTAACACCTTGATTTTTTAAAAGAAGAAAATTATGTTCGATAACATAAAGGACACACAACACTGATATGATAAGACAACATAACAACCTGATAATTTATGATATATTTATTTATTTTTAAATAAATTAAATCTCTATGATAGCTTGAAAATTCACACAATATCTGTTTTGAAAGAAACCCGATACTTTATTAAAATGTTATTTCTTAAACATTACCACTATAAACTAGCCATTAAATTAGCAGGTATGAATAGTTGTAAATAAATTATTAAAATTGTATAAATATGTTTAAAATAAATTAAACTGGTATCTATTTATTAAAAATAAAATAAGAACTATTTGAAATAAAAAAAAATGTTTTTTTAAAAAACTGTATTTTTCTAAAAGACAATTTAGTTTCACATTGAGAACATAATTAAAATTTTATATTTACCTATTTTATAAAATTTATTTAGAAAAATAAACTCAGTTTTTTGAAATTGGAATACCAAAATTATATTACAGTTAATCTTTATTATTTTCTTAAAAAAAATTCATTTTTTGATGAATAGTTAAAAATACTAAATTTTAATTGAAAACTACCTTTTCATTTAAATAATTTATAATGTTATATTATATTCTGAAAAAGTTTTAATATAATATTAGATCAATTATATATCAATTAATCTAATTTATTTAATTGGAATCATTAATATATTTAATTTTTATATAATAACATTATAAACTTGGGAACGTTTTTTCCTTAAAAACCTATTTTCATGTCGAGTCCATGGGATTAATATTAAATTAATTTTTGCCACTTCTATGAATTTAATTTTGAAAAAAGGAATCTATATTTTTAATTATCTCAAATTATAATTTAAAATAAATTCAAATTAATTCAAATTAATTTTTTACCAAAATTATTAGTTAAAACAGTAAAAATATTATCTACCGTGGTTAAGGTAAAAATAGATTTATAGGGGGTTGAACTAAAAACAAAAGATTTTAAATAACATAAAATATTATATTAATTTATGTTTATGAGTATATTTAGACCTTTTACATTAAATTATATAAAATATATCAATTTATTTCCACTTAAATTTTAATATGAACCATATAATAAGTTAAGCAAAGAAAACGACAAAAAGGGATCCTCCATTGCTTTTAATATTTATAAAGCTTTGTGATATGGAAAAAACAACAAAGGTTTGGTTATAGATATTAATTTTGAAATACAAAATGATTTGTTTATCATAATAATTTATCTATAATTTTTATAGATGATTTAATTACATAAAATGCTTCATAAATGCAAACACAATAATTATTTATTTAATGATTAAATAAAATAAATGATACTGAAAATATTAAATGTGAAGTGAATTGAGTGAATTATTGTCTTCAATTAATTTTTTATATAAATATATAATTTTACATATGTTTTATCATAATATATTGAAATTGTATATTTTTTGACATTTTGTAAATTCAAATTAAATGAATAATGTCAAAATTGAAAGTAATGTTATTTCAAAACGAATAATATTTTATTAAATGATTTAAAATGACTAAAAATGATATATTCTTTCACGTTATTTATGAATGTTAAAAAATATAATTTTTTTCCATCTATAGATCAATTTCACTTTTATAAGGACTACATTGACCTATGAGTAGTAAAAAACTATGTTAGTGTTGTTAAGGTTAAAATGGTGTTTTTTCAAATACATACGCTTGTGTAAAAATAAATTTTCAAAAAAATAAGATATTTATTTAAAAAATTGGATTTCATATTCAAAATAAATGTGTCCAAATTATCTAATAAGGATAACATTAATTTATTCTTTAAGGATAAATTACCAAGGTTGGAAAACTAGTTACCATAGTGAAAACCCAAAATGGTAAAAATAAGAAAACATAATGGTTAAGGAAAAAATGTTTAAAAAAATGTTTTATTATGTGGTGGAGAAATTTATAGACCATATAATTCCTTTACCCATTTAATTATCAATTTTAAATCCACTTTAGGTAAGATTGACCTCCCAATAGTGAATACTTTTTGATATTTACAAAAATGTTACTCCTCTTCAAATATAAAAGGGCACTCACTACCCTCACTTATCTACACCTCTCAAGCCATTTGGATCTGACAGTACTAGACCAAATCACTTAACAAAATCCCTCCCATCATCATTAAATTTTATTTTTGGTATAAATACAACCTGGGAAGTATTTATTGCAAACTTAACGAGGATACCCGGAGAATAGGTATTGTTATTCAACAAGCATCTTCATTTTATTTTATTTTCTCCACCTCCTTCAATTATTATTAATACATTATAATATAATAACCTCATTATATTACATTTAATGGTATTTTTTATAATAGTTTCATGACCTGCAATCATCTCCACTTCCAGCAAATGAGTTATGAAATCATCATTCATGTGTACGGAGAACTATCACCTTACTAACTGATGTCATTTATTCTTCCATTACCACATTTCATGGTAGACTATTATAACATAATTATAATAAAATAATTATACATCTAGAGTAATTATATCACATATAACTTTTTAATTTCCATTCCATAGGAGATAGAATTATGTCTCTCATGTGTACGGTGCACTACCCCTCACGAAGTGCTGTGATAACATTGTTCGTCTACATGTGGACTATCGCCTTCACAAAGCGATGTGACTCACTTTTCATCACCACACCACAAGGATTATATATATAATTCTATTTAAATAGATAATATGTTATATATGATATAATTACCATTATATAATATTAAAATATTTCTTACATATTTTCCATAATGATCATTGAAAAATGGAAACATTACTCATGTATAAGTGCAACCAACCATCTCTATGATTGTAACATAGTCCATCTTCCAAAACTTTAATTTTTTAGAGAAGTTCTTAAATTTTTGTTATCATGTTTATGATAAAAAATAATAGTAGATTTATGATCCCTTGAAGATTGAAGATCCATCGTGATGTTAATTAACAAAGGGGAGAAGAGAATATCACTATTAAGAGTTGGTCAAAGTAGTAATGATCTTTATATTAAGGGTTTAAACCCCTCAAATATATCATTTTATCCAATGATGTGGTGTTTAGATAACTCTCACATTGCGATATTTCTATGAATTATTTATTTATATTTTATTCATGAGTTTTGATAGTGATTCAATATTGTATATTTATGTTTTATTTAATATCAATATGCTCATATATGAGTTAAAGGCTCATTACAGAAGAATTTGGTGTAATGAAATGGTTTAATATAAGGTATCATAAAACATACCAAAATGATCTTAAAAAATATTATTGGTTGATGAATGAAAATGAATAATGAATGTTTGAAGGTAAAATAATTGTCTCAGTGGTTGTAGTCCTTTACAAGCATGGAAGATGGTCATAGGGAAGATCAATCATATTATATGGACTCGTCATTTTTTCATGGTCTTAGTTGGAAATTCCTAGAGTGTAACTAGCCATGGTTTTGGTGAATCAAAGGTAGGTCCCAAAAGACTCACTGTGAGAATATATAAATAAATTAGGCATGGTACAAATCATGGTTAAAAGGAAAAATTCATGTACAACATGCTCAGGAGGAAATCACATATGGGTCTGACTATTCTTATGTTACAAATGAGGACATTACAACATAGTCCCAAAAACTATATTATAGTTTATATTAGTGACATGATTGAGTGGGTAAAAAATTCTACCAAGATATGAGGATCTCCATAGATATTTAGATGTGGTTTTTAGATCTAGAATTGACTAGAAACACTATTTTTCGATGATACCCATTTTTCAATTATAAAGATATCACCCATTAAATGATGGGTTTTACATGTAAAATAATAGTGATAGGTTATGGTTGATAGGATATATGGATAATGAATTTATAGTATCATTTATAGAGTAACTTTTATAGGTTTTAGGAGAATAATAATAGCACAGAATTGATTTATCCTTGGAGTTATTTAAAGAAAATTGTAGAAGATTAATCAACCTGTTAATTCTTGTTTTGAATATTATTATGCATAGAGTACATGACTATATTACAAGTATATTCTTATTTTCTTGTTGATAATAAGATAAGTACATGGATAATGGGATTATAATCATTGGACACTAATTATTCTCAACTCGATAACATGATTTTTCAAAATTTATAAAACTCGTGTATCATGTGTATTCCATATTAATCTATATATTACATCATTGATAATTTTTTTCTATTTGATTATATGATATAACTTGTAAAGAAATAATTGATTTTAAGTGTTTGGGTTTTTTTTATTATTGATTCACCCCACATTTAGAGGATTTTCATCTCTCACATGGGTCTAATAAAACATCTACAATAAAAGATTTGGAGGATATCTTACATGAGTTTGATATATGATTTCATGAGTTGTTACATATGATGTGATATAAAGTGAAATTGAAAAAAAAATAATTTATTATTTTGGATAAAATGGTAGGAAACCAGAAATATAAATTATTTACAAACTATAATGTGATGAATACATCAGGGTTTATGGAGAATAAAAACACATTATAGTGAAATTTACTTCATGATAGTTATATGCATCAGAATATATGCATTATGAGATAATTTAGGAAAAAACATTCCCACCAATTTAAATATATCATGATTATTTATAACATAAATTGTTTATGTTTATAGTATTTCCATGATAATATATAAAAATTTTAAATAGTTAAACATTTCATCATGGTTGGTTAAATATTACAATCTATTTGTAATGTGGTGTTATAGTTCAAACATTTTGAGATGTTTTGAATCATTATATTTTTAATAATTATGAATCATTAAACAATATGAAGCCTTCAAGTATAATCCTTGAAGATAAAAATGAATTTTAAAACCATGAATAATGTTTGTATAGAACTATATTTGTTAAACTTTAAGTCACAACTTACATTATCTCTTTTCCTTTAGAAAAATGGTTCCGTAAGGCCAATGATGTAGACAGAATCCTACCTAAACATTTAGTAATTTATACAGATCATGTACCATCCTCAGAAAGAAGATTCAATAAATTTATTTTATTGTATCTCTTTAAATATTATGTTGAATATATTGAATTATTTAACTTCAATGTACAAGAAGATTTATTCATGTTACTCATTTTATAATAAAATTAAATGGACTACGATTGGATCATGTAGAAAATAGTTTTAGTGGCAATTTATACTATAAATATTTTATTCTTTCACACTATAAAACCCAACATATATTATATAATAATCATTTTATTTTTTATCCTCCTTTTATTCTAGATTCTAATATTTATTTTTTATAAATTTTGGTGTGGTGGAATTTTTCTTTTAAAGAATAATTATTTTCATTTTTGTGATATTAAAACCTTGGTGATAGTCCCCAACTCATAAACTAATGAAATAAGACATTTGGGATCATATTTAATCATGTTTCTAGATCAGGGGGGGTCCTAAAAGGCTTGGTTCATGATATAATGTTATTATATAGAGATAGATATAGATTTTTATGGTGGATTTTGGTGTATTAACTATTTAGGATTTCATGGGATGGTAAGGTGGTAGTATTATGTCACGACCCATCCTCAGGGCCCGTGTCGTGACTACCCCAAGCCCGCCTTCCATAGGCCAGGGGCTGGCGACTAGCACCAAGGCGTAAATCCCGGAAAAAGGGAAGGCATTGCCTTTGTAAAGTAAACAAAAAACACCACAGAGAAAGCAGGCAGAAGTAAACACTAACTAAAAACTGTTACAACAGTAAGTGCGGAAAGTAAGTGGGCCAGAATACAAACCCAAACTGAAAGTAAAGTACAACTCGAAAGGGAAAACAACAACTGAAAAGTAAAGCCGCGACGTCGAGCCATCCACTGGAAGTCCCACCTGAAGGGTGGGTACAGAAAGCCTCCACTGCTCCTCGGGTCCAGCCGACCGCTCCGAGTACGTCCCGCTCAGTGGTCCACCTCCAGGTACCGTCCTAATCCGCAAGCCTCCACCACGATCAGCGTTGTCCGTCGTTTGCTACCAACACAACGTAGTGCGGGCATAGCCCGTGCAGGGGTGAGTACAAGCTACTCAGTAGGGACCCTGAGACCCCTGAAGGTCTCCCAGAATCCACAAAGGATAACCACAAAGGAAAGATACAATCATAAAGTAACATCTGATATTGCTTAGGTATATGCCCATACATATACCTAAGTCATCAATTCACACTCGGCTCCAACATCCGAGCTCAAGTAAAACCCAGTCCACACAGGAAAGAAAAACGTAAATCCACACAGGATAGCACAACACAATCCACAAATGAAAGTAAAACAGGATTCAGCTCACACAGGTATACTTCTTCATATGACGTTGGAGATGATCAGATGTAGCCACTGATTCATCTAAGCTGTCGGAATCACAAAGGATCTGTAGGTACTAACCCCCACAATGACCCACACAGGATCGATCATGAAGTTGAACCCAAAGCTATTGGGAAACTCCTTATCCATCATGTACAGTGGTTATGCCGCTACAACCAAGCGCTTCCCTCTCGCCTTGGACTGTTGTAGTACTCCACCTATCGAGTACTGTGGGACTGCTGCTACAACCAAGCGCTTCCCACCATGGGTCTGCCGCTACAACCAAGCGCTCCCCCTAATAGCCTCTAGAGGTACCCCTTCTGTTGAGTACCACGGGTTAGCCGCTACAACCAAGCGTTCCTCCGTCGTGGGTCTGCCACTACAACCAAGTGCTCCCTCTCATAGCCTCCAGAGGTACTCCTTCTGTTGAGTACTACGGGTCTTCCGCTACAACCAAGCACTCCTCCATCGTGGGTCTGCCTCTACAACCAAGCGCTCCCCACTGGGCTATCCGTAACACACCGAGTCATTTGATCATCATTCGTCAAGTCTCAACCGGCTCTAGGGTTTCCGCCCACAGCATGCTCGTTCCGGGAGGGTCCACTCCACGAGCTAAGAGGTCGATGCATCAACGGACATGTAGTCCGGAGTTGACGTATCCCAAGATGTATCGTAGTAGTCACTGCCGAAAACACGGAGGATTCCCGTACTGTTTTCATCATCGTCGCAGCCGAATCCACTAAGGATCTCTGTATAGTCGTCGTCGTCACAGTAGCAGTTGCAGCCAGCTCTAGGGTTCCCACACACAGCAAGCTCGTTCGGGAGGGTCCGCTCCACGAGCCGAGAGGCTGATACATCAACTGACACATATTCCATATTTGATGTATCCAAAAGTTTTGTATCGTCAACAGGAACTCAACGTCGCAGACGGCGCGTCAATCGGACGCCCGGTATGAGAGTTATTGGCTTTGTCGTCCCAGGGGCCCTGTTGGTTTTTAAGGAAAAACCAACCCGACCATACTCTACCTGTGTCCAAACCTTGGGCGGAGTAAGCCAAAAGATCCATCTCACTTAGATTAATTCAACAAAGTCGACGGCACGTCAAACGGGCGTCCGAAGCTCAAGATATGAGCATTTCCGCTCCATGGGCCCGGTTGGTTTCGTGTACGAACCAACCCGGACGAACCCAAGTATTCCAAAAACTTGAGTTTGATATACCAAAACGACCTTCTCGATCCAAGGATCGCATCGCCGCTGACGGCGCGTCGTTCGGAGGACCGTAGCTCAAGTTATGAGCAAAAGACCGAAAAGGTCCAGAAACAGGGGGTCTGGGCCAAGTCCGACCCCCCCTGGGTCGGCCCGAACCGGGTCGACCCGACCTGAGTCGGGGTCCGACCCAGTTGGGCATGACCCGGCCTGGCCCGGCCTGGGCGCGACCCATCCGGCGGGTCGGCTCGGCTCGGCTCGGCCGAGCGGCCGGGCAAGGGAAGTCGCGGGGCGTGCTGCCCCCGCGGGAATAGAAGTCGCGACCCCGCGTGGGGCCGCGCTTGGTCAGCGAACGCGGCAGAGCCGTGTCCTGTCTCTCGCCGGACCCACACAGTCGCGGGTCTTTCGGCCGCCGTCGGCGACCCACGCCATCGGTGGAGTCCGCGGGCCACCGGAGTTGCTTCGGTGGTCCGATTTCATTTACGTCTGCGCCGTGGCTCATCCCAGGTCCCGTTCTTCACTGCGGAATCAAAAAATCGTCTCTGAGGCCCATTTTGTCGTCATCCGCCATTCCGCACACCAAGAAGAAAAGGGAGGTGGGTTCGGACTTGTTTTTTGGTACGCACCCACCGCGTTAGCGGTTTGAAACAACCCATAAATCCCAGCAATTGATAAACCACGTCCCGTAATAATAATCTGTGGACCAACTTGTTAATTGGTTGATCCACGTTCTTGCCATGGAGGAAAAAAAACATAGGTAAAATCATTTTCAAAACGACCCCTACCTCAACGTCGTCGTCGGACGTGAGTTCGTCGCGGAATTGACCGTCGCGGTAGGAGGTGATCGTCGCGTCGCGGAAGGGCGTCGCGTCGTCACGGAAGGGCGTCACGTCGATCATCTCAAGCAGTTGATCGAAGATTTGTCGCGGGGAAAGAACGTCGCGGAAGAATCGTCGGCGCCGTGTCGATCCCCGGGGGTCGGGCGTTCTTCGTCGCCCTTCGTCGGAGGCCAGTGTTCTTCGCGTTCTTCGCGTTCTTCACGAAGGAGGATGAAGGCACAGAATCTGCAAATCCTCTCAACAAAATCGCACCCCAGAAGAAAGGTGTGTTGGTCTTATTTTATTAATATTCCAATGGTTTGAAAATAGGTTAAGAAACAAACAAATTAATTCATAGAATTAATTGCAATGAAATTAACCGCCTAATTAATAGGGGTGTTAAGAATTTAGAAAACGCGTCAGTTGACTTCGTTTAATAAGGGTTTTCACGGATGTGTTACTTAGCGGAAAAGAAACGGTGGGGCTCCTGCGGGCCCCACCTCAAAAATATCCTACAAAGAGGGTAGGATATTTTGGGTTCCACCCTATCCGCTTCAACTCAGCTTAAGCAGCTTTAAGTGGCTTTAAGCGGATTTAAGTGAAATAAAATAAAGTTTGTCGTACCACATTATTTTATTTCTTAACTTAAAGCCCAAAAATTTAAAAACCACACCCGAGCAAACGCAACTCCAGAAGAGGCGTTTCTAAGAAAATATCGGCGTTGCGATTCCATCGGTGCCCTTGGAATTCGATTCCGAGCACCGGTTCAAAAGTTATAAAAACCCGCTCGTTCGTTCACTGAACGTACCCGAGCCAAACTTCGGAAAATTATTCTGGGCACACCGGGCCTCGGAATCACATGCCTTCAGAAACTGCATTCTTGTGAAATTCCAAAGAAAATTAAGAAAAAAAAATTCCTCAAAATTTTATGGGTCTTTACATCACTCCCACCTCAGGGATTTACGTCCCCATAAAGATACATCATAAGCTAGGGAAACAAATGTGGGTACTGAGCACGCATCTGAGCCTCCCGCTCCCAAGTGCTCTCCTAGAGGTTCTCGTGCTGCCATCTGATGCGCACTAGAGGAATCGATCGTCCACGTAGGACTCGCTCCTGTCGATCCTCGATCTCCACCGGTACCTCCACAAAAGTCTCCCCATCGCCATCGTCCAACTCCTCATGGTCGTTGATGTGTGAAGGATCATGCACGTATCTCCTAAGCTTAGATACGTGGTAGACATCGTGTACCCGGTGCAACTGAGGTGGTAGAGCCAGATGATAAGCCACCTCACCAATCCTGCTGAGGACCTGGAATGGTCCGATGAAGCGTGGACACGACTTGCCGCCTCAGCCAAATCTTCGTAATCCACGTAGAGGTGAGACACGCCAGAAGAGGTGGTCGCCATCCTCAAACTCCAGTGGCCTCCACCTTCTTTCAGCACAAGACTTTTGCTGGATCTGAGCTGTCCTCATCCGCTCATGGATGACTTGGACCTTTCTGGTCCTATAAGAGCTGCTAAGATTTCTTCTTTTCCGATAAGAGAAATCTGGTCTCATCCCCTGGATGAACCATGTTCTTCTCCTAATACAGTCAACCCTGACATGGATGATACTATTCCATACCAGGGATGATGTAGTAAGGCCTCGATGCTACTACCAAGAGATCCAACCATTACTCTCGCCTCCAAGGGTTGAGTCACACTGTCGGCATCAGTGTGTGGTCACTGGGTCTCCTCCAGTAGGTATCTCAAAGTGAGGGTCAAGTCAACGGTTTTTAAACTGGAACCTCTTAGTAACAACTAAAAGATAGAACAGGAAGGTAAACGCCACAAAAAAAGTGTCTTTTATTACTGCAGCTCAAAGTACGAAGACACAAAACATATACAAACAAGCATCAACAACGCTAGAAGCAGCATAAACAAAAGTCTCCAGGTCTGGAGCTAGTCCCGCTCCTGTCAATCTGCTCTCGGATCTCCATGATCGTAGGCCTCAGCTGCCTGAAGCTGAGCTCTCCCATGTCCACCAGCTCCCTACGGTCGGGGTGGACCTCCTGGTGGTGGTGGTGGAAACACCTCGAAGTGTCGCCCACCTCCAGCTGCATGGTCATCTCCCCTGCCACGGTCTCCTGCTCAATGCGATCCACCTCGATCGAACCTTTTCCTCTTCCTGGGAGGTCCTTCGTTCATCTGTTGGTCATCCGTATGGCGGGTCGGACAGTCACGAGCCATGTGACCAACCCCTCCGCAGGAGTAACACTGTCTGCTCATGGTAAGTCGTTGTCCACCCCGGGTGCCTCGCACAAACGATCCTATGTCACGCGGTCGAACACCGGTAGGTCTAGTCCTCTTGGACCCCTGCATCATCTGTCTACTGCCCGCTGCAGAAGACTCTGCCGCATGCCGGCTAGTGGTGGGTCCTGCTGCTGGAGACTGCTCAGCAAGGAAACTCTCCACTAAGAGGGCTCTCTCCAACACCCATGTCTGTGTCGGAATGCTGTGAGAAACAACTGAAGCTCTGATCTCTCGCCTGAGCCCCTGCTCGAAGGTTCGGGCCCTGAAGAATGGTTCTCGTACCATGTCCGTGGAATAGCGTGAGAGATCGGTAAACCTCGCCGTGTACTAGGCTACTGTCATGCTGCCCTGTCGTAGCTGTAGTAGCTCCTGGATGCGCACCGCTCGGAGGGTGGTTGGGACGAACTCTGAGCGAAAAAGGCTCTCAAAGTCCGTCCAAAGGAGTGATGCCTCGTCGTGCACCTGGAGCATCAAGCTCCACCATCTGCCTGCTACCGCATGCAGGAGGCTCGCTGCAAGGACCACCATAAGGTCTGCTGGTGTCCTCACTAACCGGAAAACTCGTACAACTACCTCCAGCCAGTCCTTGGCTGCCTGGGGGTCCGTATCCCCACGGAATCTGGGCGGTCGCTGGCACTGGAACTCATGCAGTGCAATAAGGCGACGTGCATCGTCAGCAACTGGGGCTGGAAGCATCGGTGGCTTGGCGGGTAGAGGTACCGCCTGTGCCTCTGCTGTCAAAGGGCCCTGTACCGAGGCCTCGTCGCTCGGCGGGCTGTCGTCACGTACAACTCTCGGAACCCTAGCTGGCTGCCGTCGTGGGGCTATCCTTAAAAGAAACAGGTGTGCCACGGTCAGAACAGTATACCTGGTGAGCTGACATAAAGTAATCACAAAGAAAACTTGAAACACACATGCAATCAATGTTTTCGTGAATTAAGTCAGAAATCATAAGTCAGGGTCCTAGTGTACGGATACGTCGGCCGCCGCACCAACACTGGGCTCCCTGGACTGATAACCACACTCAATATGCTTAACATTATCACTTCACATAGAATAATGTTCAGAGTCTGTGGTAGAACCGAACCTCCCTCTGATACCAATTTTTCACGACCCGTCCTCGGGGCCCGTGTCGTGACTACCCCAAGCCCACCTTCCATAGGCCAAGGGCTGGCGACTAGCACCAAGGTGTAAATCCCGGAAAAAGGGAAGGCATTGCCTTTGTAAACTAAACAACAAACACCACAGAGAAAGCAGGCAGAAGTAAACACTATGTAAAAACTGGTACAACAGTAAGTGCGGCAAGTAAGTGGTCTAGAATACAAACCCAAACTGAAAGTAAAGTACAACTCGAAAGGGAAAACAACAACTGAAAAGTAAAGCCGCAACGTCGAGCCGTCCACTAGAAGTCCCACCTGAAGGGTGGGTACAGAAATCCTCCACTGCTCCTCGGGTCCAGCCGACCGCTCCGAGTACGTCCCGCCCAGTGGTCCACCTCCAGGTATCGTCTTGCTCCGCAAGCCTCCACCACGATCAGCGATGTCCGTCGTCTGCAACCAAAAAAACGTAGTGCGGGCATAGCCCGTGCAGGGGTGAGTATAAGCTACTCATTAGGGACCCCGAGACCCCCGAAGGTCTCCCAGAATCCACAAAGGATAACTATAAAGGAAAGATACAATCACGAAGTAACATCCAACACTGCTTAGGTATATGCCCATACATATACCTAAGTCATCAATTCACACTCGCCTCCAACATCCGAGCTCAAGTACAACCCAGTTCACACAGGAAAGAAAAACGTAAATCCAGACAGGATAGCACAACACAATCCACAAAGTAAAGTAAAATAGGATTCAGCTCACACAGGTATACTTCTTCATATGACGTTAGAGATGATCAGATGTAGCCACTGATTCATCTAAGCTGTCGGACTCACAAAGGATCTATAGGTACTAACCCCCACAATGACCCACACAGGATCGATCATGAAGTTGAACCGAAAGCTATTGGGAAACTCCTTCTCCATCAAGTACAGTGGTTATGTGGCTACAACCAAGCGCTTCCCTCTCACCTTGGACTGCTGTAGTACTCCACCTATCGAGTAATGTGGGCCTGCTGCTACAACCAAGCACTTCCCACCATGGGTATTCCGCTACAACCAAGCGCTCCCCCTCATAGCCTCTAGAGGTACCCCTTCTGTTGAGTACCACGGGTCAGCCGCTACAACCAAGTGCTCCTCCGTCATGGGTCTGCCGCTAAAACCAAGCGCTCCCCCGTGCTACTACAACCAAGCGCTCCTCCGTCGTGGGTCTGCCGCTAAAACCAAGTGCTCCCCCTCATAGCCTCCAGAGGTACTCCTTCTGTTGAGTACCGCGGGTCTTCCTCTACAACCAAGTGCTCCTCCATTGTGGGTCTTCCTCTACAAACAAGCGCTCCCCACTGGGCTATCCGTAACACACCGAGTCGTTCGATCAGAAGTCGTCAAGTCTCAACCGGCTCTAGGGTTTCCGCCCACAACATGCTCGTTCCAAGAGGGTCCACTCCACGAGCTAAGAGGTCGATGCATAAATTGACATGTAGTCCAGAGTTGACGTATCCCAAGATGTATCGTAGTAGTCACTGCCGAAAACATGGAGGATTCCCATACTGTTTTCATCATCGTCGCAGTCGAATCCACTGAGGATCTCTGTACAGTCGTCGTCGTCACAGTAGAAGTTGCAGCCAGCTCTAGGGTTCCCGCACACAGTAAGCTCGTTCGGGAGGGTCCGTTCCACGAGCCGAGAGGCTGACACATCAACTGACACATAGTCCAGAGTTGATGTATCCAAAATTTCCGTATCGTCAACCGGAACTCAACGTCGAAGACGGCGCGTCAATCGGACGCCCGGTCTGAGAGTTATTGGCTTTTTCATCCCAGGGGCCCGGTTGGTTTTTAAGGAAAAACCAACCCGACCATACTCCACCTGAGTCCAAACCTCGGGCGAAGTAAGCCAAAATATCTGTCTCACTTAGAGTAATTCAACAAAGTCTATGTCACGTCAAACGGACGTCCGAAGCTCATGATATGAGCGTTTCCGCTCCGAGGGCCCTGTTGGTTTCGTGTACGAACCAACCCGTCCGAACCCAAAGTATTCTGAAACCTTGAGTGTAATATACCGAAATGACCGTCTCGATCCAAGGATCGCATCGCCGCCGACGGTGCATCGTTCAGAAGCCCGTAGCTCATGTTATGAGCAAAAGACCGAAAAGGTCCGGAAACGGGGGGTCTGGGCCCGGCCCGACCCCCCCCCCCCCCCTGGGTCGGCCCGAACCGGGTCGGGGTCTGACCCGGTTGGGCGCGACCCGGCCTGGCCCGGCCTGGGTGCGACCCGGCCGACGGGTCGGCTCGGCCAAGCGGCCGAGCAAAGGAAGCCGCGGGGCGTGCTGCCCCCACAGGAAGAGGAGCAGCAGCCCCGCGTGTTGCCGCGCTTGGTCAGCAGACGCGGCAGAGCCGCGTCCCGTGTCTCACCGGACCCGCGAGGTCGCGGTTCTGTCAGCCTACGCCGCCTCCGGCCGCCGCGCCGGCGACCCGCGCTGCCGGTGGAGTCCGCGGGCCACCGGAGTTTCTCCGGTGGTCCGATTTCATTTATGCCTGCGTCGTGGCTCATCCCGGGTCCCGTTCTTCACTACGGAATCAAAAAATCATCTCTGCGGCCCGTTTTGTCATCATCCGTCATTCCACACACCAAGAAGAAAAGGGCGGTGGGTTTGGACTTGTTCGTTGGTCCGCACCCACCGCGTTAGCGGTTTGAAACAACCCATAAATCCCAGCAATTGATAAACCACGTCCCGCAATAATAATCTGCATACCAACTTGTTAATTGGTTAATCCGCGTTCTTGCCATGGAGGAAAACAAACATAGGTAAAATCATTTTCAAAACGACCCCTACCTCAACGTCGTCGTCGGACGCGAGTTCGTCGTGGAATTGACTATCGCGGTAGGAGGTGATCGTCGCGTCGCGGAAGGACATCGCGTCGTCGCGGAAGTGCGTTGCGTCGATGATCTCAAGCAGTTGATCGAAGATTTGTCGCGGGGAAATAATGTCGTGGAAGAAGTGTTGGCGCCGTGTCGATCCCCGGGGGTTGGGCGTTCTTCTTCGCCCTTCTTCGGAGTCCGGCGTTCTTCACGCTCTTCGCATTCTTCGCGTTCTTCGCGTTCTTCACGAAGCAGGATGAAGGCACAGAATCTCCAAATCCTCTCAACAAAATCGCACCCCAGAAGAAAGGTGTGTTGGTCTTATTTTATTAATATGCCAACGGTTTGAAAACAGGTTACGAAACGAACAAATTAATTCATATAATTAATTACAACGAAATTAACCACCCAATTAATAGGGGCGTTAAGAATTTAGAAAATGTGTCAGTTGACTTAGTTTAATAGGGGTTTTCACGGGTGCGTTACTTAGCGGAAAAGAAACGGTGGGGAACATGTGGGCCCCACCTCACAAATATCCTACCAAGAGGGTATGATATTTTGGGTTCCACCCTATCCGCTTCAACTCAGCTTAAGCAGCTTTAAGTGGCTTTAAGCGGCTTTAAGTGAAATAAAATAAAGTTTGTCGTACCACATTATTTTATTTCTTAACTTAAAGCCCAAAATTTTAAAAACCACACCCGAGAAAACACAACTCTGGAAGAGGCGTTTCTAAGAAAATACCGGTGCTGTGATTCCATCAGTTCCCTCGGAATTCGATTCCGAGCATCGGTTCAAAAGTTAGAAAAACCCACTCGTTTGTTCACTGAACGTACCCGAGCCAAACTTCGTAAAATGATTCCGGGCACACCGGGCCTTGGAATCACGTGCCGTCAGAAACTGCGTTCTTGTGAAATTCCAAAGAAAATTAAGAAAAAAAATTCCTTGAAATTTTACGAGTCTTTACATAATACATGAACATAATATTTGAAGTAAACTAGATAAAATGGATATAGGTGTATAATTACTACTATGATTATATGTAAGGAGTCTTATTTTATATTAATATATACAATAGGGAGTGTGTATTGACTATAGGGAATCTTTATAGTTATGGATTTATGTATCCTTTAATTTCAGGTCATGATAGTCTCATACACTAAGTTGGAGGAAATGATCAATGTGTGGAAAATATGGGATACTACTATTAAACACTAATCATATGTCATTGGAATTAAGTTTCATTATCTACCAATTTCTATATTTTTTATGTGATTCCTTATTAAGTTTGGTAAGATTTGGTACAATATAAATGAGAGTCAATTCACTAAAGGATAGACCCAATCAAAATATAATTTTAGAAGGTATCCTTGAATAAATTCTATAAACAAAATTTGCTAAAGTATGAAGGGTATATATATATTCATGAGACTAAATACTTATTAAAATATGTTAAGACTATATTTTTGTTTATTTAGAAAAATTATGAGAAAAATATTCCTTTAGTAGTGTTTTTTTAAGAGGATAAAAATATTGATGGTGGATGATGTTATTAAGAGATCATAATGTGTTCTTTATTAGTGATTCTTAAGTTCAAATTCAATTCATATAGTTTATATATAAGACTCTTAAATTTGAGTAACAATATAAATAATTTGATATTTATCAATGGAGTTCTATTATTTGAAATTTTTGTGTGTGGTTTATGGATGTTTTGTCTTACTCTCACAATTTAATGATCATTGAAAAGTAGAGAGACTATCATTCATAAAGAGCCATGAAAATAGAGATCCAAATAAAATTGTGAATTTTTTCTCGAAGTTAACACTGTAAATATTATAAATTCCAATTTATAGAAAATCTATTTTCTAGGAAAAAATTTATTATAGATTTCTCAATAGAGAAATTTTGAAAGTAGAGCTCAAGGTAGGAGTTATCAATTTTCAAATTAATAAGATTTTATGAAAAAATCATAATTTCTTCCATTGTTATCTCACTTCTCTAGTATGGGTAGTATTAAACCATCTGGTGGATGTTAAAGTATGAAATTTTTTTTGTTCACTACTTTAGTTCACCACCATATTTTATTTCTTTTTTATTTAGTATGGTTAGAGAATTATTGAGTAAAGTGTGACTATTTATGGGTCACTATTTCACTATTATCATTCCCTTGTATAGTAATTTCATAGAAAATATGAGACATATAACTGATGAGAGCACAAAAATAGAATGGTTCTTAGAGAGAGAATCATAGAGGATATCCATGTCCTAAAGGATAATAAGATGACCCAATATGAGGTAAAGGTATCTATAAATTAAGATATTGAAGAGGAGAAAATCGAGTAAAATACAAGGAAGTTAAAGTTCTAGAGGTGGAAGGACCAGAGTTGGTTAGATTCATGATTTTCATTTTCCACATTCTTTCTTATTTTTATTGATATTTTTACTTTAAAAAAATTACAATGAAATCCTTGTTAAATGGTAACTGATTCATGTATATAAACTTTATAGGCCACTAGAGTTGACTAAAAAATGGTTGGATGGAAGATTTTGTTAGATTTGTGTTCTGGTTATGAGATAATTATTGGACAAGTTAATTTTCATTGAACATAGTCATATTATAGATATAAATCTATGATTTTATACATATAATTGAATTTTTATATTTTAGAAAATATTTTTCTGATTTCTATTAATGGAGGTGATTTTATCTAACTTGGAGGAAGATCATGTAGTGTTTGTTAGGTAATGAGATTTATGTTTGGTATAAATAAATATTATTCCAAAAAAGCGTTACATCTCAATTGGAGAATTTAATGATTTATATATTTGAAGAAAATATAAATGATGTTATATGACTTATAAGGATTTATGTTGATATCTTTTAGAATAAGATAATAGATTAGCTTTAAAGTGGAACATCAAGTTTTGAATAGAGTAATATTTTCATGACCTTCCCCGAATAACCCATCAAACTAGGCTACAAACCAAACTATAAAAATACCTGAAGGGTGCTCCTGATCCCCGTGGGTTAGAAACTAGCACCCAAGAATCCATCAATTTCTAGAGGGAATGATTTTCCCAACATGTAATAAATACCATGGCATATAACTATTGAAATATAATAAGAAAGAAATTATTCCATAACTATAAACCAATAGTGGTATTTATACAATTATGAAAATAAGCCGAAACAATGGTTTATATCCAAGAAAAAATCCAAATGCAACACAAACTACTGAAAACTACTTAATTTGATTTGTGGGAATCATCCCACCATATCGCCACCAGCTACCCATTCCCATCTAATATGAATCCTCACTACCAAACTTTAGTTACTTCCATTTACTACATTAAACAAAGAAAGGTCTACACACCCTTGAGGGAGTGTGTATGGTGTAACATCCTATAATTGTTTTTAAATATTTATAATGTTTATAATAAAAAAGTGTTCTATATTTAAAACAAGATGAAAATTTTTTGTTAAAAATAATACACTAAATATGATACATGAAAATATCTTTTAAATACAGAATTATGTTTCCATTTAGTGATATAGGAATATTAAATTTATAACAATCATCAAAAACAAAATATGACAACATATTAAAAACCTGATATCCACAAAATCATATCCCATTTATTTGGGATCACCCATGAGTAGAAATCCATCAAAGAGTATGAGAGTAAGAATACATAGACGGAAAAAATAAGGATCATCCTTGCGAGAGAGAAAACTATAATATGTAGATATCGTATTATAAAAAATTGTTTGTTAAGGTGGGGTATTCATAGAATAAATAATGTGTATAAAACCATTACATTATATTTCCATCGGAACCATTAAAAAAAGAAATAAGATATGATTAAATTTAAAATATTTAAAAAAAACCATGGTTAAAATTTAATTTCAAGTTATAACTCGAGGAATGTAATGCACAAAGAATAATATTTATCATTTCATAGTAACAAACATTAATAAATAAATTTAGAGTCTTAATAATATAAATAATTCTATAAATAGTTATAAGTTAATCATAGAAATTATTTTAATGATTTTTTAAGACGGAGTATTTAATAGTATTTTTTTATAAATTTAAATTTGTAAGAAGAATTATTTAAATTATGACAGGTAAAACAATAAAAAATATATTGTTAGTGAAATTATTAACTTACGTGAAGACTATTGTAAATAAAATGATAATAAAATATATTGAATATATATATTTTAAAAAATATTTTTAATGTGATAATATATGCTTAGTATTCTTTTAGATATTTTAAAACATAGTATTAAAAAATTTAGTCAAACCTTCAAGCTAGCTACGTCATCTCAACCAAGGATTGTGGGAGAAAAATCAACCATGCATAGGAGCCATCCAGAACAGTTGTATCAAAGTAGGAGGGTGTGATAACCAACGTAAAGACTAGTTTGTGCATGGTGAGCATTCATAAAACCTATAAATCAAGCACATTAGTGCACAATGAGAAAATCTGGTCCCCCCCCCCCCCTCCATGTTTGTGTGTGCATGTGTTTCAGGTGTTGACCCCATTACTTGGATCGAGCAATGAGCGGAAGTAGTTATCATATATATGAGCACCCGACCAAGTGTATTTTTGATGTTGTGTCATCGAATGTGGGTTACTATGCACCCGCTTAAAATCATATGCATATAACGATCCTCATTCGATCAAAAGGATGAGAGCCACCTGATCTTCTCTAACCTTCATCTTTAACCTCACATTCGAGGCCCGCTGTATCTTATTCTCCTCCTTTAGACACAAGGTATAATCTACATATACAAACTATAGATAGTTCAGCTTGATCCTCTACCTTCACTATCATTTTCCTTCAGTGATATGTATATAACCCTTAAACTGCCAAACAAAGAAGTTAGACCCTTCGAATGAATTTTGTCCATAGAAATCAGTAACATCATTAGAGAGATTCATCACATGTAAATAAAAATTCTCGAGGACACTTGGAGTGGTCGAGATAAATGGGTTATATATATATATGATTGTAATGATAAAATTTAGACTTTGGTGATTTACACGAAGAAAAAAGAATTCAGTTTATACTTTCAAGGTCAAGAGGTTATGTTAGTACCACAGTGAAGACATATATTTTTATATATATCTATAAAAATAAAAATAAAGTCATTTTCATTATAACCCCCATATTTCTCTTAAATCCAATAGAAAATCAAAATCCATGAATCTTTGATCCTCATAATTATGAATTTTTTTCATTACTGAAAATATGTGTATACCCTATTGATTTATAATGATACTCTGTTATTATTTTCAAAAATGTAACATTCAATATACCGCTCAATATAACCTTACTAAAATATTATTCACACTTAAGAAATGTATGCAATATACATCATATTCAAATAAAAAAGAAAATATGGAATAGGTTTTTTTAAATGGTATCAAGATCCCCAACATTCAATAGATAAATTATCACTATCCAAAATGCTATATTTATATATATATATATATATATATATATATATATATATATATTGACATTACCTTCACTCATTGGAAAGTAGAAAGTTATCTCTTTCTATATTGTTCCATACTTTCATTTCAAAGATCTAGTAGTGTGGAATATCCCTATAAAAGCTCAATTTAGTTTTGGATTTCAATTAAGGGAAATATATCTTCAAACTTCTATTTTATGTTTATGAATGAGAATTTATTCTAAACTTCTATTCTACTATTTATAAAATTTACAGAAGTTCATTTCATTAAACCTATTTATAGAGGAAAATGTTGAATGAAACTATTTCTAAAATAATTCCAAATTTTAAATCTTATAAATTCTTAAAATGAGAATCTTGTTTTCTAGATTTAAAGGTTGATTTCAAATGATAAATCTTATCATTTTATTTATTAAATTTTCTTATATTTATTTATTTATCATTCATGATTATAGGTATTTCCATGAACAATCGTTATCATTGACATTTCATTCATGTTTATGACCACGCTTGTTTAAATATATGTTTCAAGAAGTTTTAATAAATCGTGACTGTGAATGTATGGATTTATTCTAAAATTATGTATTCTTATTAAGGAAACATATGATGAAGATTATTTGTTTTCTCTTTGAAAATAACATACATGAGATATTTTTGACATATTTTTTTAATGAATTTGTAATAAGAAAGGAAATATTTGAAAATTGTTTTATTTAAAAATTTGGCACATAGATATTGGTTATGATAATGAGGAATAGAGAGTGAAAAAATTACCTCAAGGGGAATTTTTCCTAAAGATTGGTATTTTATATCCTTAGTGGCCATATGGTTTTCTAAAAAAATATTAAGTATCAATATATTCTATAAAAATATAATATTTTCAAAAGAAAATTTTTGAAGACTTCAATAAGAAATTTGGTTTTTGAAAAAAGGATTTTATGAACTCAAATGGGGATTGAGTTTTCAAAATAATATATTCTTTACATGTCTTGAAATAAAATTAATAATATGGATTTTGAATAAAAAAACTATATTATCCTTTAGGGAAGATTTATTATTCTAAAATATTTATAAAATGTTTTCAAAAAGTATTTTTTTTAGTATTAAAAAAGAGAAAGGGACTTCACCGCTAGTTTTAAAACCCCTTACTAAGTGATTTTGTGCTCACCCTATATTTTAAAATTCTTTTCATTGGATTATTGACAAGTATAAGATTGATGGTGTTTGGTTTTAACTAAGGATCTCTCTCTTATAAGAAAAATAATTGTAATATAGTTTTTATAACACTGATATATTGTAAGTTATATCTGATTATCCAAAACCTAAACTGAAAAGATCCACCGTCAATATATTTTTCACTTAAATCTTTTTAAAAAAATATATATCTCATGTTTTTATCACCAAGTCATGAAGTGTGGTTTCAGACTTATGCATTTTTTATCAGATAAATGGTTTAGATAATATTGGATATTATGATGTTTGGTTAAAAATAGGTTAATTTTCTAAGTATATTTAATTTTTTGTGAAATACCTATTTTTTAACTTTTTAAAATTGAGGAAATAAATTACAAAATGGAAGGAGAAGAACCATAAACAACTTTTTTATCTCTTTTGAATGAAAATATTAAAATCATTATTGAAAAGCCATGCTCTTATGATTTTTATACTTTTTCCAACATACTACTCTCCTACAAGAAGTTGTATGAAATATCAAAAACCACCTCTATACCCCAATATCACCATGGTCTTTGGATTTTTTTAAATGAAATCCCAGATTTCCAACGTTTTCACTTTTATGAAAATAGAAGATATAATCAAGGGTTTTTAAAATATTTTATCTTATCATGAGATATTGAATCACACTATGATTTTAGAATAGATACAAAAGAAAGGTACCCTTGGTCAGCCTATATGTATCTAGTAATGAATTATAATCTTTTTGGACATAATCTTGGTATTTTGGAAGGACCCTTAATTGTATGTTTCAAAATAGGATCAGTCATGGTATTTCATAAAAACCAAGTTATATCAGATGTTTTGAAATTATATGTAAATAAAAATGACTTATTAAAACTATTTCATTGGTACCATCAATATAACCAGAACTATATGAGATGCTTCTAGACAAAGTAAGAAAGGGACTTCGAGGGAGCTCTAAAACATTGTTTCAAAGGGTGGACTATCTATATTTGTGAACAAAATAACAAAGTAAAAAGGGGGATATGTTGATAAATGTAATATTTATTTCAAGAAAATTGTTCAATACAATTTTCAGAGGTTAGTGATAATAAAGAAGTTATTGTTTAGGGAAATAAACCCAAAAACTGGAGCATGGGAAGCAATGTTTAGGGTTTAATTTTGTATAAAATATTTATGAGGTTCAAATTCATTTAAGGGGGTAGAAAGTAAAATAATTAGATTTTTTTTATATTAATAGGTTCTAAAATAAAATGTTTTATAAATTTAAAAAAAAAATATGAAGACATTTTTATGGAAAAAAATACACTAAATACAATACAAGAACATCTCTTCCCAATACAGAAGTGTGCTACTATTTAGGGAGCTATAAATAATGAAAATTTAATAATAATTGAAAAAAGGGAAATATATGAGAAACATGATAACCCCAAAATCATAGCTCACATCTCTGGGGTCATCCATGCGTATAAATCCACTAAAGAGGATGATAATACTAATATAGAGAAGTGGAAAATAGGAACCAATCTTACGAGCAAGAAAACTAGAATACAAAGATCTTGTATTATAAAAAATATTTGTTAAGGTAGGGTATTTATAGAATAAAGAAAATATAAAATATCATTTCATTAGATACTCATTGGAGCCTTTAAAAAAATATTATTCAATTTTAGATATTTAAAAACAAAATGTTGGTTAAAATGTAATTTCAAGTTATGACTCAGGGAGTGTAATGCATGGATAATTATATTTATTATTCAATAGTAAAAAACATTAATAAAAATTTAGAGTATTAATAATATAAATACTTATATAAATATTTATAAGTAAATATTATAAATTATTTTACTGATTTTTGTTTGTAAATACGTGTTTAATTGTATTTTTTACCAAATTTATATTTTTAAGAAAATTTATTTAAATTATGATAGGTAGAATAATATATAATCTATGATTATTAAAAATATTAAATTATATAAATATTAATATAAATAAAATTATGAGAAAATATATTGAATATGCATATTTTAATAAAGTGTTTAATGTGCTCATATATAGTTAGTATTCTTTTAGATATTTTAAAACTTAGTATTAAAAATATGTCCAATCTTTCAAGCTAGCTAGGCCAGCTCAACTATAATATCCTGACCCAGGTGCCATGCAATGGTGCCACAAGTCAGCTCACCACATGACCTCAAGTGTGCCTCCCCGTACATTAGAGGATACCAACTATAAGTGAGGGTTTAGTAAGTCATTCATGGGGAGACTATACCCTCATTTATCAGAGTAAAACACTAGTGGAAATAAATAAACAAAAGAAGAAGCATATATAAAAAGAAAAATACTCATGTAACAAGATAACAAAATTAGAAATACAATACTCAACTGAAAGGGGAAACATTATATGCCAATATAAGTGTCAAGTTTCAAAAATGCAACTGAAAAAAAGTCACTACGACTCCCAAAGTGGGTTTGAACCATGTCCAGCTCTCTCCTCTAAGCTCCATCCCCAATCAGCCACCTATCCTGGGGACTTTTCCCTTATCTAGTCCTACAACAATATAATCAATTCAGGTACCAATCAGAAAGATCAAATAGGTTGTGAGTACAACTCAGTAGGCCACCACCAACGGTGTCTAAAACAAGTCTAGTCAAAAAATAATGCATGCACTTCTATAAGGAAATAAGTACAATGCAATAATAAATTGTTTATCACATTTTCGTTTATTCTTATCTAAAAACATTTTCTCCAAGGTTCCCATGGATACACGTACCTCAATACTAACTTCATCTCATACCAGAGCCCGAAGAGTTCCCTAGGTAATACGATATCTTAATACATGCTTCTAGCCGAAGCTCGAAGTATTCAATGTGCTATGATATCTCAGTACCTGATTCCACTCATGCTAGGGTTTGAATATTCTCATGTGAGGACATAAATCGGAGTACCATTATTTCCATTATTTAATTTCACATTTATAAGTCACATTTCCAAACTAAACAATGTTACAAACATGAGTAATATGACCATGTTACCATGCTTACCCCTTAATATAATAACCATGTTCCCATTCTCTTTACTCATAAGTATAATGACCATGTTACCATGTATACTTCACTTTAGAATGACCATGTTCTCATTATCTTACTCTTAAGTATGATAAATATGTTACCATTTGTACTTCTCAATTTAGAATGACCATGTTCCCATTCATAAACACATAATTAATTCATCAATTAATTATCCACAACAATTCCCTTACTAATTCAACAATTAGTTAAGTATATAAAATACATTAGTTAACACAACAATTAACTAAATGCCTCAATCCCATTAATTAATTAACCAACATCAAAAATCATATCCTATAATTAATTTTACAAAATTAATTATCTCATTATAAATTTCAACTCTTCATAATTAATCCCACAATTGATTATCTAGATCATAATCTCAAAGCACATAATTAATTTACAATTAATTGTCTCAACTTATACAATTAGATATCTCATAATTAATTTCCCAATTAATTATCTAGATTAAAACCCCTATATCTTATATCCAAATCCTCAAATTAATTATCTAATAGGGAATCCCCTTAGTCTCGTGATTAATTCCCCAATTAATCACTTATTTCAACAAAACTTTAATAACTCAATTGGTCAATATAATTAACCTAATTCAATGAAAACAATTATTAAAGGATTATATCAATTATAAAATCTTTCATATACATATCCAGTCCACAAATATGGGAATTATATTTATACCACCCACCTCAATTTTTTGAAGGACATTTTCTCAACAGAAATCCCCAAAATCCGAGCAGCTCAACGACATTGATAAAAGTTCCAGATATAAATCCCTAAACCAATATCAATATTAAATACATCAAGATCTCCTAAATCTATATATAGATCCACAATCCTTGATCTAGATCTCACCAAAAAGTTTTATATATAAGTAAACAGATGATATATTCCATGAAAAGATCAAAGAAATATTAAAGAAATAATGGGAGAAGCATCGAGATGAAATCCACTTACTGAGAGAAGATATGATCTTTAATTTAGGATTTTTGATCTTGAATAACAGTGTTCCTAAGGTCGTGTAATCCCTCCAGTCGATGGTAGAACCATCCTTTACCCTTACGAAAGTAAAATTCTGAGTTAGTGCTACATAGGAGTTGAAATGGTTTATTAAAAATTGAAAATGAGTGAGATCCACAATTTTAGGATCTCCCTCTCAGCCCTCGCACAGTTTAGTCACATGGTTAGACAAATTGTGCACTAATCATGCGTTAGAAACTACTTCAAGGGGCACATCGCACGACACCTTTCACAAACTCTCAAACCTTTCTTTAATCGTGATGAAGATACTGCCTCAAAGACTAGATACCACATGGTTTCTCCTAGGAAAACACATGGTTTGTACAAACCATGTGCCTGCCATTCATAGCCTCTTTTTCTCCAAAATTTTTATAGACTTCACCCAAACACACCCCAATATATAACTCCCATTAAATCTACTTAAGTAAAAACAAAAATTTCCTAGAATAACGCCTTTGATAACTCCCAAAAAGGTTAGGATCTTACAATCTTTCCACTTTATAATAGCGTGTCCTCGAGTTGTGCCTCCAGGCCTTTCTTAGATTTCGATCCAAAAATATCAAGCCATTAATCCCTCATATCATCTTCCCATTATCATTTTTCTTCTTGTACACATCCATGTTTCCATAACACATGAACTATCAACACGGTTTTTCCCCGCAACACTTTCTCACTGCAATCCAACACATGTATAAGATTCTCCTCAAAGGAAGTATCTATCTCAAGGTTAACTTCATCCATGTCGATCACATGAGAAGGGTTGGGGTGATACCACCAAAGTTGTGATACATGGAAAACATAATGCATAGCAATGCACCTCTTTAGAAGAGACAATCAGTATTCCACAGGCCCGATTCTCTCCACTATCTCAAAAGGTCCAACAAACATAGGCACCAACTTTACCTACCTCCATATCCTACAGTGACCCAACCTGGGTGACACCTAAAGGAACACGCAAACACCCTCTGTAAACTCTAGGGGTCAACTTAATCTATCATCATACGACTTTTGTCTACTCTGAGCCATAGCCATATGTTTCTCAATCAACTATACCTGATCTGATGTCTCCTGCACGAGACTCGGTCCAACAAATCTAACTCACTAGCCTCCATCCAGCATTGCAATGATATACATAGCCTACCATAAAGATCTGTGTATGGTTAAATCTATATATTTTCTTGATAACTATTATTATAGTCAAAATCCACTAAAGCCAAGTGTTTTTCCAAGATCCTCTGAAGTCAAACACATATGCTTGTAGCATGTCCCTAACCACTTGGATAGTAAGTTCTGACTACCCATAAATCTATGGGTGGAAATATATACTCAATAATAAATGTTCTCTAAGAACTTTCTACAAGACATTCCATAAGTGTGAAGTAAAGTGTGAATCGTGATCTGAAACAATAGTTTGTGGCACTCCAGGAAGACAGAGTATCTCTCGAATGTATAGTTCTCCCAATTGTTCTACTATAAAGGTTTCCCTTATAGGTAATAAATGTGATACCATTTTCATTTGATCCACAATGACCCAAATAGAATCATTCTCCCTCACAATATTTGGAAGACCCACTAAAAATTCCATGGTCACGTCTTCCCACTTCTATTCCATAATAGGAAATAATTGTAGTAATTATCCATATTGTTGATGCTCTGCCTTCACCTAATGACAGGTGAAGCATCTTGTTACAAACCCTGCTATCTCCTTTTTCATTCCTGGACACCATAACTATCTTCGTAGGTCATGGTACATTTTTTTCACTACTGGATTCACCACCCACTTTGAGGCATGAAATTCCAACATGAGTTCTTATCTCATACTCATAGGTACCACAAATCGATTCTTCACATAGATGATCTCATCTGCATATATCAACCAGTCAGAATATTTCTCCTTGCCTTTAAAGCTTTACCTCAAAGATAATCATGCTAGATCCTCATATTGTTTATCTCTGATTAGTCTCAAAAGTGTAGAATATTCTGCACTAAAACCAGAGTAATCTTCTCCTAACTCTCCTGAACCACTATATGCATTTCATCCCATAAGGTCATCATCTTCTACTCTACACTAGACTCTTGAACCATCTGAGTCTGAGTTTTCCTTCTCAAGGAATCAGCTACACTATTTCCCTTCCTAATCATATATGAAAATTCAAAATCAAATTACTACATATACTCAACCCATCTCTAATACTGAATATTCAAATCACGTTGTGAAAATATATACTTCAAGCTCTAGTGATCCATATAAACTATAAACTTTTCTCCCAAAAGATAGTGTCACCAACACTTAACAGCATAAACCACTATTTCCAACTTGAGGTCATGCATTGGGTAATTCTATTCATGAGGCCTCAACTTCTGAGAACCATACACCACAACTAGATCTCCCTGCATTATTAAAACTCCAAGATTGATCCTAGAAGTGTCACAATAAACCATATACTCCTCACATGACTCAGGTAGGATCAATATCAATCCTGATGTCAATAAATTCTTAAACTCTTGAAAATATCTCTTACGATCCTATGACTATTCAAACGTTAGTTCATTGTTAGTCAAGCCTAAAAATTTTGCTTCCAAATGGGAAAAGTCTTGGATGAACATCTTGTAATATCCAGCTAATCCCAAGAAGCTTTGGATATCAAAAACATTCTTGGGATGCTCCCAAGAAACCACTACCTGAACCTTATCTGGGTCCACTAACACACCTTTATTTGATATTATGTTTCCAAAGAAGTGTACCTAGTCAATAAAAAAGTGACAATTAGGTATATTTCTATATAACTTATTCTCTCTCAGTGTATCCAAGATGATGTCATGATGTTGGGCATGATTTTCATGAGTCTTGGAGTACACCAAGATGTCGTCCACAAACACCACCATGATCTGATCAAGATATGGATGAATGATCTTGTTTATAAAATCCATAAACACTAATTATTCACTTTTTAACCCAAACGACATTAAAAAAACTCATAAAGGCCATAGCTACTTCTGAAAGCAGTCCTCGTTATATCAGAAGTCTGCAACCTCAACTGATGATACCCTGATCTCAAATCGATCTTTGAGAACATACAAGATCCCTTTAATTATTCAAAAAGATCATTGATACGTGTAAGAGTATATCATTTCTTCATATTCATTTTGTTCAACTTTCGATAATAAACACATAAGTGTAAACTCTCATCAGCCTTTTTTTGTGAACAAAACAGGTGATCCCCAAGGCGAAGTACTTGGACAGATAAATCCCTTATCCTCCAACTCCTCCAACTGAGTCCTGGTCTCTTGAATCTTAGTTGGTACCATTTTTTATAGTGGAATGGTAACTAGCTCATCCCCTGGCATGAGCTCAATAGTGAATTCCGCAACTATCACAGGTGGTATCCCTAATAAGTCTTCAAGAAAGAAATCATGAAACAATTTTTCTACTGGTGGAAGGTCATCTTTCTTAACACCCTTTTCATCCAACAAAAGACTAGAAACTTGGGGTGTGATCTCTCCCAACTGCTGAGTAATTGGCCCTGGTCAGCCTGCCTGGATATCCCACTCTCCACAATGAATATACTGGTCACCCTTAGGAGACACAAAGGTCACTCTCCTACAGTAACAATCGATGTGGGATCGGTATGTGACTATCCATTCCATACCCATAATTATGTTGAATACTATCATATCAAGAATATTGAGAACCCATAGAAAATGATATTCGATGATCTCTAGTGAACATCCCTTACAAAGGCATATATCTCTAGATTGTACTCCCAAAAGTGTATCTATCGTCATTACCCCACTCACAAACTCCATCACTAGGCTCAAACCATTAATAAGTTTTGTAGATATAATGGAATGAGAGGAACCAGTATCAAATAAGTCACTAGATAAAGTAGAATCTACTAGAATATTACCTCTCACTGTATATGGTCCTAACTTGTTATCCACAAGTGTAGGTTATACTGTGTGTAAATGTATTTCCCCTATTCTCTATGATGTTGTCTAAATCCCCTAAGTAGCACCACTCGGCTGGTGTGGGATCTCCTCCCCAGAAGCACCACACACACTACATCTACCGCCTTGTATAGTAGAACTCCAACCGCCCTCTCTATATGGTGTAGAATATCATCTTCCCACTCTTTGACTCTACCGAGATGCTCCTTCTGTACCAGTTTTTCATTATAACTCACAGAAGTTTTGTAGATGTCCCATCTTGCCACAATATCAACACTCTACTAGTGGTAGGGAACAATTTAGACAATAGTGTCCTGATCTTCCCCACTGATGACAGATCACCCTAGTAAGGTCATGTCCAACCGACCCTCCTATTTTCATACTCTGCTTCCCACTATCATGGATAAAGTATTCATAATAGATCTTCCTACTCTCAGAAGTTACACCTCCAGATCATCCAGTAATAACTACATATCCAACACTGGAAGCCTCCCTTAGGTTCCCTTCACCTATGATATCCTGATCGACCACTTTCGTAAATTTCTTCAGCCTGAAGATATTCATATAGCACTTAATCTCACACTTAAGTCCATCCTAATTTTTTTTTCATATCTACCTCATCTCCTGTTAAAGTTGGATCAAAGCATTGTAGATCTGTGTAGCATCCAGCATGTTCCATCACTAACATTCTCCCCTATGTTAGATGCATGAACTCATTAGCTTTATCGTCTCTCAGCATCTTTGGATAAAAGTATTACAAGAACCTCTCTAAGAAGTCCTTCCATAACATATTGTTAGTCTGTCCAGTATGCACCTGAATTTCTCACCAGTTCTTCTCTGATCCCCATAGCATATAAGCATCCAACTTGGCCCTCCTCTCAGCTGAAGTCTCCAAATGTTCAAGTATAGTCTCTATGGACTTAACCCATAATTTATCTCCTTCAAGTCCACCCTATCCAGTAAAATTTGGAGGGTGATGCAATTGAAACTCCCCTGTCAACTCATATATACTTTTCACAACCAGCCTTTGTTATCATTCCATGAATTGCATGAAGCGGGTGAAGTTCTCTCAGAACTGCTCCCCTTCATCTTCAACTGGCATAATTAGTTCCCCAAGTTCCCTAACTGGGATAAAATTCCTAGTCACACCCCTCGGTAATCCCCTCAATAAGAGTCATATAGGAATAGTCTCTACAAATCCAAACATATGTCTCGAGTCTCATAACACAACATTATAACATTTATGTAAGAGTAAATAATCACAATAGGCCTTTTTCCCCCACCTCTCTACACGGTCAAAACTGAGGCGCTATCACTACCCTTAACCATCCTACTCCTAGGTTTTGGTTAATAGGGGTAAACACACTATAATAATCAAGTTAGTCATTTAAAGACCTAATTATTCTCATTTTTTATCATTTTACAATCTTTCTCAATTCATGTTAGGCACCATTTTTTATTATAATCTCACAACTAGGAAAATAATTCAAGTTCAACAACTTACCCATATATAATTTCCCCATGTGTTCCTAAAATGATGCATGTCACAATAACCCTGAGTGCCAAGAATGATGCATATGGACTCAACTCTCATGCCATTCTGGGCCATGAATTAATACACAAAAATTCTCAGAAACAATAATCACATCACACCATAAGTGTGTCACCCAAGGTGAAATAGCATTCAATTGTAATAGAAAACAGCAATAACAAAGATCCCACCCTAAGTACTTTGGTTTTCCCTCGTACATGGGTTTGAAACTCCCATGAATGAGATCATTAACAAGCCCTGACTCTTCCTAGTCTCTTTTCAACCTTTCCCAAAATAGTAATACAAAAGAAGAATAAAGGAACCTGGTCCTCTGAAACCACTTTCTAACGTCCTGACCCAAGTGCCACTCAACGGTGCCCCAAGTCGGTTTTCCACATGACCTCAATCACACCTCCTCGTATGCTAGAGGATTACCACTAGAAATAGTGTCTGTTAATTCATTCATGGGGAGACTATACGCTCATTTATCAGAGTAAAATGCCAGCAGAAATAAATAAACAAAATCGAAAGTATATATAAATAGAAAAATAATCATGTCACAATATAACCAAACAGAAAATACAATACATAACTAGAAGGGAAAACATGATAAGCTAATATAAGTTCTAATTGTCCAAAATGAAACTGAAAATAAAGACACTATGACTCCCAAAGTGGGTTCAAACCATGTCTGGTTCCCTCGTCCATGCTTCATCCCCAATCAGCCACCTATCCCAGGGCCTTTTCCCTTATCCAGTTCTGTAACAATATAATATATTCTGGTAGCGATCAAGAAACCCGAATAGGGTGTGAGTATAACTATTTAGTCCCCCGCCAACGATGTCTAAAACAAGTCCAGTCAAAATATAGTGCATGCAGTTCTATAATGAAATAAGTACAATGTAATAATAAATAGTTTATCGCATTTTCATTTATTCATATCTAACTACATTTACTCCAGGGTTCCCATGGATACCAATACCTCAATAATAACTTCATCTCATACTGGAACCCAAATTGTTCCCTACGTAATACCATATCTCAATACCGACTTCTAGTGGAAGCTCTAAGTATTCATGGTTTTATGATATCTCAGTACCTAATTCGACTCATGCTGGTGTTTGAATATTCTCATGTGAGGCCATAACTCAGAGTACCATTATTTCCATTCTTTAATTTCACATTTATAAGTCACATTGTAAAAATTAACAATATCACAAATGTAAGTAATATTAACATGTTACCATGCATACCCCTTAATAGAATGACCATATTCTCATTCTCTTTACTCATGAGTATAATGACCATGTTTCCATGTATACTTCACATTAGAATAACCATGTTCTCATTCTATTACTCTTAAGTATGATGAATATTTTACCATTTGTACTTCTCATTTTAGAATGACCATGTTCCCATTCATAAACACATAATTAATTCATCAATTAATTATCCAAAACAATTCTCTTACTAATTCAACAATTAGTTAAGTAAATCAAATCCATTAGTTAACACAATAATTAACTAAACACCTCAATACCATTAATTAATTCATTAATTATTTAACCTACATCACCACTCATATCCCATAATTAATTTTCCAAAATTAATTATCTCATTCTAAATCTCAACTCTTCATAACTAATCCCACAATTAATTATCTAGATCATAATCTCAAAGCACATAATTAATTCACAATTAATTATCTCAACTTAGCCAATTCGATATCTCATAATTAATTTCATAATTAATTATCTAGATTATAACCCCTATATCTTCTAACCAATTCCAAAAATTAATTATCTAATAGGTAATCCCTTTTTTCTCATGATTAATTCCCCAATTAATCACTTATTTCAAAAAAAACTTCAATAACTCAATTGGTCAATCTAATTAACCCAATTCAAGGAAAATATTTTCTAAAGGATGCTAACAATTCCAAAATATTGCATATTCATATCAAATCCATGAATATGGGACTTATATTTAAACCACCCACCGCAACTCATTGATGTACATTTGTTCAACGGAAATCCCCAAAATCTGAGCAGCACAACGACATTGATAAAAGTTCTGGATCTAACTCCATAAACCAAAATCAAGATTAAATATATCAAGATCTCATAAATCTAGATCTAGATCCACAATCCTAGATCTAGATCTCACCAAAAAGTTTTATATTCAAGGAAACGTAGTATATCTTCCATGAAAAGATCAAGGAAAGTTATAAGAATGAATGGGAGAAGCATCGGGATGAAATCCACTTACTGGGAGAAGAGAGGATCTTAAATTCTGGCTTTCGATCTCAAAGAACAATGTTCATAAGGCTTTGTAATCCCTCCAAATTTATGGTAGAACCATCCTTTACCTTTATGACAGTAAAATACCAAGTTAGGGCTTCATAGAAGTTAATATAGTTCATTAAAAATTAAAAATGAGTGAGATCCACAATTTTAGGATCTCACATAGTTTAGTCACATGGTTAGACAAACTGTGTGCTAACCATGTGTTATCCACTGGTTCAAGGGGGCACTTCGCATGTCTATATCACGTGGCCTCTGAAACCATACTTTAAACATGCCAAAGCTACTACCTCAAAGACTAAATATCACACGGTTTCACCTAATCAACCACACGATTTGTAAAAACCATGCACCAACCATGCACAACCACTTTTTCTCAAAAATTCTCTTAGACTTCACCCAAACACATCTCAAACCATAACTCCCATCAAAGTAAAGCAAGTAAAAAATAAAAAGTACCTAGAATCATGCCCGAGATAACTCTAAAAAAGGTTGGGATCTTATATCAACAATGCATTTTTAGAGAAATATCAACCACGTATGGGATCCATCCATCTATAATTATCGAGGTAGGAGGGTCTGATCACCTACATATAGGCTAGGTTGTGCATGATGAGTGCACATAGTGCCTGTAAAGCATGAATGCTGGTGCATAACGGGATGAGTGGGTCGACACGCCCTATGTATGTGTGTGTGTGTGTTCTCGGTGTCGACCCTGATGACGTGGATCAAGTGGTGAATGGAAGTAGTTATCATATATATGAGCAACTGACAGAGTAGTTTTTTGATATGGGATCATGGAATGCAGGTTACCACTCACCTGCTTAAAAACATCTGCATATAACATTCATCATTTGGTCAAAACAATGAGAGGCATCCAATTTTCCTGAGCCTTTATCTTCAACCTCACACTTCATCCCTTATTATCTTATTCTTACCCTTCTAGCACAAGGTATCATAAGAATATATGACCAAAAAATATTTTACCTCGATATCGCCTACCACTGCTATCATTTTCCTTTGGTGATATATCAGTACCCATTGAACTACCAAACAAAGAGGTTGGGCCCTTCAAATGTATTTCTGTCATAGTAATCAAAAACATCATCATCGAGCTTCATAATATTCAAATAAAAATGCCCTAGGACACTTAGTGAGGCTGAGATAATCCAGTTATATATATATATATATATATATATGACTGTAAAAATCGAATTTGAACTTGGGTGATTTACATGAAGTGAATGGAAGTCAGTTTAGACTTCTAATCTCGATGAGTTACACAAGTATCATGGTGATGATATATATATATATACATGTATATATATATATATCAATAATAATAAAAATAAATGAATTTTATTTATAACCCTTATCTTTTTCTAAAATCCAAAAGAAAATCAAACTCCATGAAGCTTCAATCCTCATAAATAGGCTTATGTTCATTATTGGAAATATGTGTATACCCTATATATTTGTAAATATAATTGGTTATTATTTTAAATTAATGTCACATTTGATATCCTTCTAGATATAACATTCCTTAAAAATTATTCGTGCTTAAAATATGCATGAAATAGGCACCATATCCATACAAGAACAAAATATAGGATAATTTTTTCTTTTATAATCATATCAAGATCCTATGCATTCAATAGGTAAATTTATAATTTTAGAACTCATATATATATATATATATATATATATATATATATATATAATTTCTCTTAACTCATTGGAAAACCCCATGTTCTCTCCTTGTCCCTTATTCTGTACTATAATATCAAATATCTAGATGTGGAGAATATCCTTATCCAAGATCTATTTAGTTTTGGATTTCATGTAAGGGGATATCTCTTCAAACATCTATTTTCTATTTATAGGGGATAATTTGTTCTAAAGTACTATTATATTATTTATAAAATTTAATTTTAATCAAAATCATTATAATAATAGAAATTAATTTTTTAAAACCTCTTTGTTGAGAAATATGTTCAATAAAATTAGTTCTTTCAAAATTCCAAATTTTAAATATTATATATTCCTAAAAAGGGAATATTGTTTTATTAATTTCAAGATTAATTTTCAAATGATAAACCATATAGTTTTATATGTTAAATTTTATTATTTTTTTATTCATGATTATAGGTATGGTCATGCACTATAGTTATCATTGACCTTTCATACATATTTATAATTTCACTTGCTTAAATCTAATTTTCAAGAAGTGTTTATTAATGGACAAAATGAATGTATAGATTTTTTCTAAAAGTATTCATTATTATTAATTAAAAATATGATTAGGGTTATTTATTTTATCTTTAAAAATAAATTACATGAGATATTTTTTAAAGGTGGTTTTAATGGATTTATAATGAGAAACACGGGCTTTAAAAAAAATTCTATTAAAAAATTTGGCACTTGGAAATTGGATATGACAATGAGGAATGGGGAGTAAACCCATGATCTCAAGGGGTATTTTTTCTAAAGAGTGATCTTCAATATATATAGTGGCCCCATAATTTTCTTAAAATTTTATCAAGTATTGTTATATTCCATAAAAAATATTTTCAAAAGAAAAGTTTTGAATATTTCAAGGAGAAATTTGGTTTTCAAACAAAGGATTATGTGAACTCAAAATTATATTATGTTTTTAAAATAATATATTCTTTATAAGTTTTGATATGAAATTTATAATATGTATTTTGAAGAAAAACCCTAGATTATCCTTTCGGGAAGAGTTATTTTCCAAATAATTTATGAATTTTTTTCAAAAAATGTTTTATATTATTTCAAAGGATAAATGGATTTTACATATTGTTTTAAAACCCCTTACTAAAAGATTTTGTGATCACTCTATGTTTTAAAATTCTTTTCACATGATTAGTGACAAGTATAAAATCGATGGTATTTGGTTTCAACAATGGATCTAGATCTTGTAAATAAGATAACTATTATAGAATTTATATAAATATGATAACTATTATATTTTAAAAAAAATATACACTATGTTTTTAGCCCCAAATCTGGAAGTGTAGGTTTGGGTTGTTGTACAGGGTGTGAGAAAAATCAGTGTATTAAGATCCCAACCAAGTGTTTCATAGAAATTCTATGTCAAGTAGTCCCAATATGATCAATATATGAAAAACATTACATGATAAAAAATTCAAATTCATATAAAAAAATGGATTTTTTACCATTTTCAAAGTTCTACAACAAATTCAATATAATAACAGGGCCTGGGAAATAACAGGGAATAGGTGATAGTAGAACAACCCATAGATAAACCTCTTATAGTGTCGAAGAATATATTACCTATAAAAATAGTTCCTAGGGAATATGTGAACACCCCATGAGTGAACCCCTATGGTGTTAGAGATTCAAGTCCCTAGAAAACAAGTCTTAGGGAACAATGGAACACCCCATGAGTGAACACCATATGAAAAGAGGGAAAGTTCCCAATAGTAACCCCCCTATAGCTACCCAAGGTTCCCATTTTATTTATATTTCAAAAAAATCAAAGGGATAATATCATTTCATAAAATATTTTCCAAACAACCCTTTCCCATCAAAATCATGCTTATAAAACCAATTCCATAAACCATTTCATGGTTATTTGAAAGAATATTTATTTTAAAAAAACAAGGGGGAAACCATATTTTATCAAAAACCCATTTATAAAAACATATCAAAAATATCAAGGACTAGGTCGATCATTATATTGAAAACAAGTTAGAAAAACAGAGCATGTACGGTCCACCAAACGAAGACTAGTGATGGAACCACCTACCACTCACTTTGGTTAGCGAAATAAAAACAATGGGATCTATCAATTGGATGGAAATGGAATAAAAAATAAAGTGATATAAATCCCTATAAATTGATTCCAAAATCTTATTATCAAGTTTCCATAAGCATAAGGTTGGCGAAGAAGATAGGTGATAACATACCTCGTAAAACATGAGATAATCACCTAACCAAACATGGTCTGGTATCCAGTAGCCAAATTCATAATGGATCTATGAGAAACAAGAGAGGAATCATTAAATTATTGATAGATAAAATCAATATATCATAGTTCCAATGTCAATCTAAGTGATCAAGAAAGAAAAATAAATAAATAAAATCAAACATACCAATTCAATGACAACTGATCAATCCGAGATCAAAACACCAGTTAGATAGGTTCTAAAGAGATAAGTACACAAAAGGGGAGTTTATCCAAGATCCCAACATGGATTAGGTTCATAAAATGTGGATTAAGGGGTTAAAATAGGGTTTCAGTGGCTTTAAAAGAAAAAACCCTTAATTAACTAACCTAGCCTGACGCCATCAGCTAGCTAGTGGTGCCAGGAAGAATGTCTACACCACTACATGAATAGTGGAATTCCTATAGAAATTCCATTTTTCCATCATTTCACTGGATATTTTATGGGATTTTGGAGCCACCATTCAGGTCATTCCACTTTGAAACTCCACTAAGTTTCCTTCTACACCCCTCGAACCAAAACTATAACCCATTAAATTTAAAAGAGATATGTGCCTCAACCATGATGTTCAAATTCCCCCCACCATAGGAATTTTTATCCCCAAAAATTCATGAGGAAGAATGATTCTCTGAAAATATGTGATAACACTACTCCCTCAGTGATGATTCACACTCCCAAGTCTCATGAGAATCTGATTTGTGCCACCATAACACTTTGACCAACAAAATAGACATACCATGTAGAACATTCATGTGAGATTCAAAGATCTCAACTAGATTCTCCCCAACTGAAACATCTAGCTCCAAATCTAATTTCTCCCAATTTAGAACATGGGAAGAATCAATATTATACATTGTGAGGTAAAATATTTGTAAAAAATCATGAATACCCAACAACTAAGCTATTAACACTAACTGATATTCTACTTATCCAATTCACTCAGTGTCCTCAAATAATCCAACATATCATAGATCCAAATTTCCCTGATTCCCTAGCTTATAATGAACCAACTGATGGTAAACTCTCAAGAATACTCAGTAACCAACAGAAAATTCGAAATGGAAATGTTGATGATTTTTATAAGATTTATTCTAACTTTTATTTATAATCATTCATTGGTGTATATCCTGAATCCTCTCTAACGTCTCTATAATGATACTTGGTCCCATGAGAGAGGTATCTCCCACCTCTAACCAACAAAGAGATGACCTATATTGGTGAGAATACAAAGACTCAAAAGGATTCATTCTGAAAAATAATTGGTAACTATTATTATAAGAAAATTAAAATGGTCCTAGATGGTTATCTCAATATCCTATGAAATCTAGGACACAAACATATAATATCGTCTAGAATCAGAATAACATGCTCAGTCTGGCCATCCATCTATTGGTGATAAGTTATAATCCACCAGACCCGAGTCCCCATCACTAATTAGAGAAAATTCTAGTTCCAAGAAATAATCCAGGGATCCATATCATAGACAATAGAAGAGGGGACCCCATGCAACCTCAAAATTTTCTACATGAATAGCTTACCTATATCTTTAAGCTTGGCAGTGTCCCTAATTATAATGAAATGTGATGATATTTTCAACCTATTAATCACCACACATATATCATTATTTCTTCAGGGATTCCATGGTAATCCCATAATAAAGTCCTTGGATACCATATCTCATTTCCATACCAGCACTGGAAGAGGTTGAAGAAAACCAAAAGGCTTTAGGTTCTCTTTAATAATCTATTTGTAGTTTTAATTATAAAAAACATAATCACTAATATTTCTCTTCATACTCAGCCAAAAATAATTTCATTTCATGTCATAATAAATCTTCATAGCTCTAGGATATATGGAACTTAAACAACTATGAAAATCATGCATCAACAAATTTTTGATAGATAAGGGTAAAATGAACTGATTCTTAAATAGAAGAATTCCATAAGAGGGAAGAAACCATCCAAGAGTGATATCCCCACCATATAAGAATTACCTAATTTCTATGAACTCATCATTGTGATATTATTCCAACATAATCAAATCAAGGAGAGATAGAGATCACTAAACACAGTTCAGAACCATACCTGAATCATCCTCCTATGCATCTAGATGAAACTGAGTAAAAATATTCATAATATTCCACTCGTCTTTCACGTCCAAGATAGAATTAGAAGTAAATTTATTATTAGGGTCATCAGCAACAAAATTACCCTTCCCAGTGGTATAGGTGATGTCAAATTAAAACATCTAGAGGTACTCCACCCATTTCATATTCTTGAGGTTCATGACTTTTTGAGAGAAGATATAACTCTAGATATTGTAATTATAATAGACTATAAACCTCTCCCCAAAAATTTAACATCATGAACACTTAATATTACTCATAAAAACAGTGATTTCCAAGTCATGAGTGTGAAATTTCTTCTCATATGACCAAATATGACAAGAATTGATCACCACCGCATGATCATCCAACATAAGTTCACTTCTCAACCCAACAATAGAAGAATCAAAACAAACAACATAGACCTTACCATGTTCTATAAATATCATACTATGATATTATGCTCAAAGTTATTTTAACTCATCAAAAATTGAATTACACTTGGAATCCAAATAGATTTTTACCCCTTTATTAGTAAGAGTAGTCGATGGTGATGCCAGCTTTGAGAAATATTTTATGAACCATAAATAATACCATGATAGTCTTAGGAATATCTATATCTTGAAGATATTTTATGGTTCTTCCCATGATAAGACAACTTTCTTTTTTTCATGATCAACTAAGAGACCATGTTCTAAAATCCTATTCCTTAAGAACTTAACCTATCAGATCCTAAAGTATTATTTCAATAACTTCTCACAAAGGTAGTGACTCATTAAGATTATCAAAAATAAATTTAGATGATACTCATGCTCTTACTCAGTTCTTGAATAGACCAATATATCATCCAAGAATTCCATAAAAAATGAATCGAGATACTCATGGAATATATGATTCATCAAATCAATATACGCTAAAAAAATTTATTTAGAACAAAAGGAATTACAAGGTATTCATAGTGGCCATACTTTCTCCTGAAAGTAGTCTTTGGGATATCTGACTCCATAACTATGAGATGATGATAACTTGACTAAAGTTCGATTTTCAAAAACCACTTTTACCCATTTAATTGATAAAATAGGTCATCCTTATGGATAAGGGGATACTTATTCTTAAATATTAACTGATTAAACTTTTGATAATATAAAAAAAGTTGATGATAACCATCTGGATTATTAGAAAATAGCATAGGTTCACCCATGGTGAAACACTAGTTTTATGGGTTGTTTGGGCCTAGTTGTGACAATTTAGAATCAAATGAGGTTTATCCTTAACCATTATTTTCTTGGGACGTTTAGTAGTTAGGATATTGGATTGTTGAGTCTTAAGGGGTATGTTGTTAGTGAGTTTAGGGATATCTCTCATTACAATGAGACTTAATTCACCATGGGATGTTGGGTTGTGTGTCTCCTATATTGGTTTTTGATCTAGATATTAGTTTTAACTTATATTATTTTTGTGTAAACTAAGATTTTTTCATTGTATGATTATTTCCTTATATTATTGGTATATAGAATCATGCCTCTAGAACATATTAAAAGTATTTATTAGGAGGGTATAGTGTGAAATTATCCCATAGGGAATCCTTTTATTTACTATAATCTCATTGAGGCTATCATGTGGGAATTTCGTGTCATGGATTAAAATGTTTTTTTGTCCATAAACAAGATAAATAGGTGTAACCAGGAGATGGAGAAGATAAGGATCAAGTGCAGTAGTTCCAACTCCAGAATACTCTGTAGGAATAATCAAGGTGAAGTTCATGATATTTAAGTTTGTGGGCCCTAAAAAGTGGTAGTGGTAATCTATGGTTTAGGTGAATTAACATGTGGTTTTGAAGTGGAAATACTTCAAGGAAATTTTCTTTTTGTATTTATTCCTTAAATATTTGATAATATCAAGGTCTATGGAGTTCCTTTCCTTTTAGTTGGTAGATCACTCTGTGATATAGTACACTAAATATTTTTCTAATTTGGTTCATTTTGGTCTTGAGATACTGATTAATGATAAGATGGTGGATTAAAAATACCTAAAATTCTTGCAACCTAATATATAATCACATGTGTATATGATGAATCTCACCTCTATGCTGAAATTTTCAATAGAAATATAATGTTAGATATTGATTTGTTGGGAAAGTTAAGATTTTTTGGGTCTCCCCTTCTACCTAGTTCCAATTCTTATGGCATGTATGGGAAGAAGTGGAAGTGACATGATAATCACAGAGGTGGTGAAGGTATATTTTAGAAACAAGTTCTTTATACTCCATCAGTAGTGTCCAATAGTGTACCCTTGACCCACTAATTGTGTAGAAAGATAAGGAACACCCGACAACCTTTCCATGAAACTTTGAAGACCTGCGGTTCATGTGTTTTAATAGGGAAACTACATAGATTTTTCCAGGATCTATCTACACCATGATATGTATATGGATCATCAGCACCAAAGGGCATCGTAGTGAAGCTAGAAGCTTCAAAGTCTATAAGGCTCCAACAAAATTCATCTGGAGTAATAGAGTTTTATGCAATGGAGGAGCTTCTGTTGGAAGTTGATGCGGGTTTAGCTATAGTGATAGGTAACATTTTTCCTTCATACACTATAGAAACTACTTTATTTGATACTAGTGTTCCCCAATATTTTATATCTTCACATTTTGTTGGTTTTTTGAACCGTTTGATGGAGATCATGTCCTGCTTTATAGAGATTATGATGTATCCTACTAAAAAGAAGGAGTATAGGATTTTTTATCTTTTTTGTTCTCTTTCGACAACTGATGTTGAATAAGTCTAGGTCTTTCTGGTTTTTGATCTAGATCTTTTTGATGTTATCATTGGTTTGGGTTTTATTATTTCTCACTGAGCTAAGATTGATTGGTATCATTGGTGTGTTTTATTCTTTGTTTGTTATGGGATATCTTGGGTGTTTCAGAGAGAGTGTGATATGAGGTTTATTTTTGAAACTCCTTCTCACCAAGAGATTAAGATTATTTTGTATATTGATTTGGTTTATCCCAATTGTGTATCTTTATAATATAGGGATTCAAGAGTTTAAATAGGTTTTTAATGGCATAAAATACTAAAATACCCTTACTTAACGATCCTAGATCGAAGCTACGAGCTAGTTTTTGGCTTCCACTGACTAGCCAGTGGTGTCAGAAAAATGAATTCACTATTGGTAACACCACCATCGGGCTAGTGCCATTCAGGATATGCCAATTTGAAACCCCATCGACTTACCTCCTCCACCCATCAAACCATAAAAGATAACTCCTTAAACATAAATAGAGATGTACCTTAACCAAGATGTTATGAATATATGGAAATATATCCTATATTGATAAATTTTTATCTAATTATGCCTATTGAGATTTGGGGTTGAGGATTCAAAAAGATGATATGATACTTTTAGGTTTTATTCTATCTAATGAATATATACGGGGTGATTTGGTATTATTCTATATGAAATATGATGAATGATTACGATGTGCATTGATTATTGTCAGTTGAATCAAGCACTTGTGGGGAATCGATGCACCTTTATAAGGATTTATTATTTATTAGATCAACTAAAAGGGGATAGTTACTTCTCAAAAGAGGAACTTTATTCAGGATACCATTGGATGAGGGTAAATGAGAATGATATTCAAAATAAAATATTCTTGTGTCATTATAGGAATTTTTGAATTATTTGTTATGCCCTATGAAGTTACTAATATATTGTTTTTATTCTATATATTTTTGTATTGGCTACTAAAACGACATATTATTCATTTCATATTGTGTTTATTGATGAAATTTTAGTTTACATAAAGATAGAGTATGATAATTCAGAGTACATACTAATAGTTTTTTATTATCTTCATCATTATCATTTTGTATATAAAGATATCAAATTTTAATCTTTATAAACTATAATTTATTATCAATAGACTTGTTATTTTTCAAAATGGTGTGGATATGTATCCATATAATATCAATATGGTGGGTTAGTAGGAAGAACTATAGAATGTATTTTAGGTTCATTACTTCCTTAGATTAGCTGGGTATTATTAAGAGTTTATTGCAGAATCCTATCATATTTTAAAACTCTTTTTATCTCTGATTTATAGTGTTAATGATTTAATTTAGACATCATAGTTTTAGAAAATATTTTAATTTAAGAAGAATAAATTGAATAGAACCCATATTCATCATTTATGAAATTAAAAAATTATGTTTAATTTTCATTTTAATGCTTTATATAATTTGTTACGAATCATATTGATACAAGAGAGTTTGGTCACATCATAAAATTACTTCATGTTGAATGTAACCATACAACCCATGATCTTAAATTGGAAGCTTCATCATTTGATTTAAAGTTATAAAGAAATTATTTATTAGGAAAATGATTTATGATTTACACTAATCAAAATATTTTGTAGTATATATTTTTACATAGTTATTTGAACCTGTATCAACATAGATAAATTAAATTTATGTAGGATTATGATTTCAAGATCACTTATTGAAATGACTCGAAACTTTTAGATATCTAAAATTTACCACTCCAATATATATGCAATATAAATAATTCTAACGATGTACATCATTCTACTACATTAATATAATATATTTCATACAAATTAAGAATATGCTCTATTGAATTAAAAACATTATAATAGGGAAATATACACAAGTAAATAATAAAAATAGAACTTAATATTATTGTATGTCGTGCCCCCCCCCCAAGAAAAGTTGTTGCATATATGGACATAACTATAAACATAAAACAAACTATTAGAAATAATATTATATTTATTAAATATAAAAAAAGGTAGAAAAATGAGTGACATAATAATAAAGAAAATTTGAATATTTATAGGATGTGTAGTGATTATATGGTCGTTGGAATAGTATGTAACCATTGGGAATAATAATTGATTATTGAAATGATAATTAGACTAATGAAAATAGTAAAATACATACAAAATTATTATGAGTAAAAATAAAAAAATATAAATATTCTATAAAAATAATTCTCATGTTAGATCACTTAAAAGAAAAATAAGTATAACTTTTCATAATATATGTTTTTAATTATTTAATAAATTAATGATTTTTATGTTAACATTTAATTTTATAATTTTGAAAATTATTTGGGGTAAAATATATTTTATAATTAATTACAAATCAAATAATAATTAAATAATAAAAATAAATTATAATGTGATCACTCATAAAAAAATAGTATTTATTCGAATTAAAATTATTTTCTGTGCAATATATGATTTTATTGAAATAATAAATTTAAAATATTTATAAATTTAATTTAATAAAATAGAGTTCATTTTTGTAATCAATGTGACAAAATTATCTTAAGATGAATTTATTGGGTTTTTTTAATTCTAGTTCTTAGTGAATAGTAAAAAATATAGTTTTTACGAATATCGTAACTTTTTTGACATCATCATGAAATAATAAAAATTTATAAAAAAATGTTTTATAAATATAAAGTTAATATAATGGATTAAATAATTCATTTAAAAAAATTAAGTTAAAGTTATAAACCTATATTTTAAATTTCAAAGCCTCAGTTATATTTTATTTTAATAAAAACTATTTTTTATTCTTTAACTTTAATTAAGTGTTTTAAAGATATTAATTGGTTTTTTAAGAGTATAAATGTAAAATAACCCACTTTTTAAGTTATAAACCAATAAAATTTATACAAATTGATACTATTTATATCATTTTTCCTAAATGATAAAAATCCAAACTTTATTCTAAAATACCCCTCCCCTTGGGTATATAAACACCCCACCTCCACCCCATTCTTGTCACTTCCAAAATTCCTTCCTTTTCAAAATATATACCCAAATCCTTATCTAAAACACCCTTACCACATCCCTAATCTCCTAGTGTGACCAAAATTACCTCCTTCAAATGCTTTAAGATCAATCCAAATAAAGCCACTCAAAGATCAAGGTAAGGTTACCAAAACCTCTTTCTCTTTTCTTAATTCTTAGTATTTTACCTAAAAAATATTTTTAAAGAACCTAGTAATTTTATTCTATGATTATATTATCATTTTATTTAATATTATTGATTTATTAATGATGTGATACCACCCATTACCTCTAACCAAACCAATTTTCATTAGATGTTACTCTATTAAAATACGATCTTCAAAATATATTTTTTAATTTCAATAATTATCTTGCACATTTTATAAGGTTGAGTAATCAATAGAAGAAAATTTAAAATCAATAAGTTAAAATAATTTTATAATTTTATAAAATTATAATATAAAATACTCTATCTCTTATTTTTAAAACCCTTTTAAAAACATCATTTTACCCATGGTAGCTTTATGCTACCTAAGTGAACGATGATATTTTCTTTTTCACTTATTCCATTTATGTTTGTTATTAAAAATTGGATTAACGGAAAAATATAAAAAATAAATAAAATCATTTAAAAGATTTTTTAATGATAAAATGGGAATAGTAATTTTTACATTAAGTGTATTCAATCATTATAAATTTTAAGTGTCCAAAACAATCTTAGAGAGGAGGATTACATGAATTGAATCTATTTGACACTATGTTGGACTCTATAACATATATAATGAGATGAAAAACATGACATTTCACTTATATATCTTACTTAACAATTAGATAATGACCTTTAACAATTACCTCTTCATCAAAGTAGTTTTGCACCCATGAATTGAACACTATTGAAACAGTTGATGCAAATAATACTAAATTAATAAATGAGTAAAACATGATAAAAATGGTTTATAATAGATGAAATAATTATGAAAAAGGTTTTGAGGTAAATAAATAATTAAAATTACTTTATTATTATAGAGTTTATAGGACCTTCTAAAGAAATCGAAGACTTGTAATAAGTGTTTTTTCCCGTTATTCTTTATTAAGGTCATGTTCTCCATCACCCTTTATCTAACTATATTATTTTATAAAGTTATAAAATACTTATTTTATATCACTTTTTCCTCCCCTTTCATCCTTTTTATAGTTGTATTCATATCAATATTTTACCCTTTTAGTTATTTTTTAAAGTCAGTCTCCACAAAGATTATAAGGGCAGTTTTACCTATTTATTTTACTTTTTTCCAAAACTCTTATTATATTGTTCCCCCAATTTTATTATTTCTTGAAATAAGAGTAATCATTTAAATAACTAATTTGATCGTAAATGTGATCATTTTGATGAATTAGATGCTTATTATGATGGGATAAGGAGCTAAAAACCTCATGGAGGTGTTGTTGACACTAATTTTTATAATATAAGGGTGAGAAGATTCAAAGGAAAACACGTCAATAAATAAAGAGATGAAGGGAACCAAGGATAACCAAGGAACTCACTAAGGTCAACCTGCACGCACCCAGCCTGCGCAACAAGAGATTCATGCAGGCTAGGACTGTGTGACCTAGAAAGTGCAGTCACTCTTACGTGAGACCCCTATATAAGAAACCTATAAGATGTACTTGCTCAGAAAACCTCCTTCACCCAAGGTCCCAATATTTCTTATAAATAGGACCCTGGAGATCCTCATTTGACACAACTACAAAATACAAAGAAGCTTGGAATCTTTTCTCGCCCTAGTCCTTCACCCAGAACCTCATAGCCTTTCAAGTATATTTCCAAGACTTAAAAGAAGAGGGGATTAAAATGGTAGAAGGATTAAAGTACCCCTAGTGTTTTGAACACATATCACCTACATGAGACACCTCCCCTAATTCAAGCACACTAGATAGAAATACCCTTATAAAGCATGATACATAAGTTCCATTCATCCAAATACACCTTAGGGGACCCTTGGAGCCTAGATAAAGGATTACCTAAATTTTTATTGCCCGGGTTTTCCATCATATAGAGATATCATCAGTTCACCCAGGTCTTCCCTATGTGATACCCCTTCATCTCACCCATCCTTCACCTACATAAGCTATCTTCAGCTCGTCCATCCTTTATCTATGTAAAACTCCTTTGATCCCTCTTTTTCATTCTATCAATTTTTGGGAAACTTTATCCTTGGGACTCCTTTATGAGGAAGAAAAAATCAAAAACTCCACTAAGTCCTCCATATTAGAAAGGCCATGGATAAAGACACACTAATGTGTCCCCCATTTTATTATGCATTCCTTCAGTAATAGTTGTCCTGTACTTTTTCTACCTAATGGTTAGGGTCCTCAGGGTATGTACAGTTGTGAATACCTTTTGTAACAAGGACCCCAACCCTGGTGGAAGTGTTAGGGACCTCATGGTTTCAGACATGAGGGCTTTCATTATCCTTCCCTCATCATCTCTAAGACTAGGGACCTCCTCGTTTTATATGGTGAGGAGGGATTCTTGCCTTTCCATTTGATGAGGGTTGGTGCCTTATCCTCCTCTCTTCTCTAGAACCGATAATAGGGAATTTATACTATATTAATCCTATAATATTTATTATAGGAGGTCACACCCCTTGTGTTTTTCATCCCCCAAGTTATGGAAACAAAAGTGGAGATGGGCAGGTTAATTCCCATTCTCTCTCCTATAGCCCTGGCCTCATCCACCAACAGACGAAGTATATCAGGAGGTATATAAGATCTTCCACTTACTCTTTTTTCTCACACCAAGAATTACTCACATGGGATTATAGGTTAGTGATGATCATGACATCTACATGATCAGATGCATCAATTGGAAGAGAATCATTTCCTGGATCCTCTTCCCACCTTCCTTCAAAGGGCCTACATAGGTGTGGGTCCTCAAAGTCTTGTATCCATCTCAATGGGAGATATACCATACGAGAAAAACCTTCAGAGGGCCTCTATAGGCATGGGTCCTAAAATTCATGTATCCATCTCAAGGGGCTATATTCCCTATGAGAATATAGAGGGCATCCTTCATAGGTGTAAGCCCCAAATTATAAACTACATGGGCTTCCTGTCTAAATGGGATACATAGGAAGCCTCCCTGAGTTCAAAACCCTACACCCCAAATTTATACTAGTTTTATTTGCGGCACATTCCTAGTAGGTTCATATCCATCATGGGAGGCCACATCCCTCCTAGGTACTCTGGGAAACTTAGGCATAAGTCCCACACCAAACTTTGACTAACCGCCTTTCACCTAGACATCCTTTCTGTATGATGTCAAACTGAATGATTTGGTCTTCATCACATGACCTTAAAAGACATGATGTGTCCCATTAATTGGCAAAAAACTATGTGGGTTCTTATTCCTTTCACAGGGTTATGTAGGAATCCCATCATATGGGACTAATACCGACATTAAAACAACTATCATCTCCCCAGATGATGATATACCCCATAGCACCCCACTATGTAGACTAAAACCAGCATCATAATAAAAAATGACATAAGAATATCAAATTTGTTCATAAAATGGTACCATTGATGGGGACCCCAGAAATATAAAAATGTCACTATCAATGAAGAAACTCATATACATATAGATGATTATAAAGTCCAGAATACATTCTAATAATTGATTATGAACCCATGGAAAACCAGCACCATATTTGGTATTTAATAAAGGATTCTTAAATATGTCTCAAATATTTAAGAGAGTCCCAGAGTAGTTAATGATTCCCCCCAAAAGGGTGCAATGAGCCCGACTACCCATCCACTCAACCAATGTGATTCCACAAGTGTTTTTTTACCATCACCTAATAACCACATGTGTTTGAAAAGTAAGTTCATGAAACATATTAAATAAGGGAATCATTGGTTATTTCTAGCACTATGAACAAAACCCATTGGAATCCATTCAGAATTGGAAAACCTGATGCGAATGATTTTGAAACATTTAAACCCCCAAAATCAACCCTCGAGTGAACCGTGACACACATGTGAATTTTCTTTGGAAACAAAAATGGTGAACCTATCATGAATCCTAAACCAATATGGTTATGTTACCCACATTTTAGGCCCCTTTCATGCACAAAATAAGAGAGTTCTAAACATGGATCCAAAAAAAAATTTATGCATGTGTTCTTTTATTGAGATGTTGATTCGATAAGTTTTTCTTGTTTATTTTTATCATATGTATCCATAGACTTTCAACCAAATCTCCCATCGATCTAAATAGAATTTTACCAGTTCTAGCAGACATATTTTTATTCTACTTTACATGATAGATCCTAGACTAAATAAGGGACACCATTACCAACCTAGTGTCTCCAACACCAAGTCTCAAATGCATTGGTTTGAGGGTACCCCCTAAATGGTACCATCCGAAACTTGAATGCTGCTCAAAAATCCCTCCAGCTCATGAATCCCCACTGATCATCCACTCAATGATGGCTGGTGGCCCAAAAGAAGATAACACCAGTTGTCACCTCAAATCATTTCAAAAGCCTATCCCCAAAACATTGGAATAAGATCCTATATTATCTTAGGGAGGGTGGCACATTATGAGTCTATTAATGGCCTCGTCTAGATATCACAGAGGTCCCTCTATATGAATCTTGCTAGTATTCGCCACTTACAAATCTTCATGGTAACAAACCCTCACCATGATGGGGGTGTTACCCTCCTAAGTCCAACCCAAGTCACCCAAACCTAGGCATGCTAGATGGCCTTTCAAGGGAAGCAACCAAAAATAGGGAGAATTTCCATACCTCTATTCCCTCCAAAGAATCCATCTAGTCAAATTCAGCATCAAATTATGAGCTGACACAAACACCTACCCACACTAGACAAGCCTTTAAGCATAGTTTGGAAACATCAAAATAATCCCACCAGTCAAATTCAATGGAAAACCATGATAAGGAACAAAAAACTTCTCACATATATGAATACCTACAATAAAATATGGTAGAAAACCATGAGTAGAAGTGCATACCAACCCACATATATCAAGCCTACCAACATAGTTTAGCAGCATTCAGAGAAACCAGTTGGAATATCCTGGCAGTAAATTAGGGGTGGACCCACATCTCTTCCCCCTCACTTGAGTACTTTCAGTATATTCCATCTGAAAATAGAGGATAGAAGCATTAACACACCCCCTACCCCCACCACAGAATGGAAATATATCCATGTTCCAATAAATGTTATTACCCAACACATACTAACAATGGTGAAAGCGAATACATAGATTCCTTCCTACATCCTACAAACCTATCAGGATATAATAATGGCAATGGTAGTGATAGAGGGGAATACCCACAACTTTGTCCCTATAATTGGGGACACTCACCAACCCAAATTGAGAGTCACTCTAGAGAATAAACACATATCTTCTCCCATATAGGGGAGGTTCATGGGCTAAATTTCCCCATGATATTCAGAAAACCAGAGTAGGACCATACCCACATTCCAACTGGAGGTCATTGGTCTACTCTAGTGGCTATTCTAGTGTAGGCACAAACCCCTAAAAAATTCCATAGGCCTACCAAAAAATTCTGGTAGTGACACGGGAGATAATAAAACAAGATTTCATTTATGAAAGTTGTTATCCCAATTAAGTGGCCCCATTCGTCTGCAAGAAAGCATCCAAAAATGAAGCCTCGCTGTAGGTGATTGGAAAATGAATAACAAATCTATGATCCTACTCTACTTAATGATGGAGTTCTTAAAATCCTCATATGTTTATCTATAATGTCTTAGGGTCCTACTCTTCTATTACCAAATTATGAAAATAGTAGTAGTAGTTCTCGAGGTCCTCCCAAACATATTACTCAGAAGGATTGCTTCATGTCTATAATCAGATTGATCATGAGATCCCATCTCTTGATGAGCTCCATGGAATCACTCCACATGGATAGAAGACAAAACGTCAAGGAGGTCCTCCCCATTCCATTTTCCACCCTGAAGAACCTCCCTAGGGTATACACTATAGGAATTTTCCTCATAGTCAGAAGTAAATCCATGATGGTTTTCATCCTCATGATGTCATTCATTGCAAAGTTCTTCCCCATAGAAACACTTCACTTCATCACGGAGGTCCTCCCCATGCTGATTTAATTATGAAAAATCCATCATTTTGTGAGGAACATGGTAAAATGAGTCCAGTCTTGCCTGATGCCTCATCATTGACAAGTGAAATCCTTTCTCAATCGGAAGATATCCCAAGGTAACGGTCATCTCCATACAAACCTTGTATCACCTGTCATATAATATGCAATAGAAAATCCCAACCAATAATTTTTTCATGATAAAGAAGTAGGGAAGCATCCACTTTAGTCGAACTATATTGAGGAGCCTATTGAAAAAGATGAAGAAGACATGTTTCTCAAGAGGATATAGTTTGGATAAAGATAATGTATCAGTCATGTTCTGGCCTTTAGCCAATCCCCAATACATAATTCCAAAGGAATTTTCAGAATATTATGTGCACGATTTCAACCTCAATATATGGACCACTCTTCATCACTTAAATAAAAATGTATTTCCCTATGATGAATATCCAATCCACATCAATATAATAGAAGTGATGCACCATCAAATCGACTTGGAGGAACTCCTAGCTACATGACACCTGAAATTGGGAAAACAATGAGGATCCCATAAATGCACATGTCTTGACACCTTAAAAGAGTTGTGTCAGCTGATCTCCGATACACCATATGGTGTTCATATAATTAGATGGGGAAAAATTGTCATTTAATTTCATTAAGCTCTCCAATTAGAAAATAATTCCAAAGTTGACATCATGTAATTTCATATCCTCAGGACGGTTACAAGAAAAGACTTTGATCACAATAGATGGTATACTCAAAAAAACTTTTCACTGACCAATGCTCAAGGACATAAATCCAGAAGAGATAAATCAATTGAAAAACTCCTACATCAAGTATCAAAAAATATTGAACAAGCCTCCAACCTAAGGGAGGTCAATCATCAAGCGTCTGAAAATATTGAGAAATCCTCATTATGTAACCCATGTTCAAACAAAGCTCTATAAAATCAAGAATTTATCAATGATAACAGTATCTATGGAAATATATCAACGACCCCAGCCTGTAGGACTGGGGGATTTTTTAACACAACCTTTGTGGTTGGAAAACCATGCTCAAATGGTTGTGGAAAGGGAAAAATAATAACCCCAACCCATAGGGATAGGTAATTTTTTACAGCAGCCTCCTCCTCCCTAATGAAATTAATTATTCTCCCAATTAGGTGGAACACTAAAAAATGGAATTTCCTAGATTTTTCTATCATGTAACCTAATGTTATATCTTAGAACATGCATGAAAAAATTGTTCGAAAAATCTTTTCAGATCACCATTTTTTAGATGATCCCAATAAGACCAGCGAAGAAGAGGACAAAGACTCATAGAGGGATCAAAAAAAGTAGTATCTCAAAGATTATAATGAAAGTCCTGAAATGTGTTATGCATTGGTGAACATAATTACCACCACCCCTATAGACACAACAAAAAGATAGGGTGATATAGAGGAACATGATGAGGAAGTTTCTATTTTTAATACAGTCCACACCAAAATGATTAAAGAAGGTGTGAATACTCAAAACTAGAGTCTTTCTATGAATTTCGGTATCCCCTTGACTTCTCCATTACTACCTCCTAGATTATAATCCTCCAAATAAAAGGGTAAAGTTAATGCTTTCACCACCCACCTCTTGAAAAGGTTGAACTCCTTGCACATGAGGAAATATTTTCTCATAGGGAGGAAGAGATGAAGCATTTGAGAAAACTCAATGAAAAACTACTCTAAGGAAACATCCCTACTAGATATGTTCTACAAAAAGAGCCTCAATGAGTGCTCCCAGCTGATGAACCTCAATAAAAGGGGTTCTTTATAGAGACTGAAACGGATCCATAACATCTGGTTAACATGGGGTGCCAACAACCAATATAATTTCACCCCACAATAGAAAGATATCGGGAGTTCCCTCCATTAGGTACACAATAAGGGTTGTCCCAAACACATCCTCATGGACCATCCCATGTTGGCTACCCACCGATGGTGAAAATAGAGCCATTACAGATGGGAATACCTACTATCGCCCCTACTATAGATCATATTAAACTAGATATCCATCAAGGTATTATCAATACCATTAAGCATTGATAGCTTTATTGGAAGCTATGGAATAATGGTGTGCACCAGTGCAGTTAAAAAGGAAGCCTTACCTTGAATGGGTTGATACAACCCCACCCCCACCAAATTTTTAAAATCCTAAATTTCCAATTTTCAATGGATCAGGGGATTTGAAGTAGTATTTGATGCATTTTTTATCCTATTTTGATCCCATGATGGGGAACCTAAACAAAAAGAATCATTGAAACTCAGGTGATTCCTATAAACATTGGAAAGGCCATACTTTGTATGGTACACAAGTTTGCTAACTCAATCAATTATGGGATGTGAATACCTCTATCAGTAGTTTTTCTTTAAATTCAACTCAGCACTATGAAATAAAACAATATTTAACCTCAAAAACTACAATAGTAGGAGAGTTATAGTTTCTCAGATTTCATTTCTTAGTGGAAGGGGTTGGCCAACTCCCTAAACCTATAACTTCCCTAAGAATATTTATTGTCTATCTATATAGATAATCTTCCTGATGATTTTTTCACACTTCTTATCCCTGTGAAATATACAGGAGGGTTTTAGTATATCACCACAGTTTATAAAAGTTTTTAAAATTCCATCTTATGAACCAAGGCCAAGTCCCGAGTAATTTCATCAACTCAAGGGAAGAGAACATGGAAAGCGAAGGCTACTGCTGTCATGCTTAATCCATCCATTGAACCAACTCCAATTAAAAAGTTGGTGCCATATTATGTGACACCCCCTTCTGAGTGTCAGCAATAGTTCCTTTCTCATTAGTTGATTGAAGGGAGAATAGGTGAAACAAATTTGAGTTACGATAGAATAAAGTTTATTCATTCTGAGATGACCAAGTCCCTAGCTACTTCATCATAGATTTGGAAAAAAACTTTCTCAAGTTTCCAAAGACTTAGAGGCCTGATAGATATGGTATTAAAGATCTCTTGAAGATCTCTAAAACTATTTACTCTTCCAAAATATGTTGGGTTACACCATCTAGGAATATTTTGTTTGCAAAGACAACCAAAAAAAATGGAGGACTTCGGGAATGTAAAACTGGGAAAACAAACTATGCAAGTAGCATATGTATTCGCTGCTAATCCAAAGGAAGAGGTAGAATAGAAAGAAGTTTTTAATAAATTTGTGAAGATGTTTAGTGGTTGGAAAAATTTAAAAAACAATCAACCTGACTCATTATATCTTTCAATCATGGTTGAAATAACCAACTATGACCCCAACCACTTATACTATGGAAAAGATTAATCTATTGGAATCGTGGTCCTCTAAAGGCTAGTCTACTAAAAAACATCATAGACAGAAGGTTGGGAATGAAATTAAAGAAGATGAACCTATACCAAGGAAAAATTGTCTTTGACTCTCTCAAAATTCATGAATTTATTCCTAAAAACATGGGCACCACCCCACCAAATGGTACCATGAGAGTTGACCCATGAGATGGAATCTTCATCAGATGAATAATTTATCATCATTTCCATTAATTTAATTTAAATAATGGATCCCTTATCTGATGATAAATATAGACATGAACCTGAGTTCCTTGCATCTAATGGTGGATTAGGGGAAGATACTATAGGGTCTGATGATATTGGGGAATACACATTCAAGGAAGAAATAAATACTCTGAACACATCCCTTCTCAGATCATCTATGCTACCAAAACTCATAGGAGAACCCTCCATTGGGCCCAAAATAAGAAATAAATTTCTCCTACACATGCTTGTTATTTCCCTGACTCGATAGTCCTGGAATATTGACTACAAGGGGGGGAATCATCAAATCAACCTCAACATGTAAGAAATCCTAGTCGACCTGACACACCACAGAAAATACTGGCTTTAACTCCTATTACAAGGGATTATTGCCTATATCAAGTGCTTCAATTTCTAAAGTGATCACAAGAGAGTAGCCTCATTCTAGGAAACAAAGACCTTTATCTTATAAGTATGACCATATGAAGAAAATTTCTCTGGTTCTAGACAAGTTTTCAATCTTGGATGCTCAAATTTTATCAAAATACGTTCAGTAAGTTCTTATAGAGGATTTGATAAGACCTCAAGAGTTTGATGATGAAGTTTCCACTACTGAGATATATCATGAAAAGATTGATCCTTCATAATTCCACACAATCATTTCTTTCATAGAACAAGATAAAGATTTCATTATACAGGGACACATCAGACCCTTGTATATGTCTTTTCGGATAAATAATGTTGATATTCAGTGAGATTTCAATGAAAATGGATTGGGAGTCAACCTCATCCCAGTCTGAACACTTTGTCGACTGGGTTATAGTGAATCCAACTTGTCCCCTTCTACTCTAACACTATAGATTATGAAAAGAGTAAGAAAAATACCCTTTGAATAATCAAGCTCAAGGTTTAGTTTAGGGATCTCATATCTGACTCATAATCTCTACTTATTTGGTAAGATACAAATTGAAATGTTTTGCTGAGAAGGACTTGGTTTCATCATCACATGGTCATCCCATTGTTATACCACCAATGCCTAAAATATTTCATTAATGGAAAAATTAGTACATTTAATGGTGATAAATCCCCCTTTGAATCCTAAAAATCACAATTTATTGATGCAAGATTCTACTAGAGGGAAGAGAAACAACCCATCACCAACAGTGTCACCTGGGTCACTTCCCTAAATAGCCTAGAAATAACCCTATCCAATCCCTTAAAATAGATCAGTGAAGAATATGTGCTACCCATCAATTATATCAAAGGCATGAGACCAAATTATAGCACATATTCAAAAACCTGTGTGATATCAGTTGTAACAACTGAGGCCATAAGTTCTAAAAGGGTCATTGACTCTCTAAATGGTGGTAAAATCTTGGATGGGGACTCCCTTATTCCATCCTCTGAAATTCATAAGATCCCTGCTTCATTAGCTTAGTCAGAATAAATCATCATGTCACCAAGGGAGAGATAAAATACATACCATTTTTCACTCATCTCTCCTATAGAGCTTTAGAGAAACCCCACTTTGTTATTTGGGATATAGGAATCCACTTCACCTTTCAGATGTTAAAATGTCAACTCCTCTCCTAAAATTGATAAATTTCCTTCATCTCCTACTTCCCTTATAATTAAGGTAGAATAGGAAGAGTAAGAGTGTGAGTATGAGTAAGATGAAAACCTTAGGGATTCCCCTCTATCATTTGAGGAAGGTGTCTCTACCACTATTGATGAAATTGGGAAAATAAACCTAGTTACAGATGAGGACCCACAACCCACCATCTAGGATTTACATAAAACCACCAAGGATATAAATAGGCAACCAAAAGGGCACACCCGAATCACGCCACCAAAATTGAGGTCGATGTTGACAAGATTATCAGGGAAAATTTAATTTGAGAAGTCCAATATCCAAAATGGATATCCAAAATATAGATAATAAATAAGAATAATGGTAAAATAATGGTGTGCATCAACTGCAGAGATCTCAACTAGCACTGTCTAAAATATGATTTCCCAGTTCCAATCACAGAGCTACTGATTGATTCTATAACTAGATATTAGGCCCTTTTCTTCATGTATGGATATTAAAGGTATAATAAAATCTGAATGGCCCCATAATATGAAGAATCCACCACCTTTAGGGCCCCTTAGAGAGTATTCTTCTATTAGGTGTTGCCCTTTTACTTGAAGATTTTCGATGCTACATATCAATGTGTAATGCATTATGTCTTCAATCCATTCTTGGGAAGGTTTGTTTAATGCTATGTTAATGACCTGGTGGTTAATTCTCAATAAAATTCTTACCACCTTATTAATATTGAGACCATCTTAAATAAATTTTGAAAGCATAACCTGAAGATGAACCCCCTAAAATGTGCATCCGTGTTACCTTGGGGAAATTTCTCATCTTCGTATTATTCTATTGTGGAATTGAATTGAACCTAGCAAAGGAAAAGGATATACTCAATATGTCACCCCCTAGAAACCTCAAATATTTTAGGGGTTTACAGGGATGAATTACCTATATTCATCACTTTATAGAAAACCTCACAGGTAAGTGATTTCCCTTCATCGGATTGATGATGAAGGGGGTTATGTATTAGTGAACTGATGACTATGAGGAAACATTCAAATGTCTCAAGAAATATCTCTTAATTCCACTAGTTTCAATGCTACATGTTTATGGTAACTTCTCATTTTGTACATGACATCCATTGAATGATCACTAGGTTCTTTCCTCTCAAAAAATAATGATGGTGATAATGAAAAAATATGTTATTATCTTAGTTGATCCATGCTTGATATAGAGACTCATTATTTAGATATTGAAAATATAATCCTGACATGAATCTTCATAGTTTAGAAATTAAGGCACTACCTGTAGCACCATGAATTCTATTTGGTCTCTTGCAATGACTTTCTCAAATACATCATCAGATGTATTATGTTGACAGGATGTTTTTCATAGTGGGTTGTTATCATGTAGCAATTTTACATTTATTTTGTGCCTTATAAATTAGTTAAAGGATATGAATTTGAATACTTCCTTGAAGAACGTTTTTCTATAGAAACAAAATCATTAAATACTAAATTTCTTAATGAAGATATCTTCTCTATTCAAGAGGGGCCCCATATATGGGATTTTTATTTTGAGTGTGCATCTAGAATCCCAATAGGGAAGAGAATGTAAGACCCCAAGATCAACAAATTTGGGTTGGTATTTGTGATCATCTCTCTAGGAAAGGTGGTCTTGACTTACTCCTTCCTTTTGTCAAAATGTTGTAAAAACAATGAGGCAGGGTATCAGACCCTCATAGCAGGTTTATAATTGGAAATTCAAATGCCATTGGATCACTTGGTGGTGAAAGGTTATTCAAAGTTTGTATTCAAGAAGATCAAAAGTGATTATTCCATCAAAAAGGAATATTTAATCCACCTTCTTGACTGTATCTAAGGAATAGTAGTCAAATCCCCCTTGGAACTGACATTAACTCATATCCCACGATCATAGAATGTTGAGGCCAATGCATTGTAAAATGAATCCATGGATTTGAAAGATCTATATTGGGATGAAACATTCATCAATACTTCTCACCGCTGAATGGTATCTCCTTTTTTTCATATCAATATCAATTAAATCAATGACTTCAATTCCATTCCTAAACTAGAGAGTCCTAAAACTAGTTGGAGGAAGCCCATTATGGACTACCTTCAAAATGGATTGATCTCACCATACAAAGCTATAAAATAAAAAAATGATGATGATTGACCAACTTCACTCTTTATGATATCCCAAATAACTAAAAAGACCTTTATAAATGAGGCTTTAATAGAGTCCTTCTCATGTGCATTTACAGAGAAGATATTGTTGTTGTTATGAAATAAGTACATATGAGAGTATGTCATACCCACCAGTCAGGGTTCAATATTTCTAATTAGATATAGATTCTTGGATACTTCTAGCCTTTGATGACACATGATTGCATAAAATTCACCAAAAAGTTTCATTCATTATAAGTGCATGTCAACTTCATCCATCAACCCCCTGAGTTGATACACATATCCAAATACTCCAAGCCATTTTCTATATGGGAATGGATATTGTAGGGTTGTATCCTCCAACTAAAGAAAATAAATTCAAATATATACTCCCTACTATCAAATTATTATCCAAATAAGTTGAGTCAATACCCCTTAAGGAATTCGGGACAAAAATAATTATTATCTTAGTGAAAGCTAACGTCATTACTATATTTGGTGTCCCTCATACAATAATGATGGAAAATGGAACCAATTTTTGTTCTTATGAGTTGGAGAAGCTATTTTAGGAGTATAATATCAAATCTAAACATTCCTCTCACTATCATGAAATGAATAATGGATAAATAGAGGCCTTCAATAAGACCCTATAAAACATACTTTAGAAGATGGTAGATAAAGATAAAAATCCTTGTCATCAAAAACTATTGCATGATTTGTCGTTCTATAGGACTATAACCCGCAATTCAACATGGGAGACCCCGTATTCACTTTTATATGGTATAGAAATGGTACTACCCATTTAGGTCCAATTTCCCTCACCATTCATTTCCATCTACGACCAACTGTCTGCAGACAAGTAATCCCAAAATTGGCTTGATGAGTTGGAGTGACTTGATGAGAAGAGACTTCATACCTTAAATCACTTAGAGGCCCATAAAAATCGAATATTATGGGATTTTAATAGGAAATTATGCATCCACTTATTCATCCAAGTAGAACTGGTACTATCCCTCAAGACCCTGATGATACCAGGGAAGAATCCTCTCTATGTCTTGAGCCAAAGTGGGAGAGACCTTATTCCATACACAAGGTCAAATCTAATAGAGCTTATTCATTTATCTTGATGTATTTAGATCTTATTACATCCCCTAACAATGAAATATTACTCAAGAAATACATTGTGTGATAAAGATACCATATCTTACTTATCGTATGATTTTAAACTACATGGTTTCCATCGTCCTTACTGCACGACATTAACATGAATTGTTGGTTACTTATCACACGACCTTAAAAGTCATGACCCATCCCCCTTCCTATCCATATTACATTAAACAATATAGTTTCCCTTTATCTTGGTTGAATGACATTAAAATTCATAGCATCATGGTCATGTATGAAAACCCTTAAAAGGAATGACATATGGTCCTAGTCATATGACCTAAAACTACAAGATACCATAGCCCGAGTTATAAGACTCTAAACTACATAGAATAATGTTCTAGTCACAATATGTTAAACTATATGAAAACATCCCCATTGTATGAAATAAAACAACATGGTTCACATCCATGTTTCACAACATAAAACTATATAACATTTCGGTTTGTGCTTGAGTGGATCATAATCATTGGTGCTGGTCTCCCACATTCCTTTGTTCTAGAACTACATGCGTCTTGATTCTCATTTCAATGGGATACATAGTGACACCCAGACCCTATGTCCTTGGACCAGCCATGAATTAAAAAAATCACCCCTCTCCTGCATACAAATAGAGATATGTACAGAAGACCTTAACTCAGGTTCCCTCATTTAGCAGCCCATAATGGAAATAGAAATACCCCTATATTCATAATTTTCCCAAAAAAATATCTTTTCAACTAGAGGTACATTCATACTTAAGAGAGACATATTCTATATTCATAAGATTCAACAACATTATTCTAGGAACCCACTTTTCAAACATTGGTTTGCAGTCATTCCTTGCGTTCTTGTCTCATAACACTTCTCATGATCCGATAATCCCCAACACCATGGTTTACAATTTACTTCTTCATTTCTAAAGTATTTCAGGATATCCTTGGCCCAATATTACTTATATCCCTCATCATTTCCATGATATATAGTCCTAGTCATATGAACTAAAATTGTAAGACACAGTTCCATCCTAGTCACGTGATGTTAAACTTTATGAAAATATCCTCAACACATGACATTAAAATGTTGTATTAGTCTATGTACCAAGAATAGGATGCCCTGGGTAACCTACTTAGGAATCCCCATGTCAAAAATGAAATATTCCTCTCATGTGGTGATTCTTGAAATACCTAAATTTCATTTCTGGGGCTTCATACCATCCTTCTCACATCAAGTAACCTTGGTACTTATCGCGTGATACTAAAATATATGGTTAATGTCACTCTTATTCGATATTAAAATCATAGAACTATGTACGGCTTGATTATCTTTCCCATAAGATATGTAATGACAACCAAATACTACATCCTAATCTATGCACCATAAGATAAAAATTCCCCTTATCCTTCCTTTTAATCACCTTTGTGTGGTGGAAAAATCCTTTTCAACTCCTTTTTTCTCACACTGATCATAGCTCGCTTAGGTTAAGGATGTTTGGTAAAGGCTTCCCTACATGATCATGGCATATCAGTTCATATCAGGGTTAACATGGTCCTGGATGAAAGACCTTAAAAGTCACACCAGAAATCCTCACTACATAACATTAAATTACATGGTTGAAATCTCTTGCATGATGTAAATTCAAGAACTACATGTGGATTGATTATCATTTTGATGTGATACGTAGTGACATCTACATACTACATCCTAGTCCAGCTATAATATGGGAAAATCCACTACTCTCCTATGTATGATCTAGATCATTATAAGAGCATCCAATATCAGTTCTCACCATACTCGTGAGTCTATATTAAAAAAACCTTCTTTACACAAGAATTCAATCAGTGTGAGGAATATTTTATAGAACTACATGTGGCTTGATTCTATCTTTAATGAGATACAAAACGAAACCTAAATCATATATCCTAGGACCATCCGTAGTGAAAAAATAATATATCTCTCCCTTCCATTCATATGGGTCATATCTACATAGTAAAATTTTCTTCCCATTCTTGGGTAATTTTGATATGAAATTCCCCTTACATATTCAGGTACTTTTCTTCCACAAACCAAACTCTATGTTTGGGGAAATTGAAATCTCCATAATATTTCTCTTGACATTAGTAATAGAATTTCATATTCCTGAGGACATATTTTCTTTGAATATGAATTGATACGCCACATTCTTCTTTGCATCAGTTTCCCACAAAAGGGTATGTCAGTTAGAGGATGTCTTTTTTGATTATGTATTGATATGCCACATTTGACTTTGCATCATTCTCCCAAAAAAAGGTCTTTCAAATAGAGGTTAATTCTTCCTCAAGAGAGACCTCTTCTATCTTTGTAATACCCAACAACATTATGCTAGAATCTTCTTTTCAAACACGGTCTATGATCAATCCTTGAATACTCGTCCCATATCACTTTTCATATTCAAAAACCCCCAGATTATAGCTTACAAACTCCCCCATTCATGCCTAAAGATAATGGATCATTCTTTAATAGATTTATATAAAATAAAAAATTACTAATATTCTGTTCAAAGATAAACGTCCTTAAATTATAGCCCTAATCATCCTTTTCATAAGATGTTAAATTGCATGGTCCATGTTTTGGTCACATGATATTAAATTGTATAATGCTTTAACCTTCATTAGGGAGGATCCTTTTCTCCTAATTTTGGCCATCCACTGCATCACCCCCAAAGAATTGTGTACAACATGATTCTTATTCTATCAAGACACATAGTGATTCCTAGATTCTCTATTTTAGGATTAGCTACCACAAGAGTCAAAACGTTTTCATTCCCCCATCCATGGACCCAACCCTGATCTAGGTGACAGGTTCTATATTTCTCCTAGAACCCATCCATTTAACACTTACAGTCTAAATAAAATGTACCTACTTCACATGAAAAATCAAACTCATATAGGAATGGTTCCTCATTCTTGGCCAGTGCCAACCCAGATGCTCCCTTCCTTCTTATAAAAATACCTTCACAACCCACCCTCAATGATCTTGATAAATTTGGATCTTCATAAACTCTCTGAACATCATTAATTGAATTTCAGATTCCTGAGTACACATTTGTTTGACTATGAATTTAGATGCCCTAGTTTGTATGTGAATAATTCTCACACCAAAAAGGGCCTATTAGCTAGAGGCACATTCATTCTTAGGAGAGACCTCTTTTATCTCCATAAGACCCAATGAAAATATCATTCTAGAAAAAACATTCCATACATGGTCTTTGGTCATCCATTGTATAATTTTCTAACATCATATTTTAGATCCAAAAATAACAAAATCATGACTCAAAATTCCCCTTTTTTGTGCATCTGAAGAATTTTGGAACATTCTTGGCCAACAATCCTTGCTTGGGTCATCATTCCATAACTCATGGTAACATTTTTTCAATCTAAAACACTAGTTTCATTAGTCTGGATTGTAAAAATATAAACTTTCCATAAAAATAGATATAATACTCACTAGGTTAAGAACCCAAAAAATGGAACCCCAGGAAAAATTTGAGTCTCTACTCACTAGACCTTCACTCTGCATGGTTTAGGAAAAAAATTGAGCAATAAAAAGAAAATATAACTAAACTTGTTAGGTCAAATCCCCACAAAGGGTAGCTTATGAAAAATGCAAGTCTCTCCAACTAATTCTTATTCATATCTAATTGAATAAAAGATTAGGGTGATGACACAAAAGAAGAAAATTCTGTAGAGTCTGTCATATAACTCTAGAAACAATTAAACTATGCTCTATGGGTCTAAATACTTAGGATTAAATCAAATTGCTCTCATTATTTTTCTTTCATTACAATTCATTGAAATAATAGCATTCAATCAAATTATTCATTTTCAATTTTATGTTGTGGTTACAAAGAGAACAATAACATAGAAATAGATGATCAAGGAATAAGAAAAATCCTTTTCATTCATGTTTTGAAATATGAAGGAACTTCCAAAAGCTGGTGTATCTCTATCAAACTTTATAGGTGTTCCTCAATATAGGATTTTAGTTGTTGAGTTGTGGAATTGTCTTTATTTAATTTTTTTGATACCCAGCTAGTTCTTTACTAATATCCTCTTCAGCATGATAGATTTTCTCCTTCTCCACAACAAAAGAATACATGATTTAGGTCAAGGACCTATTCAAGTAATGATGGAGTTGGACTATATATTTCTTTATATCATTTGGTTATTATTTAAGTCATTCCATTTGGTGATATTTTTTACCAAGGTGGTGTTGATACTTTTCCACATCCTTAGAATGTATGATATTTTCTTGGGATACAAAATCTTTGAGATCTGAAAACTGTCGAAATAAATATGCCTTAGCCTACTACAATATTTTATTCTCTTAATGTTTCCAAATGATTGACATCAAATAATGGAAGATCATGTGGTAATAAAACCCATAATACCACAAAATGGAAAACATGGTTTGAATTCAGCAATGTTGCAATGATGGATCTTTGAGAAGCATCTCTGATATTATCTTTCAGATGTCTCACCATAAAATATGGCGTTAGGTGTAAAAAGAATCCTGCATAATTTAGTTTGACTTAGAATAAATTTCAAAGGGAGATATATAATCCAGTATAATGCACTCATTGAGGTACCTTTCTCTACTCCCTCCAAAACAATATCAACTTTTCCTTCTGTTGTGGGATGAGTTGGCATGAAAGCTTCTCCCTTAGGCCCAGCTGCCAAAGTCGATGGTACTAGACAACAGATGTCACCCATCATTGACATTGAGGGGTTAACATATGGAAAAGGTAATGAAACAACCATATCAATTAATTAAACTCTATAATTGGTGGATAAACTACTAGGATTGGTGCCTCTCTAACATCCTTTGTCTCAATGGTTTGAGTAAGGAACTCCTGAAAAGGAATATCCTCCTGAGTTTTCCCAGAAATGGGGATGGAGGGATCTAAAGAATATACTACTTCAAGGTCCTTAGTTATTGTTTCCCCAAAAATAGGAGTAGGATGGAATTGGATTCTACAATCTTGAATTGCCTTTTCAATGTTTTCTATGGAAAAAGATACACAAGTCAATCTCTGGTTTGAGAAATCAAATGAAAGGAGGTTTTCTTTTTGAAAATGAAAGAAAGAGAAAACTCATATCCATCCAAATCCCTATCAAAGTCCCAAAAATCCTCCAAAGAGGTTAGAATATTAATATTTTTCAAACTATACTGAAGTTCCATTATTTCATTATATAAGGCCTAACGTCGTGCTTCATCCTCACCAATAGGGGTATCTGAGGTGAATGGATCAGGACCCAAATTGGTGTTATCATCGATTCCATCTATAATATTCTTGGTATGCACAACATATTTAAACCCTATCGATTTAGGATCTTCAATGAAACCTTTATAAGGCCATCTAAGATCCTTATCAACCCATTTTGGAATGGAGACATGTCTGGTGGTAGTTGTTTCAGGATCCTCCAACGTATTGAACGAATCTAAAATATCATGAGGAAGAAAGTAAGTAACTGATACGTGACACCATATTATGTGCATCTGAAGTTACCAAGAGCCACCTCCCTCTCTATATTAATGAGAGCATATGTGACTTCATCTCTCAACACTTCTTCCGCCAAAGGGATGGATTCACCAGTATGACTCTATGCCTCATCCACAATGTCCCCCTTAGTCCTCGATAGATTAGTGTTAGGACCCTTAAGGGAGGAGATTGAACCAAATCCTAAAAAAAGGAAAGAATTTTCAAATGGGTATGTTAGGAGAGTTATAGTAATAAATTATGGTGAAAAGACTTACTACAGTTCATACGCCTAGATAACTTCTTTTCCCTATTCTATTTATTCTCCTGAGATGGTGAGGGGGTCTTGTTTGTCCTCTAAGTCGTGGATACGGGGGTGGTAGTTGGGAATATCCTCCTATGATATCCTCCACCATCATACTATAACCTGAGGATAGCTCTGAGGACTCATGAGACTCATCCCCTACATTGATGGGGGTGCCCATCGACCCAAATTTTGGTGACTCGGGAACCACTCTTTGTTCCCCTTCTTCTCCTCCAAAATTCAAAGTAAATCTCATTGAAATTATTGATGGGGTGAGGTAGGTAATGGAGAATGGAATAGAGAAATGTATACCTTACTAAAATTTATGTAGTCATCCCATTCCACATCATATTTTCTATATATTCCCTCATCAATAGCTCAGGATAGCATGTTAGTTACCTTCTTTGTAGTCAAGATCTGGTTATCAGTATCATATATCAACATCTTCAGCTCCTAAATATATTTCCCCACCTTAGTGAAATTATTGTTGCGGTGAATATCATAGGGTTCTCAAATATCCCCAGGCTACAAGATACACATTCCATCCTAGAGAAACACCCATAAATCTATGATGTCTCATGTTACTCATTACCAATCTTGTATTTCAAAAGGACACACTTAATTTGAGTCTGCTCCAACCTAATTTGAGGAAGACTCGACATCTTTTCAATTTGGAGCGTTTTTGGGCCTCTTGGATCTAATAGGATACTAGTCAACCAAGGCTCAGGTATCCTCCTAGTGGTGACGACTTGACCACCTTAGCTCATAAGATGTGGTATTTTCATCAATTAACTACTTTATGGCTCATGATAAAGATCACTCTGAAGACTTTAGAGCTTAAAAATCATCACCCTTAGTCTGAACCATCCTAATATATTTTCCATGCCCAACAGCCATCATGGCCTTGACTCAAGGGACACTTTTCATCAACACACCTTAAGGTAGGAAGAAATCCAAGCACTGGAATACCCAGAGTTTATCCTGATAGATGCACCCGATGGTGGTATCTTGATTGATGCATAGGATACCTCCAAGGCCGTGAGGATCCAAAAAAAAATTAGGTCAACATCATATTATTCTCTAAATGAACCTGTGTGTGGGAGATAAATTTTGTTTTTGCAGGCACTTGAACTAGTAGGAAAATCAATTTGGATGATAGGCCTCACATACAATCTCACTGTCAATGTGGTATGCTAGTACACTATAATTAAATGAGATCATGTATGCCCTTGGGTCATCATTAGCTAATCCATTTTCAAATGAATTTCTCAGTATATGGATCAAAATATGGGAAGAATTTGAACTCTCCCAGTATGTTTAGATTATTCAGGGATTCACCATTTTTTAGAGATAAAGGCTAAATACTAGAAAAAACATGAATGGATGGGTGAAACCGTCATTATGGAACTTTAATTCCACTCAACACTGCACAAGAACCAAATTGTGCTACAATTCATCCCCACAACACTTGAAATAACCCTTAAATTAAGTATGGGGAATTCCCAAGGTACACATGTAGTAAACGCTAGTATATTATTTTTAAAATAGAGGCATCCATCCCTATGTGGTTCCCTTTTTCAAATTTGGTTTCTATGAAAAACTTACATGGCCTCACACCACTGTTAGATTCATAACCGGGAAGCAGGTAGGTACTCAACCACATCCCAAGAAAAATAAGTGAGATAGGTACTTGGGGAGATGTCATACATGAATTTATAACCCCACCGGTGATACTACCCTTTCTCTAATATAGGATATAATTTTCCAAGAATTATCTAGTTCTCTAATGAGGGGAATCCTATTGGGTACTGACAAGTATGACCTTCTACTTTTGGGTTGAGGAAGGCCTTCATCCATGCTTCAGGATGGATTTCACTCCTTGGGAGAGGGTCTCCTTTATTAATATTTTAATCCATCTTCAATAGCTAGAAATCCAAAATAGACATCCTTTAATCATCATCCCAGGTGGATTTTGGTAAGATAAACTCATTTTATATCACTCTAAGAATGGGTGTGCCCAAGATCTTGTAGACATCCAACAATATAATTCCAACATTTTCATGAATAAGATTAAAATTATTCATCTGAGAGCTCCATCGACTCAATATTTCAGGGATTATGTATGGTTTCTTATAAACATACAATTATGCCCCCATAAACTTTCTCATAGATGCTGATGTTTTTCAAATCAGTCTTAAATTATGCACAGGATTAGTGCACCCAGTATGACCACGTCTATTCAGTCCTAAATACTCCTATAGAACAAAATTCCTAATCTTGCTTCTAATCATGTGATTGATATTTCATGGATGCATGAAAGATCAACTGGTTGTAGTGAGTTTTTTTATTCATGGTTTTGAGGCTTCAGGTTTGGGGCACACGGGATGTGGTGCATGATGCATTAAATAGAAACTCTCCCTTCATTGATAAATTCACCCTAGGATGATAAGTTTCCCAACAAAAAATTAGTTTATTCCATGAAAAAAGTCTTTAGAAAATAATTCTCAAGCCTTAGAATGAGTGCACCTCTCATAAGTATTTGATTATACATAGGTATATAATCACTCCATGGGTACTCATGATGGTACTTCTTTAAGTGTTTCACTAAGTCTAGGAGGGTGGAGTCATACATATCATAGTAATATGGCCTAATAGTTTTAAGAATCTCATAAACACTTGAATAATCTTGTTTGTCAGAATCCCTTCGTGAATCCATTGGAAAGCTACAAAAAAGAATTGAGATTTTCATTAAAGTTAAAATCATGGTTTTTTTAAAAGTTCTGAAATTTTGGAAAAGGAAATACCTCACACAGATTTCTTGCCCAAGTGACCTCATGTAGGTCACTAACCCAAGTGGCCTCATGTAGGTCATTCTCTTGGGGTACTATACTGTGAAAAAAAAAAGTTGTACTGAGTGCTTGTATGAGAGGAATATCTATAAAATCTTATGTGAATGAAAAGCGTGATGTGAACGACAACACAAGAGACAAGAATGGTGAGATAAATATGATAGAAAAATAATAAGGAAGAACCACTGATTGGTCAAAGGTATTTATAGACACATATGAACTGCATAGTAAAATTGCATGGAGAACCTATATAGCCAACCTGCATGGATGACCTGTGCAAACCACCTACATTACCGGATTGAGAAGTGGATATCCATTTTTCTCTACCTCATGATTAGACACTCTTCTATCAATAATATCCAATTATAAAGGGGGGATGTTTTTTAAACTCGTTTTTTTCATATAAGGGTGGGAATATTTAAAGGAAAATATCTCAAGAAATAAAGAGGAAAAGGGAACCAAGGAGAACCAAGGAACTCTCTTAGGTTGACATATGTGCAGATAGCATGTGTTCCAAGAGGCTCACACATGCCTGGCCTGTGTAGCCTAGAAAGAGAAGAAACTCCTGTGTGAGGAACCTATGAAATGGACCTATTCCGAAAAACTCTTTCAACCAGGATCTCGAGATTACCTATAAATAGGACCCTGGGGATCTTGACTTAAAACAACTAGAAAACCCAAAGAATCCTCAAAGAATAGATTACCCTAGTCTTTCTCCTAGGACCTCAAAACCTTTTGAGTAGATTTCCAATACTTGAAAGAAAATTTAATTAATGGGGGTAGTATGATTAAAGTTCCCTTTATATTTTGAACATAGGACACATTAATGAGCCACCTCCCCTAATTCAAGCACACTAGGTAGAAATCCTCTTCTTAAGCACAGAAATTAAGCATCAGTCATCCAACGGCACCTAAGGAGACACTTTTATCCTATAAAAAGGCCTCACCCAAGTTTTTTTTTCTGGAATATCCATCACCCATAGATATCATCAACTCACATAGGTCTACCCAATGCAAACCCCCTTCAGCTCACCCAGCCTTCACCTACGTGATTCTTCTTCATCTCACCCAGCCTAAACCTACACAATACATCTTTATCTCGTCCATTATTTACCTGTGTGATCCTCCTTTGATCCCTATTTCTTATGAAACCAATGGTTGAGAACCTCCTTCCTTGGTGATCCCATTTAAGGAAGACAAAATCAAAACCTCCACTGAGGCCTCTAGATTTTCATGACCATAGATAAATACACACCAGCGTGTCTCCCATTTGATTGTGCACTCCTTCAGTGGGATTTATCCCGCACTTGTCCTATCTGATGGGTAGGGTCCTCAGAATATGTGTGGTTCTGCATAACATTGGTAAAAATGACACAAAACATGAGGTTATTGCTAGGTACCTCCAAATTTTAGACATGATGGCATTCCTTGTCCTTTCCTCATCATCTCTAAGACTAGGCACCTCCACTTTTAGATGGTGGGGGTGGTGATTTTCTTTCCCTTAGATGGGGTTTAGTGACTTATCCTCCTCTATACTCTAGAACTGAGAATAGGGAATCACTCTTGGAGAAATCCCCTAGTATTTCTTGAAGTATATCATGCCCCTTATATATTTCATCCCCTGGGTTATGAAAACAAAATAGGATATGGGCACATCAATTACCTTTCTCTCTATCATAGCCTCAGCCTCATCCACTGGTAGAAAAATGAGATCAAGTGGTTTGTCATATATTACACTTCCTCTTATTTATGACACTAATAAAGACTCATGTGTTTCTAAGAGGTTAGTGATGATCATGACATCTTCATGATCAAATTCATGCCTTTGTAACAATTCATGTCTTGGATCTTCCTCTCACCTTCCTCCAGAGGGCCTCTATATGAGTGGGTCCTCAAAGTCATGTATCCATCTAAAAGGGACATATAACTTTCAAGAAGAACCTTTATAGATTCTCTATAGGTTTGGGTAGTCAAATCAATGTATCTATATCAAAGGTCCATATTCCCTGTGAGACTCATGAGGGTATCCTCCATAGGTGTAAGTACCAAATTTTAAAATATGTGGGATTTGATTCCCATATAAATGGGATACATAGGAAGCCTCCCTAAGGTCCAAACCCAAAACCCCAAATTCAACCTAATTTTAGTATTTTAAAATAATTTAACAAGGATAGAAAATAATTCATACAATATATGAATCAAACTAACAAAACTTTATTCATTCATAATCAAATATTACTATGAAATTATATGAAACTATGTATTACATACCAGGGATTACTACATTACATGGATGATCACATCCCTTTAGAGGGAATAAAATAAAATGAAGCAATAAATACCAAATAATAATATTTTTACTACTAGGAAATCCCCTTGATCATCTTCACCCTTGAGCATTGCAACCAGTAGATTTAAACCTATGATGATAAAAATCATCATTAATAGATAAAGAATTTTTTAAAAACCTAAATGAAGATTAATGGAATCACATGTTTGATATAAGATGTTAGAATATAATGAATTTATAGAGAGTAATAGGGGTAATTTATCTATTATATGACCGTTATAATAGGTACATAACCATTACATATTATACTAGTAAACAAATTATCAATTGAGAATAACTAGTATGATATCGATACAAATAAAACTATTTAGATTATAAATATAATAAATTATTTTATAATAGAATAAAATTATATAAATTCATTTATGAAAACATATTTTATTCTAAAAATATTTATTTACTTAAATTATGAATTTTTAAATTTTTTACTTATAATAAATGTTTTCAATTAAATGGATTGATAAGAATAAAGTTATGATTATTAAAATTAACTAATAACATTAATTAATTACTTAATTAACTACAAGGAATAAAAATTTAATTATTAATAGTGAAATAAAAAAATAAAAAACATTAATTTTATTACATATTATATGTTTTTATTTAAAAGTTAAATTTCCCATATTTTGAGTTTGAAATTTAATGAAAGTTATTATTTATACACACACACACACACACACGTATATATATATATATATATATATATATTAATAATCATTCATTTATAGACTGTTAATTAGTTTTTGATGAAGATAAAATCATTTAATGTTAAAAAACCTATTTTTAAAAGTATTGTTTATTTTATATGTTGTGTACTTTAATTTTTTAAAATGATCTATGTTAAATCATAATTTTAATGAATTTATTGTTTATGTATATATTCAAACAAATTATTAATCATCTAATGATTATTTCTAGTTATGGAATAAAACTAAATTCATTTTATGCTTAAAAATACATTTTTCTAAAAAAAATACACATTATACATTCTTATAAAAAAATAATTTAGATAAATTTTAAAAATTGAATATAATAAAATGAATTTTATAATTTTAATCATCATTTCAAAATTATTTAATAAGATTAATTTCATTTTTATTCTTAAAAATAAGTTGTTGAGGTAGAAATTGAGTTACCACGGTAATGGTAAAATGATGTAAAATAGTTAAATTAAGGGGAAATTCCTAAAAATATAAAATAAAAATATCTATAAATGAGTTTATAAAGTAATTATCTACCTTAAATTATCTTTTCTCCATTATTAGTTCACTTTGGATCAAATTTCTATGAGAAATTACATTACTTATTCATTAAGTATTGGTATTTGTGAAAATGGAACTCAAAATCACCCATAAAAGGAACCCTCCTCTACCCAACTCAAAGTACACCTTTATGTAAGTTTAATCTTGTATCGCTTACTAAATTATCTCCTTAATAATCCTCTCTCACATTGGGTAGATTCTATTCTTAATATAAAACCATGATTCTTTCAAAACCAAAAAGGCTTCCAATAAAAGATTCAATTTCATCTTTGTAAGGAATAATTTCTTATCATTTATTTTCATTTATCTTATTCTTATATGTAACACATCAATACTTTATGATATATTTCTTCTAAAACACGCTATTTATTTTCATCTATTCTTAATATAAAACCATGATTCTTTCAAAACCAAAAAGGCTTCCAATAAAAGATTCAATTTTAGCTTGTGATACGCACAACCCCGAGTCTATCGTATTTTTCAAATTAAATTCACAGAAGTTGTAAAATATAATTTTAATGAAAAATTTAGTTTTTTAACTACTACTAATTGGTTTCACTATTCATCCAAAATTTATGTTTTTCAGAAAAAAAAAACAAAAATTCAGACTAAGCTATATTTGAAATTATGAATTCAAAAATTATATCTATTTTTCCAAATTCAAAACATATAAGTGGAATTAATTAATTTTAAAATTAATTCCTGTTATCAAAACAAATAGCGTGTTTTTAAGAAACCATAACTATAAAAATATTGATACTTGTTTATGTCAAATTTCAAAGTGAAATTAATTCCACTAACCAACATTGGATTAAATGTTAGAAATATATTTCTATTTCACTTTAAAACCAATTAAAAAGATATATAACCTTATAAATAAATTATATTATATGTCACTTTTGAATTAAAATACAATATTTTTCACTATTCATTAAAAATGAACATTATCGGAAAAATACCAAAAAAATTACCCAAAGTAAATTTTGATGTCCCCATCCTAATGAAGGATTATATTTGGTCATATAGAATTTATTAAATTGACCAAAACTACATTTAAAAATGGTTTTCCATTAAAAGGCGATAATTTGGCCTTTTAATATAAATTTGGCTTAAAATTAGATTCATTCACATTTTAAGCCTCTAAATTTTATTAGATAAATTTAAATAAATTTAAAAACTAGTATTATCATATTGTAGTTAGTTTCTTTCATCCATTACAATATAATGTCTTGGATTTAACTACTATTTAAAATAATAATAATATATTATTAGTGTGCAACAGAAGATTCCAAAGAAACTTGTGGTTGCATATCGGGTACGCTATCGAACATAGCAACTCTATTAAAGTAAAAATAATATTTAATTAAAAAATATTAACAAATTTTAAATTCACTTATTATTCATTTACTTGGGATGTCACAATAGAATAATATGAAAACCTATAAAACCCCTAGGAAAACCAAAAAACCCGTAATGAACAATGAAAATAATAAAAAGTCATAACTGACTTTTGAAATCCATCCAAAACTCAAGGAATATTGGATAGATGGTACAAAATCATGGAATCCTAATAAATACTATTACATACCCAAAAAAATACAAAAAACAAGAATATATTCTAAAAACCCTAGAAATAAATGGAATAAAATAAAACAAATGAAATTTATTCGACCCCATAAATTCATTATAAAACCTAATAAAACCATAAAAACAATAAAATATATTATAAAACATAAAAAACTCTAGAAGATTATGATTAAACATTGAACCCCTTAAATACCCAATAAATTCATATATACCCTTGGGAAACCCAATATATATTGAAAATAACTGATTGTTTTTATCATAGTAGTCAATAAACTTACCTAAATTAGTAAAACCACTGGATTTATAGTATAATTTTTTAAACTATTTTTTACTCTTATAGTAGATAATGTTAATATTTGATATTCCAACTAACCATTAACATATTTTAATAGGACAAGCCATTTGTGGTGAACCAACAAAAAAATGAATGTCCCCTATTTATTTTTTAAATCTGATTAATGTATATGATGAATTTTGATACCTTCATTTTATTCATTTCAACATTATAACAATATAAAATTGTAAGGTAAGATTAATATAATACCATAATTCACATACCATGATTGGGTGCATTCAAAATGTTTATAAAACATGCGTTATCAGAGCGACTATGTGATCATATTAATTATCATTATTTTATAGGGATTTCGACACGTGTTTCGTGGTTAATATAAAAGGATTTTTTGATTGATGGATAAAATTACATACATATTTAAAATTTTTATGAGATCCTACTTATGATATCATAAGATTAATGTCATCAATATTTTATTACATGGAATACTAGTCACTAATACTAAATAAATTTCTATAACTATTGTTGAAATGACATTTTTTTATCCAGATATGATGGAATAAAATCCAATATTTTCTTCTATATCATACTAAATAAAAATGAAAATGAATAATTTCATATTATATAAGTTTAATTGGGTAAAATAAACTATATTTATCTAGGGAAAATCATTTTCAAGGAGGCTATGTAGTGATCACTTCATAATTAGTTCTATTATATGACGATGTGCCCATATGAGAAAATGTATTCACACATCAATGGATTTTTTTTAGGAAACTATGTTTACTGTTATTATATGATTGAAATTGTTATTACTAAAAATATTCTTAGAATAAATTCACTCCAATAAAATAAAAATGTATTGGATCTTAGAGAAAAGTATATTAAAAATGTGACTATTTTTGACTTTAGCTGAATAAGTGTCAAATATAATCTTTTAGTAAAACACGTGAACATAACTAGACAATTATCAAACAATATTTTATTAAAATAGTTTTTTGAATATGGAGATAAATTAATGAGGAATAAATTATAAAGATATTAGTTATGGATTTCTATCATTGTTAGTGTGCATAAGATGCAAATTAAAATACAAGTAATAAGTACAAAAATAATTTTTTACTAATTTATCCAAAATATTGGAAAATATATGAATTATGTCAATGAAAGTGTTGAAAATAAGTAAAAAATATGATATGGAATAAACCTTGAAAATAAGGATTCTAATAATGTTGATCATTAAATCATATATAACAATAAAAAATATGTTATTGTTGAAGAAAATTATGATTAATGAAAAAGACTAGTTAATGTGAATACATGGTAGAGAAATTGAGATCATAATAAATGATGAATAATTAGTGATTTAAATAGTAAAGAAAACATGTCTGAAAAATTAAATGAAGAGAAACCTGACAAAATATTCAACATGAAAGAAAAACATATAGGATCACTTGGTTAATAATACAATCAACGTTGGAAAAATTCAATGACTTGTAGTTTGGTTAATGAATATCAAATATAAATTGACCTATATGAAAAAAATAGTTAGAAATGGGAAGGGAAGAAAATTGGTCTTTTAAAGATATATGTAATGAATTTATTTCTTTTTTGAAATAAATTAATGAATTAAGAAAAGTAATCAATGATATGAATACACTGTTATGATAAATAATCAATAAGGATGAATGTATCTTGAAGAGGGGTATTTTAGGAAGATGATCGATTCTAAAATTAAAATAGATAAGGATAATAAAATATTAAAAAATCATGATATTATATGATAATTAAAAAATCATAAGGGAATTAAAGGTAATTAAAGATTTAATGAAGATAAAATATATATAATCATAAACTTATATTTGGGTTTGGGTTTAGATATGATTTTTATACATCCAAATATCATGATGATTCTTTGAAAAATAAGGGAAAATAAAAAATTAGTAAAACCTCCCTAGTATCAATGTTACACCAATAATTAATAATGTACTCTTAAGAAGGAAACAGGTTGAGTGGGAAAATGAAAATATCTTTCAAAAAATAAAATTACCATTATATTATTTTTTTAGATGTAATATGACATAGTTTATAGAAGTAGAATGTTATTTTAGAGGTTATTCTCCTAGATTCCAAAAATTTATAAAACTGTATTCCTCATTATATATAATAACTATAGTAACTTTTACTCTTATAATGGTTCTTATGGTTATTAATAGTTTATAATTTATATGGAATGAAGAAATAATTCATAAAAAATGGGATGAAAATGAAAAATTTATGTATATGACCATATGAAACTTTCTTGGAAATATAGATTCTATTAATTAGAGAAAGAAGAGTATGAACATGAATGTTATGATTAATAAAATTAAGAGATACCCCCTTGTATTACAACTGAAGTTGTAATGTAATTGATTGATAATTTTTGCAATTAGATGAAAATATTCATAATGTATTCACTCTTCGAAACAAAAAATACATTAATATGTATTCTTGAAAATGGGGTTTTATCCCTCTTTATTGGTAATATAAATATTTTTTTGAATATCAGGATTTTAGTTGATGGATGAGTCCTCTTTGGAAATTATAGATCACTGAAAATTAGTAATACCAAATGATAATGTTATCTAGGTGAATACTGACTAATAAAAATAATATTTATATGAACATGTTTTAATAATATCTTATTAGTATTATACAAAAATATTACTATATATTAAATTTCTTATTCTATCAGTATATTTATTATATCTAGTGTTAAAATGGTGACTCTTTTTTGAATTAATGGAGATCCAATAGACATTTTTATCATTTATTTTACAAGGAAAAAATTATTGATTTAGTGTTTTGGAGGAATAATATTGTCTTTGGCATGGAATAATTGTGAAAACATTTTAAAAAATGGTGAAATTTCAATAACAAAAGGATGAAACGAATAATAATAAATGAAATGAAATTACGAGAAGACATATGATACATTTGTTAAATCATGGAAATTTGATAAATCCTTATTGGGTAATGAATAACATGGCCTCAAATCATCAAGATATGACCCATACAGACGTGCGTAGATCTGGGAAGTTTCCTTTAAAATATTGTTGGGAGTAATTCATTCATTTCATTTCAAATTATTAAAAAATTGGTTTTTTCATATTTATGCATGTTATGATAGATGTGATTAAGTGTATTTAGATTTTTTAAAGGATATCTAAAAATTATACAAATACAATAATGAAATTATATATATATGATAAGAGAAAATAATATATATCTCTCTAGTTATAAAAATATTTTAGAAACATGGAAAAATATAAAATTCACTCCGATGACAACACTATATAAAATGATTGTAGTAAAGGTGAGATCAAATAGTATACAACATAGCCAAAACATTTCCATTGAATGTGTAATCTCTCCTATCTACTGTAAAAAATTCAGGCATGAAGCATCTTATAGAAAAAAGTCATTTCAACATTGCATATAGTTGGTTATATGGTATTATATGTGAAATTGTTAAAATTCATTATTGAAACACTTTAGAATATTCAATAGAAATTATAATATTCAGAATAATGAAGGAAATAAAGGAAAGTAGGAACAACAACTAGATAAAGGGATAATTTAGGGCACTCATTCAGTTTTAGGATTATGAATGTATAAAAAAATTTACTCTATTATATAATGTGTTAATGGGAACATTTTTAATGAAAATGATGGAAATATATATGGAATTTCATATTTGAGTGCAGTATGTGATGGGGATGATGAATTGTTAAAATATTTGTGTTGATCTATGTTTCCAACATGTGAAAATGATTTAAATATTAAATCCTTGGTTTGTGGGGATAATATACTAAGAAACAATTTGAAAGATTTTTTTTCAATCCTTAAATAAAATTCAGTGATTTTTTTTGAAAAAGTGATCGAGTATTCAATATAGATAAATTTTATCACTTTGATATGGTCTATAAAACACGACAATATCCATGGATAGGATGCCATGCTAGCTCAACATCACAAATATTGGTTCATGGTCAAATGGGTTGGGGAACTTGTTATCCATAATAGTAATGGGGATGTAGGAATAAGGTAATGAGGGGTGGAATGCGCATATAATAGTGTTCCACCTCACATGGGTGATAATTTGAATAAATTACATCATAAAATGGTATAGAGATATGGATGAGGATCAGAGAAGACTAAGATGCTCCCATTCAACTGGTCAATGGAAAAAATATCATACTTAAATGAAATATTTTTTGTGAAAATAATTATTGGTGACATGAACTATTCAGAATATGGAATAATATACATAAAAATTGGTCCATTTTAATATTCAATGACACTATATTTTATAGGGTCCTGTCCATGGCACATATAGTTATGATGATGTCCCAAGGGATAAGAAATTTTTTATAATGTAGCTATGAATTTTATTAAAGACTGTTGGTTTTTAGTAAAAAATTAGAATAATAAATTTCTAGGATTATATTTTTCCACACATTAGTAATGTAGGTTATGTCATAGTTCCCTTGTAAATGATGTAGTCTATGCCACATCCAACCTTTGGGATTTGAAACTTTCTATCTAATAACAAAAAATGGTTTTGGGATAAACTATCCTAAAGAAAGATAAACTACAATAGTCTCCTCGACATTGAGGATAGTTCATTGATATATGTGGTTCATGGATATCATGCCCCTAATCAAGAGAGTGAGTTATTCAAGGTGTTATATAATAGAATATTTGATCTGTCCCAATGATATTTTCCATTCTATAGGAAGGATAGTTGCACCACATTGATATGGTCTATGATGTACTCTATATGAATAGATTAGTACTACTTCATATAATTAATGGCCATAAAACAACATAAACACAATCAATTACCAACTTTATTATGTGAGAGGGATTTATTTGTTTAAATAATAAATGAATAATTTATATTTTGTGGTATATAAAGGCAAAAATAAACATTGGGAACACATAAAAGATAAATTGAAGGGTGAATCCAATTTTATGGATTAAAATAAATTTAAAAGCTATATTTTTTGAAACACACTCTATATACATAGATATACAAGGAGTCATATATAATGATTTTTTATAGATAATATACCAAACAAATTATTCTTGATCTTATTTTGAATGTTTAATGTTGAAGAAGGATTTGCTCTAAGAGTATCAACACCACTATAAATCAATATGTCAATGAGGGATAGAAATCCCAATGTTGGTTTATGTTCTTATAATCATTATGTAAATATGGATGATTAAATAGATTAGTGAAATAATTATTAAAAAGAGTAGTGAGATCACAAATATTATGTGTTAGTAAATCAAGAGTGTTTGTAAGGCCACTTCATAATAGTAACTTTAATGTAGTTAGATTCTATTGAATCTTTTTCATAGGTCACCATTTTTTCATACTCCTAGGATATATCAAAGTGCAGCTAAACAATGTAAAATCTTTTGGGATTTTTACTATAAGGAACACTAAATTATGGAAATTGTATAGATAAATTATTTTTTTCCAAAAAATATAGGTAACATGATCATTATCAAATAAATAACTTCCTATACTATGATTTTCCCTCATCTCATAGTGTTGTATTCTATATTATTGTAAAAATTGTTATCAAATGTGTGTTTATATATTTTCTCTCATAGGCATATAGATAAAAATATCAATTATAATATTTTTCCAATATTTTTTGGGGAAACTTTAGATGTATGGAAAAATTATTTTTGGTCAATTTGCATGTGGTATTACACAATAACCCTATATTGAATTACAAAAAATAAAAAAATGGTTCCTTTTTCAAATGATATAATTGATAATTGGATGTTCATTCCAAATAAAATAATTCATTGGGATGTTATCATTTGAATCAATCATCAAAATCATATTTCTTTATACAACCTCCAATGTTATGTGGGAAAATGTTATGAATATTTATGAGGGAAATTTGTTGTTTTGTTATGAAATATATTATGTTCTGTTGAACATGTATGTTAGTTTGGGAATAAATTCAAATGAGATTATTTATTCATTTTTATAAAATCTAAATTACATACTTGATTATATATGAGATCTTGTTGAGGAACTCATGGATGAAAATATCATGAAAAATATTGCGATGGGAACCACCTCATTTAAATTCCAAAGTTACATTTCTAGATTATAATGATATGATAAATATATATCATGAACTAATGTATATAAAACTACTCTATTATGAAATTTGAAATTAATATAATGAATAAAGAGAAAATTAATGCACCTAGGAGGTGGATTTTAATTTTATACAAAAGATATTAATCATATAAAATTCTGATATTGATGAATTTTTTGTTATGATGACATTAATTTTCACTAATCATAAATGAGGAAGTGTATTTTTTTGGAGTATGATTCTAATTACAATATTAATGTTTGTAAGGGAGACACATATTATCACTAATTATCCCAAAAAGTATAGAGAATATGATCTTTAATAAAAACAACCCATGAAGATGATGAATAAAGGATAAATCAGCTCAAAGTTGATAACATTTAAAAGAAGAAATCATCTTTTTAAATAAAAATATAGTTCAGTAAAAGTGGAGGACTAAGAGGATAAAAATTTTAAATTTGAAGGTGTGTTGATGAATATTTAAAATAATATATCAACTGGTTATAGTGATGGAAATAATGGTGTGGTTTTTTGATTTGATGATAAATAAACATAAATTAAGGGAACCCTTTATGAATATGATGTAGTTATAGAAAATACTAAGATGACCAATGAAGTGGTTCATGATTCTATGCACTAAGTGGAACAAAAAAAGATGATGTGCTAAATATAATGCATGAAATTGAAAAAATTAAAATATATATGTTCAGAAAATTAATGGAACTAACTTGAAGTGAAGCTTAATAATGATGGAAAATCTGAATCATTTATTTTTTATAAACCCATCAATGATGTAGTGATGTGAACTAATAATCTAAAAGAAGATGTTCTAAGTTTTTACTGGATTATTTGACCTCAAAAACTATTATTGAGTCAAAATATTTTGAAATGGAATAAACATTAATTTTCATCAAATATATCAAACATAATTTTGAAGGAACACATTCTAGTTCCTCATGTTTAGTGGTTTAATGTTATGAAAAAAAATCTACACATCATGAAAGAGTACTCAGAACAAGGTTGATATTGAAAAGAATATAAATGAATCTAATTATGTATCGAAGATGAATTATAATTTTTTATATTTTTGATGTATTTCATCAAAAATATATAGTAGACATACTATATGTGATCTATTTTTAGGAGTTCCTTATAGGATAAAAATCAATCCAAATAGGAATATGTAATTTCTTATCATGTATTTTCCATTAAGGGTTTTTTCTATTCCATATCAAGACATATAAATGGGTAATCATGAATTCTTGAAATCAAATAAAAATAGTACTAAAACCCAAATCTAATAAAATTGAAAAAGAATTTTTTTCGATTTTCAATTGGAAAAAGATATCAAAGTAATAGATATTGGGAATACGCACTCCTCATAGATAAGGTTGTTGAATGAGATTTATAAGAAGTTTATTTTTAATAAGGATGAATTAAGTTCAATGAAGATGCCATGATACTGGATATTGAAGAATGGGTGATCATCACATATAACTGAAAATAAAGAAATAATTTTGAATTATAATCCCCCATATGATGAAATGTTTAAATTTAATGATGATGAGGGTATTAGGATTATTTGTTCAAAATACAATTTTTTATAGGATAATATGTCAGTGGAAATAAAATTTTCATTTTCAATTGAAAAGTCATTATATTAATTGTTTCAACCAATTGATTGGCCAAATAAATGTGGTATAGTTCATTTAAAATACTTTCTTTGTTAGTGGACAAGCTAGTAAATTTATTTTTAAATTTAAAGAACCATGTGATATAAATATTTTTTTGTAGATTAAAAATTATTATTCTATGAAAATAATATAAAAATAGGTTATGACATAGATTGGTTGGTTATTTGAGCCAAACATATCTAGAGAGGTTGGTAATGAGAAATAGAGCTCATGATTTTACTCATCACACATATGATCACACTAACAAATGAGACTTATGTCAAAATGTGATGATTAACTAGATTTCCAACATGATAATGATGTTGTAGGAATCATAGTTTCTTGAACACATTCACGTTGATTTTTTTTGGGAAAAGTTCACCCAATGCAACAATTATAAGTGGATATTGCGTAATTTTTATAATTGAATATATCCAAATAAGATGGATTATTCCTATCACATAGGAGTCTATGGTATACATTTTTATTACTATATAAGAGATGATGGAGGGAAGAAAGCATGGAATGTTGATCTAGATATTTGGAACTAACAATTTGACCATATTTAAAAATTATAAAATAAAAGTGTATATAAACAACATATAATTCTATAGTATATATCAGCTTCCTAAGAACTCCAAAATATTAAGATTGTCAAAATAATAAATCGTATATTTAAAAAAATTAATTTATTATTTTTATTGAATTGTCACCTTCATAATAAAATTGAAAGGAACATTTTATTATAGTGTTTTACATCTAAAATATAGATTTATATATGAAAATGAAGAGATAACTCAATATAAAATGTGGCATTTAAAGAATAAATTACTAAAATAAATATGTGAGATTGGATGTATGTTTTTTATTTAAAAAAATAGGCAATTTAAAATGTTTTATGATCTAGGATATGAGATAATATTTGTTGGATAGTAGTCAATGAGAAATTATTAAATTTTTAACAATAAGTGTCATCAGATGGTCAATGAAATTAATGATATTATTGTAGTTAAAGATAGAAAAATGATATCATTACTTGAGAGAATTATGAATGAGAACCACAATGTTTGGAATCTAAGAGTTTCAATGATGTACAAGGTCCATGGGATATTTTATTTCATTTATAAAAACTATATGAAGTCTCAAATTTTGTTGAATTCACTAAAATTATAGTTAATTAATAGAAAATAATGACGATTGAAAACATTGAAATAACTATGGCTGGAGACTAGATATCCTTATTCAAACTAGTAAAAACGAAATCTCATTGATTGGTATAATTTTTATATTTGGATGAAATAAAAAAATTACAAATAGTTAAAATATTTAGGGTTGGGTGAAAGATATGAATTGGGATATGAGAAAATAGAAAAGTAAAATACATTTGAATGTGATCTATGCCCAATTGAATATAATTTCAATTGAACCAAGTTGATGTATCAATGTAATATAGGCAAATATGGAATGATGATTTGAATGGAAAATATTCTTATGTGAAATAGATATTCCCATAATGAATGAATTAAGGTAGGTGATACTTAGGAACCCATTTCATGAATTGATACAATATGGTTATTTCTATCCATTCATATTCAAAAGTGGTTCATGATATATAAAATCGATGTCAAATATACATTCATAAATTTTATTTCATAGAGTTAGAGTAATATATTATGCAATTAGATATTTTTATCATTAGTAATTATGAAGAAAAAGTATATTTTATAAGGAAGGATGTGTATGAAATCATGAAACCACTAAGGGAATATTATTCTAGATTATAAAAATGGATAAAGAATATCACATTTCATTGATTATGAGTAAGTCATAAATTCTATATAAAATATAATTATAAACAGTGTTCTATTTCTATCATTTATGATGATGATGTAAATTAAAGAGGCACATATGAAACCCAATGCATGTAGTTTTCAAATCTCTTGATGTGTGAGTTGATGATATCTCTAATTGGGGAAATATCATTTTTTTCAATGATTGTTTTATTTTGAATGTGTATATGCGATATTTATATCAGAAAATAAATAAGCCAATGTGGTTGTAAGAAAATTTCTTATGGTTGAATTAATGATCATAAAATCTCACTTGGAGATAAGATTGAAATTATCAAATATGAGTTTCGAAATAATTTTATGTTACCATATATTGGGTAATAATTGAATATTTAATCTATTTTATATCCACATGACATGATATATTATTTTTTATTAGTTAAAATAATTATTTAGAGTTGTGCAAAGGAAATGAACTTGATATTTTTGTATTTCTGTTTTATAATAATCCAATACAGAACTATTTTTTGTTTGATCACAATGATTTACAACGTAATTTTTCCAGATTATCTAATACATATTTTGGTGGTTTTCTATATAATCAAAAATTAACTTTCTATGATTATTTTTTTTCTTTTAAACTCATGTATTTAATGGAAAATAAAGAAGAAAAATTTTATTTCATTGATCCCAATAGAGGATGAGTGCATTTCTCATAATCAATCATGCATAATTTTTTATTGATAAACCCATAACATGATGATGTTAGAGTAAAATTATGTTAAACCATTAAAAATATATGGGAAAAATAATGACTGACATTAATAAAAAAAACCTATCCAATAATCATGTATCACACACATTATGCAAAAGTTTCATTTTATATTGTGTAAATTAGAGAAATTATTTTTGGTTTTATAACAAGTTTCAAAATAGGATCATGTTAAAGTTATCATGAGAAAGGAAATTCTCAAAGTGATATTTGAGAAGAAATTGATGTCTAATAGATTATATCAATCTATATCGACATAATTGAATTTTATATGGACCCCCACTCACCATAATTTCATTAATGATCATGTTATATTTTTTCACCTCAATATATTTGTTTTATTATCCCATCAACCCAAAATTTTAGAGTATTGAAATCAATTGGTTTACTTCCATGGGGTGATAGAAATTTCTGTTTCTGTTTAATTATTGGATAAAAAGAATATAAGTACTGAAGGGTATCTTAATATTAATTCATTATGTAATTTCTTGCGGTCAAAATGATTATATGGTGATCATGAAAATAACTTCATTTAATTAATTATTTTAAATTTATTAGTACCAAATTGGGATTATAATTCAGGATTACCACAACATGGATTATATTTTTGAAATTTGATACATTAAAAAATAGTTTTGGAGTGTCTATGAAATCCAATAGAAGCCAAATGGGGGATATTTCTTTTTAACAAAATCCACTTTTTATCTTATGTGTGTTATGTTTGATGAAAATGTTAAAATAATATGTTTTTTATAGTAATTTTCTCACAATATTACTGGTCTCACAAACATAAGGCTATCCATTTCTAAATAGTCATGGTAGACCACACTCAAGCACATTATAAGAAACACAAATACTTTTGGGGCCAAGGAGGTCATCATACAATAGTAGCACTATAAATGTAGGAATGTTAGAATATTGGTCGATGTGAAGATGGGGAATTGGGTAACACCATAAGGGATATAATATGGAAGAAGTGGTCTATGTCATGGGGAGTTATTAGAGAGAACATCTAGAGTTATCCCCATTACTTTCATCCTTCACATAAATATATCTAAACCAAAAAGTCATGTCCAGTCCTCCCCTCATATTTCAGTGTGAGTTGTGTATGAAATCATGATATCACTAAGGTAATAGTATTCTAGATTATAAAAATGGATAATGAATATCACTTTTATTTGATTTTGAGTTAGTCATACATTCTCTACCAAATATAATTATAAAAATTGTTCTATTTCTCTCATTTATGATGATGATGTAAATTTAAGAGGCACATATTAAACCCAATGCAAGTAGTTTTCATAACTCTTGATGTGTGAGTTGTAGATATCTCTAATTGGTGAAATGTTATTTTTTTCAATGATTGTTTAATTTTCAAAGTGTATATGTGATATTTATATCTGAAAATAAATATTCCAATGTGGTTGTAAGAAAATTTAATATGGATTAATTAAATAACATAAAATCACATTCAGAGATTAGATTGAAACTATCAAAGATGAGTTTTGAAGGAGGAAACCATTACATAGATCGATGTAGAACATAACAAAAAACAGGGTACACGGCCAAAAAGAGATCCAAAATACAAAAGGAAAAAAAATCATAGCAAGATCAATCCAAAAAGTCTCATCTCCCCCGTTAATTGAAAATGCAACATCGAAGTCAGGCAAGATGTTGCGTCACCCTCTCTACAATGAAATGTGTCATGCTGGAAACACAGCCAAGGCATAACACTCCTCCAACTCACAATGACAGATGAGAGGGGGACTAGAGGATAGGTTCCATCACACCTATCTCTCTTTCAAGCCACCCCTATATTTTGGGATCTCATATCCTAGAGGTTGGTATGTCATGAAAATATATAAATAATGCAGCCTATTTGATGTGAGATGTGGTTCAAAGAGATAATTCCTGAAATCATGAGAGATAGTTTTTGAAGGATTTATCTTCTAATATTTAAATCTGGTGAAATATAGTTTCTAGAAGTAATTACTATTATTCGTGCTACAAGAATGGTGGATATTATATAATAAAAATGGCTACACCATATTATATGTGAAATGAGATATAATGTATTAGGGAATTCATGGCCATGCGACAAAAATTCCATTAATTAACTTGGTATTTTTATATTATGATAGCTATGAGTTTAAATGTAAAATAACAAATTTGGAATCTATATTTTATGAATATCCAAGTTAACATAGTGGACACATTATATAATCCTTAATATGTAGGTATATATCACATCTATTGGATTTAAATAAATATTGAATACATCACCGGTGCTAACAATAATATATGTAGCCAATAATTTATTTTTATAAAAGTGAATTTTATAATGAATATTTATAAGGTATTCAACTATATCATTTTTAATAAGTCTATGTTCAAATAAGTATTAATTCTATGAGTCTCGTCCTTGATGGAAATTATCATTTTTTGGTTGATGATAAATTCTAATGGTATTGTAAATTTATAACATCCTTATCTGATGTAGCAAGTTTCAATATACATACAATTATGTTATTTATTGAATGAGATCAATGATTTTTAAAAACATACCATATAGTTTCCAAAGAGGGTAAGTGAGACCACTAATGTTTTTTAAAATTAATGATGGGTACTGTAAGTGAATTTGCTGAAAATGTGAATTTTCATTTATACACCTTATTTGGGTGATGTTGTAGGAAAACAAAGAAAAATATATTTCTTTTTACAACATTAAACACCCATTGAGGGAATGATATAGAGAAAAGTATGTATTTCTCAATGAATTATTACTATATCCTTATCAAAGAAATCCAAAACATATCTCCAAATTAACACTTTTTAATTACTATTATATCATCTAAAGGATTCCATTTTAAAGAGTGGATAAAATAATAATGTTTATGAAACTATTATCAATGTTAACAAATTTAAGGAAAATAAATATATTAATAGGGGAACAACATAAATCATATCTATATTTTCTTATGTGGAACTATCCTTTTATAAATAAGTATTAAATGATAGATCATGAATCACTTCGATAAATGGATAGTCAGACCATATTATGAAAAATCTAACTTGAGAGACTATGGTTATGTCAAGGGATTAAAATTATCAAGGAAACACATGTGTAAATAAATATTAACATGATGAAGATATAAAATTGATCTAAAAAATGTAGCATTTTTGTGTTAGGGGTTTCCATTAGTTGAAGGATTGTTTGTTGAATAAATATTTCAATTGATGGGAAGACATGTGTTTATAACACTCATCCACATTATGGTTTTATAGGGAAAATATATTATATATGACTTTATTTCAATAAAAAATTTGTAAATTGGATTCTCAATGGATAATTTTATGTTGAACAACCTATGGGTTTTCTAAACAATGTTGATAAGACAAATGTATATTGATTGAATATGAAATTTTATCAATTTAAATTTCAAACTCAATCATCATATGGCTCGATTGAAATATTATTAGTAAAAATATAAAATAGAATTGATAGATTTGATCACATTATTTTATTTGAAATTTACCTAAGATGAATATTTTACAGTGATAAAAATGTTTATGACATCCTATATGGATGATAAAAGAATTATTATGTGAATTAACGTTATCTTTTAATGTCTATAGAGTTTGAAAAGCATTGATCATGGAAATCAAATTTTTTATCAAGATGAACTATATTTAGAGATAATTTTAATAATTATTTTCACAAGATATATAAGAAATAGTGTTCTTATATAATTTTGAGATATGTGGAAACAATTCAATTTTAAATCAAATAATTATCAGAACCATGTTGGGTAAACATGAAGATGAAAAATAAATTACTAAAAATCATTACATGAAGATTAATTTTTTTAATATCATATAAATATTACCAGATACATTCATCATTACATGTTCTTCTTGAAGTTCCTACTGTATATGGTAAGGATTCTAGTGGGAGATGAGGTATGTAAGGAGCTTAGTGGGGCAGATTTTGGATGATACAAAATTCTTTAGAGATGTGATGAAATTGTTATAAGTGATCTCCTTTTATAAGGGAGAGGAGGGGCTCTTTAGGAAAGTGTAAAAACATTATTTTATTATATAATTAAATTCTATTTATAATAGTCACAAAATCATTATAGTCGAAGATAATATGACTCATGGTCGAAATACAATCAAGCAATAAAAATTTTACAGGTTTTGGATAATATTTTAATCATTATGATCTTATTTATTTAAATATTTTAATTAATGTGGTAAATACTACATCATTATTGTGTCATAAATAATATAATTTATTTGATGTATAAAAATTTTAAAATAATTACCATGATGTAGGAAATATTTTTATATATATAATGAATATTTATAGTCTAAAGGATAATTTATATAACCCATTTTAAAAATTAATTTACTAAAAGATATTTGATTTTCTCATTTTTGTCTTTACATTAAGTAAATTAATGTAAATTGTCATTATCACTCACAAGTTGCTCAATTGGGTGCCAATATCGACCCAAATATGACAATGGTCTAACATGACACAACCAATATGGTTTGGACAAATGATAATGTAATTTTTAATTATTATAATATTCTTTTTACCTTGAATTACCTTATTTACTTTTAACCATGGTAAATAAAAGTCAATACATAAATAATTAATATATATTATATGTATTTCATGATTAAAATTATTTATATTATGGAACCATGTTCAATGTACAAGGACCAAAACTACCAAACTAAAACATGCATGAAAAACTAAGCAATTATCACCCAAAATAGTGATTTTAATAAATAATTTTTAACAAACAGGAGATAAAATGTTGTAAATGTATAATATATGGTATGATATATTTTTTTATATTTCTATAATACATTTATAATCAATATATATTTATTATATTGTATTTTTGGACACATTCAAATGAAATCAAACCTTAAGTAAGGGTTTATTTCACAATTTCTTCATTATTCGGGATTGTTTATGCTGAAGTCTCTACTGGGGGAATCATTTAATATTTATATCATAAAACTAATATATTTTCTTATCATATGGTTATTTATATAAATTACAATTTTTTCTTCATTTTTCACTCTTTAAGTACTCAAGATACTTAAACCATGTTTTTAAGGAAACCCGACTTCATTTTTATACTAGGCCAGGAATATTTTTCTCCTATATCCATATTTTCCTTAAAACAATTCAAGAAATTTTTTAGTATTATCTAATAATTTATTAATGAAATTTATACCCATGTTTATACAAAATGAGTTAAAATTAATCTTCCAATCATTTTCCGAATGAGGAACTTTTTGACTTTCTACCAAAAATGTGAAAAGAATACTTATTTTAACATACTCGGCATAAAAAGATTTTCCCTCCATCATAGACACTCATTGATTCTAATATTTATTTAATTTTTTAAATGATTATTTTGAAAAAAATCTTTTCTTAACATTATTTAAAATTTTATATTTAAAAAATTATTTTTAAATTAAAAATGGTATTTTACTCAAGATTTTTTTAATGAAATTTTTATGGTTTTTCTATTCATCAGAAACAATAGAACTTATTTTACATATGATCCACTATATATATATATATATTGTAATGATACCATCCTTATTATTTTTTCAGATGGTTTATAATCAGTTTGACTAGGAATTCACTATTTTTATACCATTCACCATATTACTTCGGATGGTTTATAATTGTGTTTATTGATTTGGGAGATTATTAATATTTCATACACTAGTTTTTCAATATTAATATTTACATTGGTTATATTTCACCCCTTTCATATGAGGAATTAATTGGACTTGGTAAGTAATGTGTGCGGAACACTATAGCCTCTCGATGCATTGGTAGGTCTCATGAGACAAACTAGCTTGGTAATTTGGCTGAGGTCTTACCCATTTATATAAGATATATTGGAATAAGGCCTTTATGGTATGTTTATGATGTATGTAATTATAAATTCCCTTATTATGATATTAGTTATTAATTTACATGTGATAATTTTATTAGTTATGACATCCATGGATTAGTTTTAAGCTCACGTGATTGGTTATATGAAATTATTTGATCCTTATTTATTTTTGTTATATTATTCTTCATGCTCAAGATATTGATAAATGGAATGTGTTTTCATATATTTACCATGCCATATTTATTTTTCTATATTTATTCATAACATCTTATGTTGTATTCATACCCTTAATGAGTATACGATCTCACTCATTTCCAATGTTTCCTTTCCCCAAGATGTTAGAAAGTGTATTGTGATTGATATACAGAGATATGATAAATAGAATAATGGTGTTCTCAAAGAAAATACTATAATTTATTTTAAGTTTTCAATTATGATATGATATTCAAGTATTTATCTAGTTTTCCAAGAATACTAAACTATTCATCTCTTTTGGATTAAATCACTTGTATCTTATTTCAATATAATAAAGTAACCACCAATTCCAGGCTACTAGGGCCAGAGTATTTATATTTGGTATTAGAGAAAGTTTATTCTAAACATTAAAATTTTTATTTAGGAAAATATATATAAGGAAATATATCCTTATGATTGAAATTAAGGATAACTCTAAGTATATGATAATATCCTAAAGTTTTATTAAGGTATAGATTAAGTGGTTTCCCTAGAAACACATGTATGTATAGACACTATAAGTGGATGTGGATCTGGCATAGTTGTACCTAGGGGTAATATATCCAAAAAAGGGATATTGGGATTTAACTCGATCATCACCTAGTGAACGGGAACAAGCCTTTTTTCATACTTAGTTTGAAACTCCTGTGGGATATGTTTGTGTTAATTAACATTTTTTTACAAAACATTATAAAGGATTTGAAAATATTTTTATGATTTGAGAATATTCCCAAAAAAATCAATTTTATGATTTTGAGATTAACTATGCATAAAATTTTCAATTTATGTTAAGTTTTTTACTATATTTGAAATTATACATTATGATTCATAATATTATGATCTAATTTAGTGTACCCCATTTTTTAGAAATGACACATGGTGTAAGGAATGATAAATATACCAATGAATGTAATCTATATAGGGATTTCCCTCTTGGGAAGGATAATGAATTTGGAGATAGAGCTTCAACTGGAGTTGAACAAATTATAACTATATTAGGGTAATTGACTTAGGTTATGACCAATAACCTTGCATGTATGGAGAAACCTACTAATCCAAAATTCATTGTAAGAATACTATACTGCTTTATACATAAACAACCTATATCATTTAGTGGGACTAAAAATCCATTTGTATCAAAGTAATGGAGAAGTTACTTAGAGAATATATTAATCACCATGGGAATTAATGAAATAGAGAAGGTTTCCATGGTATTTTATCATCTTGCATAAGATGTAGATAAATGGTGGTCACTGATTCAAAACACTAAGGATGAGGAGAAAATAGTCATCATTGAATGGTAGGATTTTAAGGAACGTTTTTTTGAAAAAATATTTTCCTCATAAACAACAAGTGGATATGAATATACAATTCATAATTCTGAGAGAAAAGGAAAAGGAAACTTTTTTAAGTATGTATACAACTTTACAAGGTTAGTGGGGCATGTTGTGGACTATGTATGTAATAAAACTAGCGAGATTTACCATTTATTTTATGGGATTACTCCAATCCATCAATGGGAACTTGTCTCCCAAAACTTCTTTCCATATGAGGACATAGTATCATGTGATATCAATAAAAATAAATAATTTTCCAAGTATTGTGACTTTGATGTGAGTAAATATATGAAAAGGGTTGTTGATAACTCTATAAAATTATATATGGAAAATGGAATAAGAGAAGGGTGGAATTTCCAGCTTGTAATAAATATAGAAAGAAACATCTTGGAACATGCTTTCTCAGAATGGGGGTGTACTACATGTCTGGAAAAAAAATGCCAACATGCACATGACTTCAATGTCAAGAAATAAGCTTCCTATGTGAAATGATTCAAATGTAAGGATATGGGGAATTATTCAAATGATTTTCCAAAAATTAAGATAATTTTCCCCAAAAAATCCCAAGGGATCAAGGCTAAGCTTATTCAATCATAACAGATGAGGTTGAAGTTACTAAAGATGTGGTGGTTGGTACTTTAATGATATCCTCAAATTTGGCTAATGATTTATTTGATTTTAGATCTTCACACTCTTTCATATCTTCTAAGTTTTCCAAGAAAATTATAATATTCCCTACCACCTTAAAAAGAGAGTTATTATTTAAGACTCATATTGGAAGTCTAGCCACAATGAGGATGTGTTAGTCAGTTCCCATTATAGAATATAAACGTACCCTATTTTCTGACTTCATTATTATACCTATGGTTGATTTTGATATAATATTTAATATGGACTAGATTTAAAAATATGGTGAAAATTTTTATTATAAAGAGAATTAAATTATGTGTTTTGTTAAAGATGTGAAATTCCTTATATTTAGAGGGGAGAATTTACCATATGATTCATTTCTAAATCCACCCCCATTAACTTTTATAAAAGAGATACTTGGGGAATAATAGTAGACACAATATATAGATGGAAAAGGTGATCATCAAACTGAGGTTGTATTTATTATATAATAGTATATTGATGTATTTAATGAGGAATTACCTAGACATCCACTAGGGTGTGAGGTTGAGTTTTCTATTGATTCAATCGCTGATACAAGACCTATATCAAAAAATCCCAATATAATGGACACTGTGGAATTATTGGAGTTGAATAAATAACTAGAGTTGTTGTGTGATAAGGGATTTATACACCCTAGTGTTTTTCCTTGGGGTTCCTTATTTTTTTCTTAAGAAGAAAGATGTATCTATGAGGTTGTTCATTGATTATAGGGAATAAATGCTATTAAAATAAAGAAAAAGTATCCACTTCCTTGCATTGATAAATTATTTGATCAAATTCATGGAGCTCAATATTTTTCAAAGATTAATATTTGTTCTGGGTATCATCAATTGCAATTAAAAAATTAAAATATTCTGAAGGTGGTTTTTTGAAAAAGGTATGGATATTATGATTTTAAATTAATTCCTTTTCGATTAACTAATTCACCCTCTATTTTTATGGACTTAATTAACAGAGTATTCAAGGAATATCTTATTTTTTTGTGGTATTTATTGATGATAACTTGGTGTACTCTAAGATCTATAAGGACCATGAGAATCACTAGAGAATCATTCTTGAGACTTATATAAGAAAAGAGTTATGTGAGAAATTTAGTAAGTGTGAATTATGGATTCAAAAAGTTTCTTTTCTTGACCATTTTTTCTCCAAATATGGGATCTCAGTTGATACATCAAATACAAAGGCAGTCCAAGAATAGCCTAAACCAAAAAACATAATCGAGGTACATACTTTCATTGGTTTGGTAGGTTACTATCGGTGATTTATCTAAAATTTTTCCTGATTGGATAACTCGTTAACCAAACTTACTTGTAAATTGGTTAAGTTCACATGGAAAAAAGGAATAAGAATAATTTTTTGAAGAATTGAATAAGATACTAGTGAATTATCTACTTTTGAATCTATCATCAAGAAATAATAGATTTGTGATATATAGTGATGCATCGAAGAAGGGATATTGTTTTTTTTTTAATCCAATGCCTTGGTCAAAAATGACCAAAGCATAAATATTATTAAAAAAGAAAGATTACAAGAGTCTAAAAGACAGGATCATATTACAATATTTTTCATGAAAGGAAATAAGATCAATGGGAAGGTCTTTGAACCAAGTAATGTCCTTATTGACTCCCATGTTGGCCAGACCATCTGCAACCACATTTTCTTCTTGATAAACATGTGTGATGATATAGTTAAGATCGCTAAGTGAATGGGAGCATTCCATCCAGTGTGTAGTAGTCGGTCAAGCAAGGTGGATTATTCCATTCCAAATTGCTTGGACGATATTTGTCGAGTCACTTTCGATCCAAAGGTTATTCCAACCAAAGGATTTGGAAAAGGTAATGGAATGAATCAATGCCATCATCTCAGCTTCGAGGGAGGTGGAAATGCCACATTTACCCATGAAGCATCCAAGGATCTGGCTGTGGTGATTTCTAAAGACATCACCACACCCTACAGGTCTCGGATTTCCCTTGGAGGCGCCATCGATATTGATCTTGATCCATCCTGGAAGGGGGGCTCTCCATAACACCTCCAATGTACGATGTGGCTGACAGAAATTGGCTTTAATCATGAGATGCCTCAGGATCACAGTCATGCACGGTGTTTTGGAAACGTCCCTTTTGAATCGAGGCTACTTCTTGTATGGAAATGAGGATCCTCATTTAGATTGAATGAGTAATTATTATGAATAATAGAATTCTGATTATACCAAATCACATGGTGGAGCTCAACAACTACAGCATGAAAGAGGTTCCTGATTTGTTGAGAGACATCCATTTCAGCACATTTTTTAAGTTGAGCTTTGATATAATTAATCTTTAACCATCTACAGTCAAAAATGTCAAGAATATAGTTCCAGAGAGTAGAAGCAGTAGTGCAAGAGAGAAATAGGTGGTTAGCATCTTCCCTGTGTTGATTAAAGAATTTTCATTTAGAGTAGAGCTGGATGCCAAAAGATTGGAGGCAAAGTTCCGTAGGCACTCTATTGTGAGAAAGGCGCCATATGAGGTTGAATCGTGATGGTTTTATCCAAGGTTTGTTGAAGTTTTTTAACCAAATATAGTCATTTTTTGAGTTAAAAATAGTGTTTTTAGAAATGTTTTGAGTTGAGAATACCATTGTGAGCAGGTTCCCAAGTTAAGAAATCATTGGCGTGAGAGAAAGAGTAGTTTTCAATAAAGTTCAGAATAGTGTCAGGAAGGTGATCATGTTGAGAGTTTAAAATGTATCTAATAGAGCTGTTGATATTATCATGGGTTTGATTAGGAGGAATCATGGAAATTAAATTCATACAAGTCCAGTTATCCAACCAGAATTTCATGGAGGAGTCTTTGGAGACCATCCATCTAGAGTTATGCATAATATTAGTGAAGGTGTTTTTTATGGAAGGCCAGATAGATGAGTTAATGAAGTTCGAATTTCCCATTTTAAGTTTATCAAGAAACCTATTTTTTAGAAAGGAAATACCTTCGGAGTTATTGTGAAAAATGTTCCAAGTGAGTCTTTCTTAAAGGGATTAATTAAAGTACGTGATATTTTTAATACCAATACCACCATTTCTGATGGGTTTGCAACAAGTTGACCAGGGCACAGTCACAAGTTTTCTTTCTAGAGTGCTACCAAACTAGATTAAGTTCTTTATGGTTATGTTCATTTTTTTTAATGAGTCTAACTGGCCATTTATAGAACATCATTAAATAAAACATCTTAGAGACAATAGTGGATTTGATAAGGCAAGTCCTACCTACCATAGAGAGACATTTACCTTTCCAAGAAGATAAGTGATTTAGAACTTGGTCAACAATAGTCATAAAGTGACAAGATTTGGGTCTACCCCAAAAAATGGGAACACCAAAATAGTTGAATGGAAGTGTACCTTCTTTCATACCCAGGTCACTGAGAATGTTACATTTTCTTCTGAGAGGGAAATTCTTCCCAGATAAGATACAAGATTTGTTCCAGCTAATGGTTTGACCAGAAACCTCTTCATAGTGTGAGAGCACATTTTTTAGGTTAAGAATGTTTATTTTATCCCCCTGAAAGAAAATGATGATGTCATCATCATAAAAGAGATGAGTAGGAGCGTTCATGTTTCTAGAGACATTAATGGGCTTTATTTTGTTCTGTTTGACTAGCCTATTGATCAGACGACTGAGGTTGTCTTCTGCTATCGAGAAGAGAATGGAAGAAAGGGGGTCATCTTTCCTGACACCTTTTGTGCATTTAAAATATCCTTCAGGTGTTCCATTGACCAGGATGGAGATAGACTCCAAGTTGAAGAGGGTTCTGATTGTAGTTATAAAATAAGTGTGAAAACCATAACCATGAATGAATTTGAAGATAAAACTCCAGTATATGGTGTCGAAATATTTTTTGATGTCAAGATTAATCACTATGTTTCCTCCCCAGTTATCTTTATTAAAATTATTGACACACTCAGAGGCAAGGAAAAAAGAAGTATTGTATGGATCTTCCCTTTATAAAACCAAATTGGTTCCACGAGATAATTTTGTTCGTGAGAGTGGAAAGTCTGTTGGAAATGATTTTTGTGATGACTTTAAAAAGGGTGTTGATAAGAGCAATGGGTCTAAACAAATGTATCTCAGAGGCGTTATCAACTTTTGGTATCAAGGTGAGAAACTGGGCATTTAGGGTGTGAGGGAGAACTCTGTTGTTTAAGAAGGTTTTTACAATTTTACAAACATCAATCTAAATCACATCCCAATAATGCTGGAAAAAACCATTGTTGAAGCCATCAGGGCCTGGGGCACTATCAGGATTCATACTAAAGACGGTGTCTTTGATTTCATGATCCATCTGGGTGTTAAGATGGAAGGAGTTGTCCTCATCATTGATCACAAGGGGAATGAACTCAGGTAGGAGAAGTTTTTTTATATCTGGACCATTGACAATGGTTTCATAGTGGGAGATGATATGATGAGCGATGTCATCCTCATTGTCAAGGAGCCTGCCTCCATCCATTAAAAGAGTTAACGGAATGTAGGCCTTCCTGATTATTTGAAAAGAATTGGAAAATTTAGTATTTCTATCACCGTCTGTTAAATATTTTTCTTTAAATGTTTTTTTTCTCATATTTTTATTGAATGTGAGAAGGGAATTAAGTTTGACCACAATTTTTATTTCATGAGTAGGATCAGTGTTGAGATAATAGGTGGTGTTTATGTTTTGAAGATCATTGAGATCTTTCTCAAGAGTCATGATGTCATTATTTATTTGTTTGGCTTTATAGATACACCATATTTTTAGAGTCTGTTTTAGATGTTTTAATTTGAGGCTACAGTCAAGGACATCATTGTTACGAGAAATTGAGGACCAAAAGTTTTGACTGATATGAGATCACTCGTCATTAGTTAATCAAGCATTGTTAAATCTAAAAGGCATATAGGGTTTCATGTATTTGGTGGAGACACTGACCAGGATGAGGTGATGATCAGATTTCAGCCTATAAAGAGTAATACTGGAGATTGTGTCCCAATTATCTAAAGAAAGAACATTTGTGAAGGCTTTGTCCAGCTTAGAGGAAACTACTTTGTTGTAGTGCCTTCTATACCAAGTGTATTTTTCACCAGTGAGATTGATTTCTATGTGTTTGTTGTCATCTATTGAGGTTTTAAATTCTCTTATGGAAATATAATCGTGAGAGGGTCTAATTTTCTCACTTGAGTTGAGAATGGAATTAAAATCACCAATAATAAATCAGGGTGTATTAATATTTGTTCCAAGATAAGAGAGGTCATTCCAAAGCGTTCTTATTTATTGGTATCTATTCTTATCATAAACAAATTAGCAAAAAATCCATGTGTCATCAATATTAAAATTGCAAGAATCTGATCAGATATATTATAGACACTATTATTCTATAAAGAGAAATGCAAGAAAAGCCATAAAGATTCTGCATTAATGTTATTAGTGATTGCACTAGTAAAAACATAATTTTTTTGACATAAGTAAGAGTATTTAGAGTCATAATTTATTTTTTGTCTCTACAATAGCAAATAAAAGAGTCTGATGAGTGAAAATCATTGTTTTTTACACAATAAAGGTGTCATAGTTATCAATTCTCTGACAATTCCAAAAAAGGATCTTCATTAAAGTTTAGTTTTGGGGTTAGAACCCCCTTTTTTCTTTTTTTCCAGAGCCTTTATTTCTTGAAGATCTTCTAACTTCCTAATTATCAAAGGTATGTTCTTTATTATTTCTGGATTTTGTGGTATTATTCATAGCAGGTTCACATATCAGATTACACATAGTATCTATAGGCAGGGAGAGAGTTGTACCTGGCACCTGGGAAGTGGCTGCATGCTATTTCTTGATGTTGTCCAGGTCTGGATAGCACTGCATTTTCTCCACAGAAACATTCATAACCTGCATGGGATTAGTTTTCTGTGTTGATAATTTTCTATTAAGATCAACTAGTTCAAGTGCCATGACATAAGTATTACAGGGTTTATTTAGAGTCTCAACACATCCAGAAATGGCAGGTTTGCTTATAGTGTTATAGTGCGGTGGAAAAATAGAAGCTGGTTCATAGTTTTTCATTTTGATTTCATTCTTTAGGCTTAGAAAGGTGCCTTTGTTAGTAGGTTGCATTGCTGAATCCTTAAGGTTTGGAACTGTTTGTTTCGTGTTATAGGACAACATGGAAATAATATTAACACTAGACCCATCAGATGAGGAATGTGTAACAGTAGAGATGCTTATAGCAAGTTCTTCTTCCACCCCAGGTTGCTCAACTAATATCTGTTTTGTGTACTTTTTTGGTGTTTTGGGTTTGTGTAGGAGTTTTTACCGAGGGTGGAGTTCCCTTAAAAGGGTTGACAGGTTCCGGTTTTTTGGTGATAGTTTCAGTCATTTGATTAGTAGTGGATTGTGATATGACCAGCGTGTCTTTCTGGGTGGCCAATAGTTTACCAGATTCTGAAGTGTGTCTAGTGGAAGTCTGATTTTGAGAGAAAATAACAGATGTGCCTTGACTGTGAGGAGAGTCTACATTATCTGTTTTATTATTGTATTTAATCTTTAACTTTTATATTTCAGTGGAATTTATAGAATGTTGATTCTGGATCTGTCTAGTACCCGAATCCAGGGTGTGTTTCACCATATTTGTAATTGAAAAAATCTCAAGACAATCATCCTTATGTAGAGGTGCAGAATATGTGTTTCAAGTATTGCAGTTCACTTGTTCAGGTGACTTATCCCTCTTACCCAGATTATGATCGATATCTTGGATGAGGATAGGCCTTGAGGTTTGACCAGATTTTTCCTTCTCATTGTATATCCTTACGGTGTCTAAGACTAGATTTTATAGTTATTCCAAAATTCTTTGGTCATTAATAGAGGTGTCTTCCTCTTCTACATCATCTTCCCAGTTTATACCCGAGTTTCCCCCTATGTGTGTTATACTGTGTTTTTTTACCCAGATTTCAGCTTTCTTTTTGGGGGGTTCAGATATCTCCATCATGGGAGCTTTATCCTTTTTATTTCTCCTAGTTTCCTTCTAATCATTATCAATTGGCTAGATTAGTTTCCTTCTAATCACCATAAAATTAGATATTGTGTGACCAATAATTTTACAAAGGTCGTAAAAGGGAGGTTTCCTCTCATATTCAATTCGGATTTCTGTTTTGTATTCATTCGTAGTGATGTTGATTGTGTTAGGGAGTTTTGAATCTAAATTAATTTCCCCCATAATTCTAGAAAAGAGCCCTAGGTCAGCATTTAAAGTTATGTGATCAATTTTAAGAGGGGTATCTAGATACTCAAGGATTATGATTTCTCAATACATTATCACCCAGGGAAGGAAAATAAGATGGTGGATACATTGAGCAATAAAGATCATGGAGTTTTTGCTAAAATAAGGATCAACGGGGATCCAATGTTCATGGATCTAGTAAAAATGGATATTAGAATTATTAAGGATAGGGAGACAATACTTTTTTAAATTATTTCTAAACCATATTTGTAGGAAAATATAAAAAAGTACTCAACCTGAGGAATAGAATTTTCAAAAAAAATTAAAGACATGAATGATGGAAAATTGGAAGACTTGTTTTATGAAGATGGAATTATAAAATTTTTAAAGAGACTACATTTTTTATATATACCTGATTTCAATAGGGAATTTTTGGATGATGCCCATAGGTTGAACTTCTCTATACACCCTAGTAGCACAAATATGTATATAGATTTTAAGGAACATTTCTGGTGGGATAATATGAAGTGGGAAACTACTGATTATGTTCCAAGATGTTTTTTTTAATAGGTGAAGGATGATAGATAACATCCTAGAAGATTCACAAAACCTATTCATATTCCTACATGGAAATTGAATGAAATTACTATCGACTTTGTCACAGTATTACCAAAGACTCTGAGAAATAATGATGTAATATGGGTTATTATTCAAGAGGGAGATCATGTTTTCTTGAAATTATCTCCATATAAGTGTGTTATAAGGTTTAGTAAGAAAAGGAAAGTGAACCCCAGGTACATAGAACCTTTTTAAATCCTAGAAATAATTTTATTTGTGTCTTTCCATTTGAAAATGACACCAAAGTATCTCTAAAGTACATGATGTGTTCCATATATCATTGTTAAATAAGTACATGCTAGACCCAAAGCATGTGCTCACCTATAAACAAATAAAATTATAATCTAATATATATTATTATAAATATCATATCTAGATTATGAACACCATAGAACAAGGGATAAGGAATTGGATGACTTATATGATAAAGGTACTTTGGGATAAATCTTATGATAGAAAAGGTGATGTGGGAACCTAAAGAAATTATGATGAATAACTACACAAATATATTCACAGGGTTACATTCTAGAAATTTTGTGTATGAAATTTTTTTTAATGTGGGAATAATTTATTACCCTGAGAATTTACAATATGTTTCTTTTTAAATAAATTTAATCTCTTTAATAGCTTTTCATACATGCAACCCCAAGTCTAAATGAATCATAATATAGAATACCATCACAAACTAGCTCTTAAATTGGAGGGTATGAATAGGAATATATAAATTATGAAAAGATATGGTTTTCACATATATAAAATAAATTCAATAGTTATAAATTGATTAGAAAAAAAATTAAAATCATTTTAAATTAAAAGAAATATTTTTCTGAAAAACTATTTTTATGCGCATAGTGTGTTTTTATCTTAATAAATTAAATTAGTCGCTATTTTTGAATTATTATAACAAAATTTATATATTATTTGTTTAATAATTTTTTTTTATCATTCATAAAACATTTTTTTAGGCATGGGATAAGAATAAATCCATTTTTATTCTTAAAAACTTCATTTTTCTAAAAAACAATTTCATCATGTTCGGAAAAATTATTTTAAAACTAATTTTTACCACTATAAGAAAATTTATTTGAAAAAATAAAATTTATTTTTAAAATTATAATTTAAAAAGTAACATCGATAAATTTTTTAATAATTTTCTAAAAAGATTAATTTTATCGATGAATAGTGAAAAAAAATACTGATTTTATTGAAAACTGCCTTTTCATTTAAAGAATTTAACAGGTTTCATTTTAAAAAAAATTATTTTAAAATTAAAATGAGATTAATTATATTATTATCAATTCAATTTAGGTCATTTGAATCAATTTATGTTTAATTTTGATATAAAAATATTATGTACTTAAAAAAACTTTTCTTTGGAAAACTATATTTTCATCGCGCCTGTAGGTTTAATTTTAAATTAAATTTTGCAACTTATATGAATTGAATTTGGTAAAATGGATTCCATAATTTAAATAATCATAATTAATATTAGGTAATAATTTCAACTTAATTTTTGGTCATTATTAATATTACAAAGATTAAAAAATTATTTATTTTGGTTATATTTAAAACGGGTTTACCGGAGTTAAACCAAAAGATAAGGGTATTTTTTCCAATTAAAATTTTCTAAATCCTATTTTATGGAAATAATTTTACCATATAATATCCCACCATCTAATATATGCTCATTTTGAAGAATTTTGATTAGTAATAACTCCCTTTGTATAGATACACCTACCTCAAGAACGGTGATAGAACTAAACGCCTTCGAAAATGGAGATAGAGGAAGAGTAGATTGGGTCCTCATGATCCTAGATCCATAATAAACACATTGAAACTATTTAAAATCCCTTATATCTGAAATCCACATCCCACACTAACTTCAATGAAATAATGGAATAATTGATCTAGTAAGGATCTAAGAAAGGAAGTGGAAACTGTATCAAAACACAAACATACATTGATAAATCCATTAATAATGAAGGAAAATTACCAAGAATCCCAAGATTGAAGAATATATATCAATGGGGAAGGATTATTTTGAGCTTAAATGAGATTAGTGGATGACTATACATAAAAAAACAAGGTAAAATGGGGAAAACCCAACTTTTTTAAGGTCCAGAGTGTTGCACATGGTTAGGTCAGATGGAAATACAAACCATGAACCAACCATGTGTGGATATTGTGTATTTAAAAGGAAAATATGTATGGTCTCCTGGGAAAATCCACATGGTTTATTCAAACCTTGCTACCCCCTTTTACAAACACTCAAACCCCACACGATTTTCCCTGGTGAGTCGCACGGTTTCTTTAACCATGATCAAACCATGAAAACCCCCACTTTCAAATCATAGATCCATGCCGCATGGTTTGTACTAATAGTACACTAACCGTGCACATGGTTTGTCTCCTCCAAAACTCAATTTTAGACCCTCATTCCCCCCAAACCTATAGAATGAATTTAAAGACAAAAATATATTAAATTAATACATACTTGAGATCTGGTGGGTGATACACTTCCTTACATCCCTCCCCATAACCTAGAGTCCCCGGTTTGATCATAAAACTATCCTAGGAAGGCCTTAGGTGTATATCTAAAGATGTTCTTTGAATAGAATGTATATTTATTTGCCAAGAGTCTTTATTTTATTTATTCATATACCCATTCTAATATTCACTAAATATGAAAAAAATGATAACACCAATATATTTCATATAATGAGATATTATTATGTTAATTTCATAACCTATATCCATCCCCACTTCCATAAAATGGGAAAAAGTAGTCAATCATGTGTATAGCAGATTACTACCTTTAAAATTGATTTTTTTCATTTTCCATAACTATCTCTCATGGATGGATATAATTATGTATTTAATGTATATATATAGTATCACATATACCTTCTTACCTTCTAATTCATTAGAAGATGATAATGTTGATTGTGCGTATGTGTGGACTAGCCTCCACGAAGCGATGTGATGCATTTTTAAATTTTTTTACATGGATGGTAATAAGGATATATTTAATGAATATATAAGATATATATTATATAATAATGATTCTTTAAAGGTGAATTATTATTTATCTCTCTTTCATTCTATCCTTTGAAAAATGTAAACAACATTCATGCATACGTACGACATATCGTCTCCAAGAATAGTATAAATCGTTTTTCAATATATAAATTTTATGGAAGACTCTAAATATGTATATAATAAATAGATATTATATTTATATCATGATTAAAAATATGGAGATTATTAAACCTTGGTCAAAGTACAAGTACCAAAACAACAGAACCAAAACATACGTAAAAACGAAGTTGTTATCACCCAGAATAGTGATTTTAATAAAAATTATTAATAAATGGGTGATAAAATGTTACAATTAAATAATATATGGTATAATATATAAAATTATTTTTATTTAATAAATGTATAATAAATATATATTTATTATATAAGAGGTTCGAACACATACGAAGTAAATCAAACCTGAGGTAAGGGTTCATTTTACAATCTCATCATTATTTGAGATTGTTTATGTAGAAGTCTCTGTTGAGATAATTATTTTATTTTTATATATTAAAGCTAATATATTTTATTATCCTATAGTTATTTAGGTAAATTACAAGTTTTATTTCATTTTACACTCTTTAAGTACTCAAGATACTAAAAACTTGTTTCTAAGGAAAACTGACTTTATTTTTATACTTGGTCGGGAATATTTTTCTTCTATATCCATATTTTCCTTAAAATGTTTTCAAATATTATTTTTAATATTATATAATTATTTATTAAAGAAATTTCTACCCATGTTTTTACAAAATTAGTTAAAAGTATTCTCTTTGTTGTTTTCTGAATAAGGTACTTTTTGACGTTTTACTGAAAATGTGGAAGGAACCTCTGTTTTAACATACTCAACAGGAATAGATTTTTCCACTATCATGAATTCTCATTTATTTTAATATTCCATTACAATTTTCCATTGTTTCTTTCAAAAAAATTCCAAATATTCTATAAATTTTTAGTTTTTAAAAGTGATTTTCAAAGTGAAAAGGGTATTTTTTTCAAGAATATTTTTAATGAATTATTTATTGTATTTCTATTCATAAATGGAAAAAACACTTATTTAACTTATTATACAATGGAGATATGTTGTAATGATACCATATTTTTTATTTACCTGAATGGTTTATGATTAGTTTGACTAGGGATACACTATTATGATATTATTCTCTATATTACTCTGGATAGTTTATAATTATGTTTATTCATTAGAGAAATTATTAACATTTTGTATTCTCATTTTTCAATAAAAATATTTAAGATAATTTTATTTCACCCCTTTCATATGAGGAATTAATTGGACTTAGTAAATGATAGGCAGGTCTCACTATAGCCCCCTGATGCACTGATAGGTCTCATGAGACAAACTAGTATGGGTATTTGGTCGAGGACTTACCCATTTATGTAAGATGTCTTGGATTAAGTATTTGATGATATGTTTATGAAGTCTAGTATTATGTATTCCCTCATGATGAGATTATTTATTGACTTCCATGTGATCAGTTGATTCTTTATGATATACATGAATAAGTTTCAAGCTCATGTGATTATTTATATGGCATTATTTGATCATCATTTATTCCTTCCATGTTATTCCTCATGCTGAAGGTATTTATTAAATGGTTACCTTTCTATATTGATTATTAATTATTTATTTATGATATATTACATTTTACACATACTCTTACTGAGCATCAGAGCTCACCCCTTTCCTATGTTTCTGTTTCCCAAGATGTTAGGAAGTGTATTATGATTGATATACAGGGATATGATAAAGGGTATAACTGTAGAGACCCGTATCTTGACGTACATGGACATTACATTACTTTTGCGGAATACTTAGTACATAACAAAAACACACACACAAGGATCGTAATAGTTTAGTGTCTTTGGAAACTCGGAACGTAATCTTCTAATCGTGGTGAAAGTTCTTCAATATCTCCCATAAAGTTCATCCCTTTTTCTACCTAAAACCCTTCTTTATATCCTGGGGAAAAGAAAACATAAAAGGGTGAGCTCAAATGCTCAGCAAGGGCAAATAAAGGAAATAAAAATCATATCATATCTTTTTGAAAATCAAAACCTGCAAAAGAGATCATGGAATAAATCATAGAAGTGAAAATGAGATCCCCATAATCATAACATAAAACTTGAAACTTTGTGGCATGCACACATAATCATGGAAAATCATTCCTTGTTAGTCATGACTCATTGCCAAGACTATCTTAGTGGACAAAGTCCCTTTCTGAACCGAGTTCACTCCTCGTTTCAGTCCTGTATCACTGAACCGAAATAACCTTCCGTTCCAGCCATGTCTATCTCATGAGATATAAAATCTTTACCCAATGCATTGGAGGGAGATATAGGTCCCACCCATCTTATAATGAATCCTTTCTTATGTGTGCCACATAATCATAAAACATACATCATCGCATAACACAGGTAACAAAAATGGGATTCTTGAAACATCATGACATCATAAATCAATTCATATAAGATAAAGGAATTCATAAACATAATTCCATCACAACATAGTCAAATCAATGTAAAAATATGGATAGAAACAGAACCCTTTATTATCTTAGATGGAAAATAATTTTGATAAGACACTTGAATTGAATTCTTGAGGAAAATATCCTTTCTTCTTCAAAATCAATTTCTTTTCACAAAACATCATGCAATTTTAAAAGAAAGAGATTTTATTGAAAATAGTCATGAAATCTTTTAGAGGAAGCTTCATGAAAATAAGGCTTTATAAAACAGTAGAAATCCGTTCGTGCCGTATAAGTTAAAAAAAACATTCTTCGTACTTTTGTCGGAAAAGTCAAAAAGTACCTCGTATGAAAAAGCGACAAAAGATTCCTTTCATATTCTTCACTAAAAACTCACCGAAGAGTAAAATTGGATTTAAACTATTGTAAGTGGATGGAAACAATATTACATATTGAAGGAACATGGATGTGGATGATAAAATACACCCCAGTAAATACTTACGAATAAACAATCTCGGATAAAAATGAGATTGTGATATTTCCCTTACCTTAGGTCTAATTTGCTTCGTATGTGTCCGAACCTCCTGTATAATGATTTAAATAATGTCATTGACTTATTACAGAATCATATTCATTGTTATGATATCATATATGGTTCACTTATGACATTATATTACCCGTTCTTTTGTAAATTCCATGTTAAAGAAGCGTTTTGGGTAAAATCGTTTCATTTATCGTAGGTGTTTTGACTTGTTGTTCTTGACATCATTATTACTTATATCATGATTTACTTACTTCCAGAATATAAAATATGATTTATATATCATATATATTCAGTATATATATATATATAATAGATAGATAAATAAAATGAAAAAACACCGTTCATGGAGACGGTAGTCCGTACGTACGCACGAGCGATGATATCATTTCTATAAATATTGAATTGAATTGGAGTGGATTATACAATATATCAGAATCAATATGATGTTTTAATAACTATGTATAGTTATTCTTTACACCATTATACCCATCCATGTAAGGTGGTGGTGGAAAATAGATTACACCACGGCGTGGAGACGGTATTCCGTACGTACGCACGCGCGGTGATTTCTTTTTCCGTAGGATGGATAGATGGTGAAATAGGGTTGTTTCATACTTATAATAACATGTAAGTATATGAGTGATACTGATGTTATTACTTCATAATTAAACAACCTAAGAAGAAGAAGTGGAAGAAGAAATAAAGATGAAAGAATTGGTAACGGTAATTACCTCTTCTTTGAAGTTCCTCTTTGAGACCTCCTCTTAGGGCACTAGAATTGGTCTTTGAGGAAGACCAGAACCTCTAGGATGTTTCTAGGGAAGTGGAGAAGGGATTTTGGCAGGGGTTGGCCGAGCTTTAGTGCTCAAATTGGTGTGATGAGGAGGGGGAGGAGGTGTCCTTTTATAAGGGAGGAGAGGGGGCACCTTAGGAATATCTCAAAATATTATTTTATATTAAAGTCAAAATCGGTTTATAATGGTTCCAAAGGGTCTTATTTCTAAGATAAGGTGGGGAGGGGTCTAAATACTATCAACCAATAGAATTTAGACAAGTTTAGGATATTATTTTAACCTTATCAATTAAATTTAACTCTAAGTTAAATAATTTAACTTTTACCATGTCTTTTTGTTTTCTTTCAGTATATGGTTAATAAACTTACTATAACATGCCAAACGAACCCCAAATTGTATATTATTAATACATATATCCTTATCTAAGTCATTTGTCCGAACCTTAGATTTTTAGGAATAAAATAACAATTAATAATATAATATTTGATTTTAAAACTATTTTGTGTCAATTTTGACACTATTTGATATATGATTTTTGTGAAAGTCATAACAGAATTATATGTTCGAACCAAGTTGCTTAAATCAACACTAATATATCATAGTAACCTAGAAAATTAGTGTAATTCATAAAAAGTCTTAAATTACATTTATTTTGGTATTTATATTATCAATTATGTCAATATTTCATTAATAAGATAATTACTGCATCATTTTTGTGTCATAAATAAATTATATTATTTGATGTCTAAAAATTACAAATAAAATACCATCATGTATGAAATCTTTTTAGCTTTCTAATGAATATTTATAGTCGAATTTATCTTATGTATAACCCCATATTAAAAATGATTTACTTATTAAACTTTGATTTTAACTATTTTCACCCTTCTTTAAATAAATTAATAATAAATGTCCTAATCTAATCCAAGTGGGCCTAAATGGTCATATTTTATTCCTAAGTTTGTTTTTGGTCGAATTACACTTGTCCAATAGAATTAGGACATGTGTTAGGGTAATATTAATATCATATTTATCCTTAGTTACCCTATTTACTATTAACTGTGGTAAAAAAAGTAAAAAGTTACTATTCACCAAAAAATTATTTTCATCTAATTGAACCACATTTTAGTCCTTGATATTAACCGTGTCTCTCGGATTTTCGAAATTCCATTCACAGAAGCGGTAAAATTAAATTTTATGCAAAATTCAGTTTTTAACCTACCACTTAGTAGTTTCACTATTCATCAAAAATTGATGTTTTTCAGAACAATGCCAAAATTTCATCCCAAGCTATATTTCATATTCCGAATTCAAAAATGAAGTCTATTTTACCAAATTCATAACATAAAAGTTGCATTAATTAATTTTATAATTAAATCCCGCTGTTAAAACAAATAGCGTGTTTTTAAGAAACAATATCTATCAAAAGATTGACACTTGTTTATGTCTAGTTTAAATGTGAAACTACATCCAATGACCAACATTGTATTAAATTGTAAAAATATATTCTAAATATACTTTAAAACCACTCAAATTAATGATTTATCACTATTAATTATTTCGATTAAAAAAGTTGTTTTTAATTATAATTTAGTAATTTTCACTATTCATCAGAATATGAAAGTTATCCGAAAAGTACCAAAATTTCACCTTAGGCTAAATTCGATACTCCGAATCCAAAAATAAAGTTCATTTTGAAAAATAAGATTTACTGGATTTCAAAAAGTGGTTATTACTATTCATAACGGCTAGTTTTAATAATATTTTTATAGCATATCGTTGTTTAGTGAAACTCGGTATTGCGTACTACACACGCTATCGAGGAAGGTCGCGATTGCGTGTAATGCAAGTCAAGTCAAGGATGTGTGTTGTGCAAGCTCCTTTTGGTGTAGCGTACAACACAAGACATTAATAAAATTAAAAAGAATATTTTTCATAAAATCTCGGGCTGTTACAATAACTGTGTTCTAAAAGAAAATATTGTGTTGTATTTTATGTTTTCAATTGAAATGTGATATTTAAATACATATCTATTTTACCAAGACTACTAAACTATTTTATCCTTTGGGATGCAATCACTTGTCAACAGAATATAGTAACCACTGATTATGGGCTACTAGGGTTAGGGTCTTTACATTATAACTCTATTAAATTATAATTTATCACATTAATAACATCTAAATAATATAATTATAGTTATGTAATAATTATATGATAAAAAATTACTTCATAATAATACTCATCAATTAATTATAGCATGTTCTTGTTTAGGTCAGTTTAACCACCTACATGGATGATGCTATAAATTCTTATCATGGATGGTTATGAAAAATTAATTAATGTTAAAATATTATGTTAATGATTAAATGATTTATTGATTTTTTAGGAATGGTAATATTAATATTTATAATATTATTAATAAACCACCCAGTGTTTGTTAAAAAATACCAAAATAGTCGCATTATGACTTTCATCTTAGGGAATTGTTCCTTAAACCCCTATGGAATGAACCTATAAATTTATAATATTTTATGTAAATTATATTATAGTAATATTAATATTCTTGATGTGATGAACTTATTAACAAGTACTTATGATCAAGATCTCCATACCAATACAGATAAATAACAGTTAAAACTACTGATAATAAATTATCAATATAAACTAAAAATAAGTAATAACTTTGAAATAATTAAAAATAAAATATTTATATAAAATTTAATATACATAAATAAGTTCTTAAATATATTATTAATGAGTATTATTTTATTATAAAGTATGTTAGAGAGTTTTTGACTAAGTAGAGATCCAAGGTAAGGGTTTTTGTTAACACAATTTACTTTAATTAAGTTATAACCATTTTTAATAAGATTTATTATTATAAGTTATTGATGATAGATTATTATTTTATTATATTTTACTTGATGTTTTTTTACTTTTTATTTTAATTTATTTCTCTTCAAACCCTATTCGGTTGATTTTTACACTATAAAATATGAAATTGTAAGAGTTTCTTTTCCAATCTCACTTTTAAATTTAGATTATCTATTACTAAATTTATATTTATAGAAATTTCAAGTCCTTTATCACTAAAAATATATATTGCATAACATTCATATATATATTTTTTATTTCATGTAATTCCTTCCCTATTCCCCAATGACTGTCGAAGGTCATTTTCTATTAACTTTTACCTCCCTTTATAACAGTGAGAAAGGAATCACTTATTTAATGTCTTTGGAATGATATAATTTTCTCACTATATTTTTTTTATTTATAAATCTTATTCTTTATGTTTTTATAGTTTTAAAAAATCTCTTCTTGTTTTTTATAAATTATTTCCTTATAAAATAAAAGTTATTAATAATTTAAGATCTTTTTGTTTACTCAATTTTCATTTCACTGGGTAATTTTCTTTCTTCTATGACTATGTTCTTTTAAGAATGGTATATTATAATATTTTTTTATTTAATATGGTGTTTTATATTTCCCACTTGGGAAATCACATTTTCATGTCAAAATATTCTTCTTTGATGGATTTTTTTCTTCATAAAAATATAATGTTGTTATGAATAATTTGCATACTCTCAATCTTCTCTTTCACCTCTAGATCCATATCTTCTTACCAAAAATATTTTATTTTCTTATTTTTTAACGAATCTATGTATTTTATTCACTACTCTTAATATTTATATTTATCTCTTTTCAAAATTATATTTTATAACTCTACTATTAATGTGGGTTTTCTCTAAAACTACTTAAAAGGATTAAAAAGGTATTTATTTTAACTTAAGTATATTTTTTACATTCTACTCCATATTTTATTATATAACCATTATTTGATTTCAAATTTTCATTATCTGGGACCCTTTTAAAATAATTTGTTCAAAAATTATTCTAATAACCTTCTTGAAAATGATTTTTTAAAAGTGGAGTGTAACTTCATTTTTTATGAGAATGCCAAAAATGTTATATGGAAACTCCTTTTATGATTTAAAATCCATTTTAATTTATATATCCAAAATATCTATCATATATGTGGTAATATTAATTATCACCCTCTAAATTCTATTATGATATAAATTTTTTGGGAGATCAAATTTTTGGTATCAACTGATCTAATTCTTGATGTAATTTTAAATGATATAATTTTAAAATATTATGTAACCCATATTCATTTAATGAGTTTTCATGATGTGATGTATGATTTATTTTACAAGGAACACATATGTATAATTTAAAATTATATAATGGGTGGGTCCGATATATCCCTCTAATGCATTTCCTATTGTTCTATATCTTATGTGATAATTATGGGATGTGAGTTATGATTCTTGATTAACTATGGGATGTATCTAGTGACACCTGACCTACTATGTTTTGATGGTCTTGTTAGTTAACCTTGAAATATGTTATGATTTATATTATTTTATTTTTTTCCACATTCATATGTAATTTTTCCATTCAATGTGAGTTTTTACATATGATTCCATGTTGTTGTATATGTGTTATGCTTCCATGATGATCCTTTTGTGGTCCTATGTTCCCATATCATGATCTATTTTGTTTTTTCAAGTCTTATTATTAACTCCTATGGTCCCATTATAATTTTAATTAGACATTTCTCGCATGATCATGTTTTCTCACATGCTTATGAACTAACCTTTTATGACTTATTAATATGTATAAGTGTTTGAGATCACTCATTTTTATTTTTTTGATTACCCAAGGGAATGGATATAGGTTTATGTTTTGAAGAAATAAATTCATAGTGAATTTTTTGGAAGATGTTGATGAAATAATGTTCCATAAAACTTTTATGTAGCTAATCTTTGAAGACACTAAAACTTTGGGTTCTAAAATTAACTGTATATTTTTTATATGTAATTTTTAAATTATGTAAATGATCTAATATGTACACATGTTATGCTAGGGTCATATTATTTGGTATCAGAGCATGTTTTAGTTATTTTAAGGCATTATTTTATTGAAATTAAGGGGAGAGAACTTACGTAAAACTATCTTAAACTAAAAAGGTAATAGGTTGGTCCAATTATGTCATAGTTAAACCAAAAGTATCAGAGGTTGAAATAATGGTTTCATAGGATAAGGAATCCGAGGATAGATATTCCATGTTCATATAAGAGTTTAATTTTATTTTATAAGATATTATCATGATTCTATATAACCATTTTTGTTTTAGTATTTGGTTCAAAATAGGATCATTAAATGATTTTGTGAAAGGTTCCTCTATAGAAACTCATATTCCAACTAACCAAATAAATAGGAATATTTTGAACAAATGGTTGAGACTTGTGAAAAAATCATTATATGATTATTATGAAATAAAAGATATGTTTCCTCATCTTACCAAAGATAGTGAGGTTTATATTAAATTTGAAATTATATTTCATTTCATGTTTATATTATGTATACCCCTAGATTACTTAATTAGTGAGTGATGATTAAAATTGTTAGGAACTAATTATTTCATGTTGGGAGAATGTAACACCCCTGGTTTTTTTACACATATTCTTTCCGTAAACTATATGCCAAACATTATTAAAAATGTAACCTATTTTTTTAAAATAATTAAACTAGAGTAAAAAATAATCCATAAAAGATATAAATGAAACTAAAAACACTTTATTCAATCATAATAGAACATTACAACAAAATTACATGAATTAAAGTATTAGATATCATGGATTATTTAAGTACATAGATGATTATGTAACAGCTCAAGTTGTTATGGGTTGTAATTTTTCAAGGTAATTTAATATTTTCATCTGGTGGATGGATTTTTTGGAGGACCAAGTGATAAAAAAAATATTATACCTAGATAAAAATACTAAATAGGTGTGTTTACACTTTAATAGAAACTCAGTGGGAAGTTGGAGCTTAAATGTTTTAGCAGAGGTGGCCCAAAGTATTCAGCGATGATGATGCGACCACCAACTGGTTGTTGGGGTGGGAAGTAGCCTGGTTTCCCAGTAGGTCTCACCAAACAACTAGTGGGGTGTGGTTGTCTTGGTTTAAGTGGGGGTTGTTTGGTCCTTCTATCTATAATATTTGCCTTCTCCTTCCTCTTACGGTAGTGGATCATCGTGTTGTTCATTGTGGGTGATCCCCTCAATAAGTCTAAGCCCTTGGAATCATTTTATGACCTAAATCATCTTTCTTCTCAATTGATCATTTTCTTGTATCTAAATATAGAATCAGATGATAATTCCATTTGATATTGACAGGATTGTTTGAGATTGATGGAGTTAGGGATCAAAATGTATAGAGCATATCCTGTGATGATGAACATGTTTTTTATAGGTGTTTTGATGAAGGTATGTCCATTGATAATTATTTCTATGATTTTTGGTCAATTTATGTTTAATTTTCCATCAACACATGGAATCGATTTGGGTCTTTTTCCCATCATAGAATCAACAATGCATCATAATTGGATCGAACTTCATTGGACAATATTGCAGTAAAGATACGTCACTTGGTTGAGTTTCTTCAAAAGGTTCAAATTTAATTATATTGAATAGTAATTTTTATTGTTCCTTTATGATGATTATTTTTATAGAATGAAGATATAATTATGATACATACCTTCCATGGATAGTGGGTCAAGGTTCCAACTATGTGGTGATATCCGGTAAGTATTTTGGCTAGTGTTCCTTTACTCTTGAATGTGAGTTCCTATAATTATTTAATTTATTATAATTAAATTATAAATAACTAATTGGAATTATTTATCATGAGAAGAACCTTACTAAGAATGTTTTAGTCCAAATGGAATTTCATCGATTCAGACAAAGCTACCGATCTTTTCTTGGTTTATAGTTGACTCCATTTGAGGTAGGTGGCCCTATCTACTCTACCCTTCAGTATTATGTATTTTTATTGGAATTGAGATATGAGGTTTTACACATTGGTTTAATGAACCTCAATTAATTATGTGTTATTTATAAAAATTAATTCATAATTAATTAATTAATGATCCTTAAGTGTTAATTAATTAAAGTAACCATGCCAAGTGTAATTCGACAAAGTGACAAGGGCCAAGGCGGTCCTTTGTAAACTAGCTTGATATAGGTCATTGATGGTTGAGGCTTGACCACTAATGTGTGCCTTGGAATACATGGACCCTCTTTAATGTGTGTTTTTACTACATGAGACCTAGATCATGTGATTCCATGGTTGATAGATTGTCCAAATGTGTGTGTGTGGTCTTGAGACCATATATGATGATTCATTCCATGAGTATACCTAGGTAGACTAATAGACTATGTTGACCTTGATCACAAGTGTATATTCTAGTACTTAGGATAATATATCATGATATTCTTATATATATACCTTTTATGCATTTTATGTGATACTTTTATTGGCATATCTTGTTTAACCATGCTTGATAGTGATCTTATGTGGGTGTCTATGTAGCCACTTGATAAATGTTCTTAATATTCCTTATTGTTCCTTATTAGGATATGTATTTCTTATGGTATTTCATAGCCTTTGGAACCTTACTTCAGGACTCAGTATGATCAGGTTTCTTAGTTTCAGATAGAAGACCCCTTAGTGGGGGAGTAATATGTCATAATGATGGTTAAGGAGTGTGGATTGTTTAATGGTATGGGTTGGATCATGGATATGTTGCTAACATGGGATAAGACCATGAAAGGGAATTGAGAATTTTTAATCTATTGGCTAAAGTGGGAGAATTCCATGTAGGGGTCATGTTATTATCCAATTAAATCAAGTGTGTCTGATGGGACTTACCATCATCTGAAGATAATGACCATCTTCATGGTGGGGCATGCAGTATTTTTGATAATGATCACCATCAGGGTAGGGCATGTAGTGTTCCTGATAATGACCACTTTAGGGTGAGGCAAGTGGTGTTTTCTTAATTGTATAACTTTGATTGATAGGCATAGGGTGCCTACCGATGCTAAGAATTGTGACTCGTCTCACAATGTGTGGTGAGAGACACTTATATAAAATTTTATATACATACTGACATTGAGTCAAATTAGGTACATATGATGGTTCATAGCGGCTTGGTAAGTGATAAACCACTCAATATATTGTTGTTTTTTTTTCTTATTTGTGCATTGGTGATTATATTCTATCTTTATGCCATTATGTATTGCATGTTTACTTTATGTTGATATTATCACATGTACATATACATCATGACACTAGTTGGATATTGGACTAAGTTGGTGGTGTCTTGCTAAGTTATACTTACACCCTGCTCAAGTGGCCATGTCACATGGGTACTTAAGCAGCCCTTACCTATTACAGGTATAGGTTAGGCTGAGGCCTGGGGTTTTATCATTGAGTGGGATATCATGATATGAGTATAGATACTAGGATGAGGTGAGATTTAGATTTTTAGAGCTTCTTGAAATTTATTTCTTTTATTTCATGTATGTTATTGGCCTGGTGGGAGATCAGTGTCTTGTTCCAATTGTGACTTTTGAGTCTATTGGTTGTGCTTTCATTCTTATGGTTAGTATGTTATTGGTTTTATACTTACTCTAATTATATACTTTCTATATATATTGTTATTTATTTTTTATTGTTTACTATGATTAAGGGTATAGTCTCTCCATGGTTCCACCTAAGACCCTCGCTACTAGTCAATATCCTCTAGCATACAGGGAGGCAGACCTGAGGTCATGTGGATTTCTAGACCAGATTTGGTGATTTGGGTCAAAAATGATACAAAATGGTATAATACCATAGTTTTCCTATTTTTTCTATTTTAGGGAGATGGTAGACATGAGATATAGGAATGTGTCGGGGCTTGTGATAAAACTCGATTTGTTATGTCGTGAACACCTTTTTTGAGAGAATTCCTTGTTACTAGGGAATGGGATTAATGTTCTTGTTTTATGTTGTTATGATAATATGTTTTCACCTCATGTGATGAACATATATTTCGACGTTTTTGATTTCATATGTATTTGACTCTTGGATTTATTGGGTAGATGCATCCCTTGCATCATATTTGGAATATTGGATTTTCATGACATTATGTTTCTTATATCTGGTTATACTAAAGATGGTGGACTCAGCTGCTTAATTTCAATAACTTGTATTGTGTTTTCACATATGAGTTCTTGGTGACATTCTATTTGAACAAACCCCTATACATTTCAACTTGTGATATTGTGGGTTTAATCTCCCAAATGATAAATATATATATTAAAGGATAAATCATGAAACATAAACCCCATTAGGGAAATCCTTTTGAAAACAAAAGGGAAGTGGAAATGAAAACTTAAAAAAACATTTAGAAAACATTTTTTACATTAATGTAAAATAAAATTTTACATGTTTCTTTCCCAAGTAACTTTTTAAAAGGTGATTTGAATGATTTTTAAAACCTTTAATTTTAAAAGGAATCTTCAATAAGGGATCCTTGAAAAAACATAAAGTTTATCTTGTAAAAATGAAGAGAGGGAGACAAAATTTATGAAAATGAAAGGAAAATCCATTTTTATTATTTAGAAAAATACCTTTATTCAAAACTCAAATTTTAATAAGAGAAAAAAACATTAATTTATATTAAAACATTATTTTCCAAAAGAATATTATAAAAACCATATAATAAAATATTAAGGATGGATAACCCCAGCATGGAAGAAAGAGGTTCATGAAAAAACAAAACTACCCAAACCGCACGATGACCTGATGTGTATCATTGCATATTATGTGTTTATATTATTTATTTTCCTCATGAATAGTATGTATATTATGGAGTTTATTAGGGATTTATTTGTGGAACCCCATAGATTTTATTTCTCACACATTTCATGGGAACCCTAGTGTGCCTGCAAACCCTCGTGGTGACTTTTAGGTCATAGGTTTCACAGTGGGTCGGGTTGGAGAAACTCATAAGGGATTTAAATATGGGTTGAGGTGAGGTGAGGGGTTGATAGTTGATTCTATTTTTATATTTACTCTTTTTTTATATTTTATATGATATTGGATTTTTGAGTGATCTATTGGGATATATAATTGTATGATTGTGTATGGTATGCTTGGGCAGTAATTCTATACATGTGTAATCTGGTTTTTTTGTGGATAATGTTTAGTTATTTATATAGTATTTTTATCTAATATATTGAGAGTATATTCTCTCCAATATTGGTTAAAGACTCTAATTTTCAGTTAGCGTCCTATGGCCTATGAGGAGTTATGTTTTTGGTCATGTGGCGACCCTATATCGTTTATCATTCTGTCTATTTTATTCATGGCATTAAAAATGGTATTAGTACCTTGTTTATTTATTTTACTATCTGGGGACCTAGTATTTAGAGATAGAAATGTGTTGGATCTTGGTATGGACATTGATTTGGTATGTCAGGAACACCTTTATGGTGGTAATTTCAAGTTATCACGGTTATGGGATTACGGTTTTTGATTTTTATTGTTATGGTTGAGATATTTATTCAAGTATAATTTGATGATTTTATATTGTTATTTATGATTTTACTCTTGTCCCAATGCATAAATAAGCATGTTTTTATGCATCATTCTAGAAAAATAGGATTTTCTAGATATGTGTGTGACTATATTTCATTGTAAAATGGTTTTTAAAAGGAAAATGGATCTTTGGAAGTTTTATTTTTGAAAGAAAAGATGATTTATTGGAAATTCAATGGAAATATTTTAATTAATTAAAATATTAACAGTAATTTAATTGATTTTTTCTTGAATAAACTGTTATTAGTGTATTAATTAATTGATTAAAATTTATGTTATCAGTTTTTTTATATTTTATCCAATAATGTGGATGGATTTTTTATGTGAAATTGTTTCATGTTAACTCTGAGGGGGTAGGTTTGAGCATTTTATATCTCAATGATTGATTTAAACAGGATGGGTATGCCTGGGATATGGCTCGGTTTGGGTATTTGTTTCCTTATTGAGTTATCTACCCTTAAGATGGTAGATAAGGGAATGTAGAATGACTTAGTATTTTAGGATATAAATCAATCTCAGTGATTTTGGTATGAGGGTTATGTTATAGAGGCAGGATCAGTTAGATACTTGGACTTGTTATATTTGGTGTGGTTTTCAATGGGGTAGTGAAAAGTGATACTAAATGGTGGTGTCTTGGATGGTTATATCATGGATATAAAATGTTGAGTGGATTTTTGTGTGTGTTTGGGTTTGGTGTGGGTGATACACATTGAGTTGTTATAAAAGAGAGCACTAAGAGTGGGAATAAATGAGTGTATGCCTAATTTTGGTTCAGATGAGATCAATATGGGTAGTGGGTTAGAACCTATGAAACATTATTATGAGGTTTACTCAATCTTTTAAAGGGGATTTTGAGTGTTTTTTGGCCCCTTATATAAAGGATTCTGAGTGTATGAAGGCATATTAATGTTGGTTATATGTGATGCATTTTCAGTATATGTAGTATTGGGATGGGAAGTCTATGGGTCCCTTGAGGATTATCTAGGATCTATTATAATCCAAAATTTGTAGTGATGATGAATGGTGGTGAGTGATTTTAGTTCTCAGAAACATAGAGATGGATTTTGGGACTCTAGTGAGTCATGGTGAATGATCACTCATGAGATTGATCGAGAATGAGATACAGCTTATTCAAATTGGGAACAAATGAAGGACCAAGGAGTTCAATGATATGTCAAATAATAGGGTATCTTGGATATTGAACTATGAATAGAGGTTTATTCTTTATTGTTTAGTAGAGTGTGGGTTGTATGTAATGATGCTTGAGTGATTATGGTTTCAAATAAGTGTGGATTGGAAAGAGTAATACGTGTGTGATTTTGTATCTTATATAGAGTTGTTCTTGGGATATAGTATAATTAAATTCGTATGGTTTTAAGTATTCCATTAAGTATTGGAGGGTATGTAACTCATCTCAAGTGATTTTTGGTGAATGTTGAGGTTTATAATTCCACTAAGTTTAAAATTTGAAGCATTTGGTGTTTCTATTTGACACTCAGGTATGAGTAGGTTGGTCTTATCCATTCATTACATTTATAATTTTATTATAATCAGGTTTTAGAGATTAGTTTTACTAGTTTAGTGGGATTATGATTAGGATACTCCTATGGTGGGGAGCACTTTATTAGTCACTTCTAGTATAATTCTCACACTAATAGGATTATGGGGTAATGGAAATAGTAGGTGGGTGGTTGTGATGTTACTTGATTTTATGGTGTATATGCAGGTGAATTCCACTTTGTTCCTTGGTAAATACTATAATTAGAATTTTATTGTGATGTTTGGGTATATTTAGTACCTTAAGAGACTAACTTAGGTAGATATCGATGTTTTTTCTAAGAGGGACTTTGATTGAGGGTATATCGGTGTACACAAATAGATGACGGTGGTGGATTTGGTTAGGTTGAGGATTCAACCATGGAATTACACTGAGTGTTGGGTTTTGACTCTATTGTGGGTTTTTGGGATGATTTTACAATGTATGTGAGAGTTAAGACATTATGATCACCTTAAGTTGATGGTGCATTGGTGTTGGAGGTTAAGTTTTTTTGGGTAAGTTAAGTAGTAGAGGAATGACTGGTGTTTCCATGTATAATTGGGGTGTGTTAGCATGTAATATGAATCTCATACATTATTTTGGGTGTGATATATATGATTGAGTATCAAACTGGGGATTTTTAGAGAATATTTTATGTATCTAGATTCAGTGTGTGGGTAGTGTGATAGAATCCAATTCAGTTCAAAATATAGAATGATGAATGGAATTAGGTTATGATCGATGAATGTGAAGTTAGGAGATTATTTTGGGTGCTTCTTAAGGAATAAAATTCATATAGTGGGGAGTTTATAATGACCCATGTCATTATAGATTGGTATTTTGGGGTATAATTTGAATTTTTTGGATCTGGGAGCAGTGAGTTTGAATTTGGTGTTTTGCATCGAGTTCTCCTAGATTTAAGGCTTGGAATTTTTGGGTGTTATAGTAGGTTCAGGGGGTGGGATTATAGGATTTGGGATAAATTTTTATTATAGGTATCAAACCACACTCCAACAGGTGTATTTTCCATGTGGAATGAGGGGGAAGTTATTGTGTCATGAAAGGGGTAGACCACACCATGGTCTATACGTGGTTTTGGCATAAGCAATAGATCAGACCAAAATGATAGAGTTATGTTGTGGTGAAGAGGCTATATATGATTGAGTCTCAGAGCTAGTGGAGATCATGTTATAAATAAGGTATTACAACATGAGCTCTACATAACAGAGGGTGTCACACTATAACCTATAGAGGTTACATCATGAATCAACCCCATAAGGTTTTCTTAGTTTAAATATAGGGAGTAGCATTACATCATGAACCATATGTTCATTTCAAAATTTTCCCTTGAGATTGATGCATTACACTATGAACCCCTTAATTATTTTATAATGGGAACTCTTATATTTTTATTAGGGTAAAGGGGGTTATTTTCAGGCCTCCTATTTCATTCCCCTATGGGGGTTTCTTTATCTAGCCAGTTTGTCACGACCCGTCCCCTGGGGCCCATGCCATGACTACCCCAAGCTCGCTTTCCATAGGCCAGGGGCTGGCAACTAGCACCAAAGGCGTAATTCCTTAAAACTGGGAAGGAATTTTCTTTATAACCTATAAACACACACATCAGATATGATCACGAGTAAAATAAATAACCAACAAGTGAGTACAGTAAGTGAAAAGGGGCTAGAATACAAGACCAACTAGAAAGTACAAGAACTGAAGGTACAAGTACAATTGAGGAAATAGGAAAACAGCCACTGAGCCATCCTCCAAGGTTCCTACCTGAAGGGTGGGTACAGATCAGCTCCTTAGCATTCTACGTCCGTTCGTCTCCTCCGTGTACCGTCACACTATAAGGTCCACCTCCAGGTACCATCCAGTCCTGGTACACTCAGCCTCGGTCAATGTTGTCTATCATCTGCATCCAACACAACGAGGTGCCGGCATATACCGTGAAGGGGTGAGTATAATGATACTCAGTAGGGACCCCGAGACCCTCAAGGTCTCACAAAGTCCAACAATGATAAACCACATGGTATAAATTCAACAAATAACCCCACATAGGTATGTGCCCATACATATAAATAAGTTATCAAGTAATCCATCTCAATCGTGAGGAAAACACAAAGTTACTAACTCGGATCACATAGGTATACAACTTTTGTTGAGAGTTGAGATGATCGGATGTAGACACTGAATCATCTATTCTATCGAACCCACACAGGATCTAGGGATAGAAATCAGAACTGTCAAACCCACACAGGATCCAGGAATAGTAATCAGAGCTGTCGAACCCACACATGATCCAGGAACAGTAGTCAGAGATGTCGAACCCACACAGGATCCAGGAACAGTTTTTAGAGCTGTCGAACCCACACAGGATCCAGTAACAGTCGTCAGAGTTGTCGAACCCACACAGGATCCAGGAATAGTAGTCGGAGCGCAGCCAGCCACTGGGTTTCGCATGAAGCATGCTTGATTCTGGGAGGGTTCTCTCCTAAATACAAGTTTCTATACATAAACTACCATGAAGACTCAAGTTTATGTATCCAAAAGATCCTCCATGCCAAAATAAATCCAACGCAACAAACGGTGCGTCAATCGGACACCCGGACTTAGAGTTATTGTCATTTTAGTCCTGGGGGCCCGGTTGGATTCGTACTCGATCCAACCTAATTGTATCTCAACTATACCCAAAAATCCAGTGGGGTATACACAAAGGGACCGACGCGCTTCAAGAATACCAGCACTGCTAAAAGTTCGTCAAATGGACGTCTAGTGCCAAAGATATGGCCAAAAGAAAGTAAAGGGGTCGATAGTGGGCTCGGGTCCAGTCCGACCCGGTCGGACTGACCCGGCCTGACTTAGTCTGGGCCGACCTGGTTCGTGTGGACCCATCCTGACCCGTTGGGTCCATCCTGGACCGTTGGGCGGGCCGGCCTATTGGGTTTGGCCCGGCTCGCTGGACCCAGCCCAGCCGGCAGCGAGGGCGGTCCGGCCCGGGCTCGGGGCAGGTTCGGGCCAGAGCGCCTCGAGGGCGCAGCTCGGCCCGTAGGTTGCAGCCTAGGCTAGTTTGGCCAAGGAACTGTGAGGGGGGCCATGGGCCGGGTCGGGAGGTCGGCGCGTCCAGGGCGCTAGTTCGTCCGGTTCGGCCGGCGCGGCTTGGCGGTTCAGCCACCGTGCCGGTTCAGCTGGGATCAGGGTGGCGGCTTGGGAGGTCGGGTGACCGGGAGTAGGGAGGTGGCTCAGGAGGCGACCGGGCATGCAAGGAGGCAGCTGAGTAGTCCAGTGGGGTGCGGGTAGGCCGGTGGCATGCCGGGTGGCAGCCAGGCAGGCCGGCTTCAAGCTGGGTGGCGGCTGGGCACGCCGGCGGGCAGGTCGGCGGGTGGTCGGGAGGCGATCATGCAGGCCGTGAGGTGGCCGAGTGGCCGATCGGCAGGTCAGGTGGTGGCTGGGCAGGCCAGTGGGCGGCCAGGAGGCGGTCGTGCAGGCCGGTGGTGGTCGGGCAGGCTAGCGGCGGTCGGGCAGGCCAACAGCGGCGTGGGATGCCGTGGGGGCGGTGCGGGTCACGGAGGCTGCGGAAAACGCGGTATTTGTCTTTGTCGCCTTCTTCATCTCGTCGCTTCGTCGTCGTGCCAAAGATCACCACAAATAATAATGGTGTAGGGGTCGGGCCATGTTGGTTTGGCATGCACCCTCCGCGTTTAGGGTGGTAACATTTGGCTCATCAAGCAAGAAGAAAGATGAACTTTAATTTTTACAACCTTCGTAAAGATTCCTTACCAACCGAAGAATAAAATAAGGAAAATAATATTACACAAATAAACCCCCTACCTTTGATCGTTGTTCAATGATTAAGTCACGGGAAGAAGACAAAGGAGATCATCGCTCGTTACGTCCGTCGCACACTTTCAATCCCGAGATGCGTCGGCTTGTTGACGACGATGCGGAGGGAAGGTCCCTTGAAGACATCCCACATCGGTAGGATCTGAGGATGAAGGTCGAAGGAGATTGTTGTTGGCGTTCTTCATTGTAAGAACGCGTTCTTCATTCTTCGATGGAGAGAGCTTTTCTCTCTTCTCCTAAGTTCCGCACAAAGGAAAAATTCCAATCCAAATAATAGATTAAGTTAAATTTATTATTTATTCATTGGCACAAAAATTAAAATGGGTTAATTAATTAAGTTGGGTCCACTTAATTAATGAAGAGGAAATGGCACAATTAAATTGTGAGAGTTGGCAACATTAATGTGGAGTGGTGGTGTCACCATTAAGTGGGGAGCTCAAGAGGTTTCTCCCCACTTAATGGGGAGTTCAAGAGGTTTCAACCTCGGGTGGTCCCCACCATATTAAACTTGAATAGGAGGTTAGGTTCGGGTGGGCCCCACCACCATAACCTCTCATGGGAGGTTAATGTGTGGTGGTCCCCACCTCTAACTTCCACAAGGAGGCTTCAACCAACCCAAATAAAAATAAAGCCACAACTTTATTTTTATTTAATTCATTCATTAAAAACCCAAAAACTATCATTTAATCTCGACTCACTGTCATCGAGGTGAAAGTCTTCTTAAGCGAATATCAGTGCTGCGAGTTCAACGGTGTCCTCGGTTTTCAATTCCAAGCACCGGTTCAAAAGTTTTAAAAACCTGCTCATACGTTTACTGAACGTACCCGAACAAAACTTCATAAATTGATTCCAGGCACATCGGGTCTCAGAATCACGCACCGTCAATTTTTTCAGTCTCGTAAAATTCCCATGTATTTAAAAAAGTCCACAGAAATTCAGGGTCTTTACATTCTCCCCACCTCAGGGATTTACGTCCTCATAAGCTACAACTCAAACTAACGGAACAAGTGGGGGTACTGAGCACGTATTTGAGCCTCCTACTCCCATGTGCTCTCCTGGAGGTTCTTGTTCTGCCAGCAAATGCGCACCAGAGGTATCGACCATCCACGAAGGACTTGATCCTTTCGATCCTCAATCTCTACTGGAACCTCCATAAAAGTTTCCCCATCGTCGACATCTAGCTCTTCATGGTCGATGATGTGGGATGGGTCATGCACGTATCTTCTCAGCTAAGATACGTGGAAGAGGTCGTGCACCCAGTGCAACTGAGGTGGAAGATCTAAGCGGTAAGCCACCTCGCCAACTCTACTGAGGACCTGGAAAGGTCTGATGAATCTCAAAGATAACTTTCCACCTCGGCCAAATATCTATAATCCTCATCGAGGTGAGACCCATAGAAAGATGTGGTTTCCATCCTTGAACTCTAGAGGTCTCCATATTCTGCCAGCATATGACTCCTGCCTTCTCTGTGCAGTCTTCATCCGTTCCTGTATGATCTGCACCTTCTCCGTGGTAGCTCGTACCATCACTGGTCCCACTAGTACTGAATCCCCAGGGTTAGTCCAGCATAAGGGTGATCTGCAAGGTCGCCCGTATAACGCCTCAAAAGGTTTCATCCCAATGGTGGAGTGATAGCTGTTGTTGTATACAAACTCCACCAAAGGTAAGTGATCCTCCCAACTACGACCGAAGTCGAGGACACAAGCACGCAGCATATCCTCGAGGGCCTGAATGGTTCGCTCAGTCTGGCCATCCGTCTAAGGTTGGAAGGAAGTGCTCAGATGAAGATGCATCCCGAAAGCCTCCTACAACCCCTTCCATAGTTGGGAAGTAAACCGTGTGTCACGATCGGAGACAATATAAGAAGTTACTCCATGTAGCCGCACAATCTCTTTCATGTAGAGGCGTCACAAGCTCTCTACTGAACCTTTCTCTCTGATCGGTAGGAAGTGGGCCGACTTGGTGAGTCAGTCGACGATCACCCAAATCGAGTCGTGACTCCTGGATGTACGTTGAATTCCTGTCACGATGTCCATGGATATCCCATCCCACTTCCACTCTGGGACCTCTAAAGGCTGAACCAAGCCAGCTGGTACCTGGTGCTCTGCCTTCACCTGCTGATAAGTGAGGCACCGAGAGACAAACTCTACAACTACCTTCTTCATCCCCGGCCACCAGTGCTATTTCCAGAGATCCTAGTACATCTTCACCACTCTTGGATGTACCGCTAGAGGGGATTTGTGGAACTCCCTCAACACTTCCTCCTGAAGTGACACTGGCACCATAGTACATCCTATGAAGATAATGACATGCTCCCCACCTTCATAAAATCCATCAGGTGCCTGCCCTGTGGATATCTGAGCACATCGTGTCTCGTAGTGAGCGTCCCCATGCTGCGCCTCCCTGACTCGCTGAAGGAGTGGGGGTGTGACTATGATAGATTATAGGAAAGCTGCTCAATCTCTATCCACAAAGGATATCTACAAAGCGGCTAGCTGCTATGTCACTTCACCTAACAGCTGTATACCAGACCTCCTGTTGAGTGCATCTGCAACAATGTTCCCCTTCCTAGAAGTATAGACTATCTCGAAGTCATAGTCCTAGAGGAACTCAAGCCAACGTCGTTGTCTCAGGTTCAGGTCTTTCTGAGAGAAGATATACCTGAGACTCTTGTGATCAGAGTACATGGTAAAATGCTCGCCCATTAGATAGTGTCGCCACATCTTCAAGGCGAAGGCCACTGCTACTAACTCCAGTTCTGGGTAGCATAGTTCTGCTCGTGTTGTCTCATCTATCAAGAACCATATGCAATCACTACTCTCTCTTTCATCAGGATACACCTGAGTCTAGTCCCTGATGTGTCGCAGTAGACTACTTACCCTACGCGTTCCTCTGGAAGCCTCAATATGGGGGCATTAGTCAGCCTCTGTCTCAGATCCTGAAAGCTCTGTTGGCATCTCTCCGACCACACGAAGGGTTTCCCCTTCTTCGTCAAGGCTGATAGTGGTGCTGCAACTCTAGAGAAGTCTGGAACGAATCTCAGATAGTAACCAGCCAAACCTAGAAAACTTCATACCTCCGTCACACTCCTGGGTGGTTCCCAAGAAAGTACCGCCTCAATATTCACTGAATCCACTGCAAATCTAGCCTCCGAGATGACATGTCCCAAAAAGTGAACCTCTCGGATCTGAAACTAGCACTTAGAGAGATTACCATAAAGCTGGTTCTCACGGAGTGTGTCCAGTACTACCTGCAAATGGTAGGCATGCTCCTCCTTAGTAGTCGAGTAGATCATAATGTCGTCGATGAAGACTATGACAAAGCGATCTAGGTACGGCTTAAAGATCCTATTCATGAGTCCCACGAACACTGCTGGAGCATTTTTTACGCCTAATGGCATAACCAAGAACTCATAGTGGCTGTACCGATATCTGAAGGTCGTCTTCTGCACATCCTCATCTCAAACTCTGAGCTAGTGATAGCCTGATCTAAGTTCTATCTTCGAGAACCACAGTGATCCCTTCAACTAATCAAAGTGGTCGTCAATCCTCGAGAGTGGGTACTTGTTCTTCATGGTCACCTGATTCAGGCGACGGTAGTTGACACAAATCCTCAACCTTCCATCCGCCTTCTTGGCGAACAGAATCGGGGATGCCCAGGGAGAAACACTACGTTGGATGAATCCCTTCCCCTTCAAGTCCTCTAACTGTACCCACAGATCACGAAGCTCCATGGGAGCCACCGATACGCTAGTGTAGATATCGGTGTCTTCCCAAGGTACAAGTCAATGTGAAAGTCCACCTCTCGATGAGGAGGTATTCCTGGAACATTGTCAGGGAAAAAATCCGCGTACTGGTCCACCACTACAGGGTAAGTCAAACTCTCCACATCAACTGCTCCGAGGGTAAGGCTAGCCAACTGATGAGTGATCAGCGGCACCCTCCTCCGAGTAAGTATGTCATGTGCTGCAAATTCTCCCTTCTCGCTAGTGAAGGTAAACCTGGTCCCATCCGTGTGAACACACCACACTTTTCTCCTAATATAGTCGATATGAGCATGGAGTGTAGATAACCAGTTCATGCCCAAGATGATTTCGTAAGGCCTAGACGCCACTACTAGGAGATCCCAGCAGAAGCTCTCACCTCCTAGAGTAAGCTCACACTGCTGGCACCAGTGTGTAATCGTTAAATCTACTCCCATAGGAGTATCTATCCGTAAGGATCGAGCCAAAAGCCTCGTCAGAATCTCCGAGCTTTGAACGAGGGAAGTGGAAATCAAAAGAGTGACTGGCACCTATGTCTATAAGAACTACAGCTAAGGTGGAGTATACATAGATCGTACCTCAAATAATCTTCGGATCACCATGATCGTATGCCTCACCTACTTAGAGCTGAGCTCTCCCCTATCCACCTACTCCCTGTGGTCGGGGTGGACCTCCTGGTGGTGGTGGTCATAACACCTCAAAACTTCCCCCACCACCAGCTACAGGACCATCTCCTCTGCCATGTCTACATGTGCCCTCCAGATCGCCTCAATCGAATCTCTGCCTCTGCCTGGGAGGTCCCTCAACTGTCTTCTGATTATCCAAATGGTGGGTCGGACAGTCACGAACCATGTGACCCTGCCCGCCGCATGTGAAACAATGCATGTTCCTCAAATTACTGGCTCTGTCTCATGTGCCTCGAACAACCTAACCTGTGTCCTGAGGTCGTCCACTAGAAGGTCTAGTCCGCTTGGATCTCTGCGACATCTATCTAGTGCCTGCTGCAGAAGAATCCGCTACGTGACGCCCAGTGGCAGGTCTCGCAGCTGGTGACTACTCAGTAAGGAAACTCTCCACTAAGATGGATTTCTCTAGCACCCTCGCCTACATCGGGATGCTGAGTGAGATCATCGAAGCCCTGATCTCTCGCCTGAGCCCCCGCTTGAAGGTTCGGGCCTAGAAGAATGGGTCTTGCACCATATCGGTGGAGTAGCATGAGAGGTCGGTGAACCTCACTGAGTACTGTGCCACCATCATGATACCCTATTGTAGATGAAGTAGCACTTGTATCTACACTGTATGTAGGGTGGCTGGGACAAACTCCGCCCAGAACAGGATCTTGAAGTCTACCCAGAGTAGTGTCACCTCGTCATGCACTTAGATCATAAGGCTCCACAATCTGCCTACTGCTGTCTAAAGGAGACTCGTGGTAAGGATCACCATAAGGTCAGCTAGTGTCCCTACCAGTCTAAAGACTCTCACCATAGCCTCCATCCAATCCTCAGCTGCTTGCGGGTCTGTCTCGCCACTGTACCTGGGCAGCCTCTGGCATTGTAACTCGTGCAACGCACTCAGGCAGTGTGCACTCTCTGCTACTGGGGCTGGTGGCATCGGTGGCCCAACGGGTAGTGGTACCACTAGTGCCTCTGCTATGATCGGGCCCTACACTGAGGCCTCGTCGCTCAGTGGGCTACCATCTCGTAAAACTCTCAGAACACTGGATGGCTGTCTGCGTGGAGGCATCCTGAAAGAAACAGACGTGACACGTTCAAAAGATTATACCTGGTGAGCCGACCAGGTGAGCTGACTCAATGAAAATTTTTGAAAACACACACGCAATCAGTGTTTTCGTGTACAGAGTTGGAAATCAGAAATCAGGGTCCTAGTGTATGGGTACGTCAGCCGCCACACCAACACTGGACTCCCTAAACTAAAAACCACACTCACTACACCTAACACTATTGCTTCACAGAAAATATCAGAGTCCTAAGTTCTGTGGTAGAACTGACTCCTCTGATACCTATTTGTTCCGACCTGCCCCCCGAGGCCCATGTCGTGACTACCCCAAGCCCGCCTTCCATAGGACAAGGGCAGGCGTGTATCACCAAAGGTGTAATTCCCAAAAACTGGGAAGGAATTGCCTTTATAACCAGTAAACACATGCAGTAGATACAATCACGAGTAAACTGAATAACCAACAAGTGAGTATAGTAAGTGAAAAGGGGACAGAATAGAAGCACAAATAGAAAGTACAAGAACTGAAGGTACAAGTACAAATGAGGAAATAGGAAAACAACCATTGAATCATCCTCCAAAGTTCCTACCTGAATGGTAGGTACAGATCGCCTCCTTAGCACTCTACATCTGTCAGTCTCCTCCATGTACCGTCACGCTGCAAGGTCCACCTCGGGGTACCATCCAGTCCTGGTACACTCAGCCTCGTTCAGCGTTGTCCTTCATCTGCATCCAACACAACGAGGTGCTGGCATAGCCCGTACAGGTGTGAGTATAACGATACTCAGTAGGGACCCCGAGACCCTAAAGGTCTCACAAAATCCAACAAGGATAAACCATAAGGTATGAATTCAACAGATAACCCCACTTAGGTATATGCCCATACATATACCTAAGTTATCAAGTAATACATCTCAATCATGAGGAAAACACAAAGTTACTGACTCAGTTAACATAGGTATACAACTTTTGTTGAGAGTTGAGATGATCAGATGTAGACACTGAATCATCTATTCTATCGAACCCACACAGGATCCAGGAACATAAATCAGAACTGTCGAACCCACACAGGATCCAGCAATAGTAATCAGAGCTATCAAACCCACACAGGATCCTGGAACAGTAGTCAAAGCTGTCGAACCCACACAGGATCTAGGAACAGTAGTCAGAGCTGTCAAACCCACACAGGATCCAGGAACAGTAGTCAGAGCTGTCGAACCCACACAGGATCTAGGAATAGTCGTCAGAGCTGTCGAACCCACACATGATCCAGGAACAGTAGTCAGAGTGCAGCCAGCCACAGGGTTTCGCACGAACCATGCTTGATTATAGGAGGGTCCGCTCCTCAAGCCAACTGTATATACGTCGACTTCCACGAAGTCTCAAGTTGATGTATCCAAAAGATCCGTCTTTCCAAAAGAAATCCAACGCGACAAACGGTGCGTCAATCGGACGCCTGGTCTAAGAGTTATTGGCATTTTAGTCCCGGGGGCCCGGTTGGATTCGTGCTCAATCCAACCTGACCGTATCTCAACTATACCCAAAACTCTAGTGGGGTATACACAAAGGGACATACGCGCTTCAAGAATACCAGCACCATTGATGGTTTGTCAAACGGACGTCCAGTTCCAAAGATATGGCCAAAAGAAAGTAAAGGGGCTCGGTAGTGGGTCGGTCCTGGTCCGACCCGGTCAAACCAACCCAACCAGACTTAGTCTGGGTCGACCCAATTTGGGTAAACCCCTCCTGACCCGTTGGTTCCGGCCTGGCCTGTTGGGCGCGTTGGCCCGTTGGGTTTGTCCCGGCCCATTGGGCCCAGCCCAGCAGGGCGCGAGGGCGGTCCGGCCCAGGCTCGGGGATGGTTCGGCCTGGAGCGTCGTGAGGGCGTGGATCGGCCCAGAGGGCACAGCCTAGGACGGTTCATCCAGGGCGCCGCAAGGGGGGCCGCAGGTCGGCTCGGGAAGCCGGCATGGCCAGGGCGCCGGTTCGATCGGGAGGTCGGCGCGGCTTGGCGGTTCGTCCACCGTGCTGATTCGGCCGGGAGCTGGGTGGAGGCTTGGGAGTTCGGGCGGCCAGTAACTGGGATGTGGCTCGTGAGGTGGTCGGGCAGGTCGGGAGGTGGTCGGGCAGGCTGGCGGGGCACGGGGAGGCCAGTGGCAGGCTGGGTGGCGGCCGAGCAGGTCGGTGGGCGGTCGGGAGGCGGCCAGGCAGGCCGTGAGGCGGCCGGTTGGTAGGCTGGGTGGTAGCCGGGCAGGCCAGCAGGCAGGTCAGTGGGAGGCCGGGAGGCAGTCAGGCAGGCCGTGAGGCGGCCGGGTGGCTGGTCAGTAGGCTGGGTGGCGACCGGGCAGGCCGGCGGCAGCGTGGGATGTCGCGGGGGTGGCATGGGTCATTGAGGCCTCGGAAAACATATCCTTTGTTTTCGTCACCTTCGTCGTCTCATCGCTTCGTCGCCATGCCAAAGATCACCACAAACAAGAATGGCGGAGGGGTCGGGCCATGTTGGTTTGGCCCACACCCTTCGCATTTAGGGTGGTAACATTTGGCTCATCAAGCTAGAAGAAAGACGAAGTTCAATTTTTATAACCTCTGCAATGATTCCTTACCAACCGAAGAAGAAAATAAGGAAAGTAATATTACACAAATAAACCCCATACCTTTGAGCATTGTTCAATGATGAAGTCGTGGGAAGAAGACGAAGGAGATCTTAATTCATCCCATTCGCCACACACTTCCAATCCTAAGATGCATCGGCTCGTTGACGACGATGCAGAGGGAAGATCGGTTGAAGACGTCCCACATTGGTAGGATCCGAGGATGAAGGTCAAAGGAGATCGTTGCTGGCGTTCTTCATTAGAAGAACGCGTTCTTCGTTCTTCGATGGTGAGAGCTTTTCTCCCTTCTACCAAGTTCCACCCAAAGGACAAATTCTAAGCCAAATAATAGATTAAGTTAAATCTATTATTTAATCGTTGGCACAAAAATTCAAATGGGTTAATTAATTAAGTTGGATCCACTTAATTAATGAAGAGGAAATGGCACAATTAAATTGTGAGAGTTGGAAACATTAATGTGGAGGGGTGGTGGCACCATTAAGTAGGGAGATCAAGAGGTTTCTCCCCACTTAATGGGGAGTTCAAGAGGTTTCAACCTCAGGTGGTCCCCACCATATTAAACATGAATAGGAGGTTAGGTTCGGGTGGGCCCCACCACCATAACCTCTCATGGGAGGTTAAGTTGTGGTGGTCCCCACCTCCAAATTCCACAATGAGGCTTCAAACAACCCAAATAAAAATAAAGCCACAACTTTATTTTTATTTAATTCATTCATTAAAAACCCAAAAACTATCTTTTAATCTCGACCCACTGTCGTCGAGGTGAAAGTATTCTTAGGCGAATATCGGCGCTGCGAGTTCAACGGTGCCCTCGGTTTTCAATTCCGAGCACCAATTCAAAAGTTTTAAAAACTCACTCATACATTTACTAAACATACCCAAAAAAAACTTCAGAAATTTATTCCGGTCATATCAGTCCTTGGAATCACGCGCCATCAATTTTCACAGACTCGTAAAATTCCCATGTATTTAAAAAAATCCACGGAAATTATGGGTCTTTACACAGTTGAACAAGGGGGAGGATTATCATATCCACATTTCTTAACCATCATTTATCTCCCTTGTATTTAGGTTGAATTGTATTTTTTTCTCTTTTTAAACTCTAGGTGATCCTATCTCTTTTCCCTTTTTTGTTCACCCACCTTGGCTTTATCTAATTTGTAGTGGTTTCATTTCCAAATTTGGTGAAGATTCTACCAAATCATGGTGGAATCATCTCAAAATGATATGGTTTCAGGTTTTAGTGGTTATAGGATATTGAAATAGGGTGGATATCACTATTTTCTCATCATTTTGATTAAGCTGAGTCACCCGGTGAGTTTTCCTCAGGTTTTCATTGAATTAGTTTTTAATTGTCGATTAATTGAGAATTGAATTATTATGATTTTTTTCATAGGATTGTTGAATCCATTAAACTAGTTTTTGGTGTCTTTTTGTTCATGGTTTTATCCATGGAAGGACATTTGATGAGATTTTAATGATTATGTATCCTTGGGTTAAATTATACGATTAATTGTGATCATTTAAAATTAATTATATATGGTTAGTGGTATGATATAAGGGCTTGGAATCATGGAAATTCGTGGATGGTTTTGGATGGATTTTGGAAAGTATAGCTTAAGGTTGGTAACATTTTTATCGAGGTAGGTGGTCCTTATGATACTTAACTCTATGCCTTTTTATATAAAATTGTGTATTCATGAATGGGGGTTTGGGATTGGGTAATTTTGAATGGGACCTAGAGTTTACTACGTGATAATTTGGGTGGTGTAAATACCCTTGGTGATTGGATTATGTACTACCTTATGTTTGAGTGATTAGAATTGATCAAAAACTTCTTCACCAATTTTTTAAAGTGACAGTTGTTTGTATGAGGGGAAAGATGAGGTCTTTGGGATCAAGAAAAGTTTTTTATATCCTGGGTTGGATCTTATATGGGTATTTTAGTAGACATGTTGGTATTAGTCTAGGAAGATAGGTATGAAAAAAAATCTCTCATATGGTTAATATCACCCTCATGATGACTGTATGGGGGGTGGTTTAGTCATGTATGACCTAGGGGTCAGTCAGTGTTGTTTAATTGTCAATTAAGAGATATAGGGTTGTAACATCCTATCATGGATCACTCTATGACCAGTAACTAGATCAATTCACCATGTGACCTTAGGCATGCCTCCCAGAATACCAAAAGCTATTGACTAGAAGGGACGATCTAAGATGGTATCGTGGGGATACTATCCCCTATATTAAAGTGGGAAATAATAATTAAAACACAATAACTAAATATCATTCACCATAGTAATTGAATATGGGAGAAATAAATATAAAAATAATGATACTGAAATAAATACAGTATGGCTTAAACACATGTACCAACATACAATAGTTGACTTCCCACTAAGCAGATAACATATACATACCAACACAAAAAGAAAATAAAATATGAGGGTTTCATATCTACACTGAACCTCACCTCATCCCAATATCCAAACTCATATGAGTTGTCTCTCTCAATCATGGTATCTTGGGACACATCCCAACCTAATCCTGTAATAACAATATAAGAGCTTCTCAAGTACCCATATGCAATAACATCCTAACCAAGGTGTGATTAAAAAACTCAGTAGGCCATGACCAACATGGTTCTATACTAACTGGCATATGTTGTGATATGTGAATTTTACATACTCAGCTAAAAATAAATAAATAACTATATAACACAATAAATCAATGAATAAGCCTCCTCTATACCATCTTCGACCTGATGTTATAGTGTCTATGAGCATGTCATGATGATCACGCCTCTATATTATTGTCATAACCTCATGGGATCACATGTATAACCCAATTCATTACCAATATCGTTCATTTATGCTCTGTTCCATGACCTCGCTCAACCATATCTACCTCATCCAATACCTAAGTGTCTCTGATCATGACCATGACCTCAAGGGAACCTTTTTTCATTCACTGGGGATCCAGGTCTCACACATCCACTGATGATTAGTGGGCCCAGGGGTGTCCCCAGGAATACCTCATCCTCATTCCCTTAAGATGAATCCCAAAGTAATACTTAAAAATTCTTGATGTTAGGATATTTTATGATTCCTAAAGTAGGGCCTAGGTAATCCTACACATCCAAATTTGACTAATTCTGAGGAAACCTAGAAAATAAAATGGAATACCCTCCCTATATCCCACGGTCATTATCCATGGCATCAAATATATCATGGATACTCAGCTAAATCATCACTGGGGAATCCACCTAATCCTAGTGGGGTATCCTAGGCATCAATTGAGGGGATACAATTATCTCCCTTAGGATTTCCAACATTCATTCTTGGGGATATACACCCACCTGAAACCACATATTACCATTATAATCTCAATCATTGTGGGGATTCTTAATGTTTTATTGGTATCTTCATTCTAATCCTAACACCCAGGCATTCATAATGATATCACAATTTCATAAAAATCCCTACCATCCTACAAATTCCTATATTCATGGTCACGCATGCTCTGATGCTAGATCCTAGGTACCACCTCTAGGAATCCACTCTCAAATCAACAAAATAACTGGATTCTAGTTGATCTAGGAATACATCCCCAATAAACTATGTGAATGAATCCCAAACATATCGGGAATCATAGGGTCGCATCCATCTCATCAGGTGATTCTCAAGTATCCTATGAAATCACATTAGTTCGAATCCCTATTGTTGATTCCTAGGCCTCTTGGAAACTCGTATGTCATCATGCATGAATATAAATAAATAAATTAACAAGAAGGGTTGGTCGAATGCATGTGCTTGTCGCTACCATCATATCCCCATCGGGATTACACATTGGTTTAGGTTCTAGGGTGACACCCAAAACCATCATTACCCAACACCCACTCTGGGTTGGTCAATCTACAAGGCACCCACTAGGTGCCTTAGGTTACAATATTAAAGAGGTGACCTCACAAGTGTCCTCAGTCTCAAAAAAAGTCTTGAGTCAACGCTTGATTCTTATAGGATGTCACACTCCTCGACATCATTAATAGTGTAACATGACCTTACTGAATAAAAGTGATTTTACATATAGTCAATAGTCAAAGGGATGGTCCGCAAACCATCTCAATTGATAAGGTCACTATATATCGGTCTGATCATCCAACCCTTCATCAATGTACTAAGGTCTATCCATATATATTAATCATGCATCATGGGTTCTCACATGACCTACTAGGGCCATCCATCTCAATTCATGTCAGACCTCATCTTATAGGTGACCAGGTTTCAATTTTAGAGTCAAGGCTTTAACCATCGATAATTGAGGAAATCCATCTTGTGTCAAAGACCCTCATGGATTTAGAACTTTGTGAAGTCTACCCATGCATTCCATTTAAAATAAAATATTTTATTAATAAAATTCATCGCCCTCAATAGAGACATAGCATAACACATTCCATATAAAACATAAATAAACCATAAGGGTAGGTGCACATGACTACCTACCTCAATTGGATCCTTTCCTATAAATTCCCAAGGGTTAGTAGCTCTTCAAAGGGCCAATGAGATCCATCTATGCCCAATCCCAGCTCACATCACCAACTAAGATCATATCTCACAACAAGAAGCTAAAAATAATCAATTATATTAGATATAATTAATTTAATAATTTATTTAAAATTGGACACATTCAAAAAAACTCATTGTGTAATCACGTCATGCCAAAACTGAAGCCAAAATCCCATAAGAGGTTAGAAATGTACTCTTAACACCAACCTGAGCCAAAACCCTAAGCTCTAGAACTAAATCCATCATTAATTTAATTTAATTTTAAAAAAAAACCCTTGAATAAATTTTTATAATTATGTAACTTGGATGATTCGATGAATGGACACACACAAACATCATATCCAGACGTCCTCTACCTAGGATACATGAAATCACCTTAAAATCAGGTGATTTTAAACTTCTATCATGAATTAAATGTTCCCCACATAAACCAAAACAATGTTGAATCATCATATGGGAGGAAGTACATGGGACATAGGAAGGATAGAAGCCTATACCTTCTTTCATCTCCAAAATCACCCAATAAAGTCACCCCAATCCAAGGGAAAAGAAGGTACGATAAAGGAGGAACCCACCCGAACACATGAGAGGGAAAAAATAAAATAAGGGGGTTTCCCCTCTTAAACTTAGGGGGTTTAATTTTACCCATAAATATCTCACTCGTGAGCTGGTTGATCTATACAAGGGATACTACCACTTTCAAACACCATTGTCTAATTGTTGGTATATTGCAGCCTAGGTTACAACAACCACCCCATGCCCTACTGAGGCCCTTATGATCCCCTAGGACACCTCCCAATTCCGAAACCTCATCCTAAAACATGAAATTGATACCTCCAAACTTATGTAATGGTGTTTTTTGTCTCACATCAAAAATAAACTCATCCACTAAACTTGAAGATTCAAATTCCCATGAGAATTTTCAATGTTTTTTGGACACGAAGAACTAAAAACTCCCCACCATAACACTTCTCATGCAAGAGAATTCATAGTGGCCATCCAACCACATATTCTGAACCACTTAGGTTATAAAATTCCATTCAAATGGTCATGTTCCATTCCTAAACACCCCAAATAATTTCCAAGGCACAACGTCCATCTTAATGCACTCAAACCACTAAAACTCAATCCAAAACCTATGATCATTACAAACACATTAATACAATACTTACCCAAACATGTACATCTAAAAACATGATCACATCATCTTCTAAAAAATTTCTAGGCCCATGGTGCTCTCTTCCATAGTACTTATCCTAAAATAGACAAATCCAATTCTATAGTGATTTCTCCATTGGAAGTGCTTATCATAGTTCCACCCTTGCATTCCATTGTCATTCCTAGCATGGTTTCTAACTCACCACACCTAAACACACAATGGAACTGCATTAAAAAAAATTATTTTGACTCTAAATTATCACATATAATCCAAAATGAGCATATCTCCACTATCCATTCATAACATGAGTGTGCGAGATTTCCCTTGAAAATCCCCATCCAAAAACTTATCACACCCATCGTATCCAAAATTATGCACACAATGTGGTTTCAGAATTTCCATATTAAAATATATTTCAAACTATTTTTCAGACCTCCTTCGGATGACCCGATCTTAAAATGCTCGACTCCACCTACTGACACATTTCATGGTTATCGAATCACAATGCCTTTAAGATGAGAGGCACCACATGATATCCAAACATTCTCACTGAAGTCCATGATCAACACCTAGTGATATTTATTAATTAGATCCTCCAATATCAAAAACCAATATCATTCCATACTGCAATCACTGACATGTCTCTAATCTAAGAAATCTCAGATCCCTTTAAATTCCACCCCTAGCCTGACATCAACGCTTGGTATTGGTCTTCCATCACATTTGATTCCCTATATGGAATTCCACAACTAATCCAAACATAAATCGAATTAATTTCATGTAGGCATCAGATTTCCAAAAATGATCATCCAAAAACTAATCCCACACACTCATGACCCATCTCACATAGGGTCACACACACGTGATTGAAAACTTTCTACCCACTACAAGAGTATCCTAGTCTTTTCACTGCCAAACCAAGTTCCACGTCAAGGAGACCCACACCCTTTTATCACCAAACATAACAAATATCATGTCCAAACCTATTAATTTCCAAGCACCATCACACTATCAATACCATCCACTCTCAGCTTTCGAGAATAGAACCCATGGTATTTATCAATATCCAACTAACATGATCCATAAGAATCTCATCAAGATTACTCTTGATTATCAGTCCACTCATGGTCATCATCGATTTATAGAGTAAATGGGTACCATTCACAAATGGTTCATACCATTATCATATCATCCTAGGTATCAGGTTTAAAATCCCATACCACCTAATCCATAACCCAAACTATGCACTCACAGGTCACATGTAATTAAAATAGACTAGTCGTTCCCCATGACATGGAAGCTTGTTAATACAAAATAATCCTAGATGATCCTATCCAAAGGCCTGAAATATTTTCCATGTTGAGACCAAACATAATCTTTGCCACCATTAGAGTTCATTTTAAGGAATGAGCATCCACCTATACTCTCACCACATACCAAATACATTTATAACAATAGGTTCAGGAATCCGAATAGTCTTTCTCTTCTGTTCTGGCCTCAATACCATGATTCTAGCACCAAATGTACTTGATCCCACAATACCCTAAGGCATAAAAATACTTTCATTGTAAACCTAATAGCACTTACCATGCATCTACCTAATAACCCAAAGCACTCACTCATGCATCCTTCATCAAAGGAACTCGTAGCTTTAGGAAAACACCTCTCAAAGGTTTCCTTTGAATAAAACCCACAACTGACTCCCTAATCCCTGATTTGTAATATATGGTCTATAGGTCCACCCCTATCCACAACCAAAGTCTATATAAAGGTTAATCTCATAGGAAACACCACATGGTTCCTTCCCATAGTCACACAATATCTCAAATTAAAATTTCCTCTCAGGGGTCTCATCCACATAGTGGCATCACATGGCAACATAAAATACTACTAAAGCACTAGTTATCATTGAGAATCCATACATAGGAATGATCCCTTGAGAATACCAACTCATGATGATTTACCAATGACATCATATGGGACAATCCATGTCAAGGAACCATAGTCACAAGGTTAGTTTAGATAGAATGTCATTCCAATATATATGGAAAGAAACTATATAGGTTGTTACTAACACTTTAAATAATTGAACCTAGAGTAATCACCCTTTATGAACATATGTATATAAAGTTTCTAATTATAGGATATGGTCACACCTCATTGATACATAAATACAATTAGCATTACTCTAGGACTGTAACACCCCAGGTAAATAAAGAATATGACATTTTTATATTTATCCATATTTGTGAATAAAATATTAATATAACTTTAAAGGGGACGCTATACTCGATGGCGTACCCAACACGCAACAATGAGTTTCTTCGGAATCTTGTGTTACACTCTAATAATAAAATAATATTATTTTAAATGGTAGTTAACGCCTAGCCGTTGTAATGGCGGGAATGAATAGAACTAACTAAAAAATGATTATATATGTTTGTAAAATATTTTTACTTTTTACAATAAATGTTAGAGTATTAAAAATGCGAATGAATCCAATTTTAAGCATAAACATTCCAATATTCTTTAAAAGGTCGATTAACCGCCTTTTGATGGAGAACCTCTTTTAAATCCACTTTTTAACAATTTTATGTGTTGTATTTGAAAAAATAAAATTCTTCTTTAGAATCAGGACATCAAAATTTACTTTGTGTAAATTTTTGGTATTTTTCCAATAAAGTACATTTTTTAATGAATAGTGAAAAATGTTGTATTTTAATTCAAAACCTCTTTTTAATCTAATTTATTTATATGATTATATTATCTCTTAAATTGGTTTTAAAGTGAAATTAGAATATATTTTTACCATTAAATCCAATGTTGGTCATTGGAATTAATTTCACTTTGAAATTGGACTTAAACTAGTGTCAATCTTTTAATAGATATTGTTTCTTAAAAACACGCTATTTGTTTTGACAGAGGGAATTAATTATTAAATTAATTAATGAAACTTATATGTTTTTACTTTTGTAAAATAGACATCATTTTTTAATTTGGAATATCAAATATAGCTTAGGGTGAATTTTTGGTAATTTTCTGAAAAACTTCAATTTTTGATGAATAGTGAAACCACTAAGTGGTACTTATAAAAACCGATTTTCCGTTTAAATGAAATTTTTCCACCTTTGTGTTTTTAATTTCAAAAATCCGGCATACATGGTTGTCATTAAGAAGTAAAATGTTGTTCAATGAGATTAGAATAATTTTTTGGTGAATAGTAACTTATTAAGTTTTAAATCGCGATTAGAGGTAATTAGTGTAGTTTAAGGTAAGAATAATGTTTTAATAAAATGAAATGACCTAGACACATGTCCTACCCTCATTGTATGTGTCATGTCCGACCAATAAAATCCATGGGTCAACTTGGGGACCCCATGGAGCCACTTTGGTTGGAAAATGACATAAATACCTTTTTATTTAATGTTAAAGTAAAAATGACACAAACATGAGATGTTTTACTAAAACAATTTTTAAATGGGGTTATAAAAGTCATATTTTTTACTATAAATATTCATTGGAAAGATAAAAATATTTCCTACATCATAGTATTTTTTTTATAATTTTTAGACATTAAATAAATTAAATTATTTATGACATCATGATGATGCAGCGATGACCTCATTATTTAACAATTTAAATAAAATGGAATGATAATGTAAACTCTAAGACCTACACATGTCCAAAACATATTGAATTGGTGGATTTTGAAACCTTATCACCTTATCCTTTAATTAAATCAATGTGGTACCTTTAATATCCGAAACTCTTTTGAAAATAAAGTAACATTTTGTAACTTTACAAGAGTGCCCCTCCTCTCCTCTTATAAAAGGCCCCCACCTCTACCACCTTACCCACACTTCCAAAGCCTTTGGCTCGGACAAACCCTGCCCATTTTGTCTCTACACATTCCTCTAAAACTCCTTGAATCCTTACTTTAGGCAGAATCCTTTCCAAGGAAGCCTTTGAGCTCAAATCAAAGGAAGTTACCCGATTTAAAGGTAATGTCTTCACTTGTGTCCTTTTGTTTTATTTTGCTTCTCCAACCCCCTAAACTCTTTTTATTCATTTATTTTGTAACAAATACAGTATCTTAAATATACTAGGATGTTTTTATAAGAATTATTTGAGATACACTTACACACACCTACATCAAATGGTTAAAGAACATACTGTTTCTGTGGATTGCGAATTTCTGCCTCACAAAACGATGATTGTTCAACACTAATATAACACCTTAAAAGGTGTCCATTAAGATGAAACTATGTTTATATATGATATATAATATGTTTATGTTTTAATTAAGCTTATTTATTTTTCATTTATGTCATACCTTTATGGTTTCCATTATGGGTAAACACGATATCTTCATTTAAGGAAGTGCGGACTACCGCCCCCTCAAAGTGATTTGATTCGTTAATACCATATGTGGTACGTATAAAGGATATATTTAATGATATTATATATTATACCATAATGGAATTAAAATACTATTATTTCTTATTATGTTTTAACTCCATTAAATATGAAATAGAAATGGAAGTAGCGTTTATGTGTACGTATGGCTTACCGTCTCCATGAACGGTACATTTCATTTCTTATCTCAAAATGTTATGTACTATTATAAGTACATATATATAATGGATATATATGTAATATATTACATCTAAATTATGGATATCATTCTGGAATTATAACATATATATATCTCTCTCATTTTGTTTTAATTCCATTAATATGACAAAAAATTAAAGTAGCGTTCATGCGTACGTACGGCCTACTGTCTCCATGAACGGTGCTTTTAATTTTTATCTCCAAATGCTATGGAATAGTATAAAATCAATATATACTGGATATATATGATATTTAAAACATCAATACTATTCTGGATATGATGTACCTATAACTACATGGAAAATTATTTTCCAACAAGTTCAATTTTTGACTCATGTACCAAACATCGACAAAAACGTCTGATATGAACTCATATTATTAACCAATTATTATAACATTAAAATATGTGATATGAACTGAATAATAATCTTTATAGGAGGTCCTTAATTAATTATAAATTGACCAAAGTTTATTATTCAGGAATATAAAGAAATGAACAAGACAAGTTGGACTTGAGGTAAGGGATCCAACCTCTCTCTTTCTTTTTAAGTACTCTCATTTATGTCATTTCTTTTAAGCCCATCTTTCTTATGATTGGGGATGTTATTTTATATTTATAATACTTTAATTTTTATGTTCATATTATTGGAGACCCTATTTGATCTCATAAATCCATTTTTGGAAGTTTTAAGTGGTGTCGTTAGGCTGTCGAGTTTTCATAAGGGATTTTTCATCTCACTTTTATTCATGTGACATTTATGCTACGTTTGCCACTATTTACTTTGATTGGTGTATGTAATTCCCATTATTATACACTTTGTGTAGTATAATTTCATTTATGGGTATTTACATCTTCATTTTATGACCCTTCTTCCATGGGGTGTACTTTTCGAAAGTTACCCAACTCGGTAAGGAGACCTTTCACCCTCCTTTTTTTTAAAGACTTCTTTTGTTATGTCTTTTAATTCGCATACTATTATGTTGGAATACGTTCTTATATATCCTTATTTATTTAAATTTTATGTCCAATTTATGAGATCCCCTTTATCTCTCTCATCAACCCTTTTTGTAAAATTTTATGTGACGTCGTTAGGCTGTCGAATTTTACCAAGGGAACTTCTTAACCCAATTTCGATTTCTTTGGGTTCAACATGTAGTTATTGAATATGTCATCCTTTGAATATGTGTGAATAACCTTTGATTGTTTTACACTTAATATCCACTTATATTGGGTGTATTTATATTTTTCACACATAATTATGAGATTGATTTATCCTTACTTTGAGGATACCTTCTTTATAATGGATTTCATCTCATTTTACATTTCTTTTGAGACTTCATTGTTGTTATGCACCAATTCACTCTTATATGGTGTGTATACTATCTTTTGACATATTATATCATGAATCCCTTTATTCTCATTATTTTATAAAGTTTGGATTAAATTTTATTCTGCTATTATTTGTATTCAAGAGTCTCTCATTTTGTTAAAAACTCTTTAACAAAAATATCGTTTTAAATGTTTTAAAGATTTATTATTCTAAATCTTTATCTTTAATGTCCACGTCTTAAAAATGGTTTTCAGTATTTATTTATATGGACATTAATGTTTTAAAATTATAATTCCAATAAAAGCTTCAAATTGGTATGGGATACTTTGATTCAAAAATATCTTTTAAATGATTTTTGAAAATGGATTGATAAATTCAATATCTTGGAATTACTTATTTTGGTTGAAAATGAAATGTTGTTATTGAAATGTTTATATTTTCAATATTTTATGTGTAATGATGGTACTTGGACATTTTACGGGTGGTTACGTGATAAACCATATGACGGGTGGTGCCGTGAATACCAGGACGGGTGGTTACGTTATAACCTCCAATGCATTGGGTATGGAAGTCGGCCGTATGGCTATTCCATTAAGTATGTGTGGAAGTCGGACGTATGGATATTCCATTAAGTGATATGTGTGGAAGTCGACCATATGGTTATTCCACTTAAGTATGTTTATGTCCCAAGTTACCTTTATATGTTAGGTGTTCTTTATATGGGTTTTATGGTAATCTTTTGGTTACAAAAGGGTAAGTAATGATATTTTAATCAGTGAAGAGTTTTTACTACTTCATAAAGGTGAGGGTATTACTTTGATAAATTATACATGGTTTACTTGATGTTTGAAAAACTAACAGTTTTCATTCTTTGTGTATCCCTTACTGAGCTTTTTATGCTCACCCCAAGTTTTTTTGAAATGTTTTTCACAGGACTTAATGTGGAATAGGCTCAAGGATGGGATCAAGGGAAAGTCATGCTACCTAAAACATGGAACTATACATGTTTCTTTTTATGAGTTTTTATTTTATGGAAACTTAGTAGAAGTTTCTACTTTGTAATCTTTTGAGATGTAATAGTTATGTACTAATTCTCTAAAACTCTAAACCTGAAAAGATCCTCAATGTGTAATCTTGTAATAACTCAAGATTAAGTAAGGTTTAAGGCTGGGGTCTTATAAGGACAACATGTAGCAAGGTAAATCTACATCCACAGGCTCTGTTAAGTATAATTTCATTCCAATCTATATGGGAAAACGACATATAGGTTTTTATTAGAATGTTAAGTAATTGAACCTAGGCCAAAATCATTCCCAAAAGGTGTAACTCTAAGGAAATAATCACCCTTATCGACCCCTCAGGGACTCTACTCATCCCTGACTGAAGGGACTATATCACCATCATCATTATATGATCTATAAGACTTACCACCAAAATAAAACATACATATACAAGTCAGAATCATTAAGTACAATGCTTCCAATTATTTATATCGGAAAACAATTTATGAGAAGTTTTTTACCCTTTAAATAGATGATTTTCGGTATTCAATGAAAATAGTCACACTAGTAGACCTATATATTATATAAATCTTATATACCTGATAAAAATCATGATATGATTCTTTCCTCTATAGTCTAAGAGCCAAAATTAAATAACTGCTCCCTTCCCAACAGGACAAAATCCAAAAATCCAATAACTCATCAACAATAAATATCAAACCTCATGTGTGTCATGCTAATTGAAAATCAAAAATAACCATAATAGTTCTTTCCAAGAACATAAATCTCATACCCATGGTAACCTAGACTTTCACTGGGAAAGGTGTCAACCATTCACTAGTTTGGATTCCATCACAAGCTCTAACACATCCCTTTTTCTCCATTATTTTGTATCCCAAATAGTAAGATAATGAAAACTACTTTGATACCACTTTATAACATCCCAGAATGTTTCAATTTACAACCAATCACCAGATCGGTTTTCCACATGACCTCAGGCATACCTCCCCGAAGGTTAGAGGCTACCCATTAGCAGCAGTGGTCTAAGATGGTACAGTTAGAAGACTATACCCCTATATTAGAGTGTGTAATAATAATAAAAAAAAATAACCAAACCTAATCCACCATAGTAACTAAAAGTGAAAACAATGAATATAACAAGACTAATACTAAAATAAGTGTATTAAAGGCCCAAAAAATCATACCAATATACAACAACTGACTGCCCACTGCTCCCATCACATATACATACCAAAAAAAAGAAAATAAATGGTTTTGACTCTACATTTACACTGAGCCTCACCACATCCCAATCTCTAACCTCATCTATGTTGTATCACTCAACTATGCAATCCTAGTCCATAGCCCAACCAAAGCCTACAATACCATGTGAAACTATTCAATTACATATGTGAAATGGTTTCCAAAGTAAGGTGTGAGTAAAAAACTAAATTGGGAACCACCAACGTGATCCCATACTAATCATTATGTGCTCTGATATGTGAATGTGAACAGATCAGCTATAAATAAATAAATAAATACATAACACAATCAATCAATAAATAAATAAACCACATCAATACCTACTTTATCCTGATGTTGGGGAGTCTTTGATAATTTCACAATGATCATTCCTCTATAGTATATTCATCAACCCATGGGTGCACACTTATAACATATTTCTTTCCAAATATCTATCATCGATCCTAAATTCCATGACTTCAATCAACAATACCATCCTTGGCCAATGAATGAGTGTCTCTATACATTATAATCACCTTAGTGGAACCTTTGTTCACACACTAGGGATCCTGTGCTCACACCTCCAATGATGAGTAGCAGACCATGGGGAGTTATTAGGAATCTCTCATCTTCAAGACATCAGGATGAACCTTATGGTAATACCTAGGCATTATCGATGTTAGGATAGTGTCTGATTTCTAGGAGGGGGTATATAAAATCCTACACATATAGGCATGAATAATTTCTAGTAAACCCTGAAAATCAACGGGAATAACCTCCCAAGATTTCATGGTCAATATCTTGGAAATCCATAATATCATGGATCTTTGTTCAAACCATCACTGGTGTATCCACCAGATCCTAGTGGGGTATCCTAGGAATCGATCAAAGGGATCCAACAATCACCCTTAGGATATCCAACATCTTTTCTTGGGGATATATTTCTTCCTTAAACCTCACACCACCATTTGAATCTTGGGAATCATAGGAATTTTCGATGGCCTACTATTATTTTCATTTGAATCCTAGTACCCAGTCATTTTCAATGGAATCACAATGTTGGAAGAATCCCTTCCATCTTGGGAATTTCTTTATGTGTGGTCACACATGATCTAAAGCTAGATCCTAATTACCACCTCTAGGCATCCACTCTCACATCAACCAGATCACCGGATGCTAGCCGAGCTAATCCTCCCCCAATACATTTTGATACCAAATTCCAAACATATCAGGAATCCTAGAGTCTCATCTATATCATTAGGTGATTCTTGGGAATCCTAGGAAATCACATCAAGTGTTAGGCCCAACAGTCGATTCTAAGGTGTCTTGGACAATCACAAGTCATCATGCATGAATATAAATATATAAATGTCCAAGAAGGGTTGGTTGAACACCCATTACTGTCACTACTATCACATCCCCATTATGATTACATGTTAGTTTAGGTTATAGGGTGACACCTACAACCTTTAATACCCAATACCTGCTCTGGGTTGGTCAATCATTAGGGAACCCACTAGGTCCCCTAAGTCATAGCATAGTGGATCCACCCTCAAAAGGGTCCTTGGTCTCAATAAAATTCTTGGGTCAATACCAAATGCTTAGAGTATGTCACACTCCTTATCATTATCAACATAGTAGAATAGACTTATCGAATAAAATATATTTTCCATATAGGTAATGGTTAAAGGGGTGTCCCATGACCCATCCCAGTTGACATGGTCATTCTCTACCTTTCCTCTCACTCAACCCATCATCCATGGACTAGGTTCTGTTCACCTAGGATAATTATGTCTCATGGGATCTCATGTGGCATAATAGGGTTTTACATATCAATTCATGTCACATCTCCTCTAAGAGGTGACCATGTATCAAGGTTAGAGTCAAGGTCCTATCCATCAGTGAATGAGGAAATCTATCCAGTGCCAAGGACCCTTGTGGCCTCTTCACTTTGTACAATATACCCAACCATTACATTTTAAAATAAAACATTTTACTACAAAAAAAATTCACCCTCTATGGAGATACATCATAACAAATGCCACATAAAACATGCATAAACCATAAGGTTAGGTATACAGGACTATCTACCTCAATTGTATCCTTTAAAATATATTCCAAAGGGTTAGAAGCTTCGTTAAGGCCTATCGATATCCACCCATTCCTAGTCCTAGATCCTGCCACCAACTGAGCTCCTATATCATACTAATAACCTTAAAACAATCAATTATATTGAATATAATTAATTTAACAATTTAATTAAAACTAATCACATTCATAAAAAAGCATTGATTCATCATGTTGTGTCGGAACTGAATCCAAAATTTCATGGGAGGCTCATAGTGGACTCCTCACACCAACTCGGTCCAAACCCTTAAGTGATGGAAACAAATCCATAATTAATTTAATTTAATTTAATTTAAAATCCTTAAATAATTTATGGTGTGACATACCTTTTATGATTCAATGAAATTCCACACCCAAACATCATCTTGGGATGTCCTCTACCTAAGCTGCATGAAATACCATTTTAAATATAGTTATTTAACCATTATATTATGAAATTTCCACTTCCAACCTAAACCAAAACAATACTGAATCGGTATATAGGTTATATAACAGAGCAAGGGGATGTGATTTTACCTTTCATCATTACTAAAATAATCCAAGCAATTTACATCAAGTTAAGGGAGAAAAAGGGAGGATATGATAGGAACCCTCCCATTCATGAGAAATAAACAAAAGAAAAGAAGAGGGCTTACACTATTAAACTTAGGGGGTTTAAATTTCTCCCTAAAGACCCCACCGATGAGCCAGGGGCTCCATAAAATGGTTTTTCCACTGCTAAAAACTGTCATCTATCTAGTGGCCTACTACAGCCTAGATTGTAGCAAGCACTCTAGGAGGGACACCTCTTGAAGTCCTAACCTCATCCCAAAACATGAAATTGATACCTCCAAATTTTTGTAATATTTTTTTGAGTGCCAATTATAAAACATACCCATCCACTAACTCAAAGTTTCAAATTCCGATGGGAATTTTCCGTGTTGTATGGACATAAGGCACTATAAGGGTCATTGGGGGTTGTTGTTATAATCATGATTTTTCTATAGGATGGTAGTGTGTGGGTGATGGTCAAGGTGTTTCAGTTGGGTTATTATGTGTTTTCCTTTATTAGAGTACTAGGTGTAGATCTAAGTTTAGTTGAGGTGGTTCCTAATCATATTTAGTATATATATTGATGAGGTTGAGGCCAAAGACTTAAGTATTTAGGTGTAAAATTACACCACCCAAGTGATATTTCTTTATAGTTATTAAGGACTATATTGGGTTTTTCAATATAGGTGATATGAGGTTTAACCATGGTATCTACCTTGTGATAGTGTAATTTGGCCCGTGTGATAGGTTGTCTCTATTATATCCCTCCTTGGGATTCACTTACTATTGATTTTTTTTATACATAGGACCTACCCTTTTATGGTGTGGTTTGGCTCATGTGGGAGATTGGATCTATTATTACTCTCCTTAGGATTCTCTTCTTATTGATGTGTTTGTCCATGAGACCTACCCTGTAGTGGTGTGGTTCAGTTTATACAGGATGTTTTATCTATTATTTTTCTCCTCATGATATGATTCATGTATAGGCAATTATCCATGGGATCATCCTTATTCTATTGTGTTCCATCTTGTGCGATAGGTTGGAAATTTTATTACCTCCTTCGGATCTACATCATATATGTTGTTTTAGTTATGATGAGGCAATTACTTGGTTATCAGGAATCACTAAGAAATAATTCTCTAGAAAATATATACACTCATTTATGTATGTTTCATTCCTTTCCTCTAATGGGGGATCCCTGTGACATGAGGTTGTGACGGATGTGGTTTACCAGAGGTGATAAAACTAGGTATAGTTGGGTTTTATAGTGTCCTATAACACACCAATGATCCGACATGTATGCTTTTATATTGTGTGTTTATTATTTATTTTACTTGGGAAGACACATGTATATGATGGAGTATATTAGGGATGTATTTATGGTTCCATAATGAGTTTATTTTTGACAACTTACACATGCACCTTGGTGCATGTGTGGACCCTCATGATGACTTTTAGGTTAAAGGTTTCATTGTGGATTAGAATGGAGTAGCTCAATAAGGATTTATATATGGGGTTGAGGTGAGTCTTGGGGTTGGTAGTGTAACCTCTTTTTATATTTACTCTTTTTTTATTTTATATGTGAGATCGGCCCAATGGTGATCTATTGGGATATATAACTATATAGATTCATGTATTTTTGTTATATCTTGGGTGTATACTTATTTGGTCATGGTTTTCTTAGAATGTAATTAAATACATGTGTACTCTGATTTTCTATTGTGTATGATGATTGGTTATTTTTTTTTTATTTTTTTATGATATTAAGAGTATAGTCTCCCAAATATTATTCATAAACTCTTTTCACTAGTCAAAAGCATCTAGTATATGAGAAAGCACACCTGAAGTCATATGGTGACCTTGAACCAGTTTTCATTAGGGTAATTTATCTAGGGAATTACAATAATATATAAGTATTAAAATATTAAAACTTATCACTTCAATACTTCTTTAAAATTTTCACACACATCACTATATATCAATCATAACCATTGGGTGGTATTTTTTAATGGATGGAAAACACACAATATCTAATGTGTACTAATATACAAAAAATTCTAATATGAATGATTATATAATTAAGTGATTAATTAATTGGAATATTTTAATGAAATATATTTTTATACCTCAAAAGATAAGGAATCATTAAACAATTAATTTATTCATTATGAAATATCCAAAAAACATATTTGATTCTTTCAATGTCACGAAAATTCCTCACTAACAAAAAAAATCAAATGTGGGTTCATGAATCAATACACTAATGTCATAAAGTATTGAATACAAATATTATGAAGATAACTCGTCAAAAAAAATTATAGGTTCTGAGTTAAATTAAATTTATAAACTTAAAATAAATATGATAATCGATTTATATGGAAGAGGATTGCATCACTCTGATTCCTAACATATCTACAACTACAAGTTTCATGATATCTTTCTTATAAAATATAAGAAAATAGTCATAGCCATAAATTTTGGAACTCATTGGAAGCTCATAAGTTTCTTTCAATATAAATTCACATACTAATAATTTATAAATTCTTTTGGATACATGAAAATTAGTATATTAAGGGGGGAAAACTTGTTTTTTTTTCTAAGTATAATTTCTTTACCTTTAAGGTGTGTATGTGTGAGTGTGTTCCTCAGTGGTTAGTTTTTGTGCAACTCTATATGGAAAAAGTAAAAAATGTTTGGAATCTTATATATCCATATCCACCTCATCATTAGGTAAACATACTCTAGTCAGTGCATCTATAATATCATGTGTCATCACCCTTAGTTGATTAGACACCATATTCTGATGATGTAAAGTCTATTTAATATAATGTATGATCTTATATGATATAATATGTTGATTCAGATCCTCTATATATAACTCAAAATAGATGTTAAATTGTGGAGAAGGAGGAGGAATGAGATATGTAGGATAAAACTATCTTTACATGTCAACAAATATAGATTACACCAAATATCTATCATATACGCTATTGACATTTTGAACTCCTAATATTTTTTATTTTAAGGAATTGATTTCTCCCTTTTATACCTCCTCTCTAAATAAGTACAAGAATAATCAAACAATTTTCTAACATAAACACCAATCTCATATACTTATAAACAACCTGGGTGTTCTTCCTTTCCTAATGTAGCAACCAATATGTCATTATTACACTCCGAAAAAAGGTCCCATATGTGCTCTACCATTTAAGGGAATCATATAAACAATATTTGGAAATTGTATTATAATTAGAAAATTTAAAGAGTCAAGAAATCATATAAATTTATTTTTATAATATTATCTATTATAAACTTCAAATATTTTATAAGATATTTACCATTTTCAATTATCCATTCCCTTTTTAATTTTTCATGGTGAGTTGGGGGAGGCAGTCTTTGTAGAGGTAAATGACTCAACTCTCGATTTATTGAACTTTACGATAATCATTTATTCATATAGTAACATATACCCTCCTTGAGATAGATTATTAGGGTATACATTCTTCCCCTAGATCTATTGAATATATTTCCTCAATGATAGTTATTTAATATCTAATAAATTGTTAATAATATTTTTTTAATAATTATACACAAAATTACTTTACACAGTAATCAATACACTTTCCAAAAATGATTCATGTTGCATGATTTCAAAAAAAAAATCTTCTATGTACCATCATATAAAAATCATAAAGTTGACATGGATTTTCATTTTTTACATTCCCTTAAAAGTAAATCTAAAGTTAATGTAGATTTAAAAACTCTCTATCTCTTTACAACAAAAAACAAACATTGCCTCCTGAATTCATTTGTATTGGGTAAATAAAATTTCATCTAAAAGTGAGAGATAAAAATTTAATATATAAATTATTAAATAAATTTCAATAAAAATAAAAGAATAATAAATGAGTTTACTATTTTGGTCTCTCATGGGTGATCTTGTGTCTTCTAGTCTACACTCCTCCTATCAGAAAGTAAAATTCTTATTTTTTGTATCAAGCTTGTAAAGCCACAAAACATCAAAAAAATCATTTGGACTTGAAGTATTATTGTTACAATAAAAATAAAAAGGTTTCCTCTGGTCCTTGTCATGATAAAGTGATAATCTAAGTAAACATTTTCTACAACATTTACCATCATTTCTCATAGAATTCTACCAGTAGTTGGCAGACTCTAGCATATGGGGAGGAAGGTCTAAGTTCCTGTAGAGACCCTAAATTATTTGATTGGGTAATTTTAACTAGGAAATTATAATAACATATAAGTGTTAAAATAATAAAAATTATTACTCCAATACTTATTTAATTTTTTCTTACATTTCACTATGTATGGAGAATAAATAGTAAGTAGTGTTTTCTTGTAGATGGAAAACACACAGCATATAATGGGAACTGATATACAAAAAAATGTGAGTTATTATATAATTAAGAGTTAAATGAATTGTTACACTTTAATGAAATATTTTTTGATACCTCTTAAGATAATGAAGCATTCAATACATAACTATCTCATTATAAAATCCTCTAGAAATATATTTGATTCTTTTATTATCATGAAAAGTCCTCACTTCTAGAAAAATAAAATGTGGTCTTATAAATTTATACACTGATGTCATATCATACTGAATACAAATAATATAAATACACCTAATAAAAAGCAATAATAAGTTCTAAGTTACATTAAATTTATAAATTTGAAAGAAATATGATAACTGATTTACATGTAAGAGGCTTACATCACTATGATTTCTAAAATATCTATAGCTACAAGTTTCATGATATATTTATTATAAAATATTATTAGATAGTCAAGTACAAAAATGTTGAAACTCATCTTCATCTTGTAGGTTTAATCCAATATAAATGCATATGTTGATAATTTATAAATTCCTCTAAATACATGAAAAGTGGTATTTGAATGGGTGAAAACTTGTTGTTTTTTTCTATACAAAATGTCTTTACCTTTAGGGTGTATATATATATATGAATACCTCAGTGGTTAGTTTTTTTATAAGTCTGGATGGCCAATGTAAGAAATTTTTAACGCTCATAATGGCTATAGCCACCTCATTAGTAGGGAACAACACTCTAGCTAGTGCATTAATAATATCTTGTATTGGAAATCTTAGCTGAATCGACTCCATTTGTTGATGATGTAAGTTATTATCAATATAATTTCTGGTCCTATATGATATAATATGATATTAAGGATCCTCTATGTAAAACTCACAGTGGATGGTCAATTGTGGGTGGTTGAGGATTGTGATATGCAAACTAAAATTGTCTATGCATGTTGGAAAACATAGATTTCACAAAATATATAATCATATCCTCTATCAAAATTCCCAATTCCCTAGATTTTGATTTAAAATAGTTTATTTTTCCATTTTAAACTTCCTCCCTTGATGAAGTACTAGTATGACCAAACACTTTTCTAACAAAAACACATATCTCATATCCTTTTATGCAACCTAGGTGTTCTTCCTTTCCTAATTTAGTTTCTAAACTTTCCTTAATACCCTCATATATGAAGGTCCCTTATGTTCTATACTCTTAAAGGAAATCCGATAACTGATATTTTTAAATTTTATTACTATTATAAAATTTAAATATGTGATAAATAATATAAATTACTTATTAAAAAATTATCTTCTATAAACTCTGACTATTTGATAAGTTGTTTCACCTTTTCCATTATCAAATCCATTTTCTATTTTCATTGAGGGATGGGGGAGGGAGATATTTTTGTGGATCCAGATGACTCAACTCTCAATTTATTGAAATTTATAAAAATCGTGGGTTCTTATAGAAATGCATACCCTCCTTGAGGTAAAGTGTGATGGTATATGTTCTTCACTTAGATCTCCTGATGTGATCACCTCAATACTGGTTATTTAAGATAAATAAAATCATAAATAATATTTTTCAATAATTACATAAAAGTAACTTTACACAGTTGGAATTACACTTAGTAAAAATAATTCACATTATCTACTTTCAAAAAACATCTCCCATGCATCTTCATCTAAAAACTTAAAGTTGACATAGATTTTATTTTTTTCCTTTCCCAAAAAATGAAATCTGAAGTTAATATTAATTTAAAATCTATCCATATCATTAAAAAAAATCATGCCATCTTGACTTAATTTGTATCAGGTAAATAAAATGTCATCTAAAAGTGATATAAAAAAATATAATTATTCAAATTTCTAAATAAATTTCAAGGAAAATAAAATAATAATAAATTATTTTAATATTATGATATCCCATAGTTGATCTCATGTATTTTAGTCGACACTCATCCAATTAGAAATTAAAATTCTTATTTCTTCTTAAACATATAAAGACACAAAACTCTTAAATTATTTCACATTTGGACTACTGGGATTATTATTACCATCAAAATCAATATGTGTTTTCTGATCCTTTCCACAAGTAATTAATTTTCTAGGAAAACATGTGCTACCACATTTACCAATGCTAAAATCCTTCTTCTTACCTATATAAGTTGTAGGATCCTGGGAATAAGAATGGAGAGGGTTCATAGTAAAAGAATATGGAGTCTCATTCCAAAATTATTGGGATTAATCATGTCATGACCCAACCTCCTTAGTCCAGGAACCTGGACATCTGACCCCCAAGGTATTCTGTAATACCTTGGTTGACATCCCAGAACACCATAAACTATTATCCACCAAGTTCACTAATCATACTAATGATTATCCTCATATTATAACACATGCTCTTGTAGTGTACTTTTTCCTCACTCAAACACACCCTAGGATACTTTCCAAGAGGTAACCTATCCTGAATCTACTCTGGGATAAGCTCACTTAACTATGGAGTTTTAATTGGGAAGTATCTTAAAAAGAAAGGTGTGCCTTGTTGACATGGGTAGTAAAATTTAGTATTTTAAGTCTCACTTATCTAGGGAAGTTTCACTCTCCACCCATTTAAATCAAAAAATCCATATTGTGGATCCCACACCTCAAACCCAGGCTATTCTTTTACACTTCAGGCTGAGTATTGGCTCTCATACCATTTAACATGACCCTAACTCCCTAGTAAATGAACCTAGTCATCTGAACCGAGGGTTATTTTTTAATGAATTGGTTTCCATCCTAGAACACCATATGTTATTGGACACTAAGGTCACTTATCATACTAATGACTATCCCCATAGGCCAACACATGTTGTTTCGGTGTGTTTTGTCCTCACTCACACACACCTTGGGAAACTTTCCAAGTTTTCACCCATCATAACTCTATTCTAGGCCAATATCACTTAACTTTTTATTTTTAACTATGTATTCAATTGAAAATAAATGTGTTCCTTTCTAACATGGGTAGTAATATTAAAAATGATATAAATATCAAGATAAAATTAATCACTATATGTAATTTAATTTCAATCATTAAAAAAAATTTATCATATTTGTTGAGATAGTTGTCTTATTTAAAAATATTAATAAAAACATTAAATTTATATTTTTTAAAAGTTGAATAGTTAAAATATAAATAGTTATATAGTACCTACATTATTATGAGATTATTAAATGATTTTTTCTCATATTCCTTCTTCATGATCATTCTATATAACATTAACCATGTTTACATCATAGTTATTAGTATCCTTTGATAAAATTATCAAGAATGTAGGGATATCACATAATTCATCATCAATGTCAAACTTATAATTAACAAAATAGCATTTTTTCCTTGAAAAATGGTATATCACCAATCATTTGATGGATCAAAAACATATTTTTTTTGTTCATGTGTTTTCATGATAAAATGTTCATCTATGTATCATAATCTATTCATATCTACAAGTTTCATTCTAAATTCTTCATTTTTAATGTTAGTGTTATTAACAAACCATTTACACTTGAACACAGAACTCAAAATTTCATTTAATTAGTTTCTCATATATCTTCAATTACTCTATAACATGCACTTGATGTAGAGATTGTGTTTTTTCTTTTTCACTTGAAAAAGCATTACTTCAGCAAATACTAATACACCGTTATTCCAAACTGTACTTCTATTGTCCAAGTCTTTGGTATAAAATATATAGCCATTAGTGTCATACTTAGACCATGTTGTCACATTTAAGTATGGTTTTTCCACAAACTATGTAAATGTTTCTAACTCAGTTGAATCACTAGTCATGTTCTCTTTAAAGCATGTAAAAAATATGCTCATTTAGTACATGCATATCTTTATTTTTTAGATAACATTGTTTTAATGTATTAATATGTGGTGATATATATATTTGAACTAAGTTTGTAGTATTCAAGATGTATAAATGTTTCTGAATTATTTTCTCACCTATCAAAGAATTTATTTTTAATTCATGAATCCCCTTTACCACAATACCAACAACTCTCTCATGATGAGATGTAAGAAAACCAATGTGTTATACTTCATACAAGTAGTTCATACAAAACTTTACCACCTCCTTATAAGTATAATTTTCAGTAATAAAATATTCTATTCAATGTTTATTATTAATATACTCCTTCAATATCTTCATATATCATTCAAAAGGATACATCCAACATAAGTATGTGGGTTCATATAGCTTTATTTCTCACACAAAATGTGTCACTAAATATACCATGATATCATAAAAGATAACAGAAAGTTATATTTTCATTTGACAATGTATATCAACAAATTAATTATCCAAATTATTTAAGAAATTAAAACCCATTACATTACTATAAAAGGAATTGAAAAAATAGCTTGATGATAGTCATTTTGGCATGGATCAGTAGTATTCTATATAATGCAACTGATTGCAAGTTGTCGCGTCATAACATGAAAATAATGAGATTTCATTCCCTTTAACATAAAATATTTTAATGAAATAAAATTTTTCACATTTTAAGAATAACTCTAAGGTGCCTTAATTCCTTATAGGCACAAATAAATAAAAATTGATGACTCGTGCGGTATGGGTTTGTGAAAATCAAGGGAATTTGAATTTTTTTCACAAAATTGGGGATGTAGAATTGTGATTTGAAACTAGATTATGAGAATTTGAATGCCTCTTGGATGTGTTTTGGATATAATAAGATGAAAAAGTAGTGTATTGGGGGCTGATTAAGTGTTGGATTATGGTTGAGGTGACCCTTGGCCATTTTTTGTAACTGCAAATGAATTAGCACACTATCGTGGGTGAGTGACACATCATGACAAGGGATGATTGAGTAGTAACACTGTGTCTTGGGAGGCACCATTAAATGGAGGTAGATGGTCATGTCATGATAAATGGGTGTCATGTCATGGAGTTTTTTTATGGGGATTAGTTCCTTATATATTAAATTAGTCTGAGGTAAAATACTTAGGCATGAGGGTCATGACATGGCTGAGGGTGTCATGCCATGATGAGCCTTATGTATTATATTTTTTAAAAATATAAATATGTTATATATGGGAATAATATCATGGATAAGGTTATTATATCATGATATATATCCTTGAATAATATATTATAAAATCTAATGTATTTCCTTTTTAGATTTTCCTGGGAATCTGATGATCACGTTGTGACCAAGAGTGTCACATTATAATGGTGTCCCTTGAATAATATCATGGAAAATCCATATGTATTGTTTTAAAAGATATTTCAAACTAAATTTGTGATTTTATAATTAATAATGTGGTCACACAATGACCCTTGAACTACATCGTGACCCTCGGGCCACACCGTGAAGGCTAGTCCAAGGGGAGGTGTCGCAGTGTGGAGCATGGAGGTTGTGTCCATGAAGGAAGTATGATACATCATGATGTGTTTAGATTCAGGGATTTTGGTTTTTATTGGAGGTAGATAATCACATCATGACTGGAGGGGTTATTCCATTATCGCGACCTACATGTGGTTGGTCCCTCTGTCAGGGGGTAGTCGCACTGTGACCCAGAGTGGCCTCACCAAAATGTGGCCCAGCATGGGTGTGTTATGCCATTATCATAAGGGTTATTTCATGAAATTTTGTGGGGAATTTTTTTCTAAAGTGTTGTAACGGTCATTGATTCTTTTAAATTATAAACCACCTTTAGTTTTCCTCTCTTTTCAATCGCGCAAATAGGGGGAGGTCGAACTCCTCTTCCCCTTTCGTACCCTTTATTCTTCCTTCAATCTGGGTGGTTAAGGATATTTTATCACATAGATTCATAGTGAAATTTATACTACTATCCTCCTTTTTATTTCCCCTTACTTTCATAGAATTATAGTTCACTTAGTTAAGGTTCTACAGAGACAATTTCACTAGAGCATGGTGGAATCGTCCCACTTTAAGGGGCTTTAATGTGATACATGTAGAGAGGATCCTGATAGGGAAATCACACTAAGTTTTAAGTAGATTATTTGAGGTATAAAACTATTTATATTTATTTAGGGTTTTCTATAAATTTAAGTAAAATTGATGGATAAATTGAAATAATAATTTGGGTCTTTTTATTTATAGAGATCTAGGAGGAAACTAGGGGTAGTGTACATCCCTTTTCTCAAGGATCAGACCTCATAGATCATCTAGTAAGCGATTATTTGTTTATTCCATAGATATTAATTATACAATTAATATGGATTTAATATATAAATTAATTATAGTTGGTATATAATTAATTTGGATGGCTTTAAATGGATTTAAGGCCTCGTGTTGATGGGTGATGTTTGATTGAGCATATACCAACTTAGGTGATGGTGATTGAGCTTCAATTGAAGGGAATAACTCTGAATGAGGTGGGTGGTCCCTAAATATCTTCCTTAAGTTATGCATTGTGTTATTTTTCATGTGATATACATTATTTCCACTTGTGTTTGATCAACCTTTAATTACAATTGAATTATTTCTTTAAAATCCCATGTCTAGAACAGAAGTTTCTTGGGCCCCGATAGACCCTTAAATACTCCCCTGATGCCTCAGGCATCGATGGCCAAGGGCTTGATCATAAATTTGTGTTATGAAATATATGAACCCTATAGTGGTATATAGAAAAGTGGACCTTGGATAGTTCTCTTTAGTCCCTTTTGAGTGGAGTGAGTGTGTTGGAATGTGAATGGTTGGCCTTAAGCTAAGCGATAATAAATCATGAGTTTCTCTATAGGAAAATAGATTTTTTGTGATGGGTTATTTGTGATTAAATAGGAGTTCATCACAAATAGTCTTTAGGATTGGCCTATTTGTGACATACTAGTTCATCAATCGCCATTAACTTTTTTCATGATGATTTTTTTGTGATAGAAGTGTATTTCTTCCCAAATACTTTTGGTATGGCTGTGTGTGTTGTGTCAGGAAAGAACTATTTACGACCGAATGTAAATTTAGTTACAAATAGTTCATTTTAGAAAAACTATTTGGGATGGAAGGTTATGTCTGTTGCAAATACCTCATTCAGATACTGAGTATTTTTTATGGATCCATCATAAAAACCATTATTTTTAATAGTTTCATTGCAAATACTATGTCAACGGGTTTTTTTATAATAGACTATTTCGGTCCAAATTGATATTTCTATGAGCGTGAAAAAAGTATTTTTTGCGGTGGATTTTTGCGATGGATATCTTTTCCATCATAAATACCCGTTGAAAATAAAAACTATGTCACAAATAAATATCACAAATAGTCTAGACAATGGACTTTTTACGATGAAATTTTCATCACAAAATGTTCATCGCAAAAAAATTAATTATAAATAGGTGCAGCCCTCCTCCCACCCTCCCCTTCCAACATTCACTTCATACACCTTCGGTTTCTCTCGAAAAACCCCTCTAATTTCTTATCTAACCTTAAACTTAGTATATTCTAGGCCAAATCTACAAATCCTTCAGCAAACTACCAATTTCGATGTATTTTTTAAATCTTTTTTTACTTATCATTATTTTTTTATATGTAATAGTTTTTCATTTATATAGTTTGGTAGTTGTTATAATTTATTAAAGAGGAAATAAATTTATTATAAATTAGTATAATTTACTACATATTGATATAATTTACAATAAATTGCTATAAATTAATAAAAAAATTATAAATAGTTGTAAATTAATAAAATTAATATATAAATTAGTATAAATTAGTATGCATTAATAAAAATTATTATACATTAGTATAAATTACTATAAAGTGATATCATTTACTATAAATTGATATAATTCAGTATAAATTAATATAAATTTTTATAAATTAGTATAAATTCATGGAAATTCATATAAATTAATATAAATTGCAATTAATTAATATAATTTAGCATAAATTGGTATAAATTAATAAAAATTATTATAAATTATTATAAATTAGTATAAATTAGTAACAATAATTATATATTAGTATAAATTAACAAAAATATTTTATATTTTATATTTATAGAAATTAGTATAAATTTATATAATTTATTATAAATTGATACAAATTATTATTAATTCATATAAATTAGTATAATTTAATTTAAGTTAATAAAAATATTATATATTAGTATAAAATAAATATAAATTAATAAAAATTGTTATACCTTACTATAAATTAGTGTAAATTAATAAAAAATAATATATATTAGTATAAATTGATATAATTTACTATAAATTGTTATAATTTAGTATAAATTATTATGAGTTAGTATAAATTCATATAAATTACTATAAATTTATAAAATATAGTATAAATAAATATAAATTAATAAATATTAGTATAAATTAATAAAGAATAGTACAAAATAATATAAATTAATATAAATTTGTATCATTTTGTATAAATTAATAAAAATGTTATACATTAGTATAAATGAGTATGAATTAAAAAATTAATATAGATTACTATAAATTAGTATAAATTAATAAAAATAGTAGAAATAAATTTAAATTAATATAAATTGATATAACTTACTATAAATTGATATAATTTTCTATAAATTAGTATAATTTAGTATAATTTAATATAAACTAGTATAAATTCTTCAAAAATTACTATAAATTGATGTAAATTACTATAAATTGATATAATTTAGTATAAATTAATATAAATTGGTATAAATGAGTATACAATTTAGTATAATTTAGTGTAAAATATTATAATTTAGGACAAATTAATAAAAATTATTATATATTACTATAAGTTAGTATAAATTGATCTAATTTACTATAAATTGAAATAATTTATTAAAATTAATATAAATTACTATAAATTGATATAATTTACTATAGATTGATATAATTTTTGAATAAATTGGTATAATTTATTATAAATTAATAAAAATTAATAAAAAATATTATAAATTACTATAAATAAGTATAAATTAATAAAAATATGTATAATTTAGTATACATTGGGATAATTTAGTATAAATTAATATAATTTAGCATTAAATCGGTACACCTATGTTCCTACTACACATGTTTTGTATAAGTGTTATATATTTTCCTCTTCAAGTGTGATGACAACTCTCGAACTCGTATTTGTGGAAAATCCCCCCCAATTATTATTTTGAAATGTTTAAATTTATAATAATATTTAAAATGCAATATTTTAAGAAATATATTATAAAAAATAATTAAATGGTCATTTAGTGAAAATAATTTGCATAATATCATTTAAAAAGTTTATATAATGAACTAATTATTGTTAGTTTTTTTAAAAAAACTGATGACCTAGGAAATAGATAGCAGTTTTTACTATGAGATCATGATTAGATAAAACATTGAAAAAATAAAAACATTTTTTGTATAAATCCTCTCTGCATTGAGGGTGTTAAAGTGTTTATATTATTCACATCTTCAAATTTAGAATTTGTTTCAGAATGAACAATTAAGTGCCCGTATAAGAAGTGTGATCTTAGAAGATATGAAACATTTGATAATGTTTTTCTTCATCTTTTGGGTTTTTATTTTTTAATTATTATGTATTTTGGTATCAACATGGTGAAAAACATTTAGAAGGAAATATAAATTTTTTGGTTCTAAGACCATCATAATTTTAAATTTTAGTACATGATTATGTTGAACCATATTTTCAAGAAATAGAAACTCAAAATGATGATTTGAATCTGAAATTATAATTATATTGAATTTAGGATATGTTAAAATATGTTGAGTATCCCTTATATCCCATATTCATTATAAGAAAATTTTAAGTTCTTACAAAATTTATGGCTATTAAATATGATTTTGGAATGTTAAATAGTTGTTTTGATTAAATGTTTTTGGGTAAAATCATTGTGTCCTAAAAAGAATACATTGCTTGTGGATTTATATGAAAGAAAAAACATGTCCATAATTTGGGACTTAGTTTTCAAAATATACAAGCATTTTAAAATGAAAAAATATTATATTATTGTGAATATGATTCATTGGTTAATTATATAAAATGTAGAAAATCGAGTTATAAATAGGTATAAGAATGAAAGTACATATTTATTCAATTTAAATAATTGAGGTTTTTTTCAATTACATTTTGACTAAAATATCTATTTATGTCTTTCAACACATCTAAATTAATTATATTTCATAGATCTAGTGTTTCTATTATTAAAAGATTAAATCATTCTTGTGATGGTGATTCTTGGAAACACTTTGATTAGTTGAATCTGTCTTTTGTTTTAGAATATCAAAATGTACAGTTGGGTATTTATACTGATTTTTTTATCTATTTGGTTCTTATAGCATTAAATATTCTTTTTGTTCTATTTTAACAACTCTGTACAACTTACATCTTTGGATTTTGATAAAGAAACCATATATATATTTGGAATTACGAATTCTAGGACATCCAAAAAAGAATATCAATGTTTATTTGAAACCATTGATTGATGAGATAATTTTTTTATGAAACGATAGTGTTACTATTGAGATTTTGTGAATTATACTTTAGATTAATGAATTAAATCAACTAAAAGGAGTGATGTTGGAAGATATTTAGTTCATAGAAGTTATGACAGCAATAGTTTTTCCTTCGTCTTTTCTAGAAGAAGGATTCGAACTACTTTAGAGAAAAAATAGGCCATCAACTTCATCTTAGAAAACATTTGTCTGCTTATGAAATGTATAGTGTTTCTCTATATCTCTTTTTTCACCCAAGTCCAACTGAGTATTTGTGTTTCCTCGATATTTTTGGACCCAAATTCTTGGTAAACGTATCTTTTGGATTTTATTTCTTAGTTATATTATATAACTAAAACTCTTTATCTTATAGTATATTTTAGATGTAATGGTACTTTAGATCAATGTGTTTAGTTATTAAATGAAACATTATATTCTAATCTAGATGGATTACACTCTGATTATCATAGTAAAAAAACCCTTTCTCCCAACTATATCTGAGTTCTTCAAATAAAATCTTCAAACACACCATCTCCTTGCTAGCTTCCATCACTGCTACATACTCTACTTCTATTGTATAAATTGAAATCACCAATTATAGTCAAGAAATCTAACTACATGTAGTTCCACAAAATGTAAAAAATATGTCTATTTGTTCTCTTCCAAGAATTAGAATCACCACCAAAGTTTGTATCTAAAAAACTGAGGAACAAATCATCATCTCTAAAATAAAGAGTCGCACCTTTCATTCCTTTGAGATACTGAATAATCCACTTTATAGCTTCTCAATGATCTTTCCCTATATTTTCTATGAACTGGCTGGCCACTTCCACTACATGAGAAATATTCGAATGATTTCACACCCTATATTACATCAAACTTTAGACTTCTTAAGCATATAGAAATTTATCCATGTACTTTATTCTTATTTTTTTATGGTGAATATTGTTTGGTAAGTTTGATGTGGACGATGAAAGGAGTTGAAACTAGCTTACATCCACTCATTCTAAATCTCTCAATGGTCTTCCAGACATAATCTCTCTATGATAAAACCAAAATTATAATTCTCCTACCATATTCAATCCTCATGCTCAATATGTTTTTCTATTCACTTATATCTTTCATCTAAAACTTTCCATATAAGTCTTACTTCAATTTCCAAATCAGTTAAATATTTATAACTAATAAAATCATATCATCCCCATATAAGAGTAAGATAATGAATTAATTTCCATTGAACCCCTTCTGGGAACAAAAATGATCAGAGTTACTTCACATGAATCCTGTATATTATATGAATAAATCAAAATTCTAGTTATAACACCTTGGTTAATGGTTGAAACAATAAATAATTATTTTTTATTTGTACACTAAGCCCGGATTTCAATTTTCCATGAAACCAACTAGCTGCTTCATAAAAATTTCTTCCTCCAAATCCTCATGAATAAAATTCATTTTTATATCTATTTGTCCAAGGGAAAAAATTTGGGTTGCAACCATACTTAAAATAGTTCAGATAGTGGAATTCTTAACTACTGGATAGAATATTTCAGGGAAGACAATGTCCTCGTTCTATTGAAACCCTTTCACAACCATCCTTACCTTATACCTCTTCCTTCCATTGGCTTTTCTTTCAACTAGAATACCCAAATATTATCATGTGTTTTCTTACCTAGTGGTAATTCCATTATCTCCAATGTATTATTCACTCACAATGAATCTAACCCCTCATGCGTTACTAACTCCCATTTTCCAAAATCACCCAGAGTGGACACTTCTTCTAGACTTTCTAGTTCTCCTACATCTGTTAAAAGTAAGAAATTAATATCATATCCATACCACTAAATCAGTCATCTAACCCTTGAATATATTTATAAATTAACCTATGATTCATATTCTTATGAAACTGAAACTTCTAGACATTACCCTTCTAGAACTCTAGATTGATCATCAACATTTCCTGATCTTTCAGTTGTGTCTTTCATTATCTAAACTTCTAAAATTTCCTCATAAATCTTTAAAATTTTCTTAGGAATATGTGATCTTATAGTAGAATCAAAGACAAATAAACTTTTTGAAATTTGTGATATTTTATAACCCCCATCCAAATAAACTAGAATTTAAGTTTAATCATCAACCTCATCCTCGTTTACCTTCAAAATTTGATCTTTTTATAAGATCTTCTCATTGTAGAGAACATTCCAACTTCTAAAAACTTTCCTCTTCTTATCATCCCAAATCTGAAATCCAATGTCAATATCTTTATAGCCTATGAAGAATCATCCTTGGGATTTTACTTTAAACTTATCTCTTTCTTTGTCTTCTATATGCATATAGGATAAAATTATGAAACCAATTAGATGATCAACTTCTAGAATTTTTATAGACCATAACACAAAACTCCTTATGCATACTATAATGTAACAACATATGTCTTTTATCTCTATCAATGTATAATTTATCCTCTTGGATACACAATTTTTTTAGGTGTTCCTAAAACAATATTCTCATATCATATCACTGTGTTCCTATAGTTATTTTTGTAAACTCATAGTAAACTCACAACCATTATTTAACCTAAGAAATTTCAGATTGATTTTGGTTTCTCTTTCTATCATGGACTTCTATTGAACAAATATTTCCAAAACTTCACTTTTATGTTTTAGTATGCTCATACTTTTCTTGTGGAATTAGCAATGAAGGTAACAAAGTACCTATATCTTTCATGATAATGAACTAGGTAAGGTCCCAAAACATCTATACGTACCAACTCTAGCTTATTTACTTTTGGTGCTCTTCAAGAAAGATTAATAGAACCTTTAGTTACTTCGTGAGTATAAAAATATCATATATTCTTATGTATTAATGATTTATCTTTAGTATGCCTCTATCTACTATAATATATATTACTTTTCTCACTAAGGTTCCCAAACCTATTATTCCAAATTTTTGAACTTTTAAAAGATGACATTATAGAAAGTGTAGCTCCCACTTCTATAAGGCCCCAGCCTTAAACCTTACTTAATCTTGAGTTATTACAAGATTACACATTGAGGATCTTTTCAGGTTTATAGTTTTAGAGAATTAGGACATAACTATTACAACTCAAAAGATTAAAAAGTAGAAACTTTTACTAAGTTTCCATAAAATAAAAACTCTTAAAAAGAAACATGTTCAGTTCCATGTTTTAGGTTGCATGACTTTCCCTTGATCCCATCCTTGACCCTATTCCACATTAAGTCCTGTGAAAAACATTTCAAAAACTTGGGATGAGCATAAAAAGCTCAGTAAGGGTTATAAAAATATGTAAAGGAAACATGAGTTCATATATACATAAGAATGAAATCATACTTTACCCATAAAACATAGGCACTTTAACATACCTCATCAAACCATGAATAAATCATATAAATCATAAGACATAAAGGTAACTTGAGGCATTCATAACATTCTTACGTAGGGAGTAACCCTCTTGGTTACGTTTGGAATACCCATCACAGTATATTCCCTAAATCTCTTCGGAGAAACCTTAACGTTACACTCCTCCACATTACCCAATGCATTAGAGAGCTATATCAGGCTCACCCACCCTTAGTTTATCACGGAACCACCCGTCTTCATAATAATGCCCAAGAACCTCAACATAATCGTATCACATAAAACAAGCATAAAGGAAACATAATATTTCCACCTTTCAATCACATGATATCAATACAACACATTGATATAAAAACATTATGAAAACCATTTTCAATTCCAAAATAAAAGAAAAGTAATACATGGTATTTATTTTTCTTTTAAAAAAAAGGTATGGCTTGTAGAGGAAGCCGAAACTCAAATAATGGTCACGGCGGCAGAGAAGTCGTTGTCGCCGCATACGTACGACAAAAACATTCCCTTTTGTCGTTTAGTAAACGCTTTGTATAAAAAAGATTCCTTTTGAATAAACGTAAACGTCAAAGGGGTTTATACACCATATAAAAGAAGGTTGTGTATAAAACAAAATATGCCTCAATGAAAGGAGATTGAGACGAAGTCCCATACAAAGACGGTATCCTTGGATTAAGGATAAATCAGTTAAATAACTATGTGTGACAAACAAATACATGAAATATAAGTGGTTATTAAGTGTAAAACAATCAGAGGACATTCAAACATAATCATAGAACGACATATTCAAGGAGTACAAGTTTATCCCAAAGAATCAAAATTGGGTTAAGAAGTTCCCTTGCAATAATTAGACAGCTTAACGGCGTCACTTCAAAATTCAGAAAAAGAGTTGATGAGAGATAAAAAGGGTATATCATCACTTGGACATAAAATTTACATCAATAAGGATATAGAAGAACATATCCCAAAATAATATTATGTGAATTAAAAGACATAACAAAATAAGTCTTTTAAAAATAGGAGGGTGAAAGGTTCCCTTACCGACATGGGTATCTTTCGAAACATACACCTCGTGAAAGAAGGACAATACAACATTGATGTAAATACTCATAAATGAAAGAATATTACACAATAAATAAAATAATGGTCAGTACATACACCACTCAAAGGAAATTGTGGAAAATTTAGCATAAATCTCATGGGAATAAAAGTGAGATGAAAAATCCCTTACGAAAACTCGGCAGCCTAACGGCGCCACTTAAAACTTCCAAAAATGGATTGATGAGATCAAATAGGGTATCTCATCACATTACAATAAAATTTACAGCAAGAGGAATATAAAATAACATCCCCCATCATAACAAATAGGAGATTAAAATAAGTGACATAAAGGAGAGTACTTAAAGAGAAAGAGAGAGGTTAGATCTCTTACGAAAATTCGGCAGCCTAACGGCGCCACTCAAAATTTTCAAAATGGATTGATGAGAGAGAATAGGGTCTATCATCATATGAACATAAAAATTACAGTAAGAGTAATATAAAAGAACATCCCAATAACAAGAAAGATGATCTTAGAAGGAATGACATAAAAGAGTGTACTTAAAAAGAAAGAGAGGAGTAGGATCCCTTACCTCAAGCCCAACTTGTCTTGTTCGTTTATTTATATTCCTGAATAATAAAAATTGGTCAATTAATAATTTCCTAAGTACCTCCTTTATATATTATTATTCAGTTCATATCACATATTATAATGTTATAATAATTGTTTAATAATGTTAGTTCATATCAGAGGTTTTTGCCGAGGTTTGGTACATGAGTCAAAAATGAACTTGTTTGAAAAAAGATTGCCCATGTAGTTATATGTAAATAATTTCCAGAATAGTATTAATGATTAAAATATCATATATATCCAGTAAATATTCATTTTATACTATTCCATTTCATTTGGAGATAAAAACGAAAAGCATCGTTCATGGAGACGGTAGGCCGTACGTACGCATGAACGCTACTTTCATTTTTTGTCATATTACAGAAATTAAAACAAAATGAGAGAGATATATATATGTTATAATTCCAGAATGATATCCATAATTTAGATGTAATATATTACATATATATCCATTATATATATGTACTTATAATATTACATAACATTTTGAGATAAGAAATGAAATGTACCGTTCATGGAGACGGTAAGTCGTACGTACGCATGAACGCTACTTCCATTTCTATTTCATATTTAATGGAATTAAAAAATAATGATACATAATATTATTTTAATTCCAGTATGGTATCATATATAATATCATTAAATATATCCTTTATACGTACCACATATGGTATTAATGAATCAAATCACTTTGAGGGGGCGGTAGTCCGCACTTCCTTAAATGAAGATATCGCATTTACCCATAATGGAAACCATAAAGGTACTCCATAAATGAAAAATATAGAAGATTAAGTAAAACATAAACATATTAGATATCATATATAAATATAGTGTCATCTTAATGGCCACCTTTGAAGGTGTTAGAAGAATGTTGAACAATCATTGTTTCGGGAGGCAGAAATTCGCCATCCACGGAAACAGTATGTTCTTTAACCATTAGATGTAGGTGTGTGTAAGTGTAGCTCGAATCCTTATTATAAAAACATACTAGTATATTTAAGATAGTGGATTTGTTACAAAATAAATGAATAAAAAGAGTTTAGGGGGTTGGAGAAGCAAAATAAAACAAAAGGACACAAGTGAAGACATTACCTTAAAATCGGGTAACTCCCTTTAGTTTGAGCTCAAAGGCTTCCTTGGGAATACTTCTGCCCGAAGTGAGGATTCAAGGAGTAAGAGAGGGAAGTGGAGAGACAAAATTGGCAGGGTTTGGCCGAGCCAAAGGCTTTGGGAGTATGGGTAAGAAGGTAGAGGTGGGGGCCTTTTGTAAGAGGAGAGGAGGGGCACTCTTGTAAAGTTACAAAATGTTACTTTATTTTCAAATGAGTTTCGGATTTTAAAGGTCCTAAATTGATGTATTTCTAGGATAAGGTGATAAGGGTTCAAAATCCACTCATCCAATAGGTTTTTTACATGTTTAGGTCTTAGATATTACATTATCTTTCCATTTTATTTAAATCGTTAAATAATGAGATCATCGCTGCATCATCATGATGTCATAAATAATTTAATTTATTTAATGTCTAAAAATTATAAATAAAAATACTATGATGTAGGAAATATTTTTAGATTTCCAATTATTATTTATAGTAAAAAATATGACTTGTATAACCCCATGTAAAATGTTTTTTAGTAAAACATCTCATGTTTGTGTCATTTTTACTTTAACATTAAATAAAAAGATATTTTTTGTCATTTTCCAACCAAAGTGGCTCCATGGGGTCCCCAAGTTGACCCATGGATTTTATTGGTCGGACATGACACATCAAATGAGGGTAGGACATGTGTCTAGGTCATTTCATTTTATTAAAACATTATTCTTACCATAAACTACACTAATTACCTCTAATCGCGATTAAAAACTTAATAAGTTACTATTCACCAAAAAATTATTTTTGTCCCATTGAACCATATTTTAATTCTTAATGACAACCATGTATGTATGATTTTTGAAATTCAAAACACAAAGATGGAAAATTTTCATTTAAACGGAAAAATCAGTTTTTATAAGTACCACATAGTGGTTTCACTATTCATCAAAAATTGAAGTTTTTCAGAAAAATCCCAAAAATTCACCCTAAGCTATATTTGATATTACGAATTCAAAAATGAAGTCTATTTTACAAAATTCAAAAAATATAATTCACATTAATTAATTTAATAATTAATTCCCGCTGTCAGAGCAAATAGCGTGTTTTTATGAAACAATAAGTATCAAAAGATTGACACTAGTTTAAGTCTGATTTCAAAGTGAAATTAATTCCAACGACCACTATTGGATTTAATGGTAAAAATATATTATAATTTCACTTTAAAACCAATTCAAAATATAATCTAATCATATAAATAAATTATATTAAAAAGAGGTTTTGAATTAAAATACAACATTTTACACTATTCATTAAAAAATGAACTTTATCGGAAAGTTACCAAAAATTTACACAAAGTAAATTTTGATGTCCAGATTCTTAAGAAGAGTTTTATTTGGTCCAATAGAATGTATAAGAGTGAACAAAACTATATTTAATGACGGTTCTCCATCAAAAGGCGATAAGTGAATCTTTAGTGAAAACTAGGGCATATACGCCTAAAATTTAATTCTTTCCGTATTTTAAGCCTTTATCTTTTATTGGATAAATGTAAAAACATTTAAAAACATATATAATCATATTTTAGTTATTTCTATCCATTCCCGCCAATACAAAGGCTACATGTTAACTACCATTTAAAATAATATTATTTTATTATTAGAGTGCAACGTAAGATTCCCAAGAAACTCGTTGTTGCGTGTTGGGTACGCCATCGAGCATAGCGTCCCCTTTAAAGTCATATTAATATTTTATTCACAAATATTGATAAATATGAAAATTTCATATTCTTTCTTTACCTGGGGTGTTACATCCTTCCCCCCTTTTGGGAATTGCGTCCTCGCAATTTTTAAAATTGAGCTTTGAAACATCCTTGAAAGTCCCACATCGGAACAAGAGTCGGTAAAACAATCACTTTAAAATAAAGGAAGATAAGTACAGAGGTCACCCGAATTAACCCATACTAGGATTCCATGTAGAAAAACATGTACATGGAAGAAAAATCAAAGGTTCATGTTCTTGAGGGAGAGTGATAATGTTGGGCAAAAATCCCTCAAGGTATCATTGAAGCATTTTTGAGGTGATTGTGTTTGTCGACAAAGTGGACATCTGAGTTGTGATTGTTGAAAAAGAGGATTTCATGGTGGAATGTCGAGTTTAAGAGCTGAGGTCAACGATCCATGTTTGATTCAAGAACGTTGATAAAAGGAATGGATGATCTGGAGGCGGTACAAAAGAACAGATACAAGGTGGCGCCGTTTTCCAGTGTTTGCCAAATTTTTGGGCCTGAAAATCGGCAAATGAAGAAAAGTGTTTTTGGAAAAGGGACTTGCGCGCCGTGGACTTGGAGTATAAGAAACTTGCGCGCCATATGTTTTTCAAGATCAGAAGATCAAAATATGGCTAAGGAAATAGGTTCGCGCAAGTTTGGGAGTTGGTCGCGCAAGTGTCTAAAAGGAGAGAAGACTTGTGCGCCGAGATTGGGTCGCGCAGGTGACTTGCGCGCCGTCGCGCAGGGTGGTCAGATTGCCTATAAATACTGGACCACCCCTCCTCATTTCTTACCGGAGTTCAACTCAGAGCTCCCGTCGCGCAGGTGTGGTGGTCGCGTAAGTGGTGTGTGTGGTCGCGCAGGTGGGACTTGCGCGCCAGAGGTTGAAGTTGTGCGCCGGCATTAGAATTTGCGCACCAGTTGGCAGTTGGGCGCCAATATTTGTTTGGGCGTAAAAGGAAGAGAGTCGCGCAAGTTTGGAGTTGAGGAAGGTTGAGTCGCGCAAGTGTCTGAGGAAGACTTGCGCGCCCGTAGTGACTTGCGCGCCGATACTTGCGCGCCGAGGTTGACTTGTGTGCCAAGTAAGGTTTGTTCCAGCAGTGTTTCTCGGGCTGCGTGGAAGCTGGAAGTTTGCCCGATACCTTCGGTGCAAAGAGATATTCATCAACGGGTGAAAGTTAAACTTCAACAGAGCATCTACATACAAGAGAAGATGCATTCTTTCATGAAAATGAAGAGACCTACAGGTCTATAAACTGTGAGTGGATTCCATCCAAGAGCAGTGAGCTTAGGAAGAGGAAGAAGGTGATCCTCTCCACCGGCAGTGAGCCAGAGAGAGAGAAACAGAGAGTGACCCTTGGGAAAGCAGTGAGATGACCCTAAAAATTGTAAAGGCAGTGAGCCTGGGCATAGAAGTGATCTAGCCCGAACCTTGTAATCCACAGCTAGTGAAGATTAGTGGAATTTGGTACGACCGGCAACCTGTCGGCGTATGCTCCTTGGACGTAGCCCTTAGCGGTGAACCAAGTAAAATTGCTGTGTCCTGTGCTTGCTTTACATTCTGTTTATATCGTGCAGCAGGAAAAAGAGAGAAGAGTGTTTTTCTTAACAGAGAAACAAGATCAGAACGTGCATTAATTTTTAATTAGTCATACCCTGATTCACCCCCCCTCTCAGGGTATCCAGCCTAGTGGACCTAACAAGTGGTATCAAAGGGAAGGTTGAAAGTTGTTCTTCTCTCAATGGAGGTAACCAATAATAAAGGGATTCCGATCTTCGATGGATATAATTTTTAGATATGGAAGAATTGGATGCAACACTATTTCCGATCCTTGGGAATGGATGTGTTTTCAGCAGCTATGCATGGTATCACAGCTGATATTAATAGTGGTGCCTTATCAGAAGCTGAGCATAGAGAGTTGGATGCTGATTCTAAAGCAATCAATGCCTTAGGGGGATCCCTTTCCAATATCATCTACACAAAGGTGATGTCATGCAAAACGTCACATTCCATGTGGGAAAAGCTTTTGAATATATATGAAGGGGACACAAAAGTCAGAGAGGCAAAGCTGCAGGTGTTGTGGAACAAATATGAAGATCTGAAAATGAACCCGAATGAGTCTGTTGACACATTCTTTGATAGGGTAAACATTGTTGTGGAAGATATGCGAGGTCTTGGAGAAGTCATTGAAGACATAAATATTGTAAAGCGCATCTTGAGGAAACTTCCACCTCGGTTCAATCCGAAAGTTTCAGTACTAGAAGATAAAGATCCAAAAGAGCTGACATTGGACAATTTGCACAGTACCTTGGTTGCATATGAAATGAGGAACGATGATAATGAGGCTGTGGAAAAGGGGAAGTCTAAAGAGGTGGCATTTAAGGCCATGAAGAAGCTCACCATTGAAGATTCTAATGAAGAAGAAGAGACAGATGAGGTGATGTCATTCCTTTCTTCGAATCTACAAAGAGGAAGAGGAAAGTTTAAAGGTAAACTTCCACTAGCATGATTTAGATGTGGAAAGGTTGGTCATCTTGTGGCAAGATTCCCCAAGAAGTTTCAAGATGATGATGATGATGATGACGTTGAAATTCCCAAAAAGAAGACTTCAGCTTTTGTGAAAGGGAAGAAACAATTCAAGAGAAATTTCTTCAAGAAAAAGAATCTTCTTTCACAAGAATTTGAAAGTTCAGATGAGTCTGAGGATGAAGAAGTTGAGGAAATAGAAAATTGCAGAGATCGTGGGGTAAATGCCTTGGTGGCAATTGTTGGTAGTTCTCAAAAGGGAGAAGAAGCTGATGTTAAAGAAGAAGAAGAAATTGAAGCGAGAATTGATATGGAAGCCGAATTGGAAGCAGCTCTTGAGGAGATAGATGTTTGGAGAGCCAAAATGAAGAAATCCAATAAAGTGGTTCGTGATGCCAAACTCTATATGCAACAACAGGATGAAGAAAAGTCTGAGCTGTTAGAAGAAATTGAAAGACTAAAATCCTCAACACCAGAGAGCTCAGAAAATATTGTTGAGTATAAGCTTAAAATTGAGGAACAAAAGAAGGAAATTGATTGTTTGACTAATACAGGAAAGGAGCAGGTTAGATGTATCAAAGAGCTTGAAGAAGAAGTGGTCAGTCTGTGACAAAAACTCAAGGATCAAGATAAACTCTTGACCCCCAATGTGATATCCGAAAAGCAGGCTATTCAGAAGACAGAGAAGATGAAAGCGGAGCCTAGCAGTTCAGTAGGAAAGAAACAGCAATTGAGCTCAGATGTTAAGGTCGTTTCTGGGCTTAGTCAAGAACAAAAATTTGCGACAATTGCAGTCAGACCGCAAGCACTCATCCTGAAAGTGAAGGTTGATTTGGGAACAAAACAGAATCAGAATATTCAGAGATCCCAAAGGGGAAATCACATTGCTGAAATATCACGAGGGAATGCATCCTATATCAGGTGTTATTGCTGTGGGAAAATGGGACATTCACAGTATGTGTGTTCCATAGCCAAGAGATACAGAAGGGAACATGAACAGAGACGGTAGCCAAACAGAGAACGGTTTTCCAGAACACATTTTGAAGGACACTGTTTTTGGTGCGGAGGATTTGGACACATGGCTAGGTATTGCACTTCAATCATTCAGAGAAATGTGTCAAAGAATAATCAAAATTTTCACAAGCAGCAGATCAATAAACCAACAAGTGAGTTAAAAGTTTAGAACAGATTTGCAGCTCTGTAAGATGAGGGTGGTCCATCATACTCTGAGAAAGAACAGAAGCCTCAATCCATGCCGAGTGTGAAAGAAGAAGTATGGACCAAGAAGAAGAAAAATGAGAAGGCTGTGGTGGCGCAGATTGCCCTTAAAGCATCAGATCGATCTGGTGTTTGGATCCTTGATAGTGGTTGCACATCCCACATGAAGGGTAATAAGGATCTTGTTACAGGCATCAAATATGACAAAGAAGGAGTTGTCAAATTTGGAAATGATGAAGGCCTGAAAATTGTTGGCTCAGGGAAAGCCAAGTTTGGGGGCAAAGAGATGAGACGTGTTGATGTCTTGGTAGTAGAGGGTCTCAGTCATAACCTACTCAGTGTCAGTCAACTATGTGACTCTGGGCACTCTATCCAATTTACCAAGAAGATGTTTGTTGTGAAAGGAAAAGATGGAGCAGTTGTTCTGCAGGGAAAAAGGTCAAAGGGAAATCTCTATCTTGTAGGTGGGGAAGAAGATACTTGTCTTTTATCTAGAGAGGAAGAAAACCAGTTGTGGCATAAGCGACTTGGTCATCTATGCCAACCATCTATGGAGGATCTCGTTAAATGTGATGCTACTAGAGACCTTCCCAAACTATCATGTGATCGCACTCATACATGTGATGCTTGTCAACAAGGGAAAATCATCAGAAATACATACAGTCCAAAGGAACAGAAATCAACTAGAGTGCTCGAATTGGTGCATGCTGATGTATGTGGACCTATCTCACCACGAGCTATAAATGGGCAAAGGTACTATGTTCTTTTCATTTATAACTATAGCAGAATGGTCTGGGTATTCATCATAACCCATAAGACAGAGGTGTTCAGTTGCATAAAGCAGTACAGGAGGGAATAAGAAAAGATTCTTGGGCAGAAAATTCTGAAGTTTCGTACTGATAACGGTACAGAATTTACAAACAGTCAGGTTGATAACTATCTCGAGAAACATGGGATAAGGCATCAAGTTTCATCAGTAAGAACTCCCCAACAGAATGGAGTAGTTGAAAGGAGAAATCGGATCATCAACAACATGGCCAGAACAATGCTTATTGATAAGGACCTGCCAGAGAAATTTTGGAAGGAAGCAGTTTTGACATCGGTCTATGTTTCAAACAGGTCCCTGTTATGTCCGAAGCAAGGGAAGACTCCGTATGAACTGTGGTACGGAAAGAAGCCAACGTTGAAGTACTTTCGAATCTTTGGAAGTAAGTGTTTCATTCTCAACAAAGAACATCATAGGAAGTTTGAGGCACGAGGATATGAAGGGATATTCCTTGGCTATTCCGGGAAAAGCAAAGAGTATAAATGTTTCAATAAAAGGCTGGGAAAAATCATTGAAAGCAATGATGTCACTATAGTTGAAAATGAGCAGAATACTCAACGATCCAGTGAACAGTTCCTGGATGAAAGTGATGATGAGGTAAGCAACCGAGGGGGAGCAGAAGTGGCAGAATCTGACTCAGAAGAAGATACTGATGATGAAGAGGAAAGTGTCAAGTCGGTGTCTGTGAGAAAGCCAAAGAGTCGAGCTGAAATTGATAGGCAGAATATCATTGGTGATCAAACAGCTCCAGTTCAGACTCGAAGAATGAAATCATCATAGCAAGCATCGTTTTTGTCTCAAGTGGAGCCGAAATGTATTTCTGATGCAGCTGAAGATGAAAACTGGGTTCAGGACATGAACGAAGAGCTTGATCAGATTGAGAAGAACCAGACATGGGAGATTGTTTCGAGGCCAGCAGACAAGAATGTCATCGGGACTAAATGGGCCTATCGCAACAAGATGAATGAAGATGGCACAGTGATTCGGAACAAAGCACGACTAGTGTGCAAGGGATACTCCCAGAGAGAGGGAATAGATGTTGATGAGACATTTGCACCGGTTGCAAGGCTGGAGACAATCAGATTATTTTTTGCCATAGCAGTGCAAAGAAAGTTCAAAGTGTTCCAGATGGATGTCAAATCCGCATTCCTGAATGGGGTTCTGGAAGAAGAGGTGTATATTGAACATCCAGATGGTTTTCTCATTCATGAGGATGAGAACAAAGTTTGCAGGCTGAAGAAGGAGTTGTATGGGCTGAAACAAGAACCAAGGGCATGGTACTCAAGGCTTGATCAGTACTTGAAGAAGCTTGGTTTCTAGCGTGGAGGAGTTGACTACAACCTCTATTTCAGCAATGAAAGTAATCAAAGGATGATGGTGCTAGTGTATGTCGATGACATAATTTTTGGCGGATCAGATGAAGCTCAGTGCAGACAGTTTTCCGAATTCATGAAAAATGAGTTTGAAATGTCAATGATTGGAGAGCTAACGTTTTTCCTTGGTCTACAAGTGACACAAGGAAGGAATTAAACTTTCATTTCTCAATCCAAATATGCCAAGGAGGTTCTAAGAAGGTTTGGAATGGATAATTCCAGGGAAATGAAGACTCTGGTTGCTACCCGGATGAAATTATCAAAAGATGAGGATGGAAAGGCAGTTAATATCACAGAATACAGGCAAATCATTGGAAGTCTGTTGTACTTAACCGCAACAAGGCCTGATATTGTTTTCGCCACATGCCAAGCAGCGAGATATCAGAGTAATCCCAAGGAAAGTCACATGCTTGCAGTGAAAAGAATACTTCGGTATATCAAGGGCACGGTGGACTTCGGCTTGACATACAACGACAAATCTCAGACAGAGTTATTGGGATATACTGATGCAGACTGGGCCGGTTCAGCAGATGATAGAAAATCAACGTCAGGTGGTGCATTCTATCTTGGTGGATTGTGTATTTCTTGGCTAAGCAAGAAACAAGATTGAATTTCATTGAGCACCGCAGAAGCTGAGTATATTGCGGCCACTCAAGCATGCACACAGTTATTGTGGATGAAGCAGCAGCTTGAAGATATGGGAGTTGAAGTGAAGTCTCCAATCGGAATCCAGTGTGACAACTCAAGTGCTATAAATCTTATCAAAAATCCTTTCCATCATTCCATGACAAAGCACATTGAGATCAAGTATCATTTCATCAAGGAGAAAGTTGATCAGGGCATCGTGAAGTTGGAGTACGTGCCTACAGAGCTACAGGTTGCAGACATTCTGACAAAGGCCTTACCCAAGAAAGCTTTTGAGAGGCATCGACTAGCTCTGGGAGTTCAGTCGATTCCCCGCACTTGAAATTGTGTGGATGTGGGACCCCCCCCCCCCCCCTCTCCCCGAGATATGATGTGTTTTTCCCTAATGTGCTGATTTGATCTCTACTCTGTTACAGTCTGCAAAGGACTGCCTTTGGGTTCGTTGACAAAGGGGGAGAAAATAGTGATTGTTCAAGGGGGAGACAATGTGGAGGTTTGATAAATCATGAATGATATGGGGATAAGCTGATAGGTGGAGCAGCCAAATAGGGGGAGTTGAATCTAGTTGAACGTGCTTAGCCAGAGCTTAGCTTGGACAACATGGGAAATATGGCTAAAGAGGTGTTGAAGCTGTGAGCATAAAGGGGGAGCGTATTAAATCTGACGATGCTAGAAGTGATCGATCAAAGAATAGATATCACGACAGCTGAGGATCGTGATAAAAGCAGAAGAGTGGTGTTGGACAGTGTTTGGTGTCAACAGTGGATGTCAGAGATAAAGTGATTCATTGATGAACTTTTCATTTACTCTTGTTTCTCACGCCGAGCATTGCTCATGTGGGCTTAGAGTATGTGTTGAGTAAATCCTTGGTCGCTATCAGAATCGCAATGAGGCGAATGGAGGCTGAAGAATCAATGATGTATCTTTGTTTGGAAGACTTGTCAACAAACCCAAAGGGGGAGATTGTTGGGCAAAAATCCCTCAAGGTATCATTGAAGCATTTTTGAGGTGATTGTGTTTGTTGACAAAGTGGACATCTGAGTTGTGATTGTTGACAAAGAGGATTTCATGGTGGAATGTCGAGTTTAAGAGCTGAGGTCAACGATCCATGTTTGATTCAAGAACGTCGATAAAAGGAATGGATGATTTGGAGGCGGTACAAAAGAACAGATACAAGGTGGCGCCGTTTTCCAGTGTTTGCCAAATTTTTGGGCCTGAAAATCGACAAATGAAGAAAAGTGTTTTTGGCAAAGGGACTTGGGCGCCGTGGACTTGGAGTATAAGAAACTTGCGCGCCATATGTTTTTCAAGATCAGAAGATCAAAATATGGCTAAGGAAATAGGTTCGCGCAAGTTTGGGAGTTGGTCACGCAAGTGTCTAAAAGGAGAGAAGACTTGCGCGCTGAGATTGGGTCGCGCTGGTGACTTGCGCGCCGTCACGCAGGGTGGTCAGATTGCCTATAAATACTGGACCACCCCTCCTCATTTCTTACCGGAGTTCAACTCAGAGCTCCCGTCGCGCAGGTGTGGTGGTCGCGCAAGTGGTGTGTGTGGTCGTGCAGGTGGGACTTGCGCGCCAGAGGTTGAAGTTGTGCGCCGGCATTAGAAGTTGCGCGCCAGTTGGCAGTTGGGCGCCAATATTTGTTTGGGCGTAAAAGGAAGAGAGTCGCTCAAGTTTGGAGTTGAGGAAGGTTGAGTCGCGCAAGTGTCTGAGGAAGACTTGCGCGCCCGTAGTGACTTGCGCGCCGATACTTGTGCGCCGAGGTTGACTTGCGCGCCAAGTAAGGTTCGTTCCAGCATTGTTTCTCAGGCTGCGTGGAAGCTGGAAGTTTGACCGATACCTTCGGTGCAAAGAGATATTCATCAACGGGTGAAAGTTAAACTTCAACAGAGCATCTACATACAAGAGAAGATGAATTCTTTCATGAAAATGAAGAGACCTACAGGTCTATAAACTGTGAGTGGATTCCATCCAAGAGAAGTGAGCTTAGGAAGAGGAAGAAGGTGATCCTCTCCACCGGCAGTGATCCAAAGAGAGAGAAACAGGGAGTGACCCTTGGGAAAGCAGTGAGCTGACCCTAAAAATTGTAAAGGCAGTGAGCCTGGCCATAGAAGTGATCTAGCCCGAACCTTGTAATCCACAGCTAGTGAAGATTAGTGGAATTTGGTACGACCGGCAACCTGTCGGCGTATGCTCCTTGGACATAGCCCTTAGCGGTGAACCAAGTAAAATTGCTGTGTCATGTGCTTGCTTTACATTCTGTTTATATCGTGCAGCCGGAAAAAGAGAGAAGAGTGTTTTGCTTAACAGCGAAACAAGATCAGAACGGGCATTAATTTTTAATTCGTCATACCCTGATTCACCCCCCCTCTCAGGGTATCCAGCCTAGTGGACCTAACAGATAGTAAACATGTCTAGGAGAAAGTTAACCATAAGAAAATCACAAACTTGTGATGGGTTAAACGGTATTCGATTCCCCAGTAGAAAAAGTTAATATACAACATTTTTGTTTTAAGTTACTTTTTATTGAGGAATTTATTCATAAGGAAACATAATAACTTATCATGTTGACTTTCAACTTTTACTAGATTTCTTAATCAAACTCATATTTTTTTCCAAAAGACGAGTATTTAGGGAGACTTGTTCGCATTAAGAGTACTATAATCAACTTCTAGAGAATCACCTAATCCACCAAAGAGAACAATATACTTCCCATATCTTTAGACCTTAACCAAAACCAAAACCAAAAAGGTTAGTACAAGGTCAGATAATCCAGAAAAGGATAACCCTTTAAAAAGAAAATATATGCTTAATCTCCAAAATTTGTCCAACAAAACCCAAAGTTCAACGAGGACAATCCGATAAACAATTTGTCCATAAAATTCTTCAAAGTAAACCAATCTAAGATTGAAACCCAAATATTTGAAGGATTTAGTCACATAGTCTTCCAAGTTAAATCGTAACATTTATCTCCAAACAACATCAGTTGCTCCTAAAGTCTCGTATTGAAAAGTAATTAACCTAATCACATATCCTCCATGATAGGTTAATCATTTTCATAAATAACCCAAAATCAACTTACTCGTAATTCATAAAATCATATAACTAAAAATAATCAGTCAAACTAACCAGGGACTTCACGTAGTCCAGCGGTAGGCGATAAATATCAGTCGCACTTTGGTTGTGGGTTCGATTCCCGCAGCTTTGTCTGACGCGACAGGTAGTCACACGGTCTGCGTGTTGTCCTTTTTCCAAAACTATATAATTCTCAAATCATTCCCCAAAAAGAGATAAAATCATCAAAAATAACCATAACATAATTTAACCTCAATTTTATCTCATGCCTTTCACTTCCATCATAACATATAGTAACCCATAATTACCTCAAAAGTAAGGATCATATAAACTCTAATGGTTACCTTTATAATTATTACTCGAACTTCCACATCGATTGGTCATCTCGTACATGATGCATTAAAGATCATACCAAGGTTCAAGTGGTTGATCATGACTCCTTGATAGTTGGTTTAGAACAACCACGAGTTTCCTCATTGAATCCATCATTTTATCTAGTATCTTAATCATAGAACCACCACAGTTTCCTTCAAACCTATTGTCTCTTTGGTGCCTGCTAGATCCATCCATTCACTAAAAACAGAAATTTCAGTGTGAGTATATCAACAAAACCATCATGTACTAATGAGGAAGGTAAACACTAAGATACACTTACTCATTCACTTTATCTAAAACTAGGACACTTTCTGAAATCCCAACCATTATGGTAATGCCACTTATTCTTAAAGAATACCCTAACCTCTAAAGTTATCTAAACCTACCTTTGATACCAACTATAAGGCCCCAGCCTTAAACCTTACTTAATCTTGAGTTATTACAAGATTACACATTGATGATCTTTTCAGGTTTAGAGTTTTAGATAATTAGGACATAACTATTACATCTCAAAATATTAAAAAGTAGAAACTTTTACCAAGTTTCCATAAAATAAAAACTCTCAAAAAGAAACATGTTCAGTTCCATGTTTTAGGTTGCATTACTTTCTCTTGATCCCATCCTTGACCCTATTCCACGTTAATTCCTGTGAAAAACATTTCAAAAACTTGGGATGAGCATAAAAAGCTCAGTAAGGGTTATAAAAATATGGAAAGGAAACATGAGTTCATATATACATAAGAATGAAATCATACTTTACCCATAAAACATAGGAAATTTAACATACCTCATCAAACCATGAATAAATCATAGAAATCATAATACATAAAGGTAACTTGAGTCATTCATAACATTCTTACGTAGGGAATAACCCTCTTGGTTACGTTTGGAATACCCATCACAGTATATTCCCTAAATCTCTTTGGATAAACTTTAACGTTACACTCCTTCACGTTACCCAATGCATTGGATAGCTATATCGGGCTCACCCTCCCTTAGTTTATCATGGAACCACCCGTCTTCATAATAATGCCCAATAACCTCAACATAATCGTATCACATAAAACAAGCATAAAGGAAACATAATATTTCCACCTTTCAATCACAAGATATCAATACAACACATTGATATAAAAACATTATGAAAACCATTTTCAATACCAAAATAAAAGAAAAGTAAAATATGGTATTTATTTTTCTTTTAAAAAAAGGTATGGCTTGTAGAGGAAGCTGAAACTCAAATAATGGTCACGGCGGCGGAGAAGTCGTTGTCGCCGCATACGTACGACAAAAACATTCCCTTTTTTCATTTAGTAAACGCTCCGTATAAAAAAGATTCTTTTTGAATAAATGTAAAAGTCAAAGGGTTTTATACACCATATAAAATAATGTTGTGTATAAAACAAAATATGCCTCAATGAAAGGAGATTGAGACGAAGTCCCATATAAAGACGGTATCCTTGGATTAAGGATAAATCAGTTAAATAACTATGTGTGACAAACGAATACACGAAATATAAGTGGGTATTAAGTGTAAAACAATCAGAGGACATTCACACATAATCATAGAATGACATATTCAAGGTGTACAATTTTATCCCAAAGAATCGAAATTGGGTTAAGAAGTTCCCTTGCAATAATTAGACAGCCTAACGGCGTCACTTCAAAATTCAGAAAAAGAGTTGATGAGAGATAAAAAGGGTATCTCATCACTTAGACATAAAATTTACATCAATAAGGATATATAAGAACATATCCCAAAATAATATTATGTGAATTAAAAGACATAACAAAATAAGTCTTTTAAAAAGAGGAGGGTGAAAGGTTCCCTTACCGACATGGGTATCTTTCGAAACATACGCCCCGTGAAAGAAGGAAAATGCAACATTAATGTAAATACTCATAAATGAAAGAATATTACACAATGAGTAAAATAATGGTCAGTAAATACACTACTCAAAGGAAATTGTGGCAAATGTAGCATAAATCTCACGGGAATAAAAGTGAGATGAAAAATCCCTTACGAAAACTCGGCAGCCTAACGGCGCCACTTAAAACTTCCAAAAATGGATTGATGAGATAAAATAGGGTATCTCATCACATTACAATAAAATTTACAGAAAGAGGAATATAAAAGAACATCCCCCATCATAACAAAGAGGATCTTAAAAGAAGTGACATAAAGGAGAGTACTTAAAGAGAAAGAGAGAGGTTAGATCTCTTACGAAAATTCGACAGCCTAACGGCGCCACTCAAAACTTCCAAAATGGATCGATGAGAGAGAATAGGGTATCTCATAATATGAACATAAAAATTACAGTAATAGTAATATAAAATAACATCCCAATAACAATAAAGATGAGCTTAGAAGGAATGACATAAAAGAGTGTACTTAAAAAGAAAGAGAGGAGTAGGATCCCTTACCTCAAGTCCAAATGTCTTGTTCGTTTCTTTATATTCCTGAATAATAAACTTTGGTCAATTAATAGTTTCCTAATTACCTCCTTTATATATTATTATTAAGTTCATATCACATATTATAATGTTATAATAATTGCTTAATAATGTTAGTTCATATCAGATGTTTTTGTCGATGTTTGGTACACGAGTCAAAAATGAACTTGTTTGAAAAAAGATTGCCCATGTAGTTATATGTAAATAATTTTCAGAATATTATTAATGATTAAAATATCATATATATCCAGTAAATATTCATTTTATACTATTCCATATCATTTGGAGATAAAAACGAAAAGCATCGTTCATGGAGACGGTAGGTCGTACATACGCATGAACGCTACTTTCATTTTTTGTCATATTAATGGAATTAAAACAAAATGAGAGAGATATATATATGTTATAATTCCAGAATGATATCGGGTAACTCCAGTATGGTATCATATATAATATCATTAAATATATCCTTTATACGTACCACATATGGTATTAACGAATCAAATCACTTTGAGGGGGCGGTAGTCCGCACTTCCTTAAATGAAGATATCGCATTTACCCATAATGGAAACCATAAAGGTATGCCATAAATTAAAAATACAGAAGATTAAGTAAAACATAAACATATTAGATATCATATATAAATATAGTGTCATATTAATGTCCACCTTTGAAGGTGTTAGAAGAATGTTGAACAATCATTGTTTCGGGAGGCAGAAATTCTCCATCGACGGAAACAGTATGTTCTTTAACCATTAGATGTAGGTGTGTGTAAGTGTAGCTCGAATCCTTATTATAACAACATACTAGTATATTTAAGATACTGTATTTGTTACAAAATAAATGAATAAAAAGAGTTTAGGGGGTTGGAGAAGAAAAATAAAACAAAAGGACACAAGTGAAGACATTACCTTAAAATCGGGTAACTCCCTTTGGTTTGAGCTCAAAGGCTTCCTTTGGAAAACTTCTGCCCAAATTGAGGCTTCAAGGAGTAAGAGAGGGAAGTGGAGAGACCAAATGGGCAGTGGTTTTCCAAACCAAAAGCTTTGGTAGTGTGGGTAAGGAGGTAGAGCTGGGGGCCTTTTATAAGAGGAGAGGAGGGGCACTCTTGTAAAGTTACAAAATGTTACATTATTTTCAAAAGCGTTTCGGATTTTAAAGGTCCCAAGTTGATGTATTTATAGGATAAGGTGATAAGGGTTCTATATCCACTCATCCAATAGGTTTTGGACATGTTTAGGTCTTAGATATTACATTATCTTTCCATTTTATTTAAATCGTTAAATAATGAGTTCATCGCCGCATCATCATGATGTCATAAATAAGTTAATTTATTTAATGTCTAAAAATTATAAAAAAAATACTATGATGTAGGAAATCTTTTGATCTCTCCAATGACTATTTATAGTCAAAAATATGACTTGTATAACCCCATTTAAAAATTGTTTTAGTAAAACATCTCATGTTTGTGTCATTTTTACTTTAACATTAAATAAAAAGATATTTATGTCATTTTCCAACCAAAGTGGCTCCATGGGGTCCCCAAGTTGACCCATGGATTTTCTTGGTCTGCCATGAAACATCCAATGAGGGTAGGATGTATTTATAGGTCATTTCATTTTATTAAAACATTATTCTTACCATAAACTACACTAATTACCTCTAATCGCGATTAAAACCTAATAAGTTACTATTCACCAAAAAATTATTTTTATCCCATTGAACCACATTTTACTTCTTAATGACAACCATGTATGATGGATTTTTGAAATTCAAAACAAAAAGATGGAAAAATTTCATTTAAACAGAAAAATCAGTTTTTATAAGTACCACTTAGTGGTTTCACTATTCATCAAAAATTGAAGTTTTTCAGAAAAATCCCAAAAATTCACCCTAAGCTATATTTGATATTACAAATTCAAAAATGAAGTCTATTTTACAAAATTCAAAACATATAAGTCACATTAATTAATTTAATAATTAATTCCCGCTATCAGAGCTAATAGCGTGTTTTTATGAAACAATAAGTATCAAAAGATTGACACTAGTTTAAGTCTGATTTCAAAGTGAAATTAATTCCAATGACCACTATTGGATTTAATGGTAAAAATATATTCTAATTTCACTTTAAAACCAATTAAAAATATAATCTAATCATATAAATAAATTAGATTAAAAGTGGTTTTGAATTAAAATACAACATTTTACACTATTCATTAAAAAATGAACTTTATCGGAAAGATACCAAAAATTTACACAAAGTAAATTTTGATGTCCAGTTTCTTATGAAGAGTTTTATTTCGTCCAATAGAATGTATAAGAGTGAACAAAACTATATTTAATGACAGTTCTCCATCAAAAGGCGATAAGTGAACCTTTAGTGAAAACTAGGGCATATACGCCTAAAATTGAATTCTTTCCGTATTTTAAGCCTTTATCTTTTATTGGATAAATGTAAAAACATTTAAATATATATATAATCATATTTTAGTTATTTCTATCCATTCCCTCCAATACAACGGCTACATGTTAACTAACATTTAAAATAATATTATTTTATTATTAGAGTGCAAAGTAAGATTCCCAAGAAACTCGTTGTTGCGTGTTGGGTACGCCATCGAGCATAGCGTCCCCTTTAAAGTCATATTAATATTTTATTCACAAATATGGATAAATATGAAAATTTCATATTCTTTATTTACCTGGGGTGTTACAACTTCCCTTTTAGTTAGATACAAAGACCCATCTTTTATACCTCTTTCTATGATAAGATATACCCTTTTAATCTTATATACTCCTTCAAAAAAACTTTTTCTAAAGCCTACTTTATCCAGCTAAAACACTAAATTAGGTTCTTCCTAAATCTTGGAACATGCCACCCTTTCTTTGGTATAAGGAAACATCCATTCTTTAACTAAAATTTCAATTATCACATTCACATAATGTGAATAGCTTCATCATCAGCAATATACACTCTACCAAAATTTCTGGATATATAATTTTACATCCATCTATTTTCTCATGTGGAATGGAAAGAAGGTATAGAATCTATAATCAAAGATTCCATTTGAGTAGAAACAAATTAATGTAAATTCACACTACTCTCTACTACTATGATCAATTATATTGATATAGTCCTTTCGGAGGTTGAATTCCTATCATGACAATCTTTCTTTAGGTAACCATTCTTTCTGCACTTCTAATAAATAGGCTCGATTTTGGAAGACTTACCTATAAATAATTTATAATGTTAAATTATATTTTAAATAGGTTTTAAAGTCAAAATATTTTAATTATAAATATATTAATACAATTTGGGTCATTGGAATCAATTTAATATTAATATTATATATAAAAACTTTATAAATATTTTAACTTTTTCACTTTAAAAACTTGTGTTTTCATTGTGTCTACGAGTTTACTTTTAAATCTAATTTTTCTAATTATGTGAATTGAATTTGTTAATATGGTTTCCATATTTAGAATCATTAGGTACAAATTTTATTGTAATGTCATTTTAATTTTTAGGCATAAAAAAATTACCATGGTAAAAAAAGATTTATCGGTATAGGTAAAATAATGAAACAGGTTAAAATTAAAAGTTAAAGGCTTAAAATACATAAAACTAAAAAAAATTAATTGGTGGTTGAGGTATTTATAGACCTTAACCATAATTTAAAACATTAATTATAAAAAAAATCATTGGGATTAATTCCTCCCAAATGTGGTTGGCTTAAAATATAAAATAATCATTATTTAATAACTTAAAACCACCACTCCTCAAGTATAAATACCACCCCTCACCACACCATTTATCCTCAAAAACATTTAAGATCAATGAATTTATACCAAACCCTATCCTACCCACTCTTCCCATATCCAAGTTATTCTTTTCTTACCAAAACACCAATTCCAAGGTCATTAAGGGATCCTTCAAGGCGGTTATATTCAAGAGGTAATTTTCTCAAAACAGCTCTCTTAATTTATTTTATTCTTCTACTTTATCCGCACCTCCTTAATTCATAAAGGAATGATAACTACAGAATAATTTATACACTAGAATTTTTTATTTATAATGTGATATCTTACATTAATCTCTTTTATTATCTTCTCTTACTCAAATAAATGAAACCATTGTCCAAATTATGATGATTAACTATCTTCATCGATAATGATTATTCATTTTCCATTACCGCCTTCAATTCTTGTAATAAAACAATTATTCTCGATAAATAATATTGTAATAAGTATATTATTACTTTTTCATGTTATTTAACAAATATATATACATAATATTAAATAAAGAAAACTATTTCATGATGGTTTGAAAAACTTCCAAAATAAACTAAACATTTATCATTAACATTTTTTCAAAAGAATAATCCTAATGTAAGAAATACAAATGAAATGTGAGAAAATTTAAACTTATTAGAGTTCATTAATACCATTTTGTTTCACTTCTAGAGTTTTTGTCCATTTTACAAGAAAATCCATAATTATACATAAGTGAACCGACCATGAAACCATGAAACGAACACACCTGAAACACTGAAAATCATGAAGTATAATGAATAAATGGGTGGTAATATGTTATAAAAGTATCATATAAGGAATTATAAATATGAATATAGTTCTGTAAAGACCTGTAAATTTCAAGGAAATTTTTTTCTTAATTTTCTTTGGAATTTTACAAGAGCGCAGTTTCTGACGGCACCTGATTCTGAGGCCCGGTGTGCCCGGAATCATTTTCCGAAGTTTGGCTCGGGTACGTTCAGTGAACGGACGAGCGGGTTTTTCTAACTTTTGAACCGGTGCTCGGAATCGAATTCTGAGGGCACCGATGAAATCGCAGTGCCGGTATTCGCTTAGAAATGCCTCTTCCGGAGTTGTGTTTGCTCGGGTGTGGTTTTTAATTTTCGGGCTTAAAGTTAAGAAATAAAATAATTTTGCGACAACTTTATTTTATTTCACTTAGGCCACTTGGAAGCCACTTGAAGCCACTTATTGACGGCTTGAACTGAGTTGAACCGGATAGAATGCTATCCAGAAATATCCTACCCCCTTGGTAGGATATTTGTGATGTGGGGCCCACACGAGCCCCACCGTTTCTTTCCGCTAAGAAACGCACCCGCGAAAACCCGTCTTAATGAGAGTCAACTGACGCGTTTCTTAAAATCTTAACAGACCATTTAATTGGGCGGTTTATTTCGTGAATTAAATGGGCTGTTTCTTTCGTTGAATTAATTCAACGAATTAATTCAATCGTTTCTTAACCTGTTTTCGTGTGTTGGCATATTAATAAAATAAGACCAACCAAAATCTTTTGGGGGATTACTCGTTGAGACAGAATCCTTGTTCCTTCTTCCTCCTTCGCGAAGAACGCGAAGAACGTGAAGAACGCGAAGAACGCGAAGAACGCGAAGAACGCCGAACCTGGAAATCGACGACGCGACGCCGTGATCCGCAACGCCGACAACATTCTTCTGCGACGTCTCTTCCTCCGCGACGGATCTTCGATCGGCTGCTTGAGGTAAGAGTCTCGGACCTTCCTTTTTATCTCCTTCGTGGTTCTTAACCAAAAACACAGATTTAATTAATTAAATTAAATCTGTTGTTTCGTGGTGCGTTGAGTTTGCCGACTCAACGCCGGATTCCGCGACGACGCAACGCCTCCCCGCGACGACGCGACGATCCCTCTCTTCCGCGACGAGCTTTTCCGCGAAGAATGCCCGCGCGCAACGATCGACGAGGTAGGGATTTATTTTGGGAATTACCCCTTTTTATTATTCCCGCCAATGTTTCTTTAAAGAAATTAATGAACCGAATTATGAACAATTTTAATCTTATTAAAATTGTTTCTTCCTGTGTGGAATAAAATTCCCCCGTTTGTTTATCTCTAACGCGGAGGGTGCGGGCCAAACGAACAAGGCCTGACGACCCCCCGCCGTTCTTCGTTTTGTGGGATTTGACGGGCGACGACAGAACGTGCCGCAACGGATGTTTGACGATCCCGCAGTGAAGAACGAGTCCCGGGAGGAGCAATGGTGCAGACGGGAAGAGAATCGGACCACCGGAACGATCCCGGTGGCCCGCAGAACTCGCCGGCGGCGCGGGTCGCCGGCGCGGCGGTGCCGAAAGCCGGGAGTGGCGGCGCCCCGGCGCGCCGCCGGACAGGCCTCCGCGACTCAGTGCGGCGGCGGCGGCACCCGCGGACCTGCGGCCGCGCGGGTCCGGTGCCCTCGGACACGGCTGAAGCCGCGTCCCGACTCAGCGCGGCCCCACGCGGGGGGCCGCGGAACCACCAGGCCGCGGGGGCGGCGCCCCGCGTGCCTCGGCCGTTCGGCCGCTCGTCCGAACCGGGCCAGGCCAGGCCGTGCCCTGGCCGGACCGGACCGGGTCGGACCGAGTCGGGTCGACCCGGTTCGGCCGACTCCCGGGGGGGTCGGCCCGGGCCCGTACCCCCCGTATTCGGACGGTCTTCGTTCAAACGCCCGTAACTTGAGCTACAGGCCTCCAAACGACTCGTCGTTAGCAGAAACGCGATCTTTGGATCGAGACGGTCATTTCGGTATATCGCACTCAAGGTTTCGGAGTACTTTGAGTTCGGCCGGGTTGGTTCGTACACGAAACCAACCGGGCCCTCGGAGCGGAAACGCTCATATCTTGAGCTACGGACGTCCGATTGACGTGTCGTCAGCTTTGTTGTTTTCCTCTAAGTGAGACGGATCTTTTGGAATAATCTGCCCGAGGTTTGGACGCAGGTGGAGGGCAGTCGGGTTGGTTTTGCCTTAAAAACAAACCGGACCCCTGGGATGAAAATGCCAATAACTCTCAGACCGAGCGTCCGATTGACGCACCGTCTGCGACGTTGAGTTCCTGTTGACGATACGGAACTTTTGGATACATCAACTTCGGACTTTGTGTCAGTTGATGTATCAGCCTCTCGGCTCGTGGAGCGGACCCTCCCGAACGAGCTTGCTGTGTGCGGGAACCCTAGGCTGGCTGCGACTGCTACTTCGACAGCGACGACTGTGCAGAGATCCTCCGTGGACTCCGACGACGACCGTGCAGAGATCCTCAGTGGACTGCGGCGACGACTGTGCAGAGATCCTCAGTGGACTGCGATGACTACTGCACTCAGCGATCCTCCGTGGATCAGTGCTACAGGTCCTTTGTGGGCCCGGTCCTGTGTGGGCCCGATCCTGTGTGGGTCTGATCCTGTGTGGGTCCGCGCTCAGCAGTTCTGTGTGAGCCAGCGCCTACAGGTCCTGTGTGGGCCCGATCCTGTGTGGGTCATTGCGGGGGTTAGTTACCTATCGATCCTTCGTGGGTTCGACGACTTAGATGGATCAGTGATCATCTTTATCGTCATCCGAAGAAGTATACCTGTGTGAGCTGAATCTTGCATTACTCTCCTTTGTGGATTGTGTTGAGCTATCATGTGTGGATTTACTGTTTACTCTCCTTTGTGGATTGTGTTGAGCTATCCTATGTGGATTTACTGTTTACTCTCCTTTGTGGATTGTGTTGAGCTATCCTGTGTGGGTGTACGTTTTGTTTTCCTGTGTGGACTGGGTTGTGCTTGGGCTCAGACGTTGGAGCCGAACGGGAATTGATGACTTAGGTATATGTATGGGCATATACCTAAGCCGTGTCAGATGTTACTTCGTGATTATATCCTTCCTTTTTGGATTATCCTTTGTGGATTTCGGGAGACCTTCGGGGGTCTAGGGGTCCCTACTGAGTAGCGTATACTCACCCCTGCACGGGCTTTGCCCGCACTACGTTGTGTTGGTTGCAGACGACGGACAGCGCTGATCGTGGTGGAGGCGTGTGGAGCAGGACAGTACCTGGAAGTGGACCACGGAGCGGGACATACTCGGAGCGGTCAGGTGGACCTGAGGAGCAGTGGATGCTATCTGTACCCACCCTTCAGGTGGTATTTACAGAGGACGGCTCGACGCTACAGTTTTCCCTTTCAGTTGCTGTTTTTCCTTTCAGTTGTACTTTACTGTTGGGCTTGTATTTCCGGCCCCTTTTACTTTCAGCACAGCTTGTACAGTTTTTACTTAGTGTTTACTTTTCCGCTTGCTTACTCTGTGGTGCTTGTTTACTTTTCAAAGGCAATGCCTTCCCTTTTTGTTGGGATTTACGCCTTGGTGCTAGTCCCCAGCCCCTGGCCTATGGAAGGCGGGTTTGGGGTAGTCACGGCACGGGCCCCGAGGGCGGGTCGTGACAAATTGGTATCAGAGGTGGTCGGTTCTACCGCAGACTCTGATCTTTATTCTATGTGAATCAATAGTGTTTAGCGTATTGAGTGTGGTTATCAGTCCAGGGAGTCCAGTGTTGGTGCAGCGGCCGACGTATCCATACACCAGGACCCTGACTTCTGATTTCCGACTTAATGCACGAAAACATTGATTGCATGTGTGTTTCAAGTTTTCTCTGTGATTACTTGTGTCAGCTCACCAGGTATACTGTTCTGACCGTGGTGCACTTGTTTCCTTTTCAGGATGGCATGACGACAGCAGCCAGCTAGGGTTCCTAGAGTAGAGCGCGACGACAGCCTGCCGAGCGACGAGGCCTCGGTACAGGGCCCGTTGATAGCAGAGGCACCGGCGATACCTTTACCCGCCGAGCCCCTGATGCTTCCAGCACTAGCATCTGACGACGCACGACGCCTCGGAGCTCTGCACGAGTTACAGCGCTAGCCACCACCCAGGTTCCGTGCGGAGTCGGACCCCCAGGCAGCCGAGGACTGGCTGGAGGCGGTCGTCCGAGTTTTCAGGCTAGTGAGGACACCAACAGACCTCATGGTGATCCTCGCGGTGAGCCTACTACATGCAGCAGCAGGGCGATGGTGGAGCCTGATACTCCAAGTACACGATGAGGCCTCCCTCATCTGGACGGACTTCGAGAGCCTCTTCCGCTCAGAGTTCGTCCCGGCCACCCTCTGTGCGGTGCGCATCCAGGAGCTTCTTCAGCTGCGGCAGGGCAGCTTCACGGTCGCCCAGTACGCGGCGAGGTTCACCGACCTATCTCGCTACTCGACAGACATGGTACGGGACCCCTTCTTCCAGGCCCAGACCTTCGAGCAGGGATTGAGACACGATAGCAGGGAATCGCTGATCTCCCTCAGCATCCCGACCCAGGCAGGAGTGCTAGAGCGAGCCCTTCTGATCGAGAGCTTCCTGGCTGAGTCTACAGCGAGACCTGCCTCAGGGCGGCAGATAGCGGAGTCTTCGGCAGCAGGTAGCCGACGGATGACTCAGGGTTCCAAGCAGACTAGGCCTTCCGGCAGACGACCCCGGGACACTGGCTCAGTGGTGCGGGGCACACAGCGCGGAGCCAGCCTTCCGAGAGGCAGACAGTGCTACGAGTGCGGCGGGCAGGGCCACATGGCTCGTGACTGCCCGACCCGTCGTACCGAGGGGCAGCAGACGGTGGAGGGACCACCCAAGAAGAGGCAGAGGGTCGACTGTGGCGGTCCGCAGGGAGGAGGCGGATGAGGCAGAGGAGCTGGTCGAGCAGCAGGTGGTGGGAGACGCTTTGAGGCTCTGCCACCACCACCACCAGGAGGCCCGCCCCGACCACAGGGAGCTGGCGGGCAGAGACAGGCGCAGCTCCAGGCAGCTGAGGCCTACGACCACGGCACGCCAGAGATGATTCGAGGTACGATCTGTGTCTATTCCACCCTTGCTGCAGTTCTGATAGACACAGGAGCGAGTCACTCTTTCATAGCCACTGCCCTTGTTCGGAGCTCGGAGATTCCGACGGAGCCGTTGGCTCGATCCTTACGGCTAGAGACTCCTACGGGAGCAGACTCGACGATTACGCACTGGTGTCGGCAGTGTGAGCTTACTCTAGGAGGAAAGAGCTTCGGCTGGGATCTTCTTATAGCGGCGTCGAGGCCTTACGACGTCATCTTGGGCATGGATTGGTTATCTACGGTCCATGCTCAGATTGGCTGCATTAGGCGCAAGGTGCGATGTGTGCGCACTGACGGGAGCAGGTTTACCTTCACCGGCGAGAAGGGAGCCTTAGCAGCACAGGATGGACTCACGCAGAGGAGAGGTCAGCCCATCACTCATCAGTTGGCTAGCCTCATCCTAGGAGCAGTCGACGTGCGGAGTCCCAGTTTTCCTGCAGTGGTGGATCAGTACGCGGACGTCTTTCCCGACGACGTTCCAGGACTACCTCCTCGCAGAGAGGTAGACTTTTATATTGAGCTGTACCCCGGGACAGCCCCGATATCCACTTCAGCATATTGGATGGCCCCCGCTGAGCTTCGAGAGCTGCGGGTACAGTTGGAGGACTTGCAGGGCAAGGGGTTCATCCGACCCAGTGTTTCACCCTGGGCTTCCCCAATATTGTTCGCCAAGAAGGCGAATGGGAGCTTGCGACTGTGTGTCGATTATCGTCGCCTGAACCAGGTGACAGTGACGAACTAGTATCCGCTACCCAGGATTGATGACCTCTTCGATCAGCTCAAGGGAGCATGGTGGTTCTCGAAGATAGACCTCAGGTCAGGCTATTATCAGCTCAGAGTTCGAGACGAGGATGTGCAGAAGACGGCCTTCAGATGTCGGTATGGCCACTATGAGTTCTTGGTTATGCCTTTCGGTGTGACCAACGCTCCAGCAGTGTTCATGAGCCTCATGAACAGGATCTTCCAGCCATACCTCGATCGATTTTTCGTAGTCTTCATCGACGACATCTTGGTGTACTCGACCACGGAGGAGGAGCACGCCTACCACTTGCGTGTTGTACTAGACACACTCCGAGAGCACCAGCTTTATGGAAAGCTCTCAAAGTGTCAGTTCTGGTTACGTGAGGTCCACTTCTTGGGGCACGTCATTTCTGAGGCGGGAGTTGCAGTGGATCCCGCGAAGATCGAGGCAGTGCTAGCTTGGGAGCCACCCAAGAGCGTGACAGAGGTGCGGAGTTTCTTGGGCCTAGCCGGATACTATCAGATATTTGTGCCGGACTTCTCCAGAGTTGCGGCCCCACTCTCAGCGTTGACGAAGAAGGGGAAACCCTTCGTGTGGTCAGACAGATGTCAGCAGAGCTTCCAGGAGCTGAGGCAGAGGTTGACCAGCGCACCTATCTTGAGGTTGCCTGAGGAGGGAGTTGGATATGTAGTCTACTGCGATGCATCAGGGACCGGACTCGGGTGTGTCCTGATGTAGGAGCGGGCCGTGATTACCTACGGATCACGTCAGTTGAGGCCGTATGAGCAAAACTACGCTACCCATGACTTGGAGTTGGCAGCAGTGGTCTTCGCCCTGAAGACATGGCGGCACTATCTGATGGGCGAGCGCTTCACAGTCTTTTCTGACCACCAGAGTCTCAGGTACATCTTCTCTCAGAAGGACCTGAACCTGAGACAGCGGCGATGGCTTGAGTTCCTCCAGGACTATGACTTTGAGATAGTCTATACTCCTGGAAAGGGGAACGTGGTAGTCGATGCCCTCAGCAGGAGGATGGGCATCCAGCTGCTTGAGGAGGCGACAGAGCAGCTAGCCACCTTGCAGATATCCTTCGTGGATAGAGACGGAGCAACCTTCCTTCAGTCTCTCATGGTCTCTCCTCCACTTCTACAGCGGGTCAGAGAGGCACAGCGTGGGGACGCTGACTGTGAGACACGGCGTGCACAGATATCCTTGGGACAGGCACCTGATGGTTTCTCCCTTGGAGCAGAGAACGATGTCCTTTTCAGAGGACATACCTTGGTACCAGTTGCTTTACGAGAGGAGGTGCTGAGAGAGTTCCACACTTCTCCTTTGGCGGTACATCCTGGAGTGGCGAAGATGTACCAGGATCTCAGACGTCAGCACTGGTGGCCGGGCATGAAGAAGGCTGTGGCAGAGTTCGTTTCGCGGTGCCTCACCTGCCAGCAGGTGAAGGCAGAGCACCAGGTACCAATAGGCTTGGTACAGCCCTTGGAGGTCCCGGAGTGGAAGTGGGATGGCATATCTATAGACTTCGTGACTGGACTTCCATGCACTTCTAGAGGTCACAACTCCATTTGGGTGATTGTTGACCGACTCACCAAGTCGGCACACTTCTTACCCATCCGAGAGCAGGGCTCAGTGGAGAGCTTGGGACGTCTCTACGTTCAGGAGATTTTACGGCTTCACGGTGTGCCATCGACTATCGTCTCCGATCGGGACGCTCGCTTTACTTCCCGGCTTTGGAAGGGGTTGCAGGAGGCGTTCGGGACGCGGCTACGTCTGAGCACCGCCTTTCACCCACAGACGGATGGTCAGACGGAGAGGACCATTCAAACCCTCGAGGACATGCTCCGTGCATGTGTCCTCGACTTTGGTCACAGCTGGGAGGACCACCTACCCTTGGTGGAGTTTGCATACAACAACAGCTACCACTCCACCATCGGGATGGAACCCTACGAGGCGTTGTACGGCAGGCCTTGCAGATCTCCTTTGTGCTGGACAGACCCTGGGGAGTCAGCACTTGTGGGACCAGAGATGGTCCGGGCCACGACAGAGAAGGTCCAGGTCATCCAGGAGCGGATGAGGATAGCACAGAGCCGGCAGAAGTCATATGCTGACAGGAGGCGGAGGCCACTAGAGTTCGAGGATGGCGACCACGTCTTCTTGCGTGACTCACCTCGACGTGGGTTGCGGAGATTTGGCCGGGGCGGTAAGTTGTCTCCACGCTTCATCGGGCCTTTTTAGGTCCTCAGCAGGATTGGCGAGGTGGCTTATCGCCTGGCTCTGCCACCTCAGTTGCACCGGGTGCACAACGTCTTCCACGTATCCCAGCTGAGGAGATACGTGCACGACCCGACGCACATCATTGACTATGGGGAGCTAGACGTGGATGATGGGGCGACTTTTGCGGAGGTCCCAGTGGAGATAGAGGATCGACAGGAGCAGGTCCTACGTGTGTGATCGATTCCTCTTGTGCGCATCATATGGAAGCACGGGAACCTCCAGGAGAGCACTTGGGAGTGGGAGGCTCAGATGCGTGCTCAGTACCCACATTTGTTTCCCTAGTTTATGATGTATCTTTACGGGGACGTAAAGTACTGAGGTGGGAGTAATGTAAAGACCTGTAAATTTCAAGGAAATTTTTTTCTTAATTTTCTTTGGAATTTTACAAGAGCGCAGTTTCTGACGGCACCTGATTCCGAGGCCCGGTGTGCCCGAAATCATTTTCCGAAGTTTGGCTCGGGTACGTTCAGTGAACGGACGAGCGGGTTTTTCTAACTTTTGAACCGGTGCTCGGAATCAAATTCTGAGGGCACCGATGAAATCGCAGCGCCGGTATTCGCTTAGAAACGCCTCTTCCGGAGTTACGTTTGCTCGGGTGTGGTTTTTAATTTTCGGGCTTAAAGTTAAGAAATAAAATAATTTTGCGACAACTTTATTTTATTTCACTTAAGCCACTTGAAGCCACTTATTGATGGCTTGAACTGAGTTGAACCGGATAGGATGCTATCCAGAAATATCCTACCCCCTTGGTAGGATATTTGTGAGGTGGGGCCCGCACGAGCCCCGCCGTTTCTTTCCACTAAGAAACGCACCTGCGAAAACCCGTCTTAATGAGAGTCAACTGACGCGTTTCTTAAAATCTTAACAGACCATTTAATTGGGCGGTTTATTTCGTGAATTAAATGGGTTGTTTCTTTCGTTGAATTAATTCAACGAATTAATTCAATCGTTTCTTAACCTGTTTTCGTGTGTTGGCATATTAATAAAATAAGACCAACCAAAATCTTTTGGGGGATTACTCGTTGAGACAGAATCCTTGTTCCTTCTTCCTCCTTCGCGAAGAACGCGAAGAACGCGAAGAACGCCAAACCCGGAAATCGACGACGCGACGCCGTGATCCGCAACGCCGACAACGTTCTTCTGCGACGTCTCTTCCTCCACGACGGATCTTCGATCGGCTGCTTGAGGTAAGAGTCTCGGACCTTCCTTTTTATCTCCTTTGTGGTTCTTAACCAAAAACACGGATTTAATTAATTAAATTAAACCTGCTGTTTCATGGTGCGTTGAGTTTGCCGACTCAACGCCGGATTCCGCGACGACGCGACGCCTCCCCGCGATGACGCGACGATCCCTCTCTTCCGCGACGAGATTTTCCGTGAAGAACGCCCGCGCGCGACGATCGACGAGGTAGGGATTTATTTTGGGAATTACCCCTTTTTATTATTCCCGTCAATGTTTCTTTAAAGAAATTAAAGAACCGAATTGTGAACAATTTTAATCTTATTAAAATTGTTGCTTCCTGTGTGGAATAAAATTCCCCCGTTTGTTTATCTCTAACGCGGAGGGTGCGGGCCAAACGAACACGGCCCGACGACCCTCCGTCGTTCTTCGTTTTGTGCGGATTTGACGAGCGACGAAGGAACGTGCCGCAACAAATGTTTGACGATCCCGCAGTGAAGAACGAGTCCCGGGAGGAGCAATGGCGCAGACGGGAAGAGAATCGGGCCACCGGAACGATCCCGGTGGCCCGCGGAACTCACCGGCGGCGCGGGTCGCCGGCGCGGCGGTGCCGATAGCCGGGAGTGGCGGCGCCCCGACGCGCCGCCGGACAGGCCGCCGCGACTCAGTGCGGCGGCGGCGGCACCCGCGGACCCGCAGCCGCGCGGGTCCGGTGCCCTCGGACGCGGCTGAAGCCGCGTCCCGACTCAGCGTGGCCCCACGCGGGGGGCCGCGGCACCACCAGGCCGCGGGGGCGGCGCCCCGCGTGCCTTGGCCGTTCGGCCGCTTGGCCGAACCGGGCCAGGCCGGTCCGACCGGCCGGGCCGTGCCCTGGCCGGACCGGACCGGGTCGGACCGGGCTCGTACCCCCCGTCTTCGGACGGTCTTTGTTCAAATGCCCGTAACTTGAGCTACGGGACTCCAAACGACTCGCCGTCAGCGGCAATGCGATCCTTGGATCGATACGGTCGTTTCGGTATATCGCACTCAAGGTTTCGGAGTACTTTGAGTTCGTCCGGGTTGGTTCGTACACGAAACCAACCGGGCCCTCGGAGCGGAAACCCTCATATCTTGAGCTACGGACGTCCGATTGACGTGTCATCAGCTTTGTTGTTTTCCTCTAAGTGAGACGGATCTTTTGGAATACTCCGCCCGAGATTTGGACGTAGGTGGAGTGCGGTCGGGTTGGTTTTGCCTTAAAAACCAACCGGGCCCCTGGGACGAAAATGCCAATAACTCTCAGACCGGGCGTCCGATTGACGCGCCGTCTGCGACGTTGAGTTCCTGTTGACGATACGGAACTTTTGGATACATCAACTTCGGACTTTGTGTCAGTTGATGTATCAGCCTCTCGGCTCGTGGAGCGGACCCTCCCGAACGAGCTTGCTGTGTGCGGGAACCCTAGGCTGGCTGCGACTGCTACTTCGACAGCGACGACTGTGCAGAGATCCTCCGTGGACTCCGACGACGACCGTGCAGAGATCCTCAGTGGACTGCGGCGACGACTGTGCAGAGATCCTCAATGGACTGCGACGACTACTGCACTCAGCGATCCTCCATGGATCAGTGCTACAGGTCCTGTGTGGGCCCGGTCCTGTGTGGGCCTGATCCTGTGTGGGTCATTGCGGGGGTTAGTTACCTATCGATCCTTCGTGGGTCTGACGACTTAGATGGATCAGTGATCATCTTTATCGTCATCCAAAGAAGTATACCTGTGTGAGCTGAATCTTGCGTTACTCTCCTTTGTGGATTGTGTTGAGCTATCCTGTGTGGATTTACTGTTTACTCTCCTTTGTGGATTGTGTTGAGCTATCCTATGTGGATTTACTGTTTACTCTCCTTTGTGGATTGTGTTGAGCTATCCTGTGTGGGTGTACGTTTTGCTTTCCTGTGTGGACTGGGTTGTGCTTGGGCTCGGATGTTGGAGCCGAACGGGAATTGATGACTTAGGTATATGTATGGGCATATACCTAATCTGTGTCAGATGTTACTTCGTGATTGTATCCTTCCTTTGTGGATTATCCTTTGTGGATTTCGGGAGACCTTCGTGGGTCTTGGGGTCCCTACTGAGTAGCTTATACTCACCCATGCACGGGCTTTGCCCGCACTACGTTGTGTTGGTCGCAGACGACGGACAGCGCTGATCGTGGTGGAGGCGTGTGGAGAAGGACGGTACCTGGAGGTGGACCACTGAGCGGGACGTACTCGGAGCGGTCAGGTGGACCCGAGGAGTAGTGGAGGCTATCTGTACCCACCATTCAGGTGGGATTTCCAGAGGACGGCTCGACGCTACAGTTTTCCCTTTCAGTTGCTGTTTTTCCTTTCAGTTGTACTTTACTGTTGGGATTGTATTTCCGACCCCTTTTACTTTCAGCACATCTTGTACAGTTTTTACTTAGTGTTTACTTTTCTGCTTGCTTACTCTGTGGTGCTTGTTTACTTTTCAAAGGCAATGCCTTCCCTTTTTGTTGGGATTTATGCCTTGGTGCTAGTCGCCAGCCCCTGGCCTATGGAAGGCGGGCTTGGGGTAGTCATGGCACGGGCCCTGAGGGCGGGTCGTGACAAGTTCTTTAATAAATTAATAAAATTATTTAAATAATTATATCTGAATTTTGAACACATTTGGAGGAAGTCGAACCTGAGGTAAGGGTTTCTCATCTCACTTTTACTTCTGTGAGATATATGACTTATTCACCACTTATTTCTTATGTGTATTGTATATATATTAAACTTTGATATATTATATAATTAATATTATTATATTAATGGTATTAAATGTTTCATTTTATAATTATTACTTTTATGGTGCATATGATTCAATTGATTACAAAGTGTAAGGGAATTATTAACTCAATTTCCATTATTTGAGTTAAAATTATACTTCTTGATTATGTCAAGATTATATTATTTTTGAAATAAAATTTTAATATATTAAGTTTTATTTACACTTTATTTATGTGTGTTTACATGGATACACACAATCAATTCATTTGAATAATGATCACTTAAATGATATAATATTTGTAAGGGAATTTCTTTTAAAAATCCTCTTTTAAAGATCCATTTTCAAAAATAATGTTTCTATTACATATATGGATTGAATGGAATTTCACATTTTTATGTCACTTTTATATTTTTAAGCTTACCTTAGAAGTTTATATTCCTACTTTCAAAGAAAAAAATTCATTCTGCATGTGTAGTTTTTGAAAATGAGTGATTTCAAAATGAAAAGTTCATTTTCTTCAAAGAGTGTTTTTATGATGAAATATTTAATGATTTATGTTTATATTATCATTATTGGAAATTATTTATAATGATGTGTGGTTTAATAATAAAATAATTATGGGTGTTTACATGATAAACCAATGACGATTGGTTATGTGATAAACCAATCATGGGTGGTTCCATGATAAACAAAGGATGGGTTGTTATGTTATAACCTCTAATGTATTGAGTACTATAGTGTTCGAGTTTGACCATAGTGGTTAATACATTTGTAATAATGATATAAAAAATTATTTCCCAAGTTAGATACTTATATTTTTTATGCTTTATAATTATTTTTTTAGGAAAATTGATTTATTTTCAAAAGTTAAGATATAGATCTTTTTAAAAATATGATTTCTTTTTATGAATAAAAAGGTATGTTTTTATGAAAAAAATTTCATGGATTTTTACTGGATTAAAATTTTCCTTTATTTTATGCCCCTTACTTTATGCTCATCCCAGGTTTTAAAATTATTTTCACAAGATTTAAGGTAGAATAGAGACAAGGAGGAGATCAAGGAGAAAATTGTAAAGATTTTTCATAAAGATAAATCGTGTTTTTTAAGGAATTTTGTTTGGTGAAAAAAATGGATATTGAGTAGAAGTGTATACTTTTTAATGTATGAGTTTACTATGTAATAGTTAGTCTTAATTCTCTAAAAATCTAAACTGGAAATATTCTCTGGAATGTAATAATGTGAATTCTAGTTTAAAATCACTAGAATATGTAATGTTTAAGGACATGTCCTTAAAGTTGGTATAAAAGAATAGTTTAGATAACTTTATAGGTTATGATATTGTTCGAGAATAAGTTACAAGTCATATATAACCATAATTGTTAGCATGGTAGTGATATTAATAGTTATTTTGGATAAATTGAATGAGTTTGAGATAACAGAAATAAGGGTATCTTAGTGTTTATCTCCTCATAAGATGGTATATTGTGATTTTATTGATATGCTCACACTAACCTTTTTGGTTTTAGTAAATGGTTGGATCTATCAGGAAGCAAAGTAACAATGGATGTGAAGGAAAATGTAGTGGTTTTCTGAATAATCAATTGAATTGAATGGGAGCTATAATGAGAACACTTGTGGTTATTCTAAACCATCTATCAGGAGTAATGATTAACCACTTGAACCATGTATAGTTTCCTAATTCATAAAATATGATATAAATGATGCCATGTGGATGTTTAGGTGACAAAAATAATAAAGGTAAACATATTCAACGACATGTGTGTCAAGAATGTGGAAATAAGCACATAGGAAAATGTCTTAAAAGTATGGGAAGATGTTTTATATTTGGTAAAGGAGGTCATAAAGTAATAAACTATGGAGGAAAAAAGGAAGAATTTAGTTGACTCAAATAAGGGGAAAGGAGTTCTTCCCAGGTTACCAATTGAATGTTTTAAATGCGGGGAGTATGGTCATTATGCTCATAGATGTCCTAGGAAGAAAGATCGTGAATGGGTTAAGAAGGATGGTATAGATAACTATTTAGTAATACCTAATTCCATTATAATTAAAGATGATGAAACTGCAAATGACATATGAAAGGGATGAATTATTTCTTTCCTCATTCTTTGACATTGTTAAATCTTATGACATGACTCATATATTTTCATAGGGAAGAATTGTTGAGTAATAAGTTGGAAAATCATGGTTAAGGGATTATAAATAACTCTAAATAATTAAAATTTATACATATAAGGGATTCAAAAGTTATGGCAGATTTTAGGATGATAAAATATTTAAATGTATTAATACTCTTTTGATGATGGGAGTACTTCGGGATACTTTTATTGATATTGAGTTATATGTAACCCTTAAGTTTATCATGTGAAAATTTAATTTGAGAAATAATTTTATTTTTAATTTTAGGATATTATTTTAAAGGTATGCATAACATTTAGAGTTTATATGATCACTCATTTTGAGGTAATTATGGGTTCTTAGTTTTTGTGATGAAAAATAAAAGTTATGAGATAACCTTTAAGGATAAAACATTTATTTAATGTTAAATATATTAAGATTATTTTTTAGAATTATTCTCATATTTATGGAATTTTATAAGGATTTTATTAATATAGTATTAAAAAAAATAAAACCTATAAGATGGGTGATAACCCATCACGTCTGACAAGGCTGCGGGAATTGAACCTAAAAATGAATTGTAAAAAGGGTGCATCACCTACCAATGGCCTATGTGATGTCCTGGTTAGTATGAAATTTATTTTTATTTATTTAAACTATCTTATAGATAATGGTTAAGTTCATTTTAGAATCATATGTTTTATCATATTTATAACCATGGGGTTGGAATTTGATTTGGGGATTAAGTGAATAGTTTTATTTCAGAATACATTCACTATTTTGGAAAAACTATATGAGTAAGGTAAGAATAATATTATGTAATTTTATTTGAGTAAGAAATTTTGAATTTTATTTTAGATAATATAAGATTTTATTTTGTATTTATGGTGATTCAGTAATATTTAGCATATCCTAGAGATTATGAGATTTGGGAAATTAATTTTTTTTGTATGAGACTTTAATAGTGATTGATATTATTTGAAGATAAATATTAAATTTATCTTAGAAGACAAGGTGATAAAATCCTTCTGATTTTGGGGTTTCAAATTTTAGTCTAGAATATTTTGACAAATTTTAAGGATAGTTATTTGTTGAATGGTCTATATTGAACTTTGGGTATTACTATTAAATTTTGGAGATTAATTTTTTTTTCATCATATAAATGTTAATTTTTTTTTTTGAATTGCATTATCTTATACTAACCATTTTGGTTTTGGTTAATGCTAAAATATAAGAGGAATATCTAGTTATACTTTTGTGGATTTATTAATCTGTAGAAGTTGATTCTGATGCTTCAGGTATGAAAACTTTATCTTGAATACTCTTTTTTTGAAGAAAATATGATGTTGAAATTCTACTTTTAAAGTAAGTATCTTTCATTATGTTCTTATTATAGGTATTAAAATAATTCCTCAATTTTACGAAAATTATTTTGAAACAAAAAAATTATTCATTTACTTTTCATTATATAATAAAATATGAGAGTGGGTCTAAATACTCTCATTAAATAAAAATTGGATAGGTTTTATATGATTTATTCACCCTTATATTTTTGTTTTATCCCCTTTTATCCCTTTTTTAAAATTACCATGGTAATAATGTTTTTACATTTTAGGGGACAATAAACTTCCTATAAAAGGAAAAAATGAAATTTTCTAGCTTGGGATCCACTAAAATGGTGCCTTGAGCTGGTGGGCTATAAGGACACAAGCACACCTCCTCATACACCAGAGATTGTCGACTAGCAGTGAGGGTCTAAAGGTGGTATAGTGGGGAGACTATACCCACATATCAGAGTAAAAATAGTGGAAATAACTAAATATCATCCATATCAGTAATAATCCGAGTGCAAAAACTGTAAGTAACTAAAATAGAATCATGATGTAATAATAAATTGAAAATAGTAAAGGTTTGAACAACTGTTTCATACATAAAAAATTGATCAAAAATTGGGTTGATGACATATATAGGAGTAAATAAAAGTTACAAAAATAAAATCATAGGGATCTCCTACTAACTATGACCAAGACCACATACCCTATCTCCACATACAACTCTGATACATCCTGCTCAATTAGTCCCGATCCTTGACCCTACCTGTGTCTATATCCAAGTGAACGTCTGCTCGGATACCCGATGCAATGGTGGCCCAAGCAGGGTATGAGTAAAAAACTCAGTAGGGAACCACCAACGTGGTCCCGTACATACCTAATAAAATTCAACATTTGTAAAAGTGATTTAATCATCAGTATAATGATAATGATAATAATGATAACTATTAAAAAATAAACTAGAAGACAAGTCATTCTAGGTATTCAAAAGGAAGTTAATCAGCCTAGTCAAAACACAACTAGAACAAATAAATAAACCTAGTGAAACCATAGTCAATCCCTGGGTCTATGATCTAGATCAACTAGGAAATGTGTTATAATGTGTATATATATATATATATGTATATACATTATTAAGGTGATAAATAAAATAAACAATAGTAGTCGATCCTTGGGTATGTAATCTCGATCATCTGGAAATCCTATAAAAAGGGCATTGATCTAGATGTCATACAACTCAAGCCTTGTATAATTAAGTTGATATATAGGTCTATAATCCTAATAGATAATACCTTCTTTAGCCAATGTTGGAAATTTCTCTAAGCGAGATATATCACCACAGGGGGATACATGTCATAAACCTAGGGTTACTCGCACTCACCTCCAATAACTATAAGATGAAGGATTCTGGGTATCAACTGGACATACTACAACTATGGCATTGATCTATATTTAATACTACTCAATCCATATGTTATCTATCCCTATGTCTGATTCCTAGGTATTGGTCCATAAGAAATCATGAAATTGTAACTCAGATAATCTCTAAGGGGGCGACCTATAGAAGATATGAAAGGAACACTATCCCAATATAGTATATAAAAATAGATTCATTCAATAACTGGCTCAAAAACCCACTTCTAGACAAGTCTAGTGAGTATCTATAATGGTGTGGTCACCGATCCTAGGGAGTATCCTATACATCAGATGAGGAGATCAAGTCCATCCTTGGGGTACTCATCAACATCCCACTACATAGGGGAAATGTTCCCACCTAGAAACATTTGGAATCCTATAGAATGTTAGTAGACTAGACATTCCAATAGAAACCTATTTTAAGAGGTGTCTGAGACCCTCTCAATGACCAACCTATGTATCCTTAATCGGAGAGGAACCCCAGTGAAAAATGGGACTTCCGGTAACATAAACAGTATCATTCAATCAAGTAAGATCATAGTCTGACCCCCAAGTTGTATATCGATAAATCCTAATAAAATAAGGCTCAGAATCTGGATTCTAGGTTATATATATGGAAATCTCAATAAAATAATATTCAAATAGAAAGTGATTACTAGCTGGGTTCTAGGAGGTACGTCTAGGCACCCCAGTAATAATAATAATAACAAGAATTATAATAATAATATACCACATCACATCTGGAGTACCATCCAAAAACTATAAAGCACCTCTAGATATTATTGTAGCATCATCAGTAAACAAATGAATGTATAAATAAAATAGTTAGTCTGTTCGAATGCCTAACCCACCACTGTTGCCTCAATCTCACATATTACAAGTTTTTCATGAGTTTTAAGGTGACACCCTATAAAATCTATACCCAAACCTACATACTAACTTAGAGATGATCAAATATCATGGCACCCATTGGGTACCTTAAGTCCAAACACAAGTGAGGTACCCAACTCAAGATCCTCAGGGTCCACTGGTAAATAGTGACATCCTTATTGTGCTCCCATAAGTCAATATATAATAAAGGCATCCCTCTTAGGATATTAGAAAGGAATAGGTAGAGGCATCCCATAGGTGATCCTCAATTAAGGTCATATCCTCAGGCCATGGGATGAAGCTAGCGCACTAGGGTTGTTAGTGACCTCGAGCGTTCATCCAGTAATATCTACCCATTTCATTTTATTAAACATTTATCAGAATGAAATTAAACATGGGAATGTCTCCCTTAGTGGAAAGCCCGATCATACACATAATACCATATCCATGTATAAATACTAAAGGTAAGGTATGACAGACTACCTACCTTTTGGACGCTTTCCATCTATACTCCATGGGCCGGTAGCAGGTGACAAGGCCCATCCATGCTCATCCGAGTCATACTGGGCATGTATCATAAAAAAATAATTAGAATTAATTAATTATAAAATTACAATGAATTAATAAAACCAGAAAATCCATTAAAAAAAAGGAAAACCACCATATTCAAAAATGGAATAAATCTCAAAATCTCAGCATCCGATCTCATCACACCACAATGGTGACCGAACGCTCGCTAATAAAAATTTGTACACCATCAACCTTGAATTGGGTAAAATCCCTAAGCAACAGCATTAAAAAACATTTAAAAAAATTAATTAAAAGTATTAATTATTTATAAATTCATTATAGTGACATACCTTGATGAAAAGACATGTGATGAAGTGAAAATTGCCTCTCAGGTTATCCTCTTCTTAGGTTTAGAAAAAAACCAACATAGGTATTTGATTCCACCATGTTTCATTGGAATTGGGACGAAAATTCCTAATTGGAGAAACCTAGGTTAGAGGAAGAAGAAAAATAACACAACTGAGGGTAACAGAATCAAAGAAACACCTCAAGGGTTTAAACACACCGGACAACATCTAATTCCAACCACAAATAGAGGAGAACCACCCAAGGGAAAAAGAGGATTGGTGCACATGCGGGGAGTATAAATGATAAAAGAGATGGGAATCCCTCTTAAATATTTTAAGGGAAAAAGGGTAATTTTACAATTTTTAAAGGGCCACACGATTTGGCTATACAGTTGGCCAAACCATGTGCCAACCATGTGATTGTTTTTATTCAAGCCCCACACCCCCACGTGGGAGACGCATGGTTTAAAAGACCATGAACCAACCTTGGGAAATGTATTTAATAAATTGAAGGTACCCATATGGTTTTACCTAGCCTACTGCATTATTTCCCTAGCCTATGTTCCTGTACAAACTGGGATTCATGATTTGGTCACACGATTTTCACTAATCATGTGCCAAGCATGCTCCATCTACTACCTTTTTTTAAAGTCCAATTTCAGTTCTAGAACCCATAGGATGCTCCCAAAACCTCCATGCTACCAACCAAGAATCATTATATATATATATATATATATATATATGTCACTTAGATGCATTATAACCTTCATAATTCCATTCCAAATGTCTGATCAAGATTTGAATCATCCAATAAACTGAAAATTCAAATTCCTTCTAAAATTCTCATCTTGGAAAACACATGATATATAGTATCCAAACCTTAGAAATTTTTGTCCCCAAGAAACCTTGGTGGAAAATAGAAACATCACCCGACCTACTTTGGTTGGATTTTGTTTTCTTAAATGGTTGTGTTGTGTTTCCAAATTCCCAATGCACCTCCAATGGTCATTTCAAACCCACAGTACATAAGCCGTAAAAATTCAAGACACAGTACTTCCACCATCAGATTCACTTACCAGAACATGTTATAAGTGTCTTAGTAAAAATTTTAACATGTTTATCACACTACATGTGAGGGGAATATCCTCGGTCCTTGATTTGACCATAATGGTCAAACTCCCATCAACTAATCTCAACATGGCCACACCGACCTTTCCTTGAAAAGTCTTGGATAACCCTTGAACTAAAACTCTCTCATCTAGAGGAAGCACTAAATATGGTACCCTACAAACCACCCTAAAACATTAGAGGAATTTCAAGTTGAACCACCTATGGTCGACTACTCCCAAGAATGATTGGCTCCTACTACTGATGCATCTTCAAATTTGATCTATGTAGCCTTATCTCAAGGCATACTGAGATTTTTTTGAGCATGATAATTAGAGTATATACCCATATTCCAGTGAAGTATCTTGACCAAACCATTTTCTGATAAAAAACGTAGCCATTCTCTAGCACTGGCACCAACAGAAACCCGATCCAGCATACATGGATCGTCAAAAGATCCACCAGGTTTAAGGCCCACATCTAGATTTTACCAGTCCATAATCAAAATTGTACCTAGAATTTAATTATATTTCTAGACACACATATTTAATTTATTAAATGGAATACAAGTTTCAAAATTACCATCATATGATTGGTATCATGTCCCACAACCCATCCCACATGAGGGTCTCTCTCCTGTGACCGACATCCTGCTCCCCACCTTAGGATAATCCTTTTCATCACATTAATGAAAATAAATCCCAATCACCACATCTCATTCCCCCATCCACTTATGTAAATAAAAACCAACATGAATATAAAACCCGCTCATCCTTGAGTGTCAACTCGTAACAACCAAGCATCACTTGTTCCCACATCTTGAGAATGAAATCCATAAAAAATACCGAATTTCAACTCATCACAAGGGTCACCACCCTCAAATGGAAAAAAGTGTACAACACACTATCTATATTTCTTTAAAATTTATCCTCAATAAGAACCTCAATAGGTTCCAACACCATCCAGGAAAGATATTTTAAAAGAGAAGAATATTAGAATATAATTGACGTTCTCTCGTTATACTCAATACAATTTCAAGATAGAGAATGATCTTCACTAATTGAGAGTACACTAATATTCCATAAAAAAGAATGTATATCTCAATATAATCCACACTCACATTGAACAAGGTTATAATATCCTTTAACCAACGCTTGACACTATTTCTCTCAACAATGTGTGTCCAGGTCCAAATACGGGTCAACTGTCTTGAGGTACCCAATTAATTTTCAATGTCTCCTCTACCACAAAGGGACATTTCTCATTTTATAACAACTCAAGGGAAACCATTCCCATGGAAAGTTCTTTAAACCATTGGTCCTCGGATTTCACCTAACCACTCAATAATTTATGATTCAATTAGTAACATGCATAAAAATCATACCTTTATCACCTGAATCATGCTCCCGTGAGTCATTCACCATAATTCTAAGATGACTATGTTACATGGAACATCAACCTCATTAATTTGAAATCTCCCTTGGAACTCCTCTTCAAAATTGAGCATCTCACTTATTCCATAATATATTCTCACAGCCACCCATCACCCAACATTGTTCCAGTAATGAGCATCTACCCGCATTATTACTATATTAGAAATAGAAAAAACATTGGTCAATAGATCCAGGAACCCAAACAGTTCTACCTACTGAATCCAGTCTTGAAAAAGAATTCAAAAGACAAAGTCATGTTTCCATGAATATATTGAAAAATTTTATCACAAAACATGCATTAGTCTCTAAGGATCATATAACCAAACTTGATGCCTAGAAAGGTATATGTGAACCTGGTAAAACCTCTCTCACACAAGTTTCCCATAAACAATTAAACATTGACCAACAAGGGTCTGAGTCAAAACTAAGGGTCTCTAGGTCTCCCAACTATCCATATTGGTCAAGTCTCATAATAGGGTATCTAGTTCTAACCACCTAGCCCCAAAAGTTCAACCTCTCCAAGGGAGGTAAAGATAACATAGACCTACAAGGTTCAAAACTGTCAACACATCCTATAAAGGCCCAATCCTCTCTAAGTATTCCCCATAAGGAACTGATCCCTGGAGGTCCAATTTCTTATAAACGTTTAGGTGTCCATCAACATCATACAAGGTCACCTAACTAGATCACCTAAAATGAAAGGATACACCCTTCAAGGGATTGAATCATAAACTATCAATACTAACCTACCATGCTTAGTACCCTGAGAACATGGTTTTATTAAGTATAATTTCATTCCAAGATATGTAAGAAAGAATTGTATAGATTGTTACTGACACTTTAAACAACTGAACCTAAGAAACAATGCCCCCACAAAGGGTCCAAAACCTGGTCAAAATTTTCACTATCAACCTATTAAGGTCACTACACCTCCCATGCATGTGGAATGAGTCATATTACTCACTAAAAAAATCATAACATAGTTCCACATCACCTACCATCAGAATGAAATATATATAAAAGTTGGCCCAATTGAGTAGACTTCAACCAAAAACCTATGTAGGAAAACACTATTTAGGTTTTTATTGATAATTTTAACCATTAGTCTCTATAATTAGTGAAAATCATTCACTAGTAGGCCTATCACATGTGAATCCTAAATTCAAAATATGATGCATGAGATGCCTCTTTCCTTTTTCGGCCAAGAGTCAAAATCAATCACTAGCATCTTTCCAATAGACCAAGAGCTAGTAATCTATCAATAAACCATCTACAATGGTTTGATATCCATAGATACATTATAAATCATAAAATTTACACAACATGTGAATCTATCAAGGTGTAAATCATAGACAACTATAACATCATAGATCAGAATAGTAATCCTGTAACCCTAGAAACCAGGACTTCTTACTAGAACAAGTGTTCTCGACACACCAGTTGGATATCCTTCATAGGTTCGGACACATTCATAATAATCATATCTACCATATCCATAAATATTAAATCAAAAGGAAAATAACACCATTAATAGCACTTTGTAACATCCTGACCTAGGAGCTACTAAAATGGTGCCTCGAGCCGATTGGAGATAAGGCCTCAAGCGCGCCTCCCCGTATGACAGAGGCTTCCAAATAGTAGTAAGGGTATAAAGGTGGTATAGTGGGAAGACTATACCGTCGTATTAGTGTAAAAATAGCAGAAATAACCAGATATCATCTATAGTAGTAATAAATAGGGTTTGGAAGCAGTAAATAACTAAAATAGAAGCATGTTATAATAATAAATAGAAAGCGATAAAGGCCTAAATAGCCATGTCATACATACAACACTGATCACCCACTGAGTTGATGACATATATAGAATTCAATAAAAGGGAAAAAATAAAATTATAGAGATCTCCTACTAACTTTGAGTCATACCACATCCCTGATCTCCACATACAACTCCAAAACATCTTTCTCGATCAATCTCAGGCCTCTGCCCTACATATGCCTACAACCAAGTGAATGTCTGCTCATGTACCCTAGTGCAATGGAGACCCATGTAGGGTGTGAGTATAAAAATAATTAGGGACCACCAACACGGCCTCATATGTATCCAGTAAAATATATTGTATATAAAAATGATCTAATCTTGAGGATAATGATAATAATAAAGAAAAATGCTAAAAAATAAACTATAAGACAAGTCATGTTAGGTATTCTCAAGTAAGGTGCTCAACCTAGTCAAGAAACAACTAGAATGAATAAGTAAATCATGTGAACTCGTAGTCAAACCCTAGGTCCATTATCCAGATCAAATAGGTAATGTGTCATCATATATATATGTGTGTGTGTGTGTGTGTGTTCCTATAAATATGTGTATATATGTATACATAAATATGTTTGTATATATACATAAATATGTATATACATGATTAAGGTGATAAATAACATAAACAACAGCAATCGATCCTTGGGTCTATAGTCCCGATCATTTGAAATTCCTGTAAAAAGGGCATTGAGTTGGATGTTGTACCACTCAAGCTATGTATAATTAAGTTGATCTATGGGTATGAAATCCCAATTAACAATACCTACTTCATCCAATGCCATAAATTTATCTAATAAAGCTACATAACCATAGGGTGGTACATTTTTTATCCTTGGGTTCACCCGTACTTGCCTCCAATCACTAAATGATGAAGGATTATAGGTATCAATTGGACATCCTGCAAATGTTCCATTAATCTAGATGTTATACAACTCTATCCATGTGTAATCTAGTCTGACTTCCGATTCCTAGGTCTTGGTCCATAGGTGATCACAACATTGTAACTCGAATAATCCCTAAGGTGTATGACCCTTAGGAGATATCAAATGAATACTCTCCTGATCTGGTATATCAACATCGATTCATTCAATAACTGGATCAACAGACCACTCTCAGAAAATTCTAGTGAGTATCTATAATGGTGTTTCCACCAATCCTAGGGAGTATACAAAAAATAATATGAGTAGATCAAGTCCATACTTAGGGAGCTCATCATCATCCTACTGTTCGGGGTAAACACGCTCACCCAAAAACCATTAGCATCCTTTGGAATGCTAGTGGACTAGCCATTCCTATATCAACCCAGTATGAGAGGGGTCTAAGACACACTCAATGACCTACCTTAGTATCCCTAATCAGGTAGGAATCCCAGTGATAAATGGGACTTCTAGTAATATAAATGGTATCATTCAATCAAGTAATCTCATAACTTGGACATTGGGAATTACATCTAGAAATCTCAATAAAATAAGGCTTGGAAGTTGGATTCTAGGTAGTATATTAGTAAATCCCAATAAAATAATATTCAAATAGAAAGGGATTACTAGTCGGGTCCCATGAGGTACATCTGGTCACCCCAATAATAATAATAATAACATGTATACTAACAATAATATACCTCATCACGTCTAGATCACCTTCCATAAACCAGGTTTCACCTATGGATATCATTTTTGTATCAGTAGTAAAAAAAAATAATGTATAAATAAAATAGTAGTGATTTTAGAATGCCTAATCCACCACTAATAACTCAATCTCACAGCTTACAAGTTCCTGATTTACTAAATCAAGGTCAGTCAAACACAAGGTCACCCACTGGGTCTCCAAAGTTAAAACACTATAGATTTACCCTACTCAGGATCCTCAAGTTCCACTGGTAAACAATGACATCCCTCTTGGGGTCTCCTAAGTAAATATGTAAGAAAGGAATCCATCTTGGGATCCTAGAAAGTAATAGGTAGAGTCATCCTACATGGGATCCTCATTCAAGTTCATAACCTCAGTTCATGGGATGAAGCTAGCATGCTAGGGTTGTTAGTGACCTCGGGCGTTCATCTGATAATATCTACCCATTTCATTTTATTAAACATTTATCTAATTGAAACTAAAGGGGGAATTTTATCTTAGGGGAAGTCCTGAGCATACACATAATACTCTATCAATTCATAAATACTAAAGGGAAGGTACAATAGACCACCTAACTTTAGGGATATTTTCATCTATTTTCTAAGGGATGATGGTTGGTGCCAAGGCCCATTCATGCTCATCCAAGTCATACTATTCCTATCTCACAAATAGACCATACAAATTAATAAATTATAACATTATAATTAATTAATAAAATAAAAAATATATAAACAAATCAAAACCACCTTATTCAAAAAGGGAATAAAGCTCAAAATCTCACTGCTTGATCTCATCGCACCGGAATGACGACCGCTCACCAACAACAAGTCGTACACCCTCAAACTCGAATTGGGTAAAATCCATAAGAAACGGTGCCAAAACCACCATTTAAAATTTTTAATTAAAATCATTAAAGATTTATAAATTCAATATGGAAAATTACCTTGATGAAACGATGTGCGGCGAAGTGCAGACAGCCTCTTGGGTTATCCTCTTACTAGGTAGAGAAAAAAAACTCAACATCGATATCTGATTCCACCATGATCAGGTGGAATTGGTACCAAAATACCAAAACTGATAACCTATGTTATATAAAGAATAAAAATAACATAATAGAGGTTAATGGAATCAAATACTTACCTTAAGGGTTCCAATGCACATCACGACATCTGATTCTGGCCACAAATAGAGGAGAACCGCCCAAGGGAAAGGAAGAGAGGTGTGCACATAGGGAAGAGAAAGGAGAAAAGAGATGGGATTCCCTCTTAAATACCATAGGGGAAAAATTTTAAATTTACAATATTTAAAGGGTAGTACAGTTTGGTTGCATGATTCTCCAAACTGTGCGCCAACTGTGCGGTTGGCACTGTCCAAGCCCCACACCCCACAAACGGGGGTGGTGCATAGTTTAACAGACCATGTGCCAGTCCTGAAACAAGTTGGTAATAAATTTCAGACACCCATATGGTTTTACCTATCCTTCTTCGTGGTTTCCCCATCCCATGTTCCTATACATACTAGGCCACACAGTTTGTCCGCACGATTAACACTAACCATGCACCAATCGTGCGTCCTCTACTGCATTTTTTTCCAAAAACTCTAATTTTGGGTCACAAACCCCTAGGACACTCCTGAAACCTCCAATATGCAAACCAAGCCTCATTTTACATCTCAAAACATCATTTAGAGGCATTACAGTCTTATGAATTCCATTTGGAATCTTCAATCAAGATTTGACTCGTCTAGTAAACTGAAAATTCAAATTCCTTCTGAAATTCCCAGCTCAGAAAACATGTTATCTTACAAAAATGGCCCATAAATGGGACATGATTGATATGATCAAACTTTTTCAATTCACTTGGCTATATATAATATTTTTAGTAATTTTTAATCATTTAATAATACATTATTTATAATAAAATATCATTAATGTCAATTTTGATATTATTCAATTATTTTTATTTTAAAAACATCAAAACCAAGTTGGAATTAGAATATATACCTTTCAAAATTCCCTAAAATGTTATATTTATCTAAAAAAATTGTTTAAGACTGTAATTTATTCAAATTATATTTCTGTTAATATTTTTAAAATCATTTATTTTATTTTCCTTTTAATTAAATAATTAATGCATCGATATTTGTGTCAGCATTTAACGTAATTATTTCATCACTAAAAATTATAAATAAATTACCATGATAAATAAAAAATATTTATCCTTAAAATGGATATCAATAACTTAACATACCTCTTTTTTATCCCAATTTGAACACATAAGATATTTATAAAAGTAAGAGAGTGACATTTAGGCCTTTTCTTTACATAAATTATTATAAAGGTCATAATCAGGGCCATATGGCTCCAAAATGAGAAATGTCCTGAAATTATATGATATGGGGCCGAAATATGGTCATACAATAGGATTTAGACAATTTTAATTCTAAAACTTACCCTTATGCTTTGGTTTAACCCCCGGTAAACTCGTTTTAATCATAACCATGGTAATTAATTTTTTATTGATTTTAATATTCATTATGACCAAAAATTAAGTTAAAATTATTATCGAATATTGAATATTTTGATTCCAAATATTGATTTAATTTTTTCATATTCAATTTACATAAGTGGCATGATTTAATTTAAAAATAAACCTACAAAACATGTCGAAAAAACAATTTTTCAAGAAATGTATTTTTCAAGCATAAGATGATCTTACATTAACCATATGACTTGTAATAATAATAATATGGATTTAAATTCATATAGTTATATATATAAACTATAAATTTCATTTAAATCATTCATCATTAAGGATTATTTTAATTAATTAAAATTGAAAGACATTATGCCTTTTTTTAAATAGTTTTCTAAAAAATATCCCTTCTACCACCAATGATCTTATCTTTATTTCTATAAAATTTATATTCATTAAATAATTAATTACACATATTAAAATACATTATTATAAAATAATTAATAGTTAAATAGTACATTTTCAATTATTCATAAAATCGTATTTTTGAGGGAAAATTTCAAAAATTCATTCTAGGATTAATTTGACCAAGTAAGTTCAAAATCAATATTAATCTTATCAAATTAGAATTTTTATGCCATGAAATATTAAAATTTTCATTTTATTATAGTTTAATAAAAATATATTGTTCACTTACTATGATTGAAACTTGGGTGTTACATTCTTCCATCTTACAAAAATTTCTTTCTTGAAATTTCATGAATATTACTTTCTAAAAAAATTGAGGGTGGTTCTTCTTAATAACATCCTTAGGTTTCCATGTTTATTTGTATATTTTATGATTTATTCAAGGTACCTTTACCATTATATTTATTCTATTCCTTATAACTTTCTCTCTAGTGTCGAGAATCTGTATAGGCTCTTCACTGTAAGATAGATCATATTCCAATTATATTTCTACAAAGGAGAGCACATTAATTGGGTTTGATATATACTTCCATAACAATTATATATAGAAAACATCATTTAATTTAGATATTATTGGTGGAATTTCCAAATAGAAATACATAGTTATAATTCTTTCCAAAATTTCAAAAGTTCTGATGTACCTGGGGTTTAGTTTTCCCTTATTATCAAACCATATAATGCCCTTCCATAAAGATACTTTCAAGAAAACATAATATTTTACTCGAAAATACAAATATTTCCTTCAGTTTTTGACATAAATATTTTTCATACTTTTTGATTATTTAATATGATTCTGGATAGTATTTACATTTTTTATTGTCTCCTCAATAATTTTTGGACCCATAATTTCCCTTTCACCAACCACATCCCAATAAGTTGGAGTACAACATCTCTTGCTATAAAATTCTTCATACGCTACATTTGAATACTCAAATGGAATATATTATTATAGTAAAATTATACCATAGGTAAATACTAATCCCGCATACCTTGAAAGTCAAGTTAGAATGACCTCAATATGTCTTCTAATATTTTAATGGTCCTTTATGACTATCCATCAGTTTTAGGATGGTAGATGGTGCTCAAATGAAGCTTAGTATCAAGATCCTTCTGAATAACTTTCTATATTTTTGATGTAAATCACGGATCACGATCATACACAATTAAAATAGGTTCTCCATGAAGCCTTAAAACTTCATTAATATAGATCCTTGCGAGGTTATGAAGAGGTAAATGTTCTCTTATAGTGAAGAAATGTGCATATTTTGTAAGGTGATCGACAATAACCCATATTTAATTAATCATGTTCGGAGTATTTAGTAATCTAGTGACAAATTCCATAGTAATATCATCTCATTTCCACATATAAATAATAAGAGTTTGTATGACTCCTTTAGGATGTCGTATCTCAACCTTGACTTATTGAAAAACCAATAATCTTGACACATAATCCACAATTTCCCACTTCATATTATCCCAGCAAAAACATTCCTTCAAATACATATACATATTGGTACTACCATGGTGTATAAAGAAATTCGATTTATGAGCATCATCCAACAATTCCCTTTTCATCTCAGGTATATATTTAACATGTAGTCTCTTTGAAAATTTTAGAATATCATCTTTATATAGGAAGTCTACCAATTTTTCATCATTCATGGTTTTAATTTTATTTTAAATATTATCATCACCAGGATGATAAATTTTTTTCTTTTCCAATAAATATGGGTTTTCAATCATTTGAAAAATCAGTGATGTTTTTCCTTACTTAATAATTATCATATCCATCTTTACTAAATTCATGAACATAGGATCCCTCTCAATCCTCATTTTTTGTCCGGAATCCATGGTCTTTCCTTCTCAATGCATATGTTGCCTTATTTTTCTTCCCAAGGAGTTAGTGTATCGAGAAATCATAATCCTTGAGTATATTAATCCATTGCCTTTTCCTTATATTGAGCTCTTTCTATGAAAATATGTATTTTAGGATCTTATGATCTATGTATATCTTATATATTTCACCATAAATATAGTTTCTCTATATCTTTAAAGAAAATATTATGGCTACCAACTCAAGATCATGAGTTGGATATTTCTATTCATGGGTCTTCAACTACCTTAGTTCATATGCAATAACTTTATAATTCTTTATAAGAACACAACCAGTTCTCTTCTTCGATGCATCAATATATATAAAAAATCCATCATTTCATGATAGTAGATTAAAAATTAGAGAATTTAAAAATATCCTCTTCAATTCATAAAAACACTCTTCACATTCATTTTTTCATAGGAACTTAACACCTTTACATGTAACCTTGGTTAACGGGTGGTCCAATCAGGAACATTTTTGAACAAATCACCAATAGTAACCTACCAAACCAATAAAACTATATACCTTAGTTTTGTTTGTTAGTGTGGGACATTCTTTGGCTACATTTTTTTTATGATCAAATGAGATTCCATATTTAGAGACAATATGGATAGGAAAAGAAACTTTCTAAATCTAGAACTCATACTTTCCAAATTTCCCATATGACTCTTTTCTTATAAGAGTCTTGAGAATGATCTATAAGAAATTGTCATAGTCCTCGTAGATTCTATAGTGCACCAAGATATGATAAATAAATACCACAATATAATTATCAAGATATTCCTTGAATATTCTATTAATTAGACCCATAAAAAAAGTGGGTGCATTAGTCAATCCAAATAACATTACTATAAACTCATAATGTCAATACCACATTCAAAATATTGTCTTTGGAATATCTTCCTTCTTTACTCACAATTAATGATACCTAGAATGATGTTCAATCATTGAAAAATATTGATCTTTGTGAATTTTATCAAATAAGTCATCAATGTGAGGTATAGGACACTTGTTCTTTAACATAATAGCATTAATTTTCCAATAATCAATGTACAGCCTCATAGATCCTTCTTTCTTCTTAATGAAAATAATGAGGGATCCCCAAGGTGAAACAATAGGGTGTATAAATCTATTATTACACAACTCCTCTAGTTGTTTATTCAATTCCTCTAATTATATAGTGGATACTCTATTGGGAGTCTTTGATATTGGTCTTACATCAAGGGTTAAATCAATAGAAAACTAAACTTCACACTCTAGTGGATGTCCATGTAATTCCTAAAGAAATACACACTAGTACAGTCATGACCTTTATCGGCCACCAAAATCCATCGCTAAAGGTCTATAGTGGCTTCCCAATGTCTGCCAAGTGGCGGCCGCTTTTGCCTCGTCGTTGTTGCTATTAGCGACCGCCACTTGGCGGACGTTGTAGGCAAGCTGGGATAGGCTTTAGCGGCCGCCATTTGGAGGCCGCTGTAGAACAGACCTATATCAGCTACCAAAGGGCGGCCGCTATAGGTGGCGATGGAAATAGCTATAGCGGCCGCTATAGATTATAAATTTTTTTTAAAAAAAATTCAATTACACAATAATATATACCCAAATAAATCTAATCAGTCATCTTCCAAGCTCCACATCCATCATCAAATATAACTGCATAACAAAATTTAATAACAAAATTAGTATCGAATAGTAATTAGAATGTTTCATGGTGGTTTTAGGTCAATATGTGGTCGTCCGCTATGAATTTGACCGTTAGACGCCCGTTTTGGCCGTTTATGACACCCAGAACTGCATTCTCGGTCACCGCCGGCACAAGGCACATCCGATTGATGTTCTGTCTACTCGAAAACTTCAAAAATCACTCACCCATATTTTTCTTCTGATTTCAGGCCATTCCGACTTCGTTCGGCCCGTTTGGACACCCCCCCCCCCCACGCGCATTTATGAAGCGCGCACATCACTTAAAACACGCATATTGATCCTTACCGCCCAAACCGCACGTCCGATTGACGTGTCGTCTTCTCTTACACATCAAGAATAATAATTAGATTGTTTCACGGTGGTTTCAGGTCAATACGATATCGTCCGCTATGAATTTGACCATTAGACGCCCGTTTTGGCCGTTTATGACACCAGAACTGCGTCCTCGGTCACCGCGGGCACACGACACGTCCGATTGATGTTTCTTCTGCTCAAACACTTCAAAAATCACTCACCCGTATTTTTTGTCTGATTTCAATCCGTTCCGACTTCGTTCGGCCCACTTGGACCCCCCCCCCCCCCCCACGCGCGTTTATGAAGCGCGCACATCACTTAAAACACGCATATTGAGACGTACCGTGCAAACCGCACGTCCGATTGACGTTCCGTCTATGATTAAACATAAAGAATAATAATTATAATGTTTCAGGGTGGTTTCAGGTCAATTTGTGGTCATCCGCTATGAATTTGACCGTTAGACACTCGTTTTGGCCGTTTATGACACCAGAACTGCATTCTCGGTCACCGCGAGCACACGTCACGTCCGATTAACGTACCGTCTGCTCAAACACTTCAAAAATAACTCACCCGTATTTTTCGTCTGATTTCAGTCCATTCCGACTTCGTTCGACCCATTTGGACCCCCCCCCCCCCACGCGTGTTTTTGAAGCGCGTGCATCACTTAAAACACGCATATTGAGTGTTACCGCGCAAACCGCACGTCCGATTGACGTTCCGTCTGCACGTACACATTGAGAATAATAATTAGAATGTTTTCACGGTGGTTTCAGGTCAATCTGTGGTCGTCCTCTTTGAATTTTACCATTTGACGCCCAATTTGGCCGTTTATGACACCAGAACTGCATTCTCGGTCACCCGCGGGCACCCGGAACGTCCGATTGACATTCCGTCTGCTCGACCAATTCCAAAATTACTCACCCGTATTTTTCGTCTGATTTCAGGTCATTTCGACTTCATTCGGACCGTTTGGACCCCCCCACCGCGCGTTTATGAAGCGTGTGCATCACTTAAAACACGCATATTGAGCCTTACCGTGCAAACCGCACGTTTGATTGACATGTCGTCTACGCGTACATGTCACGAATAATAATTATATTGTTTAATGGTGGTTTCAGGTCAATCCGAGGTTTTTCTCTATGAATTTGATCGTTAGACGCCCGTTTTGGCCGTTTATGACACCCGAACTGTGTTCTCAGTCACCGCAGGCACACGACACGTCTGATTGATGTGTCGTCTGCTCGACCACTTCGAAAATCACTCACCTGTATTTGTCGTCTGATTTCAGGTCATTTCGACTTTTTTCGGCCCGTTTGGACCCCCCCCCCCCCCCCCCCATGCGCGTTTATGAAGCGCACGCATCACTTAAAACACGCATATTGAGACGTACCATGGAAACTGCACATCCGATTGACGTGCCGTCTGCGCGTACACATCACGAATAATAATTAGAATGTTTCACTGTGGTTTCAGGTCAATCTGTGGTTGTCCACTATGAATTTGACCGTTAGACGCCCGTTTTGGCCGTTTATGACACCAGAACTGCGTTCTCGGACACCGCCGACACACGACACGTCCGATTGACGTGCCCTCTGCTCGACCACTTCCAGAATCACTCACCCATATTTTTCGACTGATTTCAGTCCATTCCGACTTCTTTCAGCCCGTTTGGACCCCCCCCCCCCCCCCCCACGCGCATTTATGAAGCGCGCGCATTACTTAAAACACGCATATTGAACCTTACCGTGCAAACTGCATGTCCAATTGATTTGTCGTCTGCGCGTACACATTAAGAATAATAATTAGAATGTTTCATGGTGGTTTCAGGTCAATCAGTGGTCTTCCACTATGAATTTGACCGTTAGGACTCCTGTGTTGGCCGTTTATGACACCAGAACTGCGTTCTTGGTCACCCGCGGGCACACGGCACGTCTGATTGACGTGCCGTCTTCTTGACCACTTCAAAAATCACTCACCAGTATTTTTCGTCCAATTTCAGTCCATTCCGACTTCATTCGGCCCATTTGGACCCCCCCCCCCCCACGAGCGTTTATGAAGCGCACGCATCACTTAAAACACGCATATTGAGCCTTACCGTGCAAACCGCACGTCCGATTGACATTCCGTCTGTGAGTACACATCACGAATAATAATTAGATTGTTTCATGGTGGTTTCAGGTCAATCCGAGATCGTCTGCTATGAATTTGTCCATTAGACACCCGTTTTGGCCGTTTTATGACACCAGAATTGCATTCTCGGTCACTGTGGGCACACGGCACGTCCGATTGACATTCCGTCTACTCAAACACTTCAAAAATCACTCACCCATATTTGTCGTCTTATTTCAGGCCATTCTGACTTCTTTCGTCCCATTTAGACCCCCCCACGCGCGTTTATGAAGCGCGCGCATCACTTAAAACACGCATATTAAGCCTTACCGCACAAACCGCACATTCGGTCGACGTGTCGTCTATACTTACATGTCACGAATAATAATTATATTGTTTCAAGGTGGTTTCAGGTCAATCTGAGGTCGTTCGCTATGAATTTGACCGTTAGACGCCCATTTTGGCCGTTTATGACACCAGAACTGCGTTCTTGGTCACCGCGGGCACACGGCACGTCTGATTGACGTGTAGTCTACTCAATCACTTCCAAAATCACTCACCCATATTTTTCGTCTGATTTGAGGCCATTCTGACTTTGGTCGGCCTGTTTGGACCCCCCCCCCCCCCCCCCCACGCGCGTTTTCGAAGGGCGCGCATCACTTAAAACACGCATATTGAGATGTACCGCGCAAACCACACGTCCGATTGACGTGTTGTCTGCGCGTACATGTCACGAATAATAATTGGAATTTTTCACTGTGGTTTTAGGTCAATCCGTGGTCATCCACTATGAATTTGACCGTTAGACGCCTGTTTTGGCCGTTTATGACACCAGAACTGCGTTCTCGGTCACCGCGGGCACACGGTATTTCCGATTGATGTTTTGTCTACTCGACCACTTCCAAAATAACTCACCTATATTTTTCGTCTGATTTTAGTCCATTACGACTTCATTCGGCCCGTTTGTACCCCACCACGCGCGTTTTTGAAGCGCGGTGCATCACTTAAAACACGCATATTGAGCCTTACCGCGCAAACCGCATGTCCGATTGACATGAGGTCTTCACGTACACGTAAAGAATAATAATTAGAATGTTTCACGGTGGTTTTAGGTCAATTAGTGGTCATACACTAAGAATTTGACAATTAGACGCCCGTTTTGGCCGTTTATGACACCAGAACTGCATTCTCGGTCACCGCGGGCACACGGCACGTCCGATCGACGTGTCGTCTTCTCAACCACTTCCAAAATCACTCACCCATATTTTTCGTCTTATTTCAGGCCATTCTGACTTTGTTCGGCCCATTTGGACCCCCCCCCCCCCCACGCGTGTTTATGAAGCGCGTGCATCACTTAAAACACGCATATTGAGACGTACTGCGCAAACCACACGTCTGATTGACGTTTTGTCTATGAGTACATGTCAAGAATAATAATTATAATGTTTCATGGTGGTTTAAAGTTAATCTGTGGTCGTCCACTATGAATTTGACCGTTAGACGCCCGTTTTGGCCGTTTATGACACCAGAACTGCGTTCTCGGTCACCGCGGGCACACGGCACGTCTGATTGACGTGCCGTCTGCTCAACCACTTCAAAAGTCACTCACCCGTATTTTTTGTCTGATTTCAGTCCATTCCGACTTCTTTCGGCCCATTTGGACCCCCCCCACGCGCGTTTATGAAGCGCACGCATCACTTAAAACACGCATATTGTGCCTTACCGCGCAAACCGCACGTCCCGATTGATGTGTCGTCTACGCATACACATCACGAATAATAATTAGATTGTTTAATGGTGGTTTCAGGTCAATACGAGATCTTCCGCTTTGAATTTGACCATTAGAAACCCGTTTTGGTCATTTATGACACCAGAACTGCATTCTCAGTCACCGCAGGCACACGGCACGTCCGATTGACGTGTCGTCTTCTCGACCACTTCACAAATCACTCACCCATATTTTTCATCTTATTTCAGTCCATTACGACTTCGTTTGTCCCATTTGGACCCCCCCCCCCCCCCCACGCACGTTTATGAAGCGTGCGCATCACTTAAAACACGCATATTGAGACTTACCGCGCAAACCGCACGTCTGATTGACGTGTTGTCTGCGCATACACGTCACGAATAATAATTAGAATGTTTCACGGTGGTTTCAGGTTATAAATAATAAAACAAAATAATCTAGGAAAAAAAGGAAAATTATATTCACCAAGGATATAAAAACTTCTAGAGAATTCATCAACACAAATGAAATTACCTCATGCATGGGGTTCATTCTCATCTGGATCACCAATATCACTGCGATGTCCACCAGCTATATTCAAAGCCTACAATATATATCAATATTACGTATCTTAAACATATAAATAAAAGTCAATCTGAGTGTGGTTTGTTTTATTGTTTACCTGTGGCACCACTTGTTGCGTCGTCATATCATCGATACGTGATGACATCTGTGACAACCTCTCCTCATACTCTGCACGTAACCTGCTGAAACTGTGCATCAAAATTGCGCTGCATATCCTACATGGAAGCATCTATCTCAGCATGTGTGCTCATCCCTGACTCTCTGCATGAACCCATCACATATTCTCTAACAACTGCACGTCATGGGACACCACCGCCATAAGTCAAAGAATAACCATGACCGTCACACCCCACGACACGGTGAAATATTTCATCTCTACGCACAGTACTACGACGTTTCTCCTCTGGCAACTCTGCTAATTGAGCATCAAACTGAGCCTATAGAATATAATTAATCAATGAATAAATATTAAAAATTTATATAAAATAAAAATACATTTATTAGTAAATAATTTTCTTACTATAACACCGGCAACATCGGGATCACCCGCCCTACGAGTCCTCATCCATATGGACATCTGATCGATTGGCTCGCCGCATTGGTGTAACTATAATAAAGGGGTTCACCATGTTATAATACAATATTTTAAAAATATGAATGAAATAGTGAATTCTAAACTTACATCATGTCTGAGCTGTGACACATGTCGAGTGCCAAGTCTGGAAGGCGTGCCCTGTATCGCCCGATTATGTGAATGACGAGAAGACTCGGTCTACATTCAAAGTATTTACTTAGTAGAAATTTGAAAAATTATTCTTTTATAGATTAAAAGTAACAAATCTTACCATCGCTGCCTCACTGACCAAAACACAACCAAATCTTGCCACTGCGTAGGAAGAACGCCTGGAGGGACTCGCTGTAGAATGTCTGGCACACCCACAAATGGTGTCTAGTGATCTCTATTCACCCTTGACTTGTAATCCTTCCATAATTTTAGGCATTTGGACATACATACAGCCCGAAACTCATCTGGACAGGATGTCAAATTATCCTGTTAAAAAAATTGTCAGTAAATGGGACAATAATAATAACAATATATCATGAAAAATTAAACATTGAATTTACCTGAACCTCCCTCCATAATCTGTCCATCGTATCCTGGGGGAAAGAACTCCATTCATGATTCATTAGAGGGAATCTGTGTGAGTCTCGTATCATATGCCCAAACTGACGACTCAATGCAGTAGCACCATCTCCAACTGGATGAAATGTGTCATCAAATAACACATCCAATCGGGCTCCAGAGTTCCAGGATCGAACCCCTCTACCAGGACCCTTGTGTATGCTAGAAGAATCACTAGATCCTGAAAACATAAATTCATAATTCAATTACAATATAAATTAATGATTAGAAACAGTTAGGGAAATATATACAGAAAATTACAATCAATTAATTTAGAAAAATGAAAACATACATACCGACAACATCAGGTGAAACACTATGACCACCCTATGACATACCTACATTAAAATAAATTATAGTTAAATCAAGCAATTTTTATACATATATAACTCATAAATATTTTTACAAATAATAACTGGGGATATAATTACAATTTTCACTAAAAATAAAATTTGAAGGATAAAAGGCACATATCATTAAAATTTAAAAACCAAATTTGAAGGATAAAAAACATTACCTGTGGAAGACTCGATCACGGGTAACGGGGTGTGACTTGATTGCGAATCCATGACGGCGTAGTGACTTGACGACAGAGGTTTGACGGCCGGACTCGAAAGGAGCAGAACCGTTGGCCGAAGCGTGGGAGGGTTCTACACGGCGGGGCACAACGGACCGGGAGGGTCCAACGGAGGCAGGAGGACTTTCCGGAGGGATACAACGGGGACGGGAGGGGACGACGGAGGTAGGACTGTCCAAAGGTGCAGCGCAGAGGCAGGGGTGGGGGTTGCTGGGTCGCGGGGGTGTCAGGGTCACGGGGGTGCATTGCGGAGGCAAGGCGGTGGGGGTCGCCGGGGTTATGGGTTCCACAGCACGGAGGAAAGGGGGTGGGGGTCACCGGGGGTCGAGGTCTCCAGGGGTCGGGGTCGTCGGAGGTCGGGGGTCGGGGTCGTCGGGGGTCGGGGAGGGGTCGTCGGGGGTCCAGGAGGGGTCGTCGGGGGTTGGGATCACCGGGGGTCGGGGTCGCCGGGTCGAGGGGTCGGGGTCGTCGGGGGTCAGGGTCGGGGAGGGGGGAAGGGAAAATTAGTTTTTTAGATATTAAAGTGAAGCAACCGCCATTTGGTGACTGCTGTTGATATTATTAGCGGCCGCCACTTGGCATCCGCTAAAAGTCCCCCGCCTCGAAAACCAGAAATTCTAGTAGTAACATCAATGTATTTCACTACTATAGGTATATCCTCAATTTGAAGATTGTATTTTCCATATATAGTTTGTGTGTCCTCTTCTTCCCCTATAATCACATTTAGAAGATCTATTGGGGGATGTTCTATACATGACTCAAGTGATGAATTTTCCCCTTTAAAGATAAGGAATTCCACATCTTCGTTAAGGATCATAATTTCCTTCTCATATCAATAAATTTTTGCATCGTATTTATAAATCCAATCTATACCAAGTATTATATAAAAATAAACCATGTGTATGATAATAAAGTCTACAAATATGGCATATTTATGTGTCCTAATGGGGACTGCCTAACACATCCTTGTTACAGTGATACTTACACCGGGTGTTTTGACTAACAACTCTCTTCTTAAGTTTCTAGGGAAATATCCAATTTTCTTAGAAAATATGGAATGTATAAAAGAGTGAGAATATTCATAAACAAATAAATAATTGGATAAATTTGAGGTTATGATTAAAGTACCTACCACCACATCATTGGGAACTTCCACCTCAGGTGTAGTGATCGCATAAGCTTGGCCTTCTACCCTTGGCCTCTTATATGATTCGTTCCCTTAATACTGGGGGAATTGGTTTGAATAATTCCCCAGTTCTCTACATTTTAAGCATTAGATATCATTAATTTTTTTATTCCCCTTATATTCATTATCTAGATGACTCTTATCTCTACACTTATAGTAAACCCCCATTCCCTTCAAGAATTTTCTAGGATATTTCTTTCCAAAATTTTCACTTGATGGTAATTGATTTGTTCCCATATTATTCTTTTCTAATTTATATTTTTCATGGTTCTCCACCAACGTCTTATTATCTTAATTTCACTTGAATATATAGGATCTAGAAAATTATTTTTTTGTTTTATGGCACATAATACTATTTCATCATGTGATAAAAAAAATTAGAAACCAGTGCGCTTAAGAAGTTTTTCTTGAGGCCTTCAAATAAATGGTAAATATTACTCTCTAGATTGTGTATACAATCTGTAGAATTCTTAGATAGTCTTATAAATGTGGAATCATACTCCACCACACTTTCTTTCTTCTTTTTATATAAAATGAGGAACTTTCTCTTCATTTCAGTTCATTTCTCATGAGGTAAATATTTATCTAATAATATAAATTTAAAATATCTCCACTCCATTTTTTCTATTTCTTATTCCTCCCTAGTATTCTGGATCAATAACCACCATTAATCAATATCACCTCTAATACAATACACTGTCATCCTAACCTTTTCCCTTTCATTCCATCCCAGGGTGAGAAATATCTTTTTAAAAGACTTGATCCATTGCTCAACTACCACTGTATTAGTAGTTTCACTAAAACATGAAGGATTCTATCACACGAAGTGATCAAATATAAGTGTATCATATCGTAAAAAATAATTTTTCTCTATATGTGCAATGTTATTAGGCATAACATGGGTCAACTACCCTAATATGGTCATGATATGCTCATCTCCAATACTAAATGTATTCGTTTTCTCAATGGGTAAATCCTTACATTGACCATGGGTATTGGTTCTATTTATTTCATTAGGTACCATCACTAAATAATAACACACACAAATTTATCTCATTATCATCCTAAATATTAAGCCATAAAATAAAAGAAACCTCTAAAAATTTCTTGAATACTATAAGGTATTATCATAATTCTTATGTTAGCTATGTTTATTTAAAATATAATTCTCAAGGTTTCTACTAAACTTGCTCTAATACTGACTGTAACAACCCCGATTCTAGTAACCTAGAGTTAGTGGTTACTTTATTACATTTTCATACATACAAGGGATCTAATCCTAAATAACTGATCAATTTAGTAGTCTTGGAAAACCATATATATATATATATATGATACCCATTTTACATTTGGAATAAAATATAAACATAACAAAAGTGAACGTTTCGGCATCCTTGAAACTCATTCGAAGATTTTATCTTCATAACCTGGGGAATGGAAACAAAATAATGGTGAGATAAAATGATCATAAAGGGTTACATACAGTGTAATCTATCATGAGTAAATAAGGCATAATCAATATGTCAAAGTAAATAACTAAAAACACATTCGATTTAATCAATAACTTGAGAAAAAATGAACCCATGGATAATATCAATGCAATAATCTCATGGATAATAATAATTATTGAATTCTAAATTAATTAAATGCATAATAATGGATTTCATGATTTCAAATATCATGATATATCTACCATCATTACCATGCACCAAGATAGTTTAAAATTATGGGTAAATATCCATTTAACGGCTAGCTGATTTGTCTCATGATACCTATCGATGCATCGAGGGACTATATAATTCTAGGCCCCACCCGTCACTATATGTGCAGTGTATTACTCATATATTAAATGATCGATTTAATTAATGAACAATATTCCTTGTCAACAAATATCTGTATTCAGTAAAGAATATGGATAATAATTAATTTCTTATTCAATCAAATAAATTTCAAAGTAAAGCATTGTATGTAAAAATGTTATATGTTTTACACAATAATCATATCCATGATATAGATAATATGAATATTTAATAGAAATTTAATGTTTAATGATCACAATAAATTGAATGTTTCAAGAGAACTTAAATGGCCAAAAAATTAATAAGAGATAAAATATGACCTTTAATTCATCAAAAATATGGGTTTTAAAATAAATTCATGTATTTTAAATAATAAAATATAATAGATGAGAAATATTAAAATAAACTTTCTCAAATTAGTTTTCTTTCTAAAACCTTTTAAAACGTGTATAAGAAGCTAAATATCATAAAATAATTATGGTGTTAGGGAATTATGTTAGCTCCATATACATTAAAAACATTCCTTTTGACTTTTTATAAAGAAAGTTGAAAATCACCCCTTTAAGAAGAAAATTATAAATATTCATTTCATACCATGTAAAAATTCAATTATAACTTAAAATATTATTTATAAGTTATTTTTGTAAATAAAAATTACTTTTTTAAAACAATTTGAAAAAAATATGGATATGGAAGAAAAATATACCCGATCAATAAGAGAAATAAGATCAGCTTTTTTTTAAACATTTCTCTTGAAAGAGTAACTTTAATTTAATAATTAATAATAATGAATAAATATATATTCCTATTAAATACCTCAAAGGTTTAATATATACACCACATAAAAGTAAGTAGGTGCATCTAGCCAAATATGTGTTAATGGAGTGGAAATTGAGACAAAATCCCTTAACTTAGGTCCGACTTCTTTCATATGTGTTTGAACCTCCTATATAATAAATATATATTTATTATAAATATATTTAAGAAAAATAATCATATATATAATTCCATATACTATTTACTTATAACCTTTTATTACCCATTTATTAATAATTCTTTGTAAAAAATTCTGCTTTGGGTTAAAATGCTTTGTTTTTCTTGTATTTTTTAGTTCAGTAGTTTTGGTCCTTATAATTTGATCACGGTTCCATCATATATATAATTTTAATAATTATATAAATATCATATATATTCATTATATACATATTTAGAGTCATCCATAAAATTATAGATAGGAAAATGAATTACACCATTCATGGAGATGGTAGGTCGTACGTACACATGAACGATGTTTCCATTTTTTCAACAGATGAAATGAAAGAAAGGGAAATAAAAATTAACATTTATAAAAAAAGAATTTATATCATATATATATATATATTCATTAAATATATCCTTATTATCATACATGATAAAATAAAATGAAAAATGTATCACATCACTTCATGGAGACAGTAGTCCACACATACGCATGAGCGATGTTATCATTTTTCTATGGATTGGAAGTTAAGAAGGTAGATGTGATAGTATAATTAAAGTTGTATAATTATTTCATAAATATAATATATATATATGTGTGTGTGTGTGTTCACATTAAATTAATCATTATATCTATTCACAAAAAGTTGTGATGGGGAATGAATTACATTGGTTCGTAAGGCAGTAGTCTGCACACGATTGACAGTGTTGTTTCCCATCTGATAGAAGAATAGATGGATATAGGTTGTTCCAATAACATAATAAAATATAAGTATATGGGATATTTTTTTTATTATTTCATCATTCTTGAATGATATTTTAATTACGTGGAATAAGAAGTAAACAAAAATGCTCGATTAAGAACGATAACTCTTCTTCAAACAACCTCTTTAGGTTTGCTCCAAAATCATTCCTAGGAAGGTTTTAGGATAAAACCAAGGACTATATAATGTGTAAAGGTATTTAAGGAATTTTTTTTAATAGGTATTTACTAAACCAAAAGGAATATTTAAGTGTGGTGAGGATAGGAGAGGAGGTGTCTTTTTATAAGTGGGGGAAGGGCGCTCTTGAAATTTCTTAATGTATTAAATTAATATAAATGAATTATCATATTCAAATTGCTCCAAATAGAGAATAGTATAGGAAATTTTTATGTTGATTCAAAATATTCTCATTCAATAAAAAATGTATGGGTTTATGTGCTTTTTTTACCCTTATCTTTTTGTTTTAACCCCCTTTTAACCCTTTTTGACATTTATCATTGTAATAATGTTTTTACTCTTTAGGGGCCAAGAAACTTTCCATAAAGAGAAAAACGTTCCATAAATGGACCATGGTTGATAATATATACTGTTTTTATTCACTTTTCTAAATATAATATTTTTAGGAATTTTAAATCATTTAACAATACATTATTTATTACAAAATATCATTAATGTCTATTTTGATATTATTCATTTAATTTGATTTTAAAAACATCAATACGAAGTTGAAATTAAAATATATACCTTTCAAACATTACTAAAGTTTTATATTTATCTAAAAATTTTAAGAAACATAATAATTTATTCAAATTATATATCTTTTAATATTTTTAAAATCATTTATTTTATTTTCCTTTCAATTAAATAATTAATGTGTCGACATTACATAAGATTTATGATAATTATTTAATCACTAAAAATTATAAATAAATTTCCATGACAAATAAAAATTAATTATACTTCAAGTTTATATTTATAAATTAATATACTTTCTTTTTATCCCTATGGTAACACATAAGCTATTTTTAAAAGTAAGAGAATGATAATTTTTCCTTTTCTTTACTTAAATTATTATATAGATCATAATCATGAACATATGGATCCAAAATGATAAATTTATAGAACTTGGATGATATAGGGTCTAAATATAGTCATCCAAAAGTATGTAGACAAGTTTAATTAGCAAATTTATCCTTATCTTTTATTTAACCCCCCGAAAACCCATTTTAACCTTAACCATGGTAATAAATTTTTTATTGTTTTTACTATTAATTATGACCAAAAATTAAGATGAAAGTATTACATAAGATTAATTATTCTGATTCCAAATATGGAATCCATTTTATCAAATTTTATTCACAAAAGTGGCATAATTTAATTTTAAAATAAACCTGCAAAACATGTCGAAAAAATAGTTTTTCAAGAAATTCATTTTTCAAGCATAAGATGATCTTACATTATCCATATGACTAATAATAATCACTATATGGATTTAAATTCATATAGTTATATATATAATATATACATTTCATTTAAATTATTCATCATTAAAAAAATTTTAATTAATTAAAATAGAAAGACATAATGCCTTTTTAAAAAATAGTTTTATGAAAATATCCCATTTTTACCTTTAAATGATATTATATTTATTTATCTAAAATTGATATTAAATAAATAATTAACTCCACATATTAAAATAAATTATTATAAAAAGATTAATAGTTAAATACAATATTTTAAATTATTCAGAAAAGCTTATTTCTAAGGGAAAATTTCAAAAATTTATTCTAGGATTATTTTAACCAAGTTTAAAATCAATATTCATCCTATCATATAATAATTTTTATAACATGAAATATTAAAATGTGTATTTTATTATAGTTTTATCAAAATATAAGTTTTTACTTTCTATGATTGAAGCTTGGGTGTTACGTATGTTTTTTGGGGGGAAATTATGTAATAATGTTCAAATGTCATTAGTTTGATACTGATCAATGGTTGTGTGTTCATCCCTGATATGGAATTGATGATATTAAATATAAAAGTATTCTTATATAAAATGAACCTTTTTTCTTGAATATCAAACACATCAATTTTATTAGGAATATTAATATGATTCTTAGATAGATAACTAGAGGGGTATAATAAAAATGAAATATCATGATAATAAGTTTATATGAAATAAAAGTGGTGTTGTTGAATTGAAAAATGTTGATTTTTTCCTAGAAATATCATTAAATATGGATCTTAATCAAATATATATAGATATTTATGATGAGACCCCCCATTTTAGGGCTGGTGGTGTTGATAATGTCGATGATGTAACCAATGATTTTGATATTATAAGGGGTGAAAAAATTGATGATTGTATGGAAAATGATGACATTAAGGAGGAAGATGAAGACATTGACATAGATGAAACTGAAGATAAAGGTAAAGATAAATAATTATGTATTATTTTTTTCTAATAAATATTTATAAGTTTTTTATTTTATATATGTATTGACATTTATTTACAGGTAACATTATATTCACCCGATTGCTTTCAAAAAAAGGTTATATACTTTTTGAATTATTTATATTTTTTTATAGACTACAAAAAGAATCAAAATTAATTATATGTTTTAGATGGATCTAGAAAATTATGATGACATGATTTTTAGGTTCACTAATGATATACTACCTAGTGATGAGCTTACTAGTTTTTTAGCTAAGGGTGCTGACGTGACATGAGCTTCTATGAGGGGTTGGGACCTTGCATGATTCATGAGTTTGAATCCTATTCCAGAAGGATGTCCATCTATTAACTTTGATCCTCATCGGATGAAGTAAGTTTAAATTTGAATTTTATTTAGTTTCAATTTAATTTAATTTATTTATTTATTATGTTTTTAATTATTCTTGTTTTCATAATTTTTCACATCTGACCATCGATCAGGATAGTTCTATTTTGAGGAAATATTTTTCTACTCCATGGGTGTCATGGGATCATGTTCCTAGTGAGTTATGAAATTGTTTTTTCAAGCACTAGTTGTTATATATAAATATATAATTTATTTTATTTTATATTTATATAATATATATTTTACTATATTATTAAATATTTGTAGGATTTATGGTCTCCAGTTGATGAGAGCATGAGACCATCTATTTAAGAGGCATGGGAGGCTTACATGTGTGATTTCTCCATCATTTTTTACATATCCTTTAGATTAGATCAATGAATATATTATTTTTGACTGTATTTGACTAGTCTTGTAGGCCTCATCAACTAGATTATGACTCTTTGCAGTCTTTGGATGGATTGTACATTTACTGGATAAAAGATACTTTCTAGAGGAGATTTGATTCTGGTTGATAGAATCAAGGGAGACAGGATGCCACACATAGATCTTGAAGTCATACTTTTGGTATATATCATTTTATTTTAGTAAGTAATATTATTTTATAATTATATTATTTATTTTTAATATGAAATGTATATAATAAATTTATGAAATTTGTAGTTGATCCAACCACTACAGAGTTTGATGTGTACAAGAGGATGTACACTGATAGTATTACTAGACAGATTATCGGTGAGATACGTCAAAATATTTTGGTTAGTATTTTATTTATTATTTTAAATTAACATTATATAATTTTTTCTATATTCTTAATTTTTATTTATATTAGTTTAGGAGACATATGAGATAGATTGTTCTCTCATGCGTGAGAGTTAGGCTAAGAAAAATGGTGGGTACGAGAGCTTGTACGAGTTTCTTTTTTGATGCAGAAATTTGGATGAAGATGATAGTGAGTGGTCTTCATAAAGGTTATCTGATCGATATAAGTTCACAATTAACCCTGACTAGTTGCTATGTAATTGAATAAATTGATTCATATGGATCTAAGGGAGAATCGCTATTTTATTTTTCATTTTCTAGTATAGAGTATGAGGAAATAATATGGGATCAAGATGAGGTTATACATAGATTTAATAGAGATTAGGAAATGTAATAATAATAGTAAGAATAGTAGTGATGGTAGCAGGAGTAATAATACAAGGAGATGGTGGATTATATGCATAGCCTTTCATGTGGTTTGGTTATGGGGTTCTCTCCTCCAACTGGACCTAATCCCACACCCCCTCAGTGAAAATATTATTGTATTTATTTATATGTGATTTTTTATGTAATATATTATTTCATTGATGGAAGTATATGGAACTAAAGGATTTAAAATTGAATATGGTGATTCTTCATGGATATAGATTTTTATAGTTTCATGGATTAGTTTGTTCCATCCTGGTATTTCACCTTTAAAGATGGGGCTCGAACCATAATCAAAGATAGAAAACTAGATGAAGGAATGGATCGATCTCGGATGAAAGGAAAAGGAATCACTTTCCTGGAAACTCTTGATGGATTCTAAAATCAGGTTAAAGAGGGTACTCCAAAATCCACCAAAATTAATAGGCTTAATGGTGATGGTTTTTCAATCGTGGTGTACATGGATTCTCTTCAAAAAAAAGGTTTGATCTTTGTAAGTCTCCCTCCTTGGATGAATCACCTACACTAAGGGATACAAACCATGGTCCTTTATTTATATGAAATACAGGATTTTGAACTATTGTAAAATCATCAATTGGATATTTATTCTGATTAGAAAGGGGTATCTTTATTTCATATTCAAGGAAAAGGAGGATCTTAGTGTATAATAGAACGCCAGAAATCTTTATCTCAAATCGGGCATCCTAAGGATCTCTGAATGGGATTGTAATTTAAATCCTATCACATAGAGGAAATCCAATACTCAAATTTGGGTGAAACTTCATGAATTAAACTAGGTTTTTTGGAGTCCAATAATTCACAATGGCCTTGCATCATGTATTAGAATACCCATTAAATTAGACCAAAAAATACTTAATAGAGATCTTATATTTTATGATTGGATCTTGGTGGATTCAAATATTTATTCCAATCTATTGAATTTTCTCTTTATGATTTCTAATGATTATAATATTGAGATAAAATTGGTTTATGAGAACATAACTCCCTTATATGAGGTCTTTAAAATGGTGGGTCACTCAATTGTCAACTACATGTATATACAGAAGTAGATAAAAGATCCTCCTGATGGAAAGTATTTGATAGAGGTGAGTAAAACTTTGCAGAGAAAAGGAATAAGTTTTAGAGAAGTGGAGTCTTACAATATTCCAATGGAGTACTATGTAAGCTACTAGGAAGTAGTTTTCTTAAATCTTGACCATAATTCATCATGGTCTAAGATGGTAGAAGAAAAGGAAATTGAAAATAATACCTCTTATGCTACTAATAGGGCTAAGGATGTGGTGTCCTTTCTAGATTATGATATCATAAATGATGAAATTGATTGAGGAATATAGTATCTTGTTCTTTAACTTCATAAGTAATCACATGAATTTATTGAGCCTCATCTTACTTTTTCCACTCCAATTACTAATGGGACTTGTCTAAAACAAGGGCTGGAAGGTGTTGTTATTAGCATTGCCTCACCTGGAAAAGTAGACCTAATTGAATCCACACATGAAACTTATATCATTTCTCCTAGATCATAAGGCTCTATTTTGAACAGAACATATGGTTTTTAAGGCAATGTAGAAGACTCTAAGATGAATTCATGCACCCACATCCTTGTTGGCTCTCCTGAAGGGACTGAGCTGAAAGGATATACATAGCTACTTGTATATTGTCTTTAGGGATCCCAAGATTCTAATTTGGTTAACATAAGTATTTAATAGAATATTAAGGATAATGGGAAAGAGAAAACATACCCAATTTTAAATAATTTAGATCCTTATTCTAGCAAATATCATTTTCACTTTACACCTAAAAAAGGAAGCAAGGTAATCTAATGTCAACTTCCTCTGCGGGTCAAGGTGAGAATTTTTTTGACATTCAAAACTCTATTATGATAAAAAAAAATATAGGTATCAAAAAATATTCTAGAATAATGAAAACATGGCCAATGAATATGGTGGATCCACCCCCAAGCTTAAATGATTATGAATATCGTGTTTTGGAACTATTTGGGTATGGCCAACCCAGAAATAGTTAGTACACTTAGGCTTCTTATTGAGAATAAAAAACTAGACATAATTGGATTTTCTAAACGTAAAAGGGATTTATTTTCAAATATTTATTCTTTTGAAAGTTTATGCTATCATCTTATTCATACAATTCAATCATCTTCAGAGGATAAAAGGCTTTGGTTTTTAACACATCTGAGAATGGTGGAAACTTCAATTGTTAGCAACAGTGAAAAAATTGTCATTTACATATTAATAAATATAGTGAATAAATATTTCTATTATTTAATATATAATTTTAATATATATCATGATTTTAGATCCTTATGGAAAGAGATTCATTCTTTATAAGTCACTCTTAATAGACCATGGACCCTTCTTGGGGATTTTAACATAATTCTTAATTCTGATGAAAATTTGGGTGTTGTCAATTTTTTTATATCATAAAGTGAATTTAGAGCATGTTTGGAGGATTTAAATATATTTTAATTTAATCTTATGGGATCCAAATATACATGGTATAGAAAATACCTTAGTAAATTGGTTTCCAGCAAGTTGTATAGATCCCTTGTGAATAATGCATCTCAGAATGTTTAGGCTGCCATATCCTACTCCACTTTATCTAGAATCAATTTTGATCAACATCCTATCTTATTGAGTTTTATTTCTATATACATGAATCCTTCCTTATCTTTAATATTTAATAATAATTGGGCCACACACCCTGATTTTAGAAATATTTTTTAGGATACTTCGGATTTTGTGGACTATAGGGATGATGCTTTGTCTTTTGTTCTCAATATCAAGTTGATTAAAAAGAAAATGAAAGATTGGAGTAGGTATTTCATGATATTTATTGATAAATACATTGATTATCTTGATTCCTCCATTTAAATTATACAATAAGGAAACACACAACATAATTCCTATGGTGATTTCTTGCATGAAGTTGAGTTCTCTCTTCACCTTTATAGACTCTTACCATTAAAGAGAATATACAAAAGGAACCCTTCAAAGAAAAATGTCTCAAATATGGTGATATAAATTAAAAACATTTCAATGTACTGAAAAAATACAAAAGTTTAGCAAAAACATGTACCTAATCAAGGATGGTGATCATTTATTTGATAATAGGTAATCCCTTACTGATCATGTTGTCTCTTATTATATGAATATTTTAAATGGTCCTAGAACTGCTTCAGATTTTCTAGAAGGGATTATTCCTATCCTTGTAAGTAATTATTATAATGAAATTATTACCTCTAATCCTTTGAATTTTGAGACAAAAGAGGTTGTATTTAATCTTAATGGTGGGAGTTCCCTGGGTCCAGATGGATTCACCAATTACTTTTTCTAATTTTTCTAGGATACCATTCAACATGATGTATATAGGTTAGTTTCCCACTTCTCTAGATGTAGTCCTCTTTCCCAAGGTATTAATTCTAAATTCATTTCTATAATTCCAATGTTTGACAATTCTAATGAAATACATCTATTCAATAATGTTTATAATTTTAATACTATCTACAAAATAATTTTTAAAATCATTGCTACTAGGCTTGCTATAATCTCTAATAAAATAATCTCTTCAAATCAAATTGGTTTCATTAAAGATAATATCTTATAGTGTTGCTTAATTATGGATTCTAAAAGTGCCAATATTTTGAGAATATCCACTAGAGACGGTAACATTTCTTTGAATCTAGACATTAAAAAGTCCTTTGACGCCATGTATTGGGGATTTATTTTTAAGGTTCTTTCCATGTTTGGATTTGATGATAATTTCATTAATTAAGTCAAAACTCTTCTGTAATGAACTCATATTTCAATTCTGATTAATGTCTCTCTAGAGGAATACTTAACTTGCTCAAGTGGGGTGAGGTAGGGTGACCCCCTCTTAGCCATTATATTTTCCATTACATAAAATTAATTAAGTAGGATTCTTATGAATTTTATTGAAAATGGAAAATTCAATCCCATTAGGGATTCCAGAGTTCTTATTTATCCATACCACTTATTATATGTTGATGATATCATTTTTTTACACAGGGAGATAAGAATAACTTTAGGAACATATAAGAGGCCTTTTTTACATTATGAAATGGTTTTGGTTTGGTAAATTAGATAGAATAAATCTTGTGTTTATTTTGGGAATAATATATCAGCTAATAAGAAGGTTGACATCATCCAAGAGTTGGGTATTAGACAAGGTTTGTTTCCTTTTACATACCTTGGAGTGCCAGTTTTTTTTGGATAGACCTTATGCCTCACAATTTAATTATATTATGTGTAAAATTAGAATGAAATTGGTTTCTTGGAAGGGTAAATCCTTGTCAATGGCCGGGAGTGTTTGTCTTTTGAAATATATTATTGTCTCTAAGTTTGTGTACTCATTCATGGTCTAAAAATGGGATGTTTCAATGTTCCATAAGATCAAAACACTATTAAAAACTTTTTATGGAGTGATAGCATTCTAGATAGTATAATTATTACTATGCAATAGAAGAAATGTTGTAAACTTGTTACTCTTGGAGGCTTTGGAATAAAAAATATTTTCAATTTTAATCAATCTCTTCAAGCACACTTTATTTGGAATATGATCAATGACAAATCAGAGAGTCTTCTCTTTTTTAGATCTAGATTTTAAAATAATATTAAGTATAGAAATATCAATTATACAGACTCTTATATTTTTCCATCTCTCAAGGCTTCTTTCTTCGGTATTACCTCTCAATATCACTGGTTAATTAAAAAAACTTTTCCCTTAAATTTTTGTTTGATATTTGGATAGGCACACCCTTGTTGGATCTACTTAACTATGATGATCTGATGATGGAAAACAATTCCATGATCAAATAGAAACTAGATGCCTTGTCTATTGATCTTCTATAAGTAGTTAAAGAGGTGATTAGAAACTATATATTTATTAATCAGGATGGTCTTCAGATCTAGGAACCAACATTAAATGGAATTATCACTTCAAATATTTTTTTATTTCAATTCAATGGAGGGGTGTTATCATGGATGGATTATAAAGAATAAAAAATCTAGATTTATCCATCCATATTTCTATTGATATGGAGAATCACCCACTCCAAACTTCCAGTTGATTATTGTTTGTAAGATATTTTAATTTCACTTTATTCTAGATGTGATTTAATCCATAAGCATAGGGAGTATTTAAATCACCTCTTCTTGATTTTTTTCCTCTATATCTTCACTTTTGAAATTCATATTTGAAATTTTTGAAGTGTGTCTTCCTCGGACTGAATCTTATAGGTGAATCTTATAGACTATACTTGGATTTATCTTTTAGCGCAACTCTTTAATCTATTTTATGTGGTATGTACTAAACTTATGCACATAATATGGGATATCTAGAGTATGGGTATTGACAAGAAAACCAATTTCAATATTCAATCTAATATAGTGAAAATTATGATTTCAGTGAATAATTACAAACCTTCGTAGCATGGTCGATGCTGCAGCTATGCACATGAGCTCCTTGTTCATATATGACTAGGCATAACTATATTTTTTCCTCCAATTCATGGAACTCTTGAAATAATTTGTAATTCCCCATTCATTGGATGGATTAAATGAAACTTGTATGGAGAATCTAGAGGCAACCCATGACCATCAGTTTTTGTAATGGTATTCAAATATAAAAATGGTGTTATCATGGGTTGTCTTTATATCCCATTTGGTATTAAATCATCTTTGAATGCTAAAATTTTAGGGCTGATTAATGTAGCTGATATGGAAAAATATAGAGGATGGAACAAACTTTAGTTTTTGTGTGATTATAACATCCTTGCACAAGCAGTGAGACATGGTTAAATATAAATTTCATGTAAAATCACTACCTGGTGGAATAGATGCTTGGAACTTTTTTAAACCATGAGCCACTTCATCACACATGCATATCAGGAAACCAATATCTTAGTTGATGAACTTGTGAACAAAGTGATAAGTAGTGATGATCTGATTATTAATGATTACTTACCTAATGAGATTATTCCCCTTTTCAAATGTATTTTTTTAAATACCATACTTTATATTATTATTATTTTGTTTTTTCATAATAAAAGATATTTTTCTACATGGGAAATATCTCACCTTTATTTTAATATATTAGTTGTATTTTTCTAATGAATATTTGTTTTAAATTTTATTTTTATTATCTACATTATTTTTTAATTTATTTATGACAGAATTGGTATTCCATCACAAATAATTATAGATAAAATTATTGATAATGGAATCAGAAATATTTCATAATTAATTATTTACGACAGATTCATTATACCACCGTAAATAATTAATTACGATGGAATAAATATTTCATTATAAAAAAGTATGAAAAATATTATTTGTGATGGAAAAAATAATATTTCATAAATAATACCATAATAAGGATAATTTCAATGGACTATGACAAATAATAGTATTTTTAATACTCTTTTCTATAAAAAATTATCAGTGTTGGATTTCTATCACACAAAAAAACTCACATGTAGTATTTCCTTAGGGCCTTTTGGTAAGATGAGTGGTGTGTTGGGGTGAGTGTACCTCCTCTACTATAATTTGTGTACATCCAAGTAAGGATTATGTGGAAATTATTGTATATAGGTTTGGTGAGAGTAGTTTCCTAGTTTAGTTTGCGAAGTTAGGTGAATGTTATGACACTACCTTTTGTTTTATTTATGACATATTTCTTAGGTGACCATTTGGGCCATGGAATGAGCATGGAGACAAGGTGGAATGATATTCCCTTGAGTGGTGGGTTTTGACAGTAGATTCTAGAATGAGAGAATAAAACCCATGCGGGGTGTCCATATCATGACGTGACTCTGGGGGATCATGGTGGGTTCCCCTGTTTTATATTGACTCTAGTGAGGATTAATATATAGACTCTAGAATGGTGATATCCCATTTTTTATGAAGTGTTTAGACTAGATTGTGCGCATGAGGAACTGATGAGAGCCATACCAAGGAATATAAGCCTAGTATAAGAGTGGAGGACTTCGAACTGGACAGCCCAATGATGTACGAAAGGATTAATAGGTTGTAAGAGAAAACAAGAGCCAATATTGTAACATTAAAGTCTCAATACTTATCCCCTTTCATAGAGGGATAAAAAGGTCCCATGATATCACTTATTCACACCCAATTGTGACTTTTAAAGTACATTACATATGGGTGTATGAATTCAGAATCCCACTCACTGTAGAGAATCTCTAAAGTCAAGGTTAGAGGCAATAGGGTCAAATTAGGTGGTCCATGGAATCAAAATCAAGACCTACTCTTTTGGATTCATTTTCTACACATCCTCAAAGTCAACATTGGTGTGATAAATTTATGAAAAGTCTTCATTAGACTTTATCTTTTTTACCTTAAGGGGAAAAGGTAGGTTTAGGATTTATGACTTTAAGGTAGTAGACCCTTGACCTTTGTATTACCCCTTGCCTATAAGTATCCACCCCTATGGTGTTTGTAATGAATTTGAGATTACATTAGTGAAAATCTAAGAGTTTGTTTTCTCTTTATTTTGAAAGTAACAATTCTCTCTACCATTGATCTTATGCATTTTGTCCTCATAAATCTATAAGTTAGATTTTTGAGCCAAGATTGTAAATCCCCAAATTCATGCCTCAACCAAAGTTCATCATTATGTGGATTGGATTCACTATATTTTGGGTGTTTGTATAAATAATAGGTCACTCTTATTAGCTTTTTTTTTATTTTCTTTCAATAATCCCACACCTTATATATCATCTGTCATCCTACTCCATGAAGATAGGGTCACCCCATGCATCTCGCTCCATTTGATATCAAATCTTTGGTTGACATGGAAGTCATCTATCCTTTATTTATCCTTCTTATTTTCCATATAATCAACCTTTTAAAAAACCATTTCTTAGAAACTTCTATAATTTGGCCTATATAAAAGTTTAAAATATTTTACATTGATCTAATTATTTATTCATCTTATTTTCACATTTTATTCTATATATGTGAATTGTATCCTAAAAGAATCTCGAATCATCATCTCATGTTTTGCATCATTAGAATAATTAAATTTCTCATCATATTATATCATTTATATTTCTCTCATATTATCATAAATTTTTTATCTTTCATAACTATTGGGCAAGGCTATATATCATATACATCCACCCTTTTCTAAACTTTACACATCTTTCAACCCTTTTTCCACCCTTTACCCACATTGTATCCATTTTTCGCCCAAAAGGATTTTTAAACCATCCCTCGACAAAATATTGATTGGGGAAGGACTGGTGGAATTTTACTCCACAAACGAGGTATTTTATTTCATAAGACCTTAGGATTTTATTTGATTTCTAAGAGTGGATTGAAACAAGAAAAAAATATTTGAGTGTGTAAATCTATGTGTGTAAGTGTCTATACTTATGTGTATGCATGTGTAATTGTGTGTTTGTGTGTGCATTTGTGTGTGTGGGTTTGTGTAAATCTTTTGGTGAGTGAGTGTGTATCCTTGTGTGTGTGTGTGTGTGTGTGTTCATGAGTGTGAATGCATGAGTATCATTATGTTTGTGTGTGTCTTCTATGTGAGTGTGTGTGCATATTTGGGTGTGAGTGTGTGTGTGTGTGTGTGTGTGTGTGTGTTTGTCATTATGTGTGGTTCTCCTAGTATATGTTTTTTTATGTTACTTTTCATGGAAAAATATTGTGGTAAGAGAATCTATTATGCTAGTGATGAAGGAAACTGAAGTATATGTCCCACACCAGAAGCTATAAAACTCCAAATGAAATATTTGGTGAGCCATTTTTATAAAATTATTGATAGGAAGTTGGAAGATCTTCATGAATATATATATAACACATTAATAATCAACCAAGCCTGATGATGATCCATTGTAACTGATGGTGCGCTCTAACACCATGTCACTCCCATGTCATGGATGATGAGATGGATAATTTTGATGATGATTTCGAGGATGTCCCATAAAGGGGGAGGTTATTCCAACAACCAAGAGGTATCCAAAGGATACTGCATAATGATGAAATCCTTAGAGGTGTCAAGGTGAAGTTCCTCTCTTTTTAAGGTAAAATAGGTCCATAAGAATACTTGGAGTGGGATATATGGATCGAGAAAGTGTTTTCATGTCATGAATATTCTAAGGATAAGATGGTAAAACTTTCTTCCCTTTAATTTTTTTATCATGATCTGATTTGGTGAGATCAAATTCAAAAGGAGAGGTTTATATATAGAGGATTTCCAATTACCACTTGTAATAACGTAAAGTTTTCCATGCGGATTTGGTTCGTCCCATCACACTATCATAGGGATCTCAAAAACAAACTTCAATTCCTTACCCAATGAAGTAGGAGTGTTGAAGATTATAATAAAGAGATGAAAACTATTGTGATCTGGGCAAACATTGAGGAGGATCTAGAGACAACTATGAAATTATTTTTACATGGTCTCAACTGGGGTATTTTTTATCAAGTGTAGATATGCCACCATGTAGAGATACAAGATATAATCCCCCAAGCCACCAAGATTGAGAAATAAATCAAAAGGAGGAGAAAAATGAAGAAATACATTATCCCTTTCACTCTATAGAGAAATTAGTGGATGGATATTAGAAAATAATCAATGATAAAAGAGGTCATTGATTATAAAAGTGATAAGGTAATTCTTCCACCTAAGAAACCTATTTTTGATACAAACCAAACAAGGAATCAGAATATTCCATGTTTCAAATATCAAGGAAGGGATCACATTACTAGTGAATTACCAAACTAAAACGCCATGACCAAAAATGGGTATGAATAATGGGAGATTTATAGAGATATCTTGGAAGAGGAAGATGAGTGTTCATCAAAAATAGATAATGGAGATTTGTGGAAGAAGGTTAGATTCTTATCACAAGATGAGTCTTGAGTGCACAAATGATTTTTAGTGAGAATAATAAAAGGTGGAATCTTTTACATACATGGTTCTAAATAAATGCGAAGATATTTATTGTCTTAATTTATGTGGGAGTTGTATCAATGTGGAAAACACTGAGTTGGTGGAGAAGTTGGGACTCATGACTTTGCAGCACCAACATCCATATTAACTTCAATGGTTGAATGAATTTGGATGGATAAAGGTCACCAAATAGGTGAGATATTATTTTACATAAAGAAGTTTAAATATGAGGTATTATTTTATGTAGTGTTAATGAATTCATGCCACTTACTTCTAGGTTGACCATAGTAGTAATACCAGTGTGTCACTCATGAAGGTTTCCAAAACTGCAACTCTTTTTCACTCTAAGGGGAACCTATAACCCTTGTCCCAATGTCCTAAAATCAAATTCTGGAAGATTTAATTATGATAGAGAAGAAAAATAATGATTGATCAATAAAAATTGATATAAAATAAAAAAAAAGATATAATTAGGGGAGATGATAAAATAAGAGAAGAAAATAAATGGAGAGAAAATAAAAATCAAGAGGGAAAAGGATTTTCAAGAGGAGAAAATTATCATGTTGGAAAAAAATAGTGAGGTTGAGGTTGGTTTGATTTATTATAAAAACCTTTTAATACCTATGTAAAAATAGGTGATATTGAACACTAATGACATAAAATATCCTTTTCCATATATATTTGAGTATTTTTTGTAGGAATTTTATGATGTGTTTCTAGAAGATATACCACCCGGCTTTCCATCCATCAGAGATATTGAGCAACAAATTGATCTCATACCAGAAGATTCCCACCCAAATCATATAGAGTATTGCACCAAAACCTAATAAGACCAAGTAAATTCAATGGAAAAATAACTATTTTACATGGGGTATGTTAGAAATATCTTTGTTCCCAAGGAAATACAGATCCTAAAGGAGTCAAAGAAGGATAGTACATGGAGAATATTCATCAATTATAGATCCATCAACAATATCACTATGATGTATCGCTATCATATCCATGGGATGGATGGTATGTTTGATGAGTTAATAGTCCAAAATTTTTCTCCAAAATTGATTAAAGAAGTGGTTATCACCAAATAAGAATGGAAAAAGGTGATGTTTCAAAGAAAAATTATAAAAGATTATTTATGATTTTATAGTGATGCATTTTGGTCTCACCAATACACCTAGGAAATTCATGAGATTAATAAATCATGTATTGCACTCATTTTATAAAAAAATAGTGGTATAATTTGATGACATTCTAGTGTATATTAGGACTTTGAATGAACATGTGGGTCACTTAAAAAATCATAAAGGTATTAAGGAAGGAAAATCTATTTGGAACAACTGATAAATGTGAATTTTTCATGGATAAAACTATTCTCCTTGGATTTTTTATGAGAATCAATGGAGTTTAATTGGAAACTAAAAAGATAAAATTCATAAAATAATGTCCAACTCCAATATAAATTATACGGGTAATAAATTTCCATAGGATTACTAACTTTTATAGGATATTTTTTGAGAGAATTTAGCACATTTTAGGAACCCTTAAATGAGTTGAAATATAATATAATTCCCTTAAAGTGGGGAGTGACTCACGAGAAGGATTTTCATGCTCTCAAGGAGAGACAAACCCACACCCATATACTTTCACTCTCATACTTCGATAAGAATTTTGAAATTAAATGTGATGCAAGTGGGATTTTCATCGGTGGAGTACTTAAGAAAGAAGTTAATCCTATTGGTTTATTTATTGAGAAGTTAAGTGGACTGACTATAAAAAATGATACATATGATAAAGATTTATATGCATTTTTTAGAGCATTATAAACATGGAAACATTACTTTTGGATTAAATAATTTTTTAAACATTCTGATCATGATACTATTAAAGACCATAAAATACAACATAAATTAAATTGGAGACATTATATATGGCTGGAATTCATTGAGTCATTCACATATTTCATCAAGAATAAAAAAGGAAAACCAAAAAAATATGGTTGATTCACTTTCAATTATATATTCTCTTTTATCCTTATTAAATTATAAACTCTTTATTTTTTACATTATTTAAGAATTATATGCCACTGATAGTGATTTCTATGAACCTTTTAGTAATTATAAACCTATAACAAGTTGGGAAAAGTTCTATTTACATATTGGGTTCTTATTTCAAATTGATAAAATTTATATTCCAAATTGATCTATTTATTTAATATTAATTAAAGAATCAAATTCATGTGGACTAATGGGCCATTTTGGAATTGAGAAAACTTTAGGTGTTCTTAGTGTATATTTTTATTATCCTAGGATGTCTCTATATGTTGATAAAAGTGCATTGTTTATCATAAATCAAAATCTAAATTAAACCCACATGGATTATATCTTCCTCTCCTAATCCCTAATAACCCTTTAGAGTACATATCCATGGAAATTATTGTAGGGATACAAAGGACTAAGAGGGAGAGAGATTCCATTTTTTTTGGATGATCAGTTTTCTAAAATGGAACATTTTATTCCTTATTACAAGACTAATGATGACACTAACATTATAACACTTTTCTTTTAGGAAGTAGTCAAGATTCATGGGATACTCCAGATTACTATGTTGGATCGATACAAAAAATTATTTAGTTACTTTTTTGAATAATTTTTAGAGAAAATTGGATGTAAAGTTACTATTCTCAGTTACTTTTCACCCACAAACTCATGGGTAGACAGAGGAGGTGAATTAGAAACTATCAACACTTTTGTGGACAATTGTTAAGAAAAATCTCAAAAATTTTGAGGAGTGTCTACCTCATATGTTTTTCTCTTAAAATATAGCCAAACATTCTACAACTCAATTTTCACCTTTTGAAATTATTTATGGATTTAATCCTCCTTCCCCTGTTGATCTAGTTCCTTACTCTTTTCAAGAAGCAAATGATATAGATGGGAAAAGGCATGCATAATTCATCAGGAGACTCCATGAAAATGCAAGGAAAATATTGAGTTAATGACCCAGAAGTATGTTGATCATACAAACAAGGTTGTAAAGAAAGTGTTATTTGTTCCCTGTGACTTAGTATGGATTCACATATGAAAGTAATGATTTCCTGATAAACAGAATTCAAAACCTGTGCCATGAGAAGATAGACCACTCTGAGTTCTCAAAAATATTAATATAATTCTTACAATATAGATTTTTCAAGTAAGTATGGTGAAAGTGATACTTTCAATGTTTCTAATCTTTCTCCTTTTTGGGTTTGAATGATGAAGAGTTGAGGATAACTATTTTTCAAGAGGGGATGATGATAACCATGCTAAGGAAGATAATTTTATTCCATTAGTGGAGGAGTTTTAGTTACATAGCCAATGACATTTGGATGGATTATTATGTTTTAAGAGAAATTAGGATCTCGTCTTGTGAAACTAAAGTCCCAATACATGTCCCCTTTCGTGGAGGGAGATAATGAGCCCATTAGATCATTTATTCAATCCCAAATGTGACTTATAAATTCCATGGAATATGGGGCCATGAATTTGGAATCCCACTCACTATAGAGAGTCTCCAAAGTCAAGGTTAGAGACAATAAGATCAAACTAAATGTTCTATGTAATCAAATTCCAGCCCTAATATTTTAGATATATGTGTTGCACACCCACAAAGTCAACATTGGTGTGATAATTTTGTGGAATTTATTCATTAGGTTTAATCTTCTTGACATTAAGGATACAAGTTAGTTTTAGTATTTATGACTTTAGGGTAGTATACCCTTGCCTGTTTTATCACACCTTGGCTATAAATAGCCACCCCAATGGTATTTGTAACACATTCAAGGTTATATTAGTGAAACTCTATGAGTTTATTATCTCTCCATTGTATGTGGAATAGTTCTCTATTCCCTTTATATTGTGTATTCTTACCTTTTAAATCTATAAATTAGATTGGTGATCTAAGAACATGAAGCCCCCCAATTCATTCCTCATCCTAAGTGCCTCATTGTGTGGATTGGATTCACGCCATTTTAAGTGTTTGTCTAAATTGTAGGTCATACTTATTAGTTTATACTAACTATTTTATTCCATTGATCCCACACCTTATCCTTCATTCATCATCCTACACTGTGAAGATTGATCCACCACATGAATCTCCTATTAGTGTCCAACCTAGGAAGTGTGTGTAGGGTCTGGACAAGATGACAACACTTTGTTTGTGATATAGGCTATATGAGGTTCCAAGGAGAGAGTATGACCCCAGGTGTATATTGTATATGAATTATAGGGTAGGGTACCCCCCCCCCCCAATATTGATATGGTGAGATTGAGCAGGTTGGGGTGTCATTCCCTGCTAATATTGATATGGTAATCTTGAGCGAGATGGGGAACCATTCCCCCATGATATTGATATGGTGATCTGGAGAAAGGTGGGGTGCCATTCACCCATGATATTGATATTGATATTGATATAGTGTGTAGTAGTAGGTTAGGTCATCATCCCCCCCCCCCAAATATGGATATGGGGAGTTGGAGCATGGTGGGGCATCATTACCCTCTAATATTGATATGGTGAGCTAAAGTAGGGTGGGTATCCATTCCCCCCTGATGTGATATGTGATTCTAGGGTGGGGAACCATTTCCCATGATGGGATATGTCATTTATGGGTGGTTCATCATTCCCTCTTAATGTAATATATGATTCCAATGTGGGGTACCATTCCCCCTGATGAAATATGTGATTCCATGGTGGGACATCATTCCCCCTAATGTGATATGTGATTTATGGTTGGGGAATTTATACCACCCAAATATTTTTGTATTTAATATCTTTCAATAAAATACTATGTTTAATATCTTGTTTCACACCCAACACTGAACTAAAAAAATCGTGATAAAATTAATTAAGATGAAATTATAAATAGTAAATACAAGCATTATAATGTAACTGTTAATTTTGTGGGTATAAATATAGATAGGATAATTATTAAATATATATATATATATAGTCATTTTTTAATAACAATGTATTTATAAAATTAAATTAATGTAGTTAAACAATTAATAAGACCATTTTTTGCTAAGGATGTATTTTTTCTAAAATTGGAATTTTATACACTTTATTTAAGAGACTAAATATGTTATAGATAAAATATATATTTGATATGAATAATATATTAACACCAATATAATTATTAATTTATGTGAAATAAAAATAATAATAGTAAATATTTTAAAATTTTATTTTCTTATGAAAATAGTTTTCATTATTTTTTTATGTTTTTATTTAAAAGTTAAATACTCAAATTTAAGAATTTTAATTTTATAAATTAAAATTTATTTTTTAAATTAATCAGGTCAAAAATTATCATAGGCTTAATTTTAGTGATTTTTCGGAAATAGTTGATTTTTAAGTGAATAGTGAAAAATACAATTTTTACTAATACCATAGAGTTTACGACAATATCATGATGTCAGTATGAATTAAAAACATATTAAAATTTTACTTGACCAAAAATTTAATTAATGAGTAAAATTATTGATTTAAAATACAAGTTTAGATTTACAAAACTCTTGTTTTACATCTTGAAAACTTAAGTAATCTTATATTCTTATAAAAAATATTTTCCATCTTTTTATTTTAATTAAGTCTTCTCAAGGTGAAATTTAGTTTTGGATTGCTTTGAAAGACACATAAAACTTATTTATACAATAATAAAACAATTAATTTCATTTAAATCAACAATATTGATCATTTTATCCTAAGAATTTTTTTTATGCTTAAAAGAACACTTTTTCTAAAAAAAATATACATTATGTACGTTGATATTAAAATTACTTTTTTTCACCCTTAAAAATTTTATTTGATAAAATGGATTTAAAATTTGGAATCATTGTGTTCAAATTATTTAATTAGTTCAATTTTATGTTTAAGCATAAAAAATAAATTACTTAGGTAAAAATTAGTTACCACGGTAAAAACTAAAAATTACCGAAACAAACTCGTTTATGATTCCATCATTATTAATCCTAACTAAAACTCTTATGGAATGAAATTAGAACGATATAAATAATTATAAAACATATATTAAAGTATATTGAATGATTTTTGAATGATTAACTTTCATTAAAGTAATGATTATCAATATCAGTAATACAAAGTGTCCATGAAACAATTAAAATTACGAACACCCAATGGTAAAAAAACCTATAACTGGATAACATTTTTATAATAATTAGTTATAAGTGAAGTATATAAAATTAATTATATATTAATAAGGTTATTAAATGAGTGATTATAATATTTATGTTTATTATAGAAGATTTTAGAGCATGTTTGACTAAACAGAAATATAATGTAAGGAGTTTCTCATATCAATTTTTTGTTCTTTGAGGTTTATGTCATATTCATCACTTAACTTATTTTGTGTGGTGTATATAATTACATTGTATTTACTTTTATCATAATTTAAATTATTATAAAATGGATTATAAATCCATATCAGGTACTATCTTTTAAGTACTTTTGGTTCAAGTGTTACCAAAGCATTGAGGGTTTCGTCGCCAATATCATTTTCAAATCAAGATTTATTTTGAATGATAATACCTATGAGGAATTTTTATGATATTTATCAATAAAATAAAAACCATTTTATTCTCCTATGTTTTTTATTTAGGTTTTACATGTCCTATCTCCATTTCATTTCCCTTATTAAACAATTTACCTAATGTGACACTTGTAAGTGAAACTGAACCCACATCTTCTTTATGATTGGGAATCTTCATCCTCTATATCCACAGTCATTTTATGAATTTCATTATCCATGATTTAATAATTAATTAAGTTAATTTTATACTATTTAAATTTCTCTAAAATAGTTTTAAATAATGTTCTGATGTTTTCTACATGTATTTTTTTGACAAAATCATCCTTTTTTAACGTTTTCTGTGTGAACACATTCCTTATCTGTTATGAGTTTTATTCATTATAAAGATTCCTTTTCAAGTTATAAAATGGTTTTATAAATAATTTTTATTATTAATTGTTTTAAAAACAAAAAAAAATATTTTATATTTTTTAAAATTAATTTTTTTTATTTTAAAAGGGAATTATTTATTTTAAAAAGGGGGTTTTTTCAAGGATCCATTATTAAAGATTTTTTTAAAAAGTAAAAGTCTTTAAATTTTTTTCACTTATCCTTTTTAAAACTTTGTGTATTTTTTAAGGATTTATTATTTAGATTCATTTCCAAATGATTATTTTTAAAATTATTTCTTTTTAATTTCTCAAAAATGATATTTTTTAAAGGGACGCATAACTACTTCTTTTTATGATAATGTTAAGAAATGTTTTCTAATGAATATTTTTAGTTTTTCTTACATTTTCACCTTTAAATCTAAAATATTTTTCTCCTATGGAGTTATTTTTTATAAATAACCTTCTAAATTTCTATATGAAATACTTATTAAATGTGATTTAATTTTTAGTATCTATATCGACCCTAGCCTTTTACACATAACATTACATGATTTTATGCATAATTAAACATTAGAGTACTAGCCAATGATCATTAAGTCTAGTGTCCTTGAAGACCAGGTACATATATCTAAAAACATGGGACAAAAAAACTTCTTTATTTAATATCCATAAAGATATCCTAACTTCCATTGAGTCCTTACATCTGCATAGGGTTCCTTGGGGATCACAGCAACAAAGGGATGAGCTAAAATCCTAGTAAGGTAAAAACATAGTAATAAAACTTTAACACATGGGTTAGAAGGCATGGCATAATGAAAAAAATAAAAGTCATGGAACACATGGAATCATAACACATAAACATGGGATAATATAAACATGAATTCATAGTAATGTGGTAGCAACATAAAACATGACTTTAGCAAAAGTCAAGGATAATCCCCAAGACTGTTTCACATGGTAGCACAAGACAAGGCTAAGCACCAAGACCATATCACATGGTAACGCAAGCTAAGTCTAATCGCCAAGACCGTCGCACATAACGTATCATGAGACTCAACTTTACCCAATGCATTAGAGCGCTATATGGGCACACCAATATTAACTTATCATGAATACTTTTTCCACAGAAGGAATCATACAAAATCAATCGTACCTAAACAGAAGGGTTACCCCTGAAAAGAATTGGGTACCACAATCATGACATAAATCATAACAAATGTTCGTATCATAAAAGTTTCCATGAAAGAAAGAAAGTAAAATATTCAAGGAAATTCATAAGTGAGAATAGGAATTTATCATGGTAATTGATGTCAAGTATAAGTGAAGACATGTAAGAAAAGTATTTAAGAAATTTTATCTTATTTTATAAAGACAATGGTAGATTAAAACATTAGATATAGTTCCCTTGAAATCAATTAATAATTCAGGAAGTTCCCTCAAAACAAGTTTTCTTATCGGAAAGTATTGAGGAGGTAATCACTTAAAAACATGTATATCTCCGAAAGAGAATGATGAAAGTTTATTGATAAATGAATTTGGTAAATTTAAACAGAATTTATAATATTCACATAAAAAGATAATATAACTTCACTTTGGTAAAAGGAAGATAAGTCAACCTGAAGGAACAAAGGAGGTTCGGGTAGAATCCCTTACGGATCATCGGTATGGTATCGGGTGTGGTTAAGAGGGATTAATGGGAGATAAAGGGGTTTATCATCACTTTTAAATCATGAGGGAAGTATGGGGGAGGTTCTAAATCATACCCCATCATTAGGTATTACACAAAAAAGGGCATAACATAGAGGACATTCTTTAATAAAAGTGAAATAGAAAGGATCCCTTACCTTAAGTCTGATGGTGTTCTCCACTTGATATTAATGACCTGAATAGTCAAATTAGGTTAATTAATTAATAATTCTAGAACATATTCTATATATAAAAGATTTATTATAACCTTTTTAAGTTCATTAATGACCTTTTTGATAGGTTAAGTGGTTCAATTTCATTGTTCGTGTTCGTTTGTTTTCTTGGTGTTTACAATCAGTTTACTTATTTTCATGAATGGAGAATCATGTAAAATGGAGATGGTAGTACATAATTGGAGTTATATTTTAATATTTAACATATATAAGTTTACATGGATGAAAATTTAATTTGGATATTTGGAGTGAAGTTTAATCATTATATAAAAAATTAATTATAAACACTTGGATTAATTTGGTGATTTTTCTCATAATTAACTTGTTTTGTATTATTATTTTACATTATTTGTGAAAAAGGATTCCAGAACATCAAAAAAGATAAAATAAATATATTATGATCTGTTTCAACCATTAAAATGGTTTCATTACAAATCTATAATATGGTAATGCAAATTGAATACTCATCGTCCTTGAATGTGATAAATCAACACATCTTGGACGATATTTTCATTTATAGAAAAAAAAAGGGAGAGAGATTGTGATAAACTATCCCTTTAGCTTAATATAATTAAATTAAATTTATTTTACTGGAGTTATAATACCATTTGGGTGAAGGGAGGTGAGGAAACAAATAAGAAAAGAAAATAACTTGAAAGAAAATAAAAGAATCAAAAAGAGGAATTTTTCTCTTGAGTTTATCTCCTTTGAGAGTCTCTTAAGAGGAGAGGATTTGGTCTTTTGAGGATACCAAGGGCTTTTGGACATGGGGAATGATATTGGGGAGTGATTTGGTCATAACTTAGGCAAGTCACAAGGCTTGAGAGAAGTGAATAGAAGAGGGTATTGTGGGTGGTTTTTATAGTGGAGGGGAGGAGGGTTTTCTTAATATTTAATTCCTTGGTTTATTAATTTCCCTCAAGACCAGAAATAGTGATGATTCCAAGACCAAAAATAGTAATATTTTCATGTGAGTTAGATATTTGGTTTCTTAAAACACATATGGTGTCAAGAATAGTGTATCTAAATTATAATGTATTTATATGGTAAATTAATGTATTTTACTATTCACCAAAAAATCAAGTATTTCAGAAAAATCCAAAAAATTCACCCTAACCATTTTAAGATGTGTAGAATCCAAAAATGAACTCCATTTTTCAAAAATAATTTTATAAATATGATTAATTTAATTTTTAATTAAAATCATAATTTACTTGAAAAATACGAATTTTAAAACTATAACTGATTTTATAATGTTTTCAAAAATTACATAAGGTCTTTTAAAATTATGTTAAAACCAAAAGACATAAAATTGTTAATTTATGAACACCTTTTAGTAAAATAAATTTTATATTAAATTAATTAAATAATTGTAACTATTTATGACTTACAAAAATACCAATACTTTTACTATGTCATATTATCAGTTATAAGATGCCTAAATTTTATTTATTCATTCATGGGTGAGGTTACTATTTTTTTGGACAATTTACTATTCATAGAGGTCATATTACTATTCATAAGGGTATTTTACTATTCATAAGGGTAGGTTATTATTCACAAAAAAATTAATTTTTTTCCATTAGACTCTAAACATCTTACTGATCGCAACTGTGTATGTTAGATTTTTGAAATTCAAAACATAGGAGTGTCAAAATTATGTTTAAAGGTCACGTAGTACTTAGTAGTTCTTTGTGTTGTGATTTCATGTGATTATATGACATTATAAGAAGGTAATTTCTATTGATAAAACATTAGGTCATTACATTATTCCCCCCTTATGAAATTTCACCCTTGAAATTTCATTTTACATTCTAAGCCAAAAACATGTGTAGGTAGTTTTTCTTCATTGCCTCCTCCAGTTCCCATTTGCCTCTTCGTACTTATGGTTATACCGTAGTAATTTGATCCAGTGAGTAGTCTCATTACATAGAACTTTATCTCTATGATCCAAGATCTTCACTGGCTTCTCCTCATAAGAAATATCATCCTCCGACTATACCACCTCTGAAGAGAGTACATGTGAAGGATCTGGTATGTACTTTCTTAACAGGGATACATGAATGACATCGTGTACTTTTGACATGGTAGGTGGAAGTGCCAGTAAATAGTCCACAGCTCCAACTCAATCAATGATCTCAAAGGGGATGATGTACCTGGGACTTAACTTTCCTTTCTTCCCAAATCTTATGACCCTCTTCCATGGAGATATGTGGAGAAATACCATGTCTCCAACTTTGAACTCAATATCTCATCGATGATTATATTCATAACTCTTTTGTCGACTTTGGGTTACCTCAATGTGATACTGAATGGTTTTCAACTTATTCACCATTTCTTTGACCATTTTAGGTCCTAGAAGCTTACGCTCACTGACTTCATCCCAACACACCGGTGTTCTTCACCTTTTCCTATAAAGGGATTCATATGGTTCCATTCGGATGCTCGAGTGGAAATTATTTTTGTAGGAGAATTCAAACAGTGGAATATGTTGGTACCATCCTCCTTTTAAGTACATAGAAAATTCTCTCAACATATCCTCTAGTGTCTGAATAGTTCCCTTAGATTGGCCATTAGTTTGAGGATGATAGGTCGTATTGAAGTTCAGTTCAGTGCTTAGAGCATGTTGGATAATTTTCTATAACTTCAAGGTGAATCTCGAATATCGATCAGATACAATAGATAGTGGTACTCCATATAGCCTTACCACCTCTTTGATATATATCTGTGCAAGTTTATCCAATGATAAGTCCTCTCGAATCATGATAAAGTGATTTTTCTTTATAAGACATTTCACAATGACCCATATAGAACTGTTTCCTCTGGATGTCCTTGGAAGTCCAGTGACAAAGTCCATGGTGATGTTATCCCACCTCCATGTTAGTATGGGTAGTGGTTTCATCATCCCCTTAGACTTCTGTCTTTCATCCTTCACTTGTTGAAATACCAGGCACTTTAATTTATACTTATCAATCTCCTTCTTCATATTGTCCCACCAAAAGTTCTCTCAGAGATCTCGATACATCTTTGTTCTCCCTAGGTGAATAGATAAGGTTGAGCTATGCGAATCATTAAAAAGATCCTTATTTATCTATGGATCGGATGGTACACCTAATCATGACCCAAACCTTATGACTCCATCCTTTTCAATCTTAAACTTAGAGGATTTCCCATTTTTGATAGCTTCCACCCTTTTCAGAATTTCCACATCTTTTCTTTAAGCATCCTATATTTTCTCTATGAGGGATGGTTGAGAAATCATTTGAGAAAGTATTGATGGTGTTCCTCCCTTAATTATTCTCATGTCCATCCTCTAGAAATCTAAGAAGATTGGATCCTTTTAAATTCTCATTATTGATAAATATTCAGGATCCTTTCTACTTAGAGAATATGTCACCTTATTTGCCTATCTGGGATGATAGTGAATTGAGCAGTCATAATCCTTGATGAGATCTATCCATATTCATTGGCACATATTAATCTATTTTTGTGTGAATATATATTTGAGACTCTTGTGGTCAGTATATATCTCACACTTCTCCCTATAGAGATAATTCAGCCATATTTTTAACTCAAATATCACTACTGCCAACTCCAGATCATGTGTGGGGTAGTTTTTCTTGTGGATTCTTAGCTTCCTTGAGGTGTAGGATATCACTTTATCAATTTTCATCAGCACACATCCTAATACCATATTTAAATAATCACTATACACCATAAAGATTTCTCCACCTGTTGGGAGTGTGAGTATTGGTGTAGTGATTTGCCTCTTTTTCAACTCCTTGAAACAGTCTTCACATTCCTGAGTCTAGAAAAACTTTACTCCATTCTATGTTAGCTTGGTCATTGGGTTTGAAAATCATTAAAAATTATTCACAAATCATCGATAATACCTGGATAAACCGAGAAAGATATGGATCTATGTTACATATGTTGTCATGGGCCACTCTTCAATCACCTTTGTCTTGGAAGGGTCTACAGGTATCCCTTTGCTGGTGATAACATGCCCCAAGAATGATACTTCCTCCATCTAGAACTCACATTTACTGTACTTTTCATATAGCTTCTCCCTTCGGAAATTCTTTAACACAATATTCAAATGCTCCTCGTGTTCCTCTTTACTCTTGGAGTATATCAGGATATCATCAATAAATACTACCAAAAATTGGTCGAGGTAATATCTAAATAATATATTCATTAAATCCATGAAAATTGTTGGAGAATTAGTGAGTCCAAAGGGAATAATTATGAACTCATAGTGTCCATACCTTGTTTGAAAGTCAGTCTTGGGAATATCTTCCTTCCTCACCTTTAATTGGTGATATCCCGACTGAAGGTCCACCTTAGATAAATAACTGGCCCCACGAAGATGATCGAATAAGTCATCTATCCAATGTATGGGATACTTGTTCTTTATTGTGATTTTATTGATCTTTTTATAATCAATGTAGAGGCTCATTGATTCATCCTTCTTCTTGATAAATAGGACTGGCACACCCCACAGTGAAGCACTTGGGCATATAAAACCCTTCTCTAGATTCTCATGTAACTAATTCTTCAGATCTTCTAGCTCTACGATGTCCATTCTATAAGGTATCTTTGATATAAGTAGAGATCCAGAAATAAGTTCAATTGAGAACTCAACCTCTCGGTCAGGAGGAAGACCAGGCAACTCTTCATGGAATACATCAGTGTAATCCCTCATGATGGGCATGTCTTCAAGCGAGATTATCTCCTTTGTCTCAATCATTTGATCTAGAAATACTTGCTTATAAGGAATTAATATCCACACTTGAGATAATGATTCTAAATGAGATTCATCTTCCTCCTTACACTTATAAATAATTGTAGGATTCTTCGGGATGTGAAGAGTGATCTCTGTTTCTCGGCAGTTGATGTTGGCTTTGTATAAAGATAGTCAATCCATGCCCAAGATAGAATTGAACTTCACTAAAATAAGTATGAAAAGATTTTCTGGTAGGTTCAGTCCACAAATGTTAACCTGGGAGGAGTTATAAACCATGGATTCAATAATTTTCCCATTCTTTGTTCTCATAGATAACTTTTCCTCCAAATTTTGAGGTGGTGTTTGGATAGTTCTACTAAACTTGCAAGATATGAAAGAATGCGTAGAACCAAAATCAAATAGTATGTTCTCTATTCTAGAATGAATAACTAGTGTAACTATCAATACATCATTGTCCAACTCCACCTCAGTAGTAGTGATATCATAATCCCTTCCTTGTTTCCTTAGAGGTTGTTGTTGATTTCCTATGACAACCCTCGGTTTAGGGCAATTGTTTGCATAATGCCCATGCTGCTTGTAGTTGTAGCACTGTACTATAGGGTGAGTTTTGATCTGAATCTTCCTTTCTTCTTACACATTAGTGGGATTCTTCATATCCATTTGTAATTTTTTATCCATATGTCCCAACTTTCCACATTTAAATCAATTCCTGGTTCCTTTTAGACAATTCCCAAGATACTTCTTCCCACAATTTTTACACGTGGGATGATCAAGATTATTCCCATCATATAATTTATTTGTGGGACCTCCCACATGAGATTCCATTTTCCTCTTCTTATCGTTGGGCCCACAATATCACTGAGAGTCTCCGATATCCATTTCAACCTTGAGGGCACAACAAAAAATCTCCTCATAGCTTTCGAAGTCTCGAATCACCGAAACTTTTTGTAGACTCAAATTTAGTCCTCTAAAGAGGTGATCCACCTTTATTTCAGTGTACATGACAAATCTAGAGGTGTACCTTTAAATCCTTGTAAATTTTCCTTCATACTCCCCTATGGAATCATCTTCCTTCTACTTGAGTTTGAGGAACTCTCTTTTCATTTTAAGACAGAGGGTTCGGTGAAAATATTTATTGAAAAATATTCTCTTGAATTCCTCCCAATCCATGGATTCAATTTCCTCCTAGGGATTCGTATTCTTGATCAGTTTCCACCACTGATCAGCTTCCCCATCAAAATAATAGACTACCAGTATGACTTTCTCTTCTTTTGAGCAATGGAGGATAGAGAATATATGTTCAATAGATTTAATCCATTGTTCTGTGAGGAGGGGATCAGAAGATCCACTAAACATGGGAGGCCTTTTCTGTATGAAGGATTCAATGGAAACTTGCTCTTTCCTTAAAGAAGTAGGGTGTTCCACATGATTCAAGTTATTATTTATAACTTGATCCAGCTGATCAAGTACTGTCATAAAGTTTTTATCACTTGTTCCCATCATATCTGGCATCTCGTTAGGGAAATAATCACATTTCCTATCATATTGATTATTGGAACGTTTTATTCTATTTCCCGCTATTAACTATGAAAAATAACATACAATTAGAGGTCTTGAATACTTAGCTACTGAGCATAAAAAGGAAACTTTAAACATAAAATGATAAACTTGTAAAGGATAAGTATATCCTAACTTGTGATTCCCTATGTTTTAATCTAGGTTATCCTTGATATATTTCTTAACATATATTATAATGGGATTTTTTTTATTCCCTTAATAATGGTGTGTACCAAGCTCATGAATTTACCAAAGCATATCCCCCAGGAGTGTCAAAACAAGAGTGCAGTAAGGCATGTTTTCATGCACCAGTTCCCATTCAAGTCTAGCTCAAAGTGGTGTTTTGTGTTTTAGCCCTAGATACATATGTGATAGAGCCACCTCAACCTATTTGTATCCATACAGGGATGTATTTTATTGATAAACCACTAACTCTATACTTACCAAAACTTAGGGGTGTTCTCTTATACTTATTCTCATCCTTAAGGTTCTTACTAAAGTGTTCTATTCCTAATATCTAAAAATAGCTAGACCATCCTCTGATACCAATTATAGTGACCCTAGATTTTTACACATAACATTACATGATTTTTTTCATAATTAAACATCATAGTGAAAGCCAAGGATTGTAAAGTCTAGTGTCTTTGAATACCAGGTACATAAATATTAAAACATGGGATAAAAAACTTCTTTATTTAATCTCCATAAAGAGCTCCTAACTTTATTTGATCCCATACATTTTCATAGGGTACCTTGAGGATCACATGAACAAATGGATGATCTAAAATCCCGATAAGATAAAAAAACATAGTAATAAAACTTTAACATGTGGGTTAGAAGGCATGGAATAATGAAAAAAATAAAAGGCATGGAACCCATGGAATCATAACACATAAACATGGGATCATATAAACATGAATTCATAGTAATGTGGAATAAACGTAAAACATGACTTTAGCATGAGTCAAGGCTAACCTCCAAGACCATTGAACATGGTAGCACAATCCAAGGCTAACCTCCAAGACTATCGCACATAGTAGCACAAGCCAAGGCTAACCACCAAGACCGTCTCACATAACATCTCATGCGACTCAAATTTACCCAATGAATTGGAGTGATATCAGGGTTCACCCATCTTAACTTATCATTAATATGTTTTCCACATAAATAATCATACATAAACATAAGGGTTACCCATGGAAAGAATTGGGTACCACAATCATGACATAAAGCATAACAAATGGGCATATCATAAAAGTGTCCATGAAAGAAAGAAACTAAAACATACATGGGAATTAGTAAGGGAGAATAGGCATGTATCATGGTAAGTTATGTTAAGTATAAGTTAAAACATGTAAGAAAATTATTTAAGAAATTTTAGCATTAAAATATATTTGTGTGGTTTTAAGGAAAATACAATAGAGCCTTTAAAAATAAAAAAGGGAAAAAAACCTTTATATAAAACCAGAAGTGAACCAAGAAGGTTTTCATAATAAAAATACTGATTTTATAAATATAATGGTGGCTTAAAACAAAATATATAGTTCCCTTGAAATCGGCTAAGAATTCGGGAAGTTCCCTCAAAACAGGTTTACTTATCGAGAAGTATTGAGGAGGGAACCACTTAAAAAGGTGTATATTCCCAAAAGAAAATGATTAAAGATTCTTGATAAATGAATTTTATACATGAAAATATAATTTATAAGATTAACATAAAAATATAAGATAACTTAATTTTGGTAAAATGAAGATAAGATAACATGAAGGAACAAAGGAGGTTCAGGTAGAATCCCTTACAGGTCATCGGCAAGGTATTGGGTGTGCTTAAGTGGGATTAATGAGAGAGAAGGGGGTTTTATCATAACTTTTACATCATGATGAAAGTATTTTTTAGGTGTGAAACCATACCCCATCATTAGGTAATACACAAAAAGGTTATAATATAGAGGATATTCTTGAATAAAAGTGAAATAGAGAGGATTCATTACCTTAAGTCTGATGGTATTATCCACTTGATATTAATGACCTGAATAATCAAATTAGGTTAATTAATTAATAATTAAAGAACCCCTTATATATTTAAAATATTTATTATAACCTTTTTAAGTTCAATCATGACCTTTTTTTGGGTTAAGTGGTCCAATTTCATTGTTCGAGTTCGTTTGTTTTCTTGGTCTTTGCGATCAGTTTACTTATTTTCATGAATGGATAATCATGTAAAATGGGGATGGTTGTCCATAATTGGAGTTATATTTCATTATTTAATATTCATAAGGTTACATGGTTGTAAATTTAATTTTTTTACTTGGAGTGAAGTTGAATCATTATATAAAACATTAATGATAAACACTTGGATTAATTTGGCTATTTTGCTCATAATTAACTTGTTTCGTGTTATTATTTTACATTATGTGTAAAAAAAGGATTATAGAACATAACATAAGATAAAATAAATATATTAGGATCTGGTTCAACCATTAAAATGGTTTCATAACCAGTATAGAATATGGTAATGCAAATTGAAAACTCGTCGTCCTTGAATGTGGTAAATCAACACATCTCAGATGGTATTTTCATTTATAAGAAAAAAGGAGGGGGCATAGAGATTATGATAAACTATCCCATTAGAATAATATAATTCCAGTACATATATTTTACTGGATTTATCATACCATTTGGGTGAATGGAGTTGAGGAAAGAAATGATAAAATAAAAGAACTTGAAAGAAAATAAAAGAATCAGAAAGAGGAATTTACCTCTTTAGTTTATCTCCTTTGAGATCCTCTTAAGGGGATAGAATTTGGTCTTTTGAGGAGACCAAGGGCTGTTGGGAGTGGGGGAGGATCTTGGGGAGTTATTTGGGTAGAAATTAGGCAACACACAAGGCTTTAGAAGAGTGAATAGAAGAGGGGAGTGTGGGTGGTTTTTATAGTGGAGGGGAGGAGGGTTTTCTTAATATTTAATTCCTTAGTTTATTAATTTACCTCAAGACTAGAAATAGAGATGATTACAAAACCAAAAATAGTAATATGTTCATTTTATTTTGAGATTTTGTATCTTAAAACACTTATCATGTCAGTAATAGTGGATATAAATTATAATGTATTTATACAGTAAATTAATGTATTTTACTATTCACTAAAAATTTAAGTATTTCAAAAAAATTAAAAAAATTCACCCTAACCATTTTTATATATTTAGAATCCAAAAATGAACTCTATTTTTCAAAAATAATTTTCTAAATATTATTAATTTAATTTTTAATTAAAATCATAATTTACTTGAAAAATACGGATTTTAAAACTATAACTGATTTTATAATGTTTTCAAAAATTACATAAGGTATTATAAAATTATCTTAAAACCAGAAGACATAAAATTGTTAATTTATGAACACATTTTAGGAAAATTTATTTTCTTTTAAATTAATTAATTAATTGTAATTATTTTTGACTTACAAAAATATCAATACTTTTACTATGGTCATATTATCACTTATAAGATGCCTAAATTTTATTTCTACATTCATGGATGAGGTTACTATTTTTTTTTGATGATTTATTATTCATAAGGGTCATAATAATATTCATAAGGGTATGTTACTATTCATAGGGGTAGGTTACTATTCACCAAAAAAAATTAAGTTTGTTTCATTAGACTCTAAACATCTTACTGATTGCAACCGTGCATGTCAGATTTTTGAAATTGAAAACATAGGAGTGTCAAAATTATGTTTAAAGGTCACGTAGTACTTAGTAGTTATTTGTGTTGTGATTTCATGTGATTATATGACATTATAAGAAGGGAATTTTCATTGATAAAATATTGGGTTGTTACAGTATCAATCAGTTTACTTTTGATATCATGTTATGTGATACCATTTTGAAATGGTATGAAACCCATTTTCTTTCCTTGGGTTTTCAGGATATGATGAATGGTTGATATATTATGGCACACATATGTATGGATTATGATGAGTGGGGTCCATATCACCATCCAACGTATCAGTCAAAGTTTTATATCTCATGAGCTCAAAGAGGGTGCATGATTTGTTATCCTAATCCCAAGATAGTACAAGGGTTGTTAGCCCAAGCCCAAGAGGGTACACAGGTTATTACCCAAACCCAAGAGGGTATATGGGTTGTTAGATAAATCCAAAGAGGGTACATTGATTTTTATCTGAAGTCCACTACGTTATGGGAATCAGGTAGTGATTCCTGCTCCACCATGTTTTAGGAAACGGGTAGTGATTCTTGCTCCATTATTTTATGATTTCCACACTTATTTTTATGCCACATTCATATGTTTTGTATCATAATTGTGTCATGTTAACTTATATTTTTGGTAAAAAAATCCCTCAAGGTATCATTGAAGAATTTTTGAGGTGATTGTGTTTGTTTACAAAGCGGGACTTCATGTTGTGTTTGTTGACAAAGCGAGCCTTCATGTTCAGTTTGTTGACAAAGGGGGTTTTCATAGAGAGTTATTGAGTTTAAGAGTTTTTGTTTAAAATTAATGTTGAAAAAAGTACCATGATAAAGGAATGGACAATCTGGAGGTGGTACAAAAAGAATAGATATAAGGTGGTATCGTTTTCTATTATTTGCCAAATTTTTGGGCCTCAAAATTGGAAAATTGAGAAAAGTGTTTTTGGAAAAGGGACTTGTGTGCCAGTATCTTGGAGGCTTGAAAAGTTATGCGCCATGTGTTTTTCAAGATCAGAACATCAAAATATGGAAAATCAAAGAGGGGTGTGCAAGTTTACTAGGGCGACAGAGGCTAGGGCGGCTGGACTTGTCCGCCCGAGGAAAGTTGCATGCCAGGAACTCAGGGTCTTCAAAATTCCTATAAATAGATAGATACTCTTCCTCATTTTGGATGAAGCTCAACACTTAGAGAAAATTTGATCTCTAGTTACGCAAGTGGTTTGGGAGAGAAAGTATAAAGTTATTCATAAGTTGTGCTCCAATTTATAGTTGTGTGCCAATATTGGTTTGGGTGTAAAAGGGTGTGAGTCTCCCAAGTTTTGAGTTATAGAAGGGAGTTTCGCACAAGTGTTTATGTGGCATTTGTGTGCCAAGCTTAAAGAAGTGTGCTGGTCTTCTTAGGGTTGCACGAAAGTTGGAAGATTTTCTAGTACACCTATGGTAAAGTTGTATTCATCAGTGAATGAAAGTGGGAAATCAATAGAGAATCAACATACAGTGGAGGATTCATTCATTAGAGAAAATTAAGGGACCTACAAGTCTATAAACTATGAATGGGTCTTCTGAAGATGCAGTGAGCACACTTTAGTTGATAGAGTAGTGAGCTTTCAAATTTTGATTGGTTCTAAACCATGAGGGACAATTATTCTGATTCAAACTTTGTAAACAGTATTGCGCTTATAGTTTATTTGGTACATTGGAACATTGCTAAAGTATGCTCCTTGGACGTAACCCAGTGAAGGTGAACCAAGTAAAATTGATGTGTCTCGTGCATGTTTTAATTTCTGTCCATACTGTGCTATGGGAAAGATAGATATGAGAGTTTTTTTTAATAGTGAAACAAGATCATAAGGGGAAGTTGTTTTAAAATTTCATACCTTGATTCACCCCCCTCTCAGGGTATTCAACCTGGTGGTTCTAATAAGTTGTATAAGATGAAAAGATCGATATCAGTGTTTATCTCTCAATGGAGGTCACCAATCATAAAGGGATTCCAATATTCAATTGGAAAAACTTTCAATTGTGTAATAATCGGATGCAACACTACTTCTCATCTTTGGGAATGGATGTGTTTAAAGCAGTGATGCATGGTATCTCAGCCGACATAAATAGTGGTGCATTATCAATGGCTGAAAGAAGGGAACTAGATGTTGACATTAAGGTAATCAGTGCTTTAGGGGGATCCCGATCCAATGTTATATATATGAAGGTGATGTCATGAAAAACAACACATGTTATGTGGGAAAAGCTATTAAATATATATGAAGGAGATACAAAGGTCAGAGAGGAAAAGCTACAAGTTCTATGGAACAAGTATGAAAATATGAGAATGAACCTGAATGAGTCTGTTGATGCATTATTTAACAGGGTAAATATTTTTGTGGAAGAAATGCAAGCTCTTGGAGAAGTTATTGAAGACATAAAGATTGTTAAGTTCATCTTGAGGAAACTTCCACCTCAGTTCAATCTGAAAGTTTTAGTTTTGGAAGATAAATACCCAAAAGAGCTCACGTTGGATAACCTGTGGAGTACCCTTGTTGCATATGAAATGAGAAATTATGATAATTATGTTGCGGAAAATAAGAAATCTAAAGAGGTGGAATTCAAGGCCATAAAGAAGCTCACCACTGAATATTCTTAGGAAGATGAAGAGATAGACGAGGTGATATCATTCCTTTCCTCAAACCTACAAAGAGGAAAAGGAAAGTTCAAAGGTAAAATTCCACTAGCATGTTCTCGATGTGGAAAGGTTGGACATCTTGAGAAAAGGTTACCCAAGAAGTTCCAAGAAGATGATGAGGATGAAGTTGAAATTCCCAAGAATAAGTCTTTATCCTATTTGAAAGGAAAGAAACAGTTCAAGATAAATTTCTTTAAGAAAAATAATATTCTTTCACAAGAATGTGACAGTTCAGATGAGTCTAAGGTTGAGGAGGTTGAAGAGATAAATAACTGCAATGATCCTGGAGAAAATTCTATGGTGGAAGTTGTCCGTAGTTCTCAGAAAATGGAAGAAATTGATGTTGATGAAGAAGAATAAGTTGAATTAAGAGTTGATATGGAATCTAAATTAGAATAAGCTCTTGAGTAGATAGATGTTTGGAGAGAGAAAATGAAGAAATCAAAAAAAGTAGTACATGATGTCAAACTCTATATGCAACAGTAGGAAGAATAGAAATCTGATTTGAAAAAGGAAATTGAAAATCTTAAGTCTTCTAGAACAGAGAGCTCATAAAAGGTTGATGAACATAAACTAAAGGTTGAAGAATAGAAAAGGGAGATATATGGCTTGAATAACACAGTGAAAAATCAAAGCAATCATATCAAATAACTTGAAGAAGAATTTTTCGGTCTATGATGAAAAGTAAAGGATCAAGAAAAACTCTTGAATCCTAGTACGATGCCAGCAAATAAGATCACTCAGAATACCGAAAATTTAGAAGTGAATAATAGGGTTCCAATAGAAAATAAGCAACAATTATGTTCAGATGGTAAGGTTTATGTGGGTCTTGACCAAAAACAAAAAAAAATGTGAAAGTTGAAGTCAGACCACAAGCACCTGTTTTGAGATTGAAGGTTGATTTGGGTATAAAGAAGAATCAGAATATTCAGAGATACCAAGGTATAACTAGCAGTGAAAAAGTAACACGCAGGAATGCACCCTAATCAGGTGTTATTGCTGTGAAAATATGGGACATTCACAGTATGTGTGTTCTATAGCCAAGAGATATCTAATGGTTCAAGAACAATAGTGGCAACCAAACAGATAATGGTACTGTAGAACATCTTTTGAGGGATATTGTTTTTGGTGAGGAGGATTTGGGAACATGGATATATATTGTACATTAAGCATGTAGAGGAATGTTCCAAGGAAGAATCAAAGTAGTCGCAAGCAGTAAATCAATAAACTAATAGGTGATTTAAAAATGAAAAATTGATTTTCAGATCTATAGGATGAAGTTGGTCCATCACGCTCTGAGGAAGGTCAAGTTTTCTAATCTACACCAAGTGTGAATTCAAAAACATGGATCAAAAAGAAAAGAGTAGAGAAGGAAGTGGTTGTGAAAATTTCCCTTAAATAATTAGATCATTCAAGTGTATGGATCCTTGACAGTGGTTACACATCCCACATGACAGTTAATGAGGATTTTGTTATAGGAATAAAATATTACAAATAATGTATTTTCAAGTTTGGAAACGATGAAGGCCTAAAGATAATTGGCTCAGGATAGGCCAGGTTTAGAGACAACGAAATGAGACATGTTGATGCCTTGGTATTAGAAGGTCTCAGTCACAATTTTCTTAACGTTATCCAACAATGTGACCTAGGGAATTATATATGGTTTACTAAGAAGATGTGTATCATAAAATGAAAATATGGTGAAGTGGTTCTATATGAAAAAATAACAAAGGTAAATATCTACCTCGTAAGCATAGAAGAAGATATATTCTTTTTTTCTAGAGAGGAAGAAAACAAGTTTTGGAATAAATGGTTGGGTCATCTATGCCAACCATACCTAGAAGATCATGTGAAGTGTGATGTAGATAGAGAAATGTCTAAGTTATCATGTTATCGTACACATACATGTGATTCTTTTCAATAATGTAAGATCATTATAACTACATACAAAGCAAAGGAAAAGAAGTCAACAATAGTGCTTGAATTAGTGTATGCTGATGTCTGTGGACCTATCTCACCAAGAGACATTGACGGGAAGAGGTACTATGTTCTTTTCATTGATGACTATATCAAAATGGCATGGGTATTTTTTATTTTCCATAAGTATGATGTGTTCAGTTTCATAAATCAGCATCATAAGAAATCTGAAAGGATGCTTGGATAGAAAAATATGAAATTTCTTACTGATAATGGTACAAAATTCACAAATAGTCAAATGGAATACTATCTCGAGAAACATGGGATAAGGTATCAAGTTTATTCAGTGAAAACTCCCCAATATAATGAAGTGGTTTAAAGTAGAAATTGGATCATCAACAACATGGCCAGAACAATGCTCATTGAAAAAGACCTACCAGAGAAATTTTGGAAGGAATTAGTGTTGACATCGGTCTACATTTATAATAGGTATATATTGTGTTTGAAGGAAGTAAAAACTTCATACGATATGTGGTATGGAAATAATCCAATGTTAAAATACTTTTTCATATTTGGAAGTAAGTTCTTTATCCTCAAAAAAGAAAAACATGGGAAATTTGAGTCACGCGGAGATGAGGGGATATTCCTTGGCTACTTAGGAAAAAGCAAAGCATATAAATGATTTAATAAGAGGTTGGGAAAAGTAGTTGAGAGCAATTATGTCACTATAGTGGATAATGAAGATAATATTAAACAATATAGTGAACAATTTTCTAATAAAAGTGATAATGAGACAAGAAACACAAGGGGTTCATAAGCGGTAGATGCTAATTTAGAAGAAGATACTAATGATGAGCAGGAGGAAGTAAAATTTGTATCTTCACAAAAGCCAAAGAGTCGATCTGAAATTGACAACCAAAATATCATTGGTGATCAGATAGCACCTATCCAGACAAAAAGAATGAATCCATTATAGAAGACGTCTTTCTTATCTTAGGTAGAGATGAAATGTTTTTCTGATGCAGCTGAAGATGAAAACTGGGTTCAGGCTATGCATTAAGATCTTGATCAGATTGAGAAGAATCATACGTGGGAGATTGTTTCGAGGCTAACAGATAAGAATTTCATCAATAATAAATGGGTCTTCTGTAATAATATGAATGAATATGGCGCAGTTATTTGAAACAAAACATGACTGGTGTGCAAAGGGTACTCCTAGATAGAGGGTATCGATGTTTATGAGACATTTTCACATGTTGCAAAGCTGGAGACAATCAGGTTATTCTAGGCCATTGTAGTGAAATAGAAGTTCAAAGTGTTTCAAATGGACGTCAAATCTTTCTTTTTTAATGGAGTTCTAGAAGAAGAAGTTTATATTGAGCAATTAGATGGTATTATCATTCAAAAATATGAGAAAAAAAATTTGATTGAAGAAAGTGCTATATGGGCTGAAACAAGCACCAAGAGAATGGTATTCAATGCTTGATCAGTATTTGAAGAATCTTGGATTTCAGCATGGTGGAGTTGATTAAAATCTCTATTTCAACAATGAAAATAATCAAATAATGATGGTGTTGGTTTATGTCGATGACATAATATTTGGTGGATCAGATGAAGCTCAGTGCAGACAATTGTCTAAATTCATGAAAAGTGAGTTCAAAATGTTAATGATTGGTGAGCTGACATTTTTCCTTAGTTTATAGGTGACACAAGTAAGGAATGGAACTTTCATTTCTCAATCCAAATATTCCAAAGAGGTTTTGAGAAGATTTAGAATGGAAAGTTACAAGGAGATTAAGACTCTGGTTTCTATTTGGATGAATCATAAAAAGATGTTGATGGAAAGGCAGTTAATATCATAGAATACAGACAGATTATTGGAAACTTATTGTACTTGACAATGACAAGACCTGATATTGTTTTCACCACATACCAAGTAGCGTGATATCAAAGTAATCCCAAGGAAATACACATGCTTTTATTGAAAAGTATACTTTGGTATATCAAAGGAACTATGGATTTTGATTTGATGTATAATGACAAATCTCAACTGAATCTATTGGGATATACATATGCAGATTGAGCTGGTTTAGTGGATGATAGGAAATCAATGTCAGAGGTGCTTTCTATCTTAGTTTATTGTGTATTTCTTGGCTAATAAATAAGAAATATTTCATTTCATTGAGCACCGCAGAAGATTATTATATTGTGACCACTCAAGCATGCACACAATTATTGTGGATGAAGCAGTAGCTTGATGATATGGGAGTTGAAGTGAAGTCTCTGATTGGAATCCAGTGTGATAATTCAAGTGACATCAATCTTAGAAAAAAATCTAGTCTATCACTCAAGGACAGAGCACATTGAAATCAAATATCATTTTATCAAGGAGAAGGTGGAGAAAGAGCTTGTGAAGTTGGAGTATGTGCCTGCATAACTACAGGTTGAAGACATTCTGAAAAAGGCATTACCCAAGGAAGATTTTGAGAGGCATCAACTAGCTCTAGGAGTTCAGTCAACTCTCCGTACTTGAAAGAGTGTGGATGTGGTACCCCTCTCCCAGAGGTATGGTGTGTTTTTTATTAATGTGCTAATCTTTGTTCTTTCTAATGTTGCAGACCACAAAGATGAAATATCATGACAGGTGAGTTTCATGATAAAATAAGTTGTTTGATATCAGAAATTGGTGTTAGGAATTAAGTGATTCATTAACTTTTCATACTACTATTGTTTCTCATGCCGAGCATTTATTATGTAGGCTTAGAGTATGTTTTGAGTAAATCATTGATCACTATCTGAATCGAAAGAGGCGATTGGTGGTAGATGATGGAAGCAGATTTAATGTGGTATCAAATTATGAAAGTGTTGTCAAAAAACCCAAAGGGGGAGATTGTTGGGAAAAAACCCTCAAGGTATCATTGAAGCATTTTTGAGGTCATTGTGTTTGTTGAAAAACTGGGCCTCGATGTTCAGTTTTTTAAAAAAGGGAGTTTTCATAGATATTTTCCGAGTTCAAGAGTTGTTGTTGACAATTCATGTTGAAAAAAGGACCACAACAATGGAATGAACAATCTAGAAGTGGTACAAAAAGAACAGATATAAGGTGGCGTCGTTTTCCAGTGTTCGCCAAATTTTTGGGCCTCAAAATCGGAAAATGGAGAAAAGTGTTTTTGGTAAAGTGAATTTCAGTCCAATATCTTGGAGGCTTGAAAATTTATGCACCATATTTTTTTCAAGATCAGAACATAAAAATATGGAAAAGGGAAAATGGGTCTCCTGAGTTTTGGTTTGGGTGCACAATGTGACTAGGGAGACATAGGCTTGGGCGGTTGGACTTTCACACCCAAGGAAAGTTTTATGTTAGGTGCTCAGGGTCTTCAAAATGCTTATAAATATATGGTTGTCCCTCCTCATTTTTGGACGAAGCTCAACACTTATAGAATATTTGAGCTCTGTTCGCACAAGTGGTTCGGGCGTGCAAGTATAAAGTTATTCATAAGTTGTGTGCTAGTTGATAGTTTCACACCAATAATGGTTTGGGAATAAACGGTTGTGAGTCACCCAAGCTTTTAGTTGGATAAGGGAGTGTCATGCAAGTGGTTGTGTGGAACTTGTATGCCAGGCTTAAAGAAGTGTGTAGATCTACCTAGAGTTGCGTAAAAGTTATAAGATTGCCCAGTACACCTACGGTAAAGTTTTATTTATCAGTGAATTAAATTGGGACATCAATAGAGAATCTACATACAGTGTAGGATGCATTCATCAGAGATAATGAAGGGACTTAAAAATATATAAACTATGAGTGGATCTTCTGAAGAAGTAGTGAGCACGCTTCATTTGATAGAGTAGTGATATTTCAAATTGTGATTGGTTTTAAACTAGGAGGGATAGTGAGTCCGCTTCAAACTTTTTAAAAATTAGTGTGCTTAGAGTGGATTTGGTGCATCAGCACGTTGCTGGTATATGCACCTTGGGCGTAGCCCAGTGAGGGTGAACCAAGTAAAATTGTTGTGTCTCATGCATGTTTTAATTTCTATCCATACTGTACTATGGGAAAGAGATAGAGGATAATTTTGTTTAATAGTGAAACAATATCATAAGGGGAAGTTGTTTTAAACTTTTATACCCTGATTCACCCCTCCTCTTAGGGTATCTGGCCCAATGGTTCTAATATATATCTTATTTTATACACAGATCATTATTGTAACACTGTGAGTTTTTATGAATTATTTTTTTCAAATAAATTAAATTTATTTGAAATATTTTATTAAACCCAACACCAAGTTATGATTTCACTACACTCAACATAGGGTAAGGTTTCGTTACACACGACATTGAGTTTTAACAAAACCATGATATATTATTAATATAATTATTTAAATGTTGTCGTTATAACCTAAACTATTAAACTTATTGATATTGATAGTAATAAATAATTTTAAAATATTAATTTTAATGGTTTTATATAAAGGAAACATATTGATAAAAAATAATACTTAATTTTTTGTAAATTCTTTATATGTTTTGAGAATACTATTTTCTAAAAAAATAGTTTATTTTTGTGGACATTAATAAAATTAATTTTTCACACTTTTTGAAAATTAATTTGTTAAAATAAACTTCATTTTTTAAATCATAATTTCAAAATTATCATAGGTTGAAATTTTTAGATTTTTCTGAAAACTTTCATTTTTTTGATGTGTAATGAAAAATAATGAATTTTAATTGAAAAATTCCTTTTAGTTTAATTTATTTATATAGTTAAATTATATTTTAAGTTAGTTTTAAATTAAAATAAGTTTTATTATACATCCATTAATCCAATTTAGTTTATTGTAATCAATTTCATATTGAATTTTGAAATAAAAACTTTGTAAACTTTTGAACATTTTCTCTCTAAAAATCTGATTTCTCGTCATGTCTGTGGGGTTAATTTTAAATTAAATTTTTCCAATTTTTTGAATGGGATTTAAAAAAATGGATTAAATACTTTTAATAATGATAATTCATATTATCTAATAATTTATACTTGATTTTTTTACCAAAATTAATAGCAAAATCAATAAAAATTATTTACCATGGTTAAGGTAAAAATGGGTTTATCATTGGTTAAACTAAAAATATAAGTGTAAAAAAAACCCAAGACTTGTAAAACACATATTTTATTGAAATATTTTGACTTTATACCCTCAAGTATCGATAATAGTTCATTTATTAACCTTGTGGCACGATAAAAATGTGGGTATACCTTTTTCCTTCAAAAAATTACAAGTGTGTCACTCACCTCACTTATAAAAGGTCACCCCCTCTCCTCTCTTCATCGCACCTTAAAACCATTTTAGTTCAACCAATAATTGACCAAATAACTTCCCAACTTACCTCCTCTAATCCTATAAGACTTAGTTTGGATATAAATCTGTAGTGTCCCTCCCCGGATTCCACTTAAAAGGTTCCCCGAAACAGAGGCCACAAGACCTCAAGCGTGCCTCCTCAAACACCAGAGGCTAATGACTAGTGGCGAGGGACTTGGGTGTGTCCATGGGAAGAATATGAACTCATTGATTAGATTATATCATAGTATTATATAATGAATAATAAACAACATAAGAAGATACAAACAATAGACAACAGTGGAAATTAAATACATAATCAAGCAAGATAACTAAATAACTTTTGGAAGTAGAATAACTAGTAGATGCAATGTGATTATCATTCTAATTTAGATATATAAAAATATGTATGATATTTATGGAATATAATCATATACTATATTCTTAAAAAGTATACAAAAAGGAAAAAACTACTAGGATTTTCATCTTGAGCATAAGCCTAGTCCTCTGCTCCCAAACTCCATCCTAGAACTGTCAATCAAGAATTGGAAGTTGGATGCTTGAAATTTTCAATACCTACAACCATAAAGTCTTCTTAGGTGCTAAAGGTGGCCCAAGCAGGGTGTGATATATAATCTCAGTAGACTGCCACCCATATTTTCTTGTCCAATCCATCTCATGCAATATAAAATGAACAGTTTTCCTTATTAAATAAATAGAAAGTAGAAATAAATAACTAAATGTATTGGAATGGGTTCCACTTGGACACTCGTCCAATTTACCTACTTCACCTAATCCAGTGAGTCTGATCCAAGGGAACCTATAAAGGTAAAGTAAGTGGGATAATATGTGAGGGGGGGACTATCCCCAAGCTTGTTTTTGGGCTTAGAGGACACATCACTACATTTCTAAAACCAAGGGATTGTTTTTCTTTTAAAATGTTCATTTAATTTTTAAATTCAATTTCAAAACCTCTTTATAAAATTGAGATTCATCCTGATCTCACCCATGAAAATTTAGAGGTAATTTCCAATTATTTCCCATGGGTTTGGTATATGTCCAATTCCTAGGGATTCCATCCAAGGAGACCCAAGAATAAAGTCATAAGTTCACTCTAGTCATGGTGTGAAAATGTCAAGAAATAACCTCCAAGTCTATACCTAATATCACACGTAGGGTCCCAAGCCTCTCTCATGGCATAGTACAACTATCGTACCATCAAGCCCATACAAGGGGTCTCTCCTAGTGAACCGGTGTCACTCATCTAGAGGTAAAAGGAATAACGATCGAAGAGCCCATCCCAAGCCTAGCTAGTGTCTCCCCCAACATGTTTACAAAGAATTTATAATTATAAAAAGAAGGTATGGGAGTCCTTCCAAGGGGTACTTAAATAAAAACTCCAAGTTTCACCCTTAGCACTAAGGTGAAAACATTAAATAATCAAATTACATGTATAACATGTATATCAATAGGGACCATTTCATTAGTTCAAGAATTTGTATCTTAGTAGTGAAATTGGTTAATGCATTTCTCATTTAATGTCCCATTTATGGCATATAGTGTAAGGCATTAAGAACTTGGAAAATTATTGAAATCTAACCATTTTATTATGGAATGGATTATAGTGATATAACTCATAGTTCATCCTCTAATTCAACTACAACAATAGTCTCAAGGAATTAATTATGTGTAAACACACCACAAAGGGTGTTAGTCCATTTTAGAACAAAAGGTGAAAAAATAAACTAAGGTGTAGCTCACACATTGGGGTGGTAGGGGTCAAGGCGATCAACACCAGGGATTGATTCACCACTAGCTTTGGTCACAAAAGTTAAGGTAAGGCATTCATTTTAATTTAATTTAACAAATTAGAGGCAACGCCGAAATAGTTCGGCTCATGTCACAATGGTGAATTTTATGGAAAGAAATGAAACAAATGGAAAGATCCTAGACCACCTATCTTATCCTTGTAGAGATTACCTCATCTAACGTTGATTGTTTATTCAATATAGAATAAAAGAAATCAGATAAAATGTCAAATTCCTTGAAAATGGGGTAAATGAGTTTGCACCAAGATAGTGAAACAAATGGATGAGGAGCCTTAAAATAAAAGAGATGTGATTTAGGAACTTACTGAGATATTTCCAATGGATATGATAGTGATAGAAATGGATGAACAATAAAATATTTATCAAAAACCCTTTGAAGGAGGAGGAGGAGCTTCGTTCATGGGAGGAGGGAGCTCATCCACTAGAGAAAATATAGGGAGGAAGAAGAAAATTATTAAAAGATTAATGATGGGAAAAGGGTAATTTCACCTTCAAAAATAGTTATACATGTTTTGGCTGAACGATTGGCCAAATTTTTCACCAACCATGTGCCAAGCCGCTGCCTCAAAGGGGCACTCTGCACAGTTAGGTGTGCGGTTTATCTAACCATGTGAAAACCATGAAAACGTTCCATGTCCCAAACCTCTGTAGCACTTCATGGTCATGTTCTTGGGGTCTCACGGTTGCAAACAAATAGTGAATCCCCTAGCACCCCACTGTCTATAACCATACTATTTATGTAATTTGTACGGCCTAGGATGTGCGGTTTCTACTAAATATGTGGCCTAGTTTTCCTCTTCTAATTTCGAGGATTCGGGATCCAAATGATCCATGGACACACCCAATACCTCATTGACCTCATTAGGAATCATTATTAGGGCCAAACAAAAGAATTAAAACTGAAAAATAATGGTTTGTACCTTTGGAGAAATCAAGGATGTTACAACCTCCCCTCCTTAAAAAAACTCATCCTCGAGTTTCTCTTATAAGGGTGGTGGAATGTTTTCTAAGAATAGTTTTGGCCACTATGCACATGCATCAACCTCATGCCCCTAGGTCTCATACAGTATTCGTTTGTCCTACCAGAGAACCTAGACTAGAGAAACTGACCTTCCTCGGATATACCTTATGCTATGATCAACAATACATATTGGATGCTCCTCAAAGGACACATCTGCTTCCAGCTCTATATCCTCAGGGTCAAACAAATGTGATGGGTTAGGATGATAATTTTGAAGCTAAGATACATGGAAGACGTTGTTCATGGAACGATACCTCTGAGGTAGTTGTAACTGATAGACTACTGGCCTAACTCCCTCCACTATTTGAAAAGGCCCAACATATTGAGTCAATAACTTTCCCTATCTCTAGATTTTTCTCTTGACCAATCTTGGTGATACACGTAGAAATACCCGATGCCCCACCTCAAACTCAATAGTTTTATGGTGACAATCATTATAATACTTAAGTCTATAATAAGTTGTATTCATACGCTTTTAAATCATATGGACTTGATCTGAAGTATCCCACATAAGATGAGGACCTAGTAGCGATGCCTCCCCTGCCTCTAGTTAGCACAGAGGTGAACGAAATGGCCTGCTATAAAGGACCTTGTATGGAGCCATCTAGAGTTACTAGAACCGGTATCCTGTAATGTTCTTAAACCTCCATGGGAATCTCATAAAATAAATCCATCAACTACAACTCATTGCTAGACTCCTTGAAATCTTGTGTCTAAGTCTTCCAGATAAAGGCATCAGCTACATAATTCCCCTTTCCTGGTGTGTAAGAAATCTCAAAGTCAAACGATTGCAAGTATTCCACCCACCTATTCTACCTAAAATTCAAGTCTTTCTATGTGGATATGTATTTAATACTTTTATGATCCGTGTAAATAATTAATATCTCTCCCAATAATTAGTGCCTCCAATAACATAGAGCATGAACCATGGAAGCTATTTTGAGGTCATGCATAGGATAATTCTCCTCATGAGGTCACAGTTGGTGGGACTAATATGATATAACCTGATCACCATGTATCAGAACTACCCCCATCCCAATTCTTGAAGTGTCATAGTAAATAGTATATATTTTTTCCAGTTCAAGAAGAATTAGGATCAGCACTGAAGTCATTCTTCCCTTTAACTCCTAAAAAGTTGTCTCACAAGATTCATTTTAGTTCAATTTTACACCCTTCATGGTCAAGACTATAAGTGGAACTACCAGGCAAGATAAGCCATGGTTTAATCACATGTAATATCTAGGTATCCCAAATAAGTTGTATATATTGAACACATTCTTAGGTTGCTCCCAAGAAACCATGATACTCACTTTCTCTGGGTAAACTAATATTCCTACCTTAGATATAATGTAACCAAGGAAGTGAACCTTGCTGATCCAAAAGTGGAATTTACTAAGCTTCATGTATAACTATTTCTATCTCAATGTACTCATAATGATCTCAAGATGGTTGGCATGGTCGTGTATGGTGCATGGGTATACTAAGATATCATCTCCAAAGACCACCATAAAGGAATCAAGATACGGGTTGAAAACCTGATTCATTAAGCCCATGAAGACTGTCGGTGCATTTTTCAGACCAAACAGCGTGACTAGATACTCATACAAGATATACCTACTTTGGAACTTTGTACGTGGTATGTTTGATTTCCTCACTCAAATTTGGTGGTAGCCCAACCTCAAATCGATCTTGGAAAAAATGGTCACTCCTCAGAGATGGTCGAATAGTTCATCTATCTGAGGCAGTGGATACCTATTCTTTACTATAATCTAGTTTAGTAGAAGTTAATCCAAAAACAATCTAAGGGTGTTGTCTTCTTTCATGGAGAAAAATGATGGATGAACTCCATAGAGATGTGTTGGGTTAGATAAAACCCTTGCCCTCTAAATCTTCCAATTACTTCTTAAGTTCCTAGAGCTCTATAGGTGTAATCCTTTAAGGAGGGATAGAAATGGGTGGAACACTTGGAGAAAGCTTAGTGGTGAACTCTACCTCTCTCATAGAAGGTGATCCGGAGAAATCTTCAGGGAATAATCCCTAAAATGATCCACAGCCAGAGGGAATTCCACAAGCTGCATCCCCCGGTCACTCATAAAGAGACTTTCCATCTGGAATGTCACTCCATCTAGACCAATATTCTTGGGTCCATACCAACTTTCATAGATATCCCATTCACCCTTATGGACATACATGTTTCCATCAAGTGATTTGAAATATACCTGATGGAGATACCAATCCACCTGGGCTCAATAAGGTACAAGTCAAACCATGCTAAGAATGATGTTAAAGTTGGTCATCTCGAGGATAATGAAACTCCACATAAAATAGTACCCGCCTAGTTTAAGGGGTCATTCCTTGCACTAAATTATACCCTCAACTCTAACTTTTTATGGTGTTTCAAGGGTCATAACACCACTGAAGTACTTTATCACTAAGCCCAAACTTCTCATATTTACAATAAATAGAAAAGAGTGTAATGAAACTATATCAAAAAGGGATGAAACTAGAGTGGAAGATACTAGAATAGTACCTATAACTATATAATAACATGAACTCTACTACTATGGTGTGGGATACACTACATAAATATGGATTTAATTATGGCCCTAAAATTCTAAGTAGCCTAAGCAGGTCCAATCTGTTATCACTGAAACTCTGAGGCCTCACTTCCTCGGCCACGAACACCCTCTTAGCCTAAACGGTATATGGAAGACCATATTTCTACCTAATGAAGATTCATTGATCCTACACTTGAAGGTGGAATTGGCATGGATCCCCAATCACTTGGCACTGGAGGGAAAGATCGGCAGAAGTGCTAGAGGTGGTCCATCCTGCTACAAGACTGGTACTCAATCGAGTTACTCATACACTAGGGTTTTTTGTGACCTGGACTACCGCACTAGTGACAAATCACATTTATTTCAGTGCATGCCACTTGGTTGGTACTGGTATGTTCCCTTGAAACACCACTTCCTGCTGCTAGAAAAACTATTAATCTACCTAGAATCTGAACTTTCATATTTCACGTCACCTAATTCTCTCAGGTTATACTTAGTGATAAGGGTCTGGTTTACTATCTCTAATATAGTGGTCAACCAAAATACATTCAATTGCAAGCTAATGGCATATGAAATCCCATCCTCAAACTGCTTCATAGTCGTCAACTCATCACTAGACAAGTTCAGTGCAAAATGATGCAATTCAATGAAGTGAGCTAATTATTCCATCACTGAAATATTGATAAAGGTGCATGAATTCTTAGGAATAATTGGTTCTCAAAGTCTAAGGTAAGAAGTATTCAAAGAAGTTTTTCTATAAGTCCACCCAGACCATACCCTGATGTTGACCAGCTTGATTCAAAATGTTCTACCAACACTTGGAAAAATCATGCAGCATATAGGTCACGATCTTAACACTATGATCTAGAGGCATCTCAATATGCTCAAATACGAACTACATGGCATCTAACCATGAATTTTTAGCCTGAGGTCCACCATCCCCCAAGAAGGTGTGAGGATGCTATAGCCGGAACTTTCAGTTCATATCTACCATAAAAGGGACAGGTTGAGGAGCAGCCTGCACTGATTACATAAAGCAGAAGAAGTTTTCCTAGAACTAGGAATCAACACCAAGTAAAGGATCTATAGGATGTGCCTTAGGTGGAACTATAGGAGGTATCACAGGTGGCTTAGAAACCACCACCTCAATAGTATTCTCATCACCACTTTCATGGAATAGAGAATGAGGTTGTCGTAGTGGAATAGATCAATAAATGACAATTTCATGCCTTAGATAGGATTTATAATAGATAGGGAAAGTGGTAAAGAAAGGATAGGTACAATCCAACCGATAAGATAAAAAATTGTATCCTACTCCGGGATCCAAGTGTGGGTGGTTAGAATGAGCCATGAATATATCATAGGAGACATGACCTGTAACCTACTACTAAGTTTAGGTTGGGTCAAGGTCTCACTTGACATAGTGGAGGTTTTGGTATATGGATTTTCAAATTCAAGGTATAGAGGAAAACACCCTTTACTTTGAATTTGGAATATTCATATAGTGGTAACATTTTTATTTTAAAAAAAACATTTAATTAGATTTATTCTTATTTAATTGATTATTAGCATCATGATCCAGTTAATTTTTTCTCCAATTCCAATTTATAAAGGCCCATACTCTTTATAAATTCAAATTTGTGTGTCAAGTAACTGTATCTTGTCCTTTACACTAGACAATAGGGTGTAACAGGCCATATGTAGTGTTTTGATTGGATAATATTTCATTGACATTCACTCATCAAAACAACTATAATGGAATTATTGGTCGGTTGAACCAATTATGTCACATTTGTTACACTAGAACACTGTAAGGCAGAAAAAACAAGGCACAGACATCAATCATAAGAAAAATAGGCAATGAATGAAGAATATAAATATGGAATGGAATAATTCATGACAGTTTAGTCCTAGAGTTCCAAGAATGATGAATTCTTCAATGTTCCCTCATATCATTAGGCTAACAGTAAAATAAATCCTATCAAAATGATAAAAATGCAAAGCAAGTGAGTCACCCTATGGTGAAATCTATGACAACCCTGCTTTTTATTACAACTTAAACATGCTTTATTACATACAACTTCACTTGATACAACAAAGAAGATCAAGAGTTTTAGTGTCTTTGGGGCTTAGGATCATTACATAAAAACTTTAAACTTGAAATACAACATCTTTATTGAAAACTTCCTTTACATGACCACTACATTCCTTCGTACTTAGCATTGCATGGGATAACCTGAGGACATGCATAAGAAAAGGGTGAGCTATAAAGCCCAGTAAGGGAGTACACAATGAATAACATGAGGAGTACAATACATGTTAGGAAATAGTAATATCAATAGAGAATAAGAGAAACATGAACATAAAGGCATGATAAAGCATGATAATCATAACATGGAAATGTGGCAACAACACTTAACATTGAATTAGCATGAGTCAAGGCTCATTGCACATGGAGCATGAGTAAACCCTCATTGCACTTGAAGCATGAGTAAACCCTCGTTTCACTTGAATTAGCATGAGTAAACACACATTGAACATGACGTATCATGATACTATACTTTACCCAATGCATTGGAGCGCTATAAAGGGCGCACCCTTCTTAAACATTTCATTTCATTAATAAGTGTGCCACATGGATCATAAAACATGGATTCATAAAACATAATCATTTCTTCCACGATAAAGGAATGTGGAATTCATACATGAAACTTTATAATCAATATGTAAATGTGCATAAAGGTGAATACCCTTGATGGAGAAATGGGCATGGTATTCACTACACAAAGACATTGGCTTAGAAAATCGGTGCGATTTCGGCAGCGTAACGGCGTGACATAAGAATTCATAAAAAAAAAGGTTGATGAGAGATAAATGGGTTCCTCATAATATTTACATGTAATGGACAGTAAGGATATCATATATATACATGTCCCAATAATAGAAATGGAATTTAGATTCATGATACAAAAGTATTGCTTGAATGTAAAAGAAGAGAGAGAAGTTCCTTTCAGAATTTCAGCATAGTAACGGGTGTACATGGGAGGCATTTAATGAGAGAGAAAGGGTTCTCCCATCATTAAAACAATAAGAGGACAGTATTGGGGAGGTGAGAAACCATACCCCAACATTCATAATTGAAATAAAAATGGCAATACAACTTAAAGAAAATTGACAAAAAATGAGAAAGGAAGAAAACCCCTTACTTGGAAGTGTGCTTCCAAAGGCTAGAGAGAGGCTTGTGAGAGGCTTCTTGGGAGCTTGGGGCACCTTGGGAGGATTATAGAGAGAGTAGGGCAGAGGTTTTATGAACTTAAAGGGATTTGAGTGAGGAGGAAGTGGGAGCTTGGGTGGGTTTATATAGGAAAGGTGAGAGAATTCTTTATTATTTAGGTTTGGGACCCCTTATATTAAAATAATCCAAACCACAAACCATCCCATGGTATTTGCCCATGGTTTCTGGAAAAGGAAATAGGAAAACAATATTTTAAAAGGCCAAGGTCAGAACTTATTAAAAAATTAGGGTTGCTTATGTGGAGGTGAGTCACACTCCCATGGAAATTAATTTAAAAAGGCAAAGTGTTGAATAAGTCTTGAGGGATCCATTAATGCTTTGAAAAGTGAGTCAAAAAAACCCAAAACCTCGTTATTTTAATGATAAAACATATATTTGCCGAACATAAGGATTATGGTATTTTATTACATCACCATTGGGTCATTATGATGTCATAAAACACATTATATATTTAAATGGTATATAATTTTTACCCAAAAATTTGACTGTCTCAGAAAATTATGAAAAATTCATTGTTGGATAATTTCGACATCCTGATTCCAAAAATAATATTTATTTTATCTAAATAATTTTATAAATATGTGAATTTTCATTTTTAAAATAAAAACCGACATTTATAAAAAAATCACGGGTTTTGACAGAAATGGCTTTCAAACCTTAATAAAAATTTTAATTGCATTCATAAAATTATAAGATCATTTATATTTAATAAAAATTAATGTAATATTAATAATAATATTTTATTAAAATATTATTTAATTCAAAAATCCTTTAATTTAATAAAATATAATTCTTAATTAAATAATAACTAAAAACACCATTTGTACTTTAAAAACTAATTACAATGTATCAAAAATGACTAGAAATTATATTCATTATTATATACAAAAGTAATGTGCATGAACATGGTACTACTTATTTTTTACATAACCCCTTAAAATAGTCGCATAAGACCTAAGGTTAAGGTGTGCGATGGTGATAGACTCTTGGGGCGGCTCGGATAACATCGCTCGAGTGGTAATTTCAATCAACTTCCACTTTTCCCGTAGACGATCACGTTTGAGCTTGACTTGATGAAGCTCAGCTTGGGCTTGGTCAAGGGAAAAGCCCAAAGACGCCACCTCTTTTCCGAGCTCTGACAAATGGGCTTCGTAAGGGGCAATTCTACTAGATGAGGCCATCGCTTCCTTTGTCTGAGTAGAAATGGGTTCGTTAAAGCCTTATATTTATACTACTCAGATGATCACTGTTCAACGACTATAAAAGTAACGGTCACAAATCTTAACGTAAAACTAAAGAAGTTGACATCTTATAAAAACATTTTTCATAAAGAAACATTTAACTGGATCAAGAGGGATTTTCCATTAATGAAACTTTGGGTCGTTACAATATTCCCCCCTTAAGAAATTTCACCCTCGAAATTTTCCTTTTCCCACACTAAAACAAATGTGGGTAACTCAGCTTCATCATATCCTCTGACTCCCAAGTTGCTTCTTAAAACTTGTGGTTTCTCCACAACACCTTGACGAGGGGCATTGTCTTATTTCGTAGAACTTTTTCTCTACGATCTAAGATCTTCACTGGTTGCTCCTCATAAGAAAGATCATCTTCCAATTGTACCACCTCGGAAGAGAGTACATGTGAAGGGTTCGGTATGTACTTCCTTAAGAGGGATACATGAAAGACATCATGCACCTTGGCCATAGTAGGTGGAAGTGCTAGTCGATAGGCCAGAGCCCCAACACGATCAAGAACCTCGAAGGGGCCGGTGTACCTTGGACTTAACTTCCCTTTCTTTCCAAACCTCGTGACCTTCTTCCATAGAGATATGCGTAAAAACACCATGTCTCCGACTTTAAACTCAAGGTCTCGTTGATGATTATCTGCATAACTCTTCTGTCGACTTTAGGCTACCTTGATATGCTGCTGAATGGTTTTCACCTTCTCCACCATTTATTCGACCATTTCTGGTCCAAGCAGCTTACGTTCACCGACCTCATCCCAACATGCCGGTGTTCTACACCTTTTCCCATACAGGGCTTCATATGGTGCCATTTGGATGCTCGAGTGGAAACTATTATTATAAGAGAACTCAACTAGAGGAAGATGTTGATCCCATCCTCCTTTAAAGTCCATTGAGCACGCTCTCAACATATCCTCAAGTGTTTGGATAGTCCGCTCGGATTGGCCATCAGTTTGAGGATGATAGGCCGTACTGAAGTTCAGTTCAGTATTCAGAGCATGTTGAAGACTCTTCCAAAACTTAGAGGTAAATCTTGGATCTCGGTCAGACACAATAGATAGTGGTACTCCATGCAACCGTACCACATCCCTGATATATATCTGTGCCAGTTGATCCAAAGAGAAATCCTCTCGAATAGCAATGAAGTGTGCAGTCTTTGTAAGACGATCCACAACAACCCAGATTGCATTGTTTCCTTTGGATGTCCTTGGAAGTCTGGTGACAAAGTCCATGGTGATGTTCTCCTATTTCCATTCTGGTATGGGAAATGGTTGCATCATCCCCTTAGACTTCTGCCTCTCTGCCTTCACTTGCTGACACACCAGGCACTTTGATGTATATTCAGTGATCTCCTTCTTCATATTATCCCACCAAAAGTTTTCCCAGAGATCTCGATATATCTTTGTGCTCCCTGGGTGAATAGAGAAATTTGAACTATGTGCATCATCCAAAAGTTCCTTCTTCAGCTCCGAACTTGATGGAACACGTAGTCTTTTCCCAAACCGCACAATTCCTTCTTCATTAACATTAAACTCTAAGGATTTTACCTTTTTGATAGCTTCCACTTTTCCTTGGATTCCCGCATCGTCCTTTTGATCATCCTTTAACCTTTCCAAAAGAGATGGTTGAGCAATCAATTGTGAAAGGATTGATGATGTTCCCTTGTTTATGATTCCCACATCCATCTTCATCAAGTCTAAGAAGATTGGATCCTTCTCAATTCTCATCATTGATAGAATCGCTGGATCCTTTCTACTTAGGGCATCTGCAACCTTGTTTGCCTTCCCAGGGTGGTAATGTATTGAACATTCATAATCCTTGATGAGCTCTATCCATCTTCTCTGGTGCATATTAAGCTATTTCTGTTTGAATATATATTTAAGACTCTTGTGGTCAGTATATATCTCACATTTCTTTCCATAGAGATAATGCCGCCAGATTTTCAAGGCAAAGATCACCGCCGCCAACTCCAGATCATGCGTTGGATAGTTTCGCTCATGGATTTTCAACTGCCTTGAGGCATAGGATATCACTTTATCATTCTGCATCAGCACACATCCTAAGCCCTTCTTTGAGGCATCACTGAATACCACAAAAGTTCCCCACTTGTGGGTAAAGTGAGCACGGGTGCAGTGATAAGCCTCCTTTTCAACTCCTTGAAGCTTTCTTCGCATTTATCACTCCAAGCAAACTTTACTCCCTTTCGAGTTAGCTTGGTAAGAGGGTTGGACAATCGTGAGAAATTTCTCACAAATCGTCGATAATATCCAGCTAACCACAAGAAGCTACGGATATCAGTTACCGATGTTGGCCTCAGCCATCCCTCAATTGCATCTGTTTTGGAGGGGTCCACAGATATCCCATTGCTTGTGATGATATGGCCCAAGAATGAGACTTCCATCAACCAGAACTCACACTTATTGTACTTTGCATAGAGCTTCTCCTTGTGCAAAGTCTCTAGTACAGTTTTTAAATGCTCCTCATGGTCCTCCTTGGTTTTGGAGTATATTAGAATATCATCTATAAAGACTACCACAAATTTGTCTAGGTAATCTCTAAAGACTCTATTCATCAAGTCCATGAATATTGCTGGAGCATTGGTGAGTCCGAAAGGTATTACTATGAATTCATAGTGCCCATAACTTGTACGAAAAGCAGTCTTGGGGATATCTTATTTCTTCACCCTTACTTGATAATATCCCGACCGCAAGTCCACCTTGGAGAAGTATTGTGCTCCACGCAGCTGATCAAACAAGTCATCGATTCTTAGAAGAGGATACTTGTTCTTTATCGTGATTTTTTTAAGTTCACGATAATCGATGCAAAGCCACATTGACCCATCCTTCTTCTTGACGAAGAGGACTGGTGCACCCCATGGTGAAGCACTAGGGCGTATAAACCCTTTATCCAGATTCTCCTGTAGTTTTTTCTTCATCTCTTCAAGCTCAAAAACAGCCATTCTATATGGAGTCTTGGATATTGGTAGCGCCCCAGGTATAAGTTCAATTGAGAACTCAACATCTCTCCTTGGAGGAAGACCAGGAAGTTCCTCGGGAAATACTTCAGCGAATTCCCTCACAATAGGCATTTCTTCAAGGGTGGTTTCTTCCTTGGACTTAATCAACTGAGCCAGATATGCGTGCTCATAAGGCAGTAATATCCATTCTTGAGATGATGGAGATAAAGGAGATTCATCTTCCTCCTGACACTTGTAAAGAATCGGGGGTCGATTCTCCATATGGAGTGTGATTTCCCTCTCCCGACAATTTATGTTGGCTCTATATAAGGAAAGTCAATCCATGCTAAGAATTGCATCAAATTCCACCAAAGGGAGTATGACAAGGTTCTCCGGGAAATTCAATCCACATATTATAACAGGGGAGGACTTATATTCATGGGATGCAATGATTGCCCCATTTGCCGTACTCACCGACATCTTTACTTCCAGGATTTGTGGTGGTGTTGGGATTGTTCTACTAAACTTTTGAGATATAAAAGAATGCGTAGAACCTGAATCAAAAAGTACGTTCGCTATTATTGAATGAATAACTAGCGTACCTGTCACCACTTCGTTGTCGGGGTTCACTTCGGCAGAAGTGATGGCAAAATCTCTCCCTTGCTGTCTTGGAGGTTGTTGGTTGCCTCCGATAACCCTTGGATTAGGGCACTGGTTTGCAAAATGACCCGGTTCTTTGCATTTGTAGCATTGAACAACGCATTGAGGTTCGAACGGAGTTTTCCTCTCCTCTGTCGCAGCCTCGGGTCCTTCTTGCTGATAGTTAACAGCTAGGTGCCCTTCTCTTCCACACTTGAAGCATTTTCTTGTCCCCCTAAGGCAATTTCCAGGGTGCTTCTTTCCACACTTTTGGCAAGTGGGGTGCTGGAATTTCTTAGCGCCGTTGGATTTATCCATCGGACCACCAGCATTGAAGTCCACCTTACGCTTCTTTTCCCCATGATACCCCTGTGATTCTCCGATCTCCATTTCAACCTTGAGGGCACATCGGACAATTTACTCATAGCTTTTGAAGTCATGGATCGCTAATGCTTTCCGCAAGCTAGGATTCAGCCCACCAAAGAAGCGGTCAACCTTGCATTCGGGGGTAACGAAAAAGCCGGAAGCGTATCGTGCAAGCCTTGTGAAGTTTTCCTCGTACGCTCCCACAGATTCTTCATCTTTCTGTTTGAGGGAAAGGAAGTCCCTTTCCATCTTAAGATGGAGGGTGCGTGGAAAATATTTATCGAAAAACATCTTCCGGAATTCCTTCCATTCCAAAGCCTCGATCTCCTCCTCAGGCTTCGTATTTTTGATCAACGTCCAACATTGATCAGCTTCACCCTCCATACGATAAGCCGCCAGGAGAACCTTATCTTTTTCAGAGCATTGGAGGATGGAGAATATCTTTTCAATGGAGTTGATCCATTGTTCAGCGATCGTGGGATCGGATGATCCACTAAAAGTAGGAGGCCTTTGTCTCATGAAGCTTTCAATAGCGACTTTTTCTTACTTAGGGGGGGGGGGGGTTGAACGTTCCTCTTGACCAGTGTTTCTATTCAAAACTTGAGTTAGCTGAGAAAGAAGCGTGAAAAAGTTCTCGATTCCCGCTCCCATTGGATTGGGCATCTCATAAGTACAATCATCACACTGATCTTCACAACGGTTGTTAGCCCGAGTTCTCCTATTACCGGCCATTGGCTGGAATAAAAGGAAAGTTAAGGGTAACACATAAAGGGTAATCCAAAGATAAAAGTTGATGACTTATAAATAAACTTTAATCTCTTTAACTCATGAGTCTATAGGATTCAATCCAGGCTTTTCATGATCTTCCTTCTAACATATATTCTTAGGGGCATTTTTTCCTTAATAATGGTTCATACTAAGATTGTGAATTTATCAAAACATATCCCCCAGGAGTGTCGTAACCAAGAGTGCAGCAAGGCCCGTTGTCGTGCACCAGTTCCCGTTCGAGTCTAGCTCAAAGCGGTGTTTTCGGGTTTTATCCCTAGGATACATCTGTGCCAGAGCCGCCTCTACCTGCTCGTATCCAGACAGGGATGTATTTGTTTGATAAACCACTTACTTAGTATTTACCAAAACTTAGGGATGTTTTTATTATGCTTAGTCTTGTATCTAAGGCTTTAATAGGGTTTCCTAATCCCAAAAATAACTAAACCTATCCTTTGATACCAACTATGGCAACCCTGCTTTTTATTACAACTTAAACATGCTTTATTACATACAACTTCACTTGATACAACAAAGAAGATCAAGAGGTTTAGTGTATTTGGGGATTAGGATCATTAAATAAAAACTTTAAACTTTAAATAAAACATCCTTATTGAAAACTTCCTTTACATGACCACTACATTCCTTCGTACTTAGCATTTCATGGGATAACCTGAGGACATGCATAAGAAAAGGGTGAGCTATAAAGCCCAGTAAGGGAGTACACAATGAATAACATGAGGAGTACAATACATGTTAGGAAATAGGCATATCAATAGAGCATAAGAGAAACATGAACATAAAGGCATGATAAAGCATGATAATCATAACATGGAAATGTGGCAACAGCACTTAACATTCAATTAGCATGAGCCAAGGCTCATTGCACATGGAGCATGAGTAAACCCTCATTGCACTTGAAGCACGAGTAAACCCTCGTTGAACTTGAATTATCATGAGTAAACACTCATTGCACATGACGTATCATGATACTATACTTTACCCAATGCATTGGAGTGCTATAAAGGGCGCACCCTTCTTAAACATTTCATTTCATGCATAAGTGTGCCACATGGATCATAAAACATGGATTCATAAAACATAATCATTTCTTCTATGATAAAGGAATGTGGAATTCATACATGAAACTTTATAATCAATATGTAAATGTGCATAAAGGTGAATACCCTTGATGGAGAAATGGGCATGGTATTCACTACACAAAGACATTGTCTTAGAAAATCGGTGCGATTTCGGCAGCGTAACGGCGTGACATAAGAATTCATAAAAAAAAGGTTGATGAGAGAGAAAGGGGTTCCTCATCATATTTACATGTAATGGACAGTAATGAGATCATATATATACATGTCCCAACAATAGAAATGTAATTTAGATTCATGATACAAAAGTATTGCTTGAATGTAAAAGAAGAGAGAGAAGTTCCTTTCGGAATTTCGGCATAGTAACGGGTATACATGGGAGGCATTTAATGAGAGAGAAAGGGTTCTCCCATCATTCAAACAATAAGAGGACAGTATGGGGGAGGTGCGAAACCATACCTCAACATTCATAATTGAAATAAAAAGGGCAATACAACTTAAAGAAAATTGACAAAAAATGAGAAAGGAAGAAAACCCCTTACTTGGAAGTGTGCTTCCAAAGGCTAGAGAGAGGCTTGTGAGAGGCTTCTTGGGAGATTGGGGCACCTTGGGAGGATTCTAGATAGAGTAGGGAAGAGTTTGGACGAACTTAAAGGGCTTTGACTGAGGATGAAGTGGGAGCTTGGGTGGGTTTATATAGGAAAGGTGAGAGAATTCTTTATTATTTAGGTTTGGGACCCCTTATATTAAAATAATCCAAACCACAAACCATCCCATGGTATTTGCCCATGGTTTCTGGAAAAGGAAAGAGGAAAACAATATTTTACAAGGCCAAGGTCCGAACTTATTAAAAAATTAGGGTTGCTTATGTGGAGGTGAGTCACACTCCCATGGAAATTAATTTAAAAAGGCAAAGTGTTGAATAAGTCTTGAGGGCTCCATTAATGCTTTGAAAAGTGAGTCAAACAAACCCAAAACCTCATTATTTTAATGATAAAACATATATTGGTCGAACATAAGGATTATGGTATTTTATTACATCACCATTGGGTCATTATGATGTCATAAAACACATTATATATTTAAATGGTATATAATTTTTACCCAAAAATTTGACTGTCTCAGAAAATTATGAAAAATTCACTGTTGGATAATTTCGACGTCCTGATTCCAAAAATAATATTTATTTTATCTAAATAATTTTATAAATATGTGAATTTTTATTTTTAAAATAAAAACCGACATTTATAAAAAAATTCACGGGTTTTGACAGAAATGGATTTCAAACCTTAATAAAAAATTTAATTGCATTCATAAAATTATAAGATCATTTATATTTAATAAAAATTAATGTAATATTAATAATAATATTTTATTAAAATATTATTTAATTCAAAAATCCTTTAATTTAATAAAATATAATTCTTAATTAAATAATAACTAAAAACACCATTTGTACTTTAAAAACTAATTACAATGTATCAAAAATGACTAGAAATTATATTCATTATTATATACAAAAGTAATGTGCATGAACATGGTACTACTTATTTGTTACATAACCCCTTAAATAGCCGCATAAGACCTAAGGGTAAGGTGTGCGATGGTGACAGACTCTTGGGGCGGCTCGGATAACATCGCTCGAGTGGTAATTTCAATCAACTTCCACTTTTCCCGTAGACGATCATGTTTGAGCTTGACTTGATGAAGCTCGGATTGGGATTGGTCAAGGTCAAAGCCCAAAGATGCCACCTCTTTTCCGAGCTCTGACAAATGGGCTTCATAAGGGGCAATTCTACTGGATGAGGCCATCGCTTCCTTTGTCTGAGTAGAAATGGGTTCGTTAAAGCCTTATATTTATACTACTCAGATGATCACTGTTCAACGGCTATAAAAGTAACGGTCACAAATATTAACGTAAAACTAAAGAAGTTTACATCTTATAAAAACATTTTTCATAAAGAAACATTTAACTGGATCAAGAGGGATTTTACATTAATGAAACTTTGGGTCATTACAAAATCCATGAAACTGTAACAACACAAGAAATAACAGCATTTACTCATCCCATGTAATTTGGGTTTCCTCTATATGTGGTGTAGCTACTCAAAGGCATAGGCTCATGACCAAATTCCTATATCCTAGTCTCCTGTCTAAACCCAAATAGTAAGACAAAAAGGAAAAAGTCTTTTATTCCACTTTATAGCATCCTGTCCTAGATTCTACTTAAAAGGTTCCATGAGACGGTGGCCACAATACCTCCAGCACACCTCCCTAAATACTAAAGGTTTCTAACTAGCAGTATTGGCCTTGGGTGTGTCTATGGGAAGGCTATGCCCTCATTGATCAGATTAGAGTGCAGTAGTATATAAGGAATAAGAAACTACAGAAGAAAATACAAACAATATACAATATAAAATATAGAATACATAATCATGCAAGATAAATAAATAACTGTAAGAAGTAGAATAACTAGTAGATGCAATATTATTATCATGGTAATGTAGCTACACAAAAGTAGGTACGGGAGTCAAGTGATAAAAGTATATACTACATGACAAAAAAATATACAAAAAGACTAAAAACATGTTATGACTATCATCTTGATCATAGGCTCAGTCCTCTACTCCCAAACTCCATCCTAGAACTTTAAATAAATCATTGGAATATGGATGCTTCCATTTTTCAATAACTGCAACCATAAAGTCTGTTTGGGTGACAAAAGTGGCCTAAGTAGGGTGTGAGATACAATCTTAGTAAGCCTCCACCCACGGTGTATAGTCTAATCCATCTCATGAAATATAAAATGAAAAGTGTGACTTATTAAATAAATTAAAAGTAGAAATAAATAACTAAATAAATTGGACTAGGTTCCACTTAGACACCCATCCAATTTACCTACTTTGGCCTAAACCGGTGAGTTTGATCCATGGTAACCTACAGAGTTAAATTAAGTGGAATAATATGTGAGAGGGGGGACTATCACCAAGATTGTTCTTGGGATTAGAGGACACATCCCTACATTTTTAAAACCAAGGGATCATTTCTATTTTAAAATATTAATTTCCTTTTTAAACTCAATTTTAAAACCTCTTTATAAAATTTAGAGTCACCCTGAGCACATCCATGGTAATTTAGAGGTAATTTACATGTATCACTTGAGGGTTCGGTATATATCCAATGCCTAGGGAGTCTATCCAAGGTGACCCAAGAATGAAGTCCCAAGTATCACTCTAGGAACGGTGTAAAATTTTCAATAACTAACCTCTGATTCCATACTTGGTATCGCATATAGGGGCCAAGTATCTCCATGGCATGGTAAAAACACCATTCCATAAATCTTGTCCAAGGGGTCTCCCCTAGTGAACCAATGTCACTCATCTGGAGGTAAAATCAATAATGCTCAGTGGGCCCATCCCGGGCCTATCTAGTATCTCCCTTATCATGTTTACAATGCATTTACAATTCTTACAAGAAGGAATGAGAGTATGTCCATGGGGTCCTTAAATTGGAACCCCTTGTTTCACCGTCATCACTAAGGTGAAATAATTAAACAATAAAATTATATGTATAACATTTCTTAAAAAAGGTTCAATTCCATTAGTTCAAGAGTTTTTATCTTATTAGTCACATTGGTTAATGCATTACCCATTTAATGGTCCATTTATGTCATGAGGTGGAAGGCATTGAGCACTTTTCCAATTCATGTAATCCAACCATTTCATTATGGCATGGAGTATAGGGATATGACTCATGTTTCAACCTCAAATTCAACTACAACAATAGGCTCAAGGAATTAATTATGTGACAACACGCCTAAAATGGTGTTGGTCCATTTTATAACAAAAGGGGAAAAATTCCACTAAGGTGTAGCTAACCCATTGGGCTGGCACGAGTCAAGGAGATCAACCTCAGGGGTTGATTCACCACTATCTTGGGCCACCAAAGGTAAGGTAAGGCATTCATTTTAATTTAATTTTACAAATTAGAGGTGACCCCAGAAGAGTTCGGCTCACATAATAAAGGTAAATTTTATGGAAAGCAATGAAACAAAGGGAAAGATCCTAGACCACCTACCTTACACTCGTAGATATTCCCTATTCCAGTATTGATTATAGATTATATAATAGAGGAAATTGGATAAAACGATAAATTCACTGAAAATGGAACAAATGATATTGCACCAAATAGCACAACATATAGAGGAGGTACCCTGAAATATAAGGGAGAGGAATGAGGATCTTGCTGAGTGATTTCTAATGGATCTGATGGTGAGAAAAACATATGAAAATGGAGGATTTATCAATAACCCATCAAAGGAGAAGTATGAGCTTTTTTTTGGGAGGAGAGAGCTCATCCACTGGAGAAAAGAGAGGGAGAAAGAAGAAAAGGCTTAAAGGATAAATAGAGAGAAAGGGGGAATTTCACCTTCAAACATAGTTGTGCACTATTTGGCCACATGGTTATCCAAACCATATTCCAAATGTGTTTCAAGACACTGCTTCAAATGGGCACTCTGCATGGTTAGGTGCATGGTTTATCTAACCATATGCAAACCGTACAAAATCACTCTATCCCAAACATATGCAACACTATATGTCCATGCAGCTGGGATCTCATGGTTATAGACAAACCATGCATCCCCCAGCACCCCATTTTCTGCAACCATATGATTTAGGGAAACTGTGTGGGATGGTCTACATGGTTTCTATTAACTGTATAGCCCAGTTTACCTCTTCTAATTTCGGGGCTTCAAACGAGCCCCAAATACACCTAAGACCTCCTTGAAATCATTATTAAGAATTATTAGGGATCAAAAAAGGAATCAAAACTTAAAAAATTGGGTCCATACCTTTGGAAAAAGTTAGGATGTAACAAAATCCAACCTAGGAAGGCTTTTTGTGCAAACCTAATGAGGATACCCAAAGAAAAGGTAACGTTCATTAATGAGAATTTTGTTTTATTTATACCTCCACCTCCTTAAATTATTATTATACCATGTTGATATAACAACTTCAGTATATTTAATATACTAACATGTTTTTATGTTAATTTCAAGACCTATAACCATCTCTACTTTCATCAAATGAGTTACGAAATCATCGCTCATGAGTACGGCGGACTACCGCCTCGCAAACTGATGTTATTCATTTTTCCAATACCACCAATCAAGGATGGAAATAATGGTGTATTTATTATTTATATATGATATTTATGATATTATTAATATTTTGGAATTATTATATCATACATACCTTTATATTCTCCACGTTGTGGGAATATGATAACGTTGCTCGTGTGTACGGAGGACTACCACCTCGCGAAGTGATGTGATTCATTCATGATTTATATAGAAGTTAATAATGATGATTTTAATGAAAATATATGATATATATGACTGAAAAATTATTATGTAATGATAATATATCATTTACCATTATTTCTTTCAGTCTGACAAGAAAATGGAAACAATGTTCATGCGTGTATACCGCCTACCATCTCTATAAGTGTTGTATTTTATTTTCTATAACTAAATTTTATGGATTACTCTAAATACATATATACTAAATATATATGATATTTATATCATGGTTAATATTTTGAATATTATTTAACCATACTCAAAGTAATAGGTCCAAAACATAAAAATAAAAACATATACAAAAAACAAAACGATTATTACCCAAAACATAACTTTAACATGGAATTATTAATAAACGGGAAATAAATGGTCATAAGAAAATCATATATGGTATGATATATATAAATATTTCTCTATAATATATTTATAATAAAATTATATTTATTATATAGGATTTTTTAACATTTACGATGGAAGTCAAGACTTAATATAAGGGGTTTTGTCGCAATTTTCCTTCTTTGAGATGTACGTTATGTTATATGCTTATATTATTTCACGAGGTGTATATAAATCAAATTTTACAAGTAATATAATGTGTTTACTTATAATTTTGATATTTTAAGTTCCATTTTATGTTATTCCTACATGGGTCTTATGATCCAAAGTTACCAAAGTGGTAAATATTTTATGTTACAATCTCATCATTTATCAGGATTGATTATGATTATGTTTCCAATGATAAAATATTATGATCCATATCTCAAGAAACATGTGAATTTTATTATCCTATAGTTATTCATGATATTTTCAAGTAATAGTACCATTTTCTCACTCTTTGGTAATTAAAATAATTGAGAATTTTTTTTTAATAAAATCTGAATCTATTTCTCTCTTTAATTGGAAATCCATTTTCTTCCAAACTGATATTTTCTAAAAATGTTTTCAAAAACGTTTTGTGATTTTAAAAAGAAATTTTTACCCTTGTTTTAATTTTTACAAAAAAAATTAAAGGAATATTCATGTCCTTTTCCAAATAATTCCCTTTTATATTTTACTAAAAATTTGAAAGGAATCTTTATTTTAACAAGTACGGCATGAACAAAAATTTTCATCATCATGATCTTTATTTTCTTTGAATATTACTTTATAAGTTTTAAAGGTTATTTTAAAAGAAAAATATTTTCAAAATTTTTTATGTTTTAAAAAAAAAATTTCAAATTGGAAATGATATTTTCCTCAATAAATGTTTTAAATAATCATTCAAAATCATTTTATATCTAAGATGACATCTGTTGATGTTACATATGCCTCAATGGGAATATGATCCAAGGATACCATTGTTATTATTTATATGAATGGTTTATGTTTATGATGACATAATGTTTATGAAACCCATTTCTCTTCCATAGGTTATAGAACGATAAAATTTTTATGAAACCAACTTCTTTTTCCACTGGTTATGCTATGATGAATTGATGAAATGATTATGAAATATATCTCTTTTCTACAGGTTATGATATTATGAAATTTTTATGAACCACATTTCATTTCATGGGTTTTGATATGATGAATTTTTTATGATATTTTAGCACACCTAAATATGGTTTTCATTATGATATAGGTTGGACCTATATATCCCTCCAATGAATTGGCTAAAGATTTATATCTCATGAGATAGAAAGGACTGGAATGCGAAGTGCACCTGATTTAGTAAGGGATTTTGTCCACTATGATGGTATTGGGAGTGAACCTTGACTACTATGATGGTTTGAGGAGTGAACTCATTCCACTATGATATCCTTGGCAGTGATCCTTGAATACTATGGAAATGATTTTCTGTTCTTATTTTTATTCCACAATTCCATGTTTTATGCCTATGTTATGCTCTCATGGATCATGTTCTTTGATTCCATTATAATTTATTTCTTATTTATTTACAATATTTATTCCTTGACTCAAGATTATTATCTTTTATATACATATTATGTTTTTAAAATGTTATTTTCATGTTCCCATACTCTTATGTTCATGTTATACTTACGTATATCCCTTGATTACCCTTACTGAGTATCTGAGCTCACCCTTTATTATGTTTCCCTTCCCCGAGTTATGAAAAAATGTATTATGTATGATATGTCTAATAAGGGTGATAGTTATGAAGATCATAATAAGAGATTATGTAGTTTACCTATGGAATAGTTGTTTATGCTTCCAAGTTTCCAAATCTGATAAACTATTATGGTCCTCAGGTGTGTGTTTATGTAATGTAATTAATATTCATAAAAAATGATGTAATGTCTATATATGATAATCTTGGGTCACTATAGTTGGTATCAAAGGATATTTTTAGTTAAAATTTAGAAAGTAGGATGATAAAACTTTAGTGAGATCCCTAAGGACATGTTTAAGGATAAGTCTAAGGATGAGTCAAAGTAGTCTTGTAATTTTGGTAAAGGATATAGTGAGTGGTTTACACTAAATTACATCTATATCTAGATAATACAAGTGGATGTGGATTTGGAAGATAGGTACATAGGGGAAATAAGTAAAAAAAGTTAACATTTATCTAGACTCATTCATCACCTACTACATGAAAATGGGCCTTGATGCACACCTAGTTTGACACTCCCGAGGGATATGCTTTGAAAATTCGCAAACTCTTTATGAACCATAATAAAAGATTTAAATATATGATGACTATGAATGGCCTAGGATAAACATAAGGCATCATAGATTAAATAATTTGTTATGATTTATACATCCTATAAGTGATTTTTCATGATTATTTGGTTCCCCATCATGATTATTTTTTCTTACACAATGCTTTTTGGTTTTATTCAATGGATGAAATCCAAAGGAACCGTTTTAATGTTGAGAGCAGTGAAAAATGAAATGATTGTCCTCTTGAGAATCCAAATGCTATGGGAGTTGGAATGAAAAATATCATTGTTATTCTCACAAAACTTTCTCAAGATATGAATCATACGGGACTTCCAAATTAAAAATGGAGGGAACATTATTCAATTGATTCTTTAATGATGCAATGTATACCTTATTTTAGTGGGTATTCTGATTCACTAGTTGCTGAACAATGGATACCACTGAAAATAAATTTTTCATTATCCAGTGTTCAGAACAAGAAAATTCATTTTGGATATCTATCATTTGGAAAGTGAAGCGGATCAATGGTGAACTCTTATCAAGAATACAAGGTAATCAGAAAAAATTGACTCCATAGATTGTATAACAACATAGATCTTTTTTAGACATTAATTCATAATTTATTACATAATATTACACATAATACAACCTAGAAGATCAATAATTATAGTGTCTTTGGGAATTAGGTAAATTACATAACTACTTAGAACAAGGAATGCATCACCATTATTGAAAACCTCCTTGACATGATTATATTATTCCATCATACTTAAAACTGCATGGGATAACCTGGGGACATACATAAGAAAAGGGGTGAGCTATAAAGCCCAGTAAGGGAATAAACATAGAATAACATGAAGAAGGTAATACAAGTTAGATAGTAGGCATATAAATAAGGTATAAAAGGGGTGATAATCATAAACATGAACAATGAGGTATGATATAGCATGATAACATAAGGAAACATGGGAAATGTTGAAACAACTTAAAACCCTGCATTATAAGCATTGGTCAAGGATAATTTCCAAGAAATCAAGATGGATAAAGTCCCATAAAGGAATCAAGTTTACTCGTTGTCCCAACATGGAATCTCATGAGACTTAACATTACCCAGTGCATTGGAGAGCTGTATAATTCCAGGCGCACCAGTCACTTTCATTTCATTCTTATACTTAAGTGTGCAACGTAGATAATACAACATGATTCATTCATCATCATATTTTATTACATGATTAATTATTGTATAATACATACATTTAAGATCCAAGTAAAATAAGTGTAAGTTTATAAAGTTGTAAACCCTCTAATAGGAAATGGTTATGGTATTCACTACACTACTGTTTTGGCATGGAAAATTGTGGAGAAATTTTGGCAGCAAAACGACATCACTTAAAAATTCATAAAATGGTTTGATGAGATAAAAATGGGTATATAATCATTTGGAAATAAAATGGTCAGTAATATAGACCTGTAAATGCATATCCCAACATTAGTAATTGTAAATAGAAAGCATAAGATAGTAAAGAAACTTTAATAAAGGGGAGAATGAGATGATCCTTTACCTTGAGAGTGTGAATCCAAATGCTTGGTAGGATCTTTTTAATAACTTGGGGAACCTTGGGGGACTCTAGAGAGGGGAGGGAGGATTAATGATGTTCTATGAAGATTTTGAGTGGAGAGAAATGGGATCTTGGTGGGTTTATATAGGAAATGATTGGGGATTTCTTTATTATTTATCAAACTTAGGTTTTGGACTCTATATAAGAAAATAACCAAAACTACAAACCTTCCCATGATTTTTTCCCATTTTAATGCCTCAAAGTTCTAAACTAAGAACATAGTATTCAATAGTGTGTATGACACACAACACCAAGCACATAATGGAATATAACATCCCAAGACTTTAAAATATATTTACTATTTAAAATAAATTCAATCTTTGATATAACTTGAAATTCATGTGATATTGAGTTAATGTTTTTCACACACAATAACGAGTTTCTTATATGACTTGTGTTACATGTAAGACCAAATTTTATCGAACAACAATATATTAATAAAACATTATTATTTAACATAATAAGATATGATCTAACCATTAAATTAACAGTTATGAATAGTATTAACTAGCTTAAAAAATATATGGTTTACACAAATATAAAATGAATTCATTGGTTACAAATTAATTATAAATGAATATAAAAACCAACTGAATATAAAGGGAATGTTTTCATAGAAAACTATTTTTATGCCCACAAAGCTATTTTATCCTAAAAAATTAAATTAATTACAATTAGTGAGTGAAATTAATGAAATGTATATATTATATATTTAACCAAATTTTTTGACATTCATCCAATATATTTTATAGTTATAAGATAAGAATAAACATAATATTATGCATAAAAACCTATATTTTTATAAAGTCACTTTTATAACCTTTTAATAGAGAACCTATTTTAAATCAAATTTTTGGAACATTTATAAATTTTATATGTAAAAATAAAATTTATTTTTGAAATAAAAATATAAAAATTATCTTAGGGTGAATTTTTGGTATTTTCCTGTGATGTTTCATTTTTTGATGAATAGTGAAAAATACTGAACTTTAATTCAAAACTGTTTTTTCGTATAATTAATTTATATGGTCAAATTATATTTTAAATTGGTTTTAAAGTCATAGTATATAAATTATACATAAAATAATCCAATTTATTTCATTGGAATCAATTTCACATTGAAATTGAATATGAAAACATAGAAAACTTTTGAACATTTTACTTTAAAAAGTCACATTGTCGTCCTATCTGTGAGATTATATTTAAATTAATTTCTTGCACTTATGCGATTTTAGTTTGTAAAAATGGATTAAAAATTTGGAATCATAATAATTTATAATTTATAATAATTTCAACTTAGTTTTTTACCAAAAATATTAGTGAAAGTGATTAAAATTAATTGCAGCAATTAAGAGAAAAATTAGCTTAACAAAAGAATAAAACTTAAACTTAAGGCCCCAAATGACCTAGAAAATTATCCAAAATCCATTTTATAGACATATTTAGACCATATATTCCTTTTTATTTAATTTTTATCATTATTTTATCCACTTTTTATATGAAAAACATGGGTGGAATTCACTTTTCCAAAATTTACAAGAATGTCACTCCTCCACTGTAAAAAGGCACTCACCCCTCCCACTTCCTAACACCTCTCAACCCACTTTTTATTGAAAAATATATATCAAAATAGATTCTAAAAATCCCTATCCTAAATCTATAATCCTCACCTTTAGCATAAATCCATCAATGGAATCCCTTTAGTGTAAACCAAAAGGAGTTACCTGAATTAGAGGTAACATCCTTCCTCGAACTCTTTTGCTTTATTTTCATTATCCACCCCACAATATATTATTATTACATGATTATAGAATAAAAACAGTACCCTAAATATAGTTATATGTTTTTATTACAATGGATATACCTACACTTACACACAATTCCATCTAATGGGTAACGAACTTACCATTTATGTGTACGGAAAACTACCGCCTCACAAAATGGTGTCGTTCGTTTTTCCTTTACCACCTATCATGGTTGAGAATTATGATGGAAAAAATATTTATATATAATATATATGATAATTATATTTTCTTTATACTTATTTAATTTTTATACAACATATACTCTTATGCTTTCCATTTTTAGTAAATACGATAACATCGTTTGTGGAAGTGTGGACTACCGCCTACTCAAAGCGATGTGATTCGTTCATACTATACGTGGAAAGTATAAAGGATGGTTTTAATAAAAATATGTGAAATTTAGAAAATATATATGATTATTTAATTATAATATACATATATATCATTTACTTTTCATTCTTTTAATACGGAAAAGAAATGAAAGTAGCATTCACGCATACGTACGGCCTACCGTCTCCATGAATGGTGCATTTCATTTCATATATCCAAATATTATGGATTATTATAAATAAATATATATTGAATATATATGATAATTACATCATGGTTTAAATTATTTATATGATAAAATCATTATTTAATTAATAGTAACAAAAATAACAAGTCAAAACATACTCGATAAACTAAGCAATTAACACCCAAAATAGTGGAAATAATGAATGATCGTTAACAAATGGGTAATAAGATATTATAAGAAGATGATATATAATATTTTAGATATTATTATGATTCATTTATAAGTTATTAACATCTTTAAAACCATTATACAGGAGGTTAAAGTATGTTCACCCAAAAGTAAACGCGCAGTAATGGATTTTCATCTCACTTTTTACATCTGTGAGATAAATGGCATATTCACCACTTACTAATTTTATGTGGTGTATCTACTACCCATTTTGATATATTATACCATGAATTATTTTTTCTTAATGGTATTTAAAACTTTCATTTAATTTTATTCCTTCATGAGGCTTATGATTCAAATGTTTCAAAGTGGTATGGGACACTAATGTTTAAAGATTATTTTCCTCGAGAACGTTTTTAATGATCTTCCAATGGTATTTCAATTATTTAAGGCATACTTTATTATTGTGATCCTAATTTATTATATATAGTTTACATAATTCCACTTTGAAATTTAATATCATGACTCATTCATTCTTAATGGTATTTTGAGTTTAAATTTGAATAATTTCTTTTAAGGGGATTTGAGTTAAAAATTACCAAGTGTAAAAAAATTTCATAACCCAATTTCTTTTCATTAGGTTATAATTCTTCCTTGTTGTAATTAATATTCTAATATTATCTATATAACCACTTTTTATAATCTATTATTGTATTTACACTTGGTTTATGTGGATTTACAGTTGATACATATAATCTATTCATTAATTTATTCTCACTTGAACATTATAATCATTTAAATGGTTTACTTCACAATATCATTTTGTTCAGTATTGTTTAAATATGAATTTTCATCAGAGGAAATTATTGGATCATTGTTCATTAAACCCTTTAATTTTCTTCTCCTATGGTTATTTATGACCTTTTTTAATTAATAGTACCATTTTTCAATCTTTGGTACTTAAAATGTTTTAGAAAATGTTTTTAATAAAACTCGACTTCATTTCTCTCTTTAGTTAAAGAACCTATTTTCTTCTAAAAACCAAATTTTCTAAAATAGTTTTCAAAAATGTTTTTAACCTTCCCAAAATGATTTATTAAATAAATTTTTCCCTTTTTTGCTTTTAAAAATGTTTTTAAAGGAATCTTCTTATCACTTTCTGAACAAGACACTTTTCTAACCTTTTACCATACAAAAGGAATGTTATTTTTACCTTGTACAACATGTACGAATATAACTGATTTAATTTCTTTAAATATTACTTTTAAAGTTTAAAAGGTTAATTTTTAAAGAAAATTTTTTCAAAAGTGATTTTTAAAGAAAATTATTTTCAAAAGTTTTTTCAAAATAAAAAATATATTTTCCTCAATAATGTTTTTAAAATATATTTTTATAGTATTTCCATTCATCAATGACAAAAAACATTTATTTTACTACACTTTAGATATTTTGTAGTGATACTATCTGTATTCTTCCTATAGATGGTTTATAACTCCTTTGACCAAGTATAGTATTAACATTCACTGCCTTGATTTCCTTCTTAGTCCCCTTGAAATATTCAATTTCCAGTGATCATTGAACATTATGTTTCCCCCAAATATCCATATCATTTATCATGGATATGATTGTTTCCTAAACCATGTACCATTTTTACATATGGTGTGTACTTGACAGTTATTTGATTAACTGGGAAAATTTTGATAAATCTATATCTTCTACTCCATACATATATTTCATGAGGCACATTATTAAATCGATTATTCGATATATGAGGAATACTTTGGACAGGTATGACATAGGTGTGGCTCTGTTATAGATAGCCCCTTGATGCATCGGTAGTCTCATGGGATGATCCAGTTGGCTAGCCTTAGATGAGTTTTTACCCAATATTCTAAATCATATTGTGATAGGTCTCAATGATAAATGTATCATGTAACTAGGAAACATGGAATCCAATAATTAATTATTGCCTTCATTTAGATTTAGATATTATTTATCCATGATATTTTACATCGACATATCTATAGATGCATTTCATTCTCAGTTCATTGATTAAATGTCTTGTGTTTCAATTATTTACCTTACCATATTGATTATTCCTTATCTAGTTATTTGAATTAAATGTGTTTCTAGTTATTACATTTTAATATTGTTTATCCATACATTTTATTTATTATATAGAATGTGTGTTCAGTTATTTACATTTCCATGTTTATTACTTCTCATTGATTCATTATTTATTTCGTTATAATTTACCCTTGATGAGAATTTGATCTCACCCTTATTAATGTTTCCTTTCCCCAGGATTCCCTGAAGTGTACTAAGAAAGATATGCAAGGATACTCTAGAATGGGATAAATTTATTATTCTCGAAAATGAAAAAAAAATTATGTTTTAATTATTTTATTCTTTTCTAATACAAGACTCGTGTATGTATCTAGTTTACCAAGACTATTAAATTGTTAGGTCCTTTAGGAAATTATTTACTTGTATATTATGTCAATGTAATGGTAGAAAGACACTGAATCTATGCCTTCTGGGGTCAGGTCACATTGGTTGGTATCAAAGAAAGTTTAGTATCAACCTTGGGAACTAGATTTAGGAAAATATGGATTAGAGATCATAAACCTAAAGTAGAATTTGAGGATAAATATAGAATAAAATCCTAGAATTTTGGTAAGGTAGAGATTATGTGGGTCTTCCAAGCAATACATCCCTGTCTGGATACAATAAGCAGACATGGTTCTAGAATAGATGTACCTAGGGATAAAAACTCTGATAAGGTGCATCAGGTCTGAATTGGCATCACCCGGTACACAATAATGGGCCTTAATATGCACCAGGTTTGACACTCATAGTGGATATGCTTAGTACAATTTAAATTTTATTTACAAACCATTATGAATTATTTGAATAGATAATGATAATGGATGACCTAGGTTAAACCTTAGATCAAGGAAAGACCTATGTTGAAATAAAATGGATGAAGTATTTATGTATTGAGGTTGTATTGAAAACCTTAATTAAAAGGATATTTAGTGATTAACATTTTTTCAAGGATGTCTATCATATTTATTTTTGTAATTATGTTAATATGGTTTTAGAAAAGGACAAATTGTATGTCAGGTGATAACTCATCAAATCTGGAAAGGCCGTGGGACTTGAACCCATGACTGGAGGACGATAAGGGTTTAATATAACCACTTTCCTACGCAATGTCCTTGTTAAAATGTATTTGTTTCTAGTTGAAAAAATTAATGAATAAATATTAATGATGAACTAGTAGTATCAATTTTTAGTTTTAGATATTAATGTATTAACTATATTAGTTTTGGAAAATAGTTACAGACAAACTTAAAGACTTGTTTTATGGTTCTTATAACTCGTTAAAAGTGTATTTTGGTGATTTGGGCATCAAAATTAATTTTTGGATATCCATTTCTTGAAGTAATGGATAAATTGTAAATTAATAAAATCACAAAAAAAGAGGATTAAAATTATGTTTATAAAATATAAATATGTTGAGTTTCCTTATATTATTGGTCAATAAAATATTTTCTCAACATTAGGAAAAGGATCTTAAGAAAAATTTTGTCCTAATACCATATTTTTTTTCAACTGATTATTTTAAAAATAATAAAATATTTATGGATTTTAGGACCTAAACATTCCATTGATCATTCACTTGTTTATGATTGATGACCTCAATCACTCTCTATAAATATTTACGCTTTTCCTCCAAGTCTATATTTCTACTTTCCACTAATGTTCTCCTACTTAGAGACCTAGTTACATGTTAGTCCATTTGAACATTGTACTTCCCATTCACTCTTTTCTATAGGATGATTTATGAACCCTTATCTCAATGTGGGATTTTAACCTAGGAAATATCAAACAATTTATTACTGAGGTTGAGTTTAAAATTGAAAGTATTCAATTTATTTAAGGTAACCCCCTGAAATTCTAAAGTAAGAACATTATATTTGATAGTGTGTATGACATGTAACACCAAGCACACAAGGGAGTATAATATCCCAAGAATTTAAAATATATTTAATATTTTAAATAAATTCAATATTTGATATATCTTTAAATGCATAAAATACTGAGTTAGCATGTGTCACATGCAACAATGAGTTTCTTCGGTGACTTAAGTTACACAAAAGGCTGAGTTTTAGTGAACAACAATATATTAATAAAACATTATTATTTAATATAATATGATATGACCTAACCATTAAATTAGTGGTTATGAATAGTATTAACTAACTTATGAAAATATATGGTTTACAAAAATATAAAATGAATTCATTTGTAACAAATTAAATAGAAATTAATATAAGAACCAATTGAATATAAAGGGAATGTTTTTATAGAAAACTATTTTTATGCCCACAAAGTTGTTTTATCCTAATAAATAGAATTAATTAAATTCAGTGAGTGATATTAATGAAATATATATATTTTATATTAAATAAAATATTTTTTACATTAATCCAATATAATTTATAGTTATAAGATAATAATGAACCTGATATATTACGCACAAAAACCTATATTTTTATAAGGCATTTTTTGGCATTTTAATGGAGAGTCTATTTTAAATAAAAAATTAAGAAATTTTATATGTCAAAATAAACTTAAATTTTGAAATTGGAACATAAAAATTATATTAGGGTAAATTTTTGATATTTTTCTAGGAGGTTTTGTTTTTTGATGAATAGTGAAAAATACTGAATTTCAATTCAAATTTGTTTTTCCATATAATTTGTTTATATAGTTAAATTATAATTTAAATTGTTTTTTAAGTCATATTATATCAATTTTACATAAAATAATCAAATTTGGGTCATTTTAATCAATTTAACTTTGTAATTTAATATAAAAACATATCAAACTTTTGAACATTTTACTTTAAAAACTTACATTGTCATCCCGTCTATGGGGTTATATTCAAATTTATTTCTGCCACTTAGGTGATTGGAATTTTTAAAACTGGATTCTATATTTTTAATTAGAATAATTTATAATTTCTAATAATTTCAACTTAGTTTTTTACCAAAACTATTAGTGAAATTGATTAAAATTAATTATAGCGATTAAGAGAAAAATTAGCTTAACAAATGAATAAACCTTAAACATATGGCCCCAAATGACATAGAAACTTTCCCAAAATCCATTTTATGGAAATATTTTGAACCTATACTACCTTGTATCAAATTTTTACCATTATTGGATCCACATTTCATTGGAAAAATGCGGTTGGAATACCCTTTTCCAAAATTTACAACAATGAGACTCCTCCTCCACTATAAAAAGGCACTCACCCCTCCCACTTTATCACATATATAAAGACACTTTGAATTGAAAAATATATGTCCAAATAGATAATAAACATCCATAACCTCAATATAGAATCCTCTCTTTGGTCATAAATCCATCCATGGAATCCCTTTGGTGCAAACTAAAAGGAGTTACTCGAATGAGAGGTAACATCCTTCCTCAAGCTCTTTTGGTTTATTTTCATTCTCCACCCTCTCATATCTTATTATTCCATGATTATAGAAATAAAACCAATGTAATAAATATATTGAGATATTTTATTTATATTTTTTATACATACACTTACACACACTTCTATCTAATGGGTAACAAACTTACTATTTATGTGTATGACGAACTACCACCTCACAAAACAATGTCGTTAATTTTTCCTTTATCACCTATTATAGTTGGAAATTATGATGGAAACACTATTTATATATTATATATATGATATTTATAATTTCTGTATGCTTCTTTAATTTTTATAGAACACATACCCTTAAAATTTCCATTTTGTGTAAATATGATAACATTGTTTGTGGAAGTGTGGACTATCGCTTCCTCAAAACGATGTGATTTGTTCACACTAGACATGAAACGTATAAAGGATGGTTTTAATAAAAATATATGACATATATGACATATATATGATATTTTAATTATAATATACATATATATCATTTACTTTTCATTCTTTTAATATGTAAAAAAGAAATGAAATTAGTGTTCAGGAGTACGTACATCCTACCATCTCCACGAACAGTGTACTTCATTTCTTATCTCTAAATATTATAGATTATTCTAAATACATATATACTGAATATATATGATAATTAAATCATTTTTTAAATTATTAATATTATTAAATCATGATCTAAGTGATAGTAACAAAAATAAAAAGTCAAAAAATACTCGATAAACTAGGCAATTAACACCCGAAATAGTGAAAATAATGAAAGATAATTAAAAAATAGGTAATAAGATATTATAAGAAGATAATATATGATATTATAAATATTATTATGGTTATATTATAATTTATTAACATTTTTAAAATCCATATATATGATTTTAAAGGACTTTTACTCAAAAGGAAACGCACGGTAAGGGATTTTCATCTCAATTTTTAAATCCATGAGATAAATGTCATATTCACTGCTTACTTATTTTGTGTGGTATATCTACTACCCATTTTGATATATTATACCATAAATTATTTTATCTTCATGGTATTTAAAACTTTAATTTAATTTTATTCCTATATGAGTCTTATGATTCAAATGTTTCAAAGTGGTATGGGACACTTTAGAATGTTTAAAGATTATTTTCCACAAGAATTATTTTAATGATCTTCTAATGGTATTTATATTATTTGTGGAATACCATATTTTTGTGCACCTAATTTATTATATATATAGTGTACATACTTCCACTTTGACATGTAATATCATTATTCATGTCATTTTGAGCTTCAATTTGAATTATTTCTTCTAAGGGGATTTGAGATAAAAATTATCAAGTGGAAAAGAATTTCATAAACTAATTTATTTTTATTGGGTTATATTACTTACTAATTGTCATTAATATTCTAAGATTATGTGTGTAATAAATTTTTAATATCTATTATTTTATTTCCACTTATTTTATTTGGATTTACAGCTGATACACATAATCTATTCATTAATTTATTCTCACTTCAACGTTATAATCTTTTCAAGGGTTTACTTCAGAATCTCATTTTGTTCAGGATTGTTTACACTTGAATTTTCATTGAAGGAAAATATTAGATAATTATTTATTAAACCCTTTAATTTTTTATCCTATGGTTATTCATGACTTTTTTCAATTAATAGTACCATTTTTTCCACTCTTTGGTACTTAAAATGTTTTAGAAAATGTTTTTAAGAAAATACAACTTCATTTCTCTCATTAGCTAGAGAAACTATTTTATTCTAAAAAATTATTTTTATAAAAAGGTTTTCAAAAATGTTGCTAACCTTCCCAAAATGATTTATTAAAAACATTTTTATCCCTTTTTTCTTTTTTTTTAAAACGTTTTTAAAGGAATATTCTTATCACTTTCTGAACAAGTAAATTTTATATCCTTTTAATGTGAAAAAAGAATGTTATTTTTACCTTGTATGGAATGTATAGATTTACCCACTACCATTTATTCAAAGCTTACTTTGAAAGTTTAAAAGGTTACTTTTAAAAAAAATGTTTTCAAAAGTGATTTTCAAATAAAATTTTTTTCAAAAAAATCATATTTTCTTCAAGAATGTTTTTAAAATGTCTTTTTATAGTATTTTCATTCATCAAAAACAACAATACTTTATTTTACTCCACTTGGGATATGTTGTAGTGATACCATCCTTATTCTTCCTTTAAATGGTTTATGAATCCTTTGACCAAGGTTAGTATTGACATTCACTAACTTTATTTACTTTTTATTCCCCTTGAAATATTCAACTTCTAGTGATCATTGAACATAATTTTTCCCCTAAATATTCATATCATTTATTTTGGATATGATTGTTTCCTAAAACATATACCATTATTACATACGGTGTGTACTTTAAAGTTATTTGATTAACTGGGGAAATGCTGATCAACCCATATCTTATACTCCATGTGGATATTTTATAAGCCACATTGTTAATTAGATTATTAGGTATATGAGTAATGCTTTGGACAGGTATGAAACAGGTGGGTCTCGACTATAGATAGCCCCTCGATGCATCAGTAGTCTCATGGGATGAGTCAGTTGGCTAGCCTTATATGGGTTTTTACCCGATATGATAAACCATCTTGTGAAAGGTCTTGATGGTGAAGGTACCATATTCCTAAGAAACATGGTGCCCAAAAATTAATCATTACCTCCATTTATATTCAGTTATTATTTATCCATGATATTTTTTATCTACATATCTATAGATGAATTTTTATTATCAATTCATTGATTAAATGTCATGTGTTTTAGTTATTTTCCTTACCATATTGATTATGCATTATCTAGTTATTTAAATGGAATGTGTTTTCAGTTATTACCCTATCATATTGTTTATCCATTTAGTTTATTGATTATATGTCATTTGTGTTTAGTTATTTACCTTTCCATATTGATTACTTCTCATTGATTCATTATTTTTTCCACTATACTTTACCCTTACTGAGCATTTGAGCTCACCCTTATTATGTTTCCTTTCCACAGGATTCCTTTAAGTGTACTAAGAAAGATATGGAAGGATACTCTATATGGAATAAAGTTATTATCCTCTAAAATGAAAAAAAAAATGTTGTAATTATTGTATTATTTTTTAATACAAGACTCATGTATGTATCAGGTTTACCAAGACTACTAAAATGTTTGGTCCTTTGGGAAACTATTTACTTGAATCTTTTGTCAATGTAATGGTATCATGACACCAGCACCATTTAAAGACCTGTAAAATTCAAGGAAAATTTTTTCTTAATTTTCTTTGGGATTTTACAAGAACGCAGTTTCTAACGGCACCTAATTCCGAGGCCCGGTGTGCCCGGAATCAATTTCCGAAGTTTAACTTGGGTACGTTCAGTGAACGAACGAGCAGGAATTTCTAACTTTTGAACCGGTGCTCAGAATCAAATTCCAAGGGCACTGATGGAACCACAGCGTCGGTATTTGCTTATGAACGCCTATTCCGGAGTTGCGTTTACTCGAGAGAAGTTGATAAAAATTGTGGAAGTTAAAAATAAAAATTTAACAACAATTTTTATTTTACTCTAAGTGTTTAATCCTTTGGAAGGAAGTTGGGTAACTACCCAACCTCCCTTGGGAGGTTATGAGGGTGGTGGGGCCCACACGAACCCCACCCCTTCATATCCTCTAACCCCCTCAACTCACCATTAATATTGTTAACTTAAGTTAATAACTTATGACATTAATGTAGTGAGTTTAATGTGAGTTTTTGAAATTCAAACACTTGAATTTCAAAAGCTAGGTTGAGTTAATAAATTAAGTGTGGCTTAATTTATTTTGTGTTAGTTCCTTTTTTGCTTGAGAGGACTTGGGGGAAAAAGAAGGCAAGGAGCTTAGAGATCATCTTCTTCATCTTCGACGAAGAACGCGAAGAACGAACGATTCCCAACGAAGAACGCTGAGCCCTCGGAGACCGTTTACCGTGACGCCATACCCGTGATGCGCCACCCTTCATTCTTCTACCCACGTCAAAGGAAGGGAGACGACGTTCCATCTCAAACAATCTCCGTCAACGTCTTCGAATCCTCTTTCTGCGACGTCTCTTCCCGCGACGGTTTCTCTGCGACGAATTTCTCCGCGACGAAAACCTCGTTCAAGCCGCGCTCGAGGTAGGGGGTTTACATGTCTTCTATACGTGATTCTCTTTCGTCTTTTATCCGCGTCTATTTGGACCGCATGATATCAGTTAATGGGAGGAGGCCGGACCGCACAAACACGGCTGTTCCCCTCCCTTATTATTTTTCTTGTTGTTGCGGATCGAATGAAATTGACGTGGTGTCGTCACGCCGCGCGGGATCGAGTGGCAAGGATGCGTGACATCGTCATGCCGCGTGGGATTGAGCGCCAAGCATGCGCGACATCGTCACGTCGCGCGGGATCGAGCGGCAAGAATGCGCGACGTCGTCACGTCGCGCAATCAAATTTTTAAAACTCTCGTGCGTGGGTTTTTGATTGCAAGGTGTTCGTATAATTTATTTTGGATAAATTATACCCTCGTCATGATTAAAACCATGTGTTTATTATTTTCCAATTGATAACACCTAATGCGGAGGACGCGGGCCGAACAAACATGGCCTGACAACCCTCCGCAGCTTGTTTATCGATGTGCGGATCAACGGACGACGACGAAGCAGGCCGCTATGGCGTTTGAATCCCTTCGCAGTGAAGGTCGGGTCCCGGGAGGATCGTTGGCGAAGACGGCAGGAGAAAAGGACCACCGGAGCGCGTCCAGTGGTCCGCGGAAGGCGGTGGCAGCGCGCCCCGCCGACGCGGCGGCGCCGGTGACCGGCGGCGGCGGCGGTTCGCCGTCGGCTTCAATCAGCGGTGAGGGGGGGGGAGCCGCGCACCCCACTCCACGGCTTCCGCTCGGCCGCGCTGGCCGAGCCGCGGCTGGTCGGTCGGGCCGGGCCGCGCCGGCCGGGTCGGACCCGGTTCGGGCTGACCCCGGGGGGGTCGGGTCGGGTCGGTCCGGGCCCAGACCCCCCATTTTCAGACCCTCTTTGGTCTTTTGCTCATATCTTGGGCTACGGACCTTCGATCGACGCACCGTCAGTTGCGTAGCGATCCTTGGAACGAGACGGTCGTTTCGGTATATTATACTCAAGGTTTCGGAATACTTTGGGTTTGTCCGGGTTGGTTCGGATACGAAACCAACCGGGCCCTCAGAGCGGAAACGCTCATATCTTGAGCTTCGGACGTCCGATTGACGTGTCGTCGACTTTGATGGATTCCTCTAGGTGAGAAGGATCTTTTGGCTTACTCCACTCGAGATTTGGATGTCGTCGGAGTGCGTTCGGGTTGGTTCTCTCACGAAACCAACCGGGCCCCTAGAATGAAAAGGCCAATAACTCACAGACCGGGCGTCCAATTGACGTGCCGTCTGTCTCGTTGAATTCCTCTTGATGAGACAAAACTTTGGGCATACTTCGCCCGAGTTTTGGATGCAGTTGGATAGTGGCCGGGTTAGATTGTACCCGAAATCCAACCGGGCCCTTGGAACGGAAAAGAAGATATCTTTCAGACCGGACGTCCGTTTGACGAACCGTCAGCGGCGTTGGTGATCACATTGAGAAACGTTCCCTATGAGTATACCCTATGAGAGTTCGGGGTACAGTTGAGTTACGGCCGGATTGGTTCGCACATGAAACCAACCGGGCCCCGGGGACAAAAAGGCTAATAACTCACAGACCGGGCGTCCGATTGACGCGCTGTCTGTTGCGTTGAGACCCCTATGACGAGGTGGTCCCTTGAGTTACTTCTTCATGGGACTTTGAGATACTTGGAGTATCAACCTGTAGCTCGTGGAGCGAACCCTCCCGGAGACGAGCGTACGGAGTACGGAGACCGTGTAGCCGGCTGAGACCTGACGATTGCTTGACCGACTCGACTTGGAGTGAGTCGAATAGCCCAGTGGACGGAGCACCCAGTATTTGGAGACTGACCCATGGCAGACGGAGCGCTCGGTAGTTGGCCGCAGACCCGCGGTACTCGACAGGAGGAGTACCTCTGTAGGCTATTAGGGGGAGCGCCCGGTATTTGGCGACAGAGCCACAGCGGACGGAGCGCCCGGTAGTTGGCAGCAGACCCGCGGTACTCGACAGGAGGAGTACCTCAGCAGTCTTAGGTTAGTGAGAAGTACCTCGGAGTCGTGACAGGACCATTGTACACTCCAGAGACGGAGCTCTTCAGCAGTTACGGTTTCGATAATAAAAATCCTGGTTTGAGCTGAGTCTTTGACCTTGTGTTTACCTCATGATTGAGATGGGTCACTTGATAACTTAGGTATATGTATGGGCATATACCTGGGTAGTGGTTATCCATTGATTTCATAATCTTTGTGTTTCCTCATGATTGATATGGGTTACTTGATAACTTAGGTGTATGTATGGGCATATACCTAAGTAGAGCTTATCCGTTGAGATCTTATATGTGGTTACCATGTTGGTTTTAGTGAGACCTTGAGGGTCTCGGGGTCCCTACTGAGTATCGTTATACTCACCCCTGCACGGGCTATGCCCGCACCTCGTTGTGTTGGTTGCAAACGATGGGAAGAGCTGACGGAGGCCGAATGTTCGAGGACTAGATGGTAACTGGAGGTGGACCACACGATGAGTCAGTATCCGGAGGTGGACTACACGGTGAGACGACACTCGGAGGGGGTTGACGGGCGGGATCATTGAGGATCTGCGCTATCTGTACCTACCCTTCAGGTAGGATCCGTGGCGGACGATCCAGGAGCTGCACTATCTGTACCTACCCTTTAGGTAGGATCCGAGGAGGACGACCCAGGAGCTGCTTCCTTTCTTCCATCTGTTGTCTTTTTCTGTTGTACTTTCGTTCAGTTGTAGTTGTACTTTCAGTTGGGTTTGTATTCTATCCCATTTACTTTTCAGCACTTTCTTTTGTACTTAGTGTTTTACTTCCTCTTGTACTCTGTGGTGTTTTGTTTACTTTTATAAAGGAAATGCCTTCCCAGTTATGGGGATTTACGCCTTTGGTGCTAGTCTCCAGCCCCTGACCTATGGAAGGCGGGCTTGGGGTAGTCACGGCACGGGCCCCGAGGACGGGTCGTGACAAATTGGTATCAGAGGAGTTCGGTTCTACCTCAGAACTCAGGACTCTGATATTTTTCTATGTGAAGCAATAGTGTTAAGGGTACCGAGTGTGGTCTTCAGTTCAGGGAGTCCAATGTTGGTGTGGTGGCCGACGTATCCGTACACCAGGACCCTGACTACTGATTTCCGACTTTGTACACGAAAACACTGATTGCGTGTGTGTTTCTAAAGTATTAAAGTCAGCTCAAACCAGGTCAGCTCACCAGGTATAAACGTTGACCGTGTCGCATCTATTCAGGATGTCTCCACGCAGACAGTCAGTTGGAGTTCTGAGAGAGTACTCGATGACGGCCCACCGAGCGACGAGGCTCTGGTGAAGGGCCCTTTTTACTATGTTGGCACCCTCGGGTGGTGTACCAGCAGCACCACCACCTGTTGGGTAGCAGATGCCAACAGCTATACTAGCAAACTATGCACGCTGGCAGAGCACATTGCACGAGTTCCAGCAGCAGCGGCCTCCGAGGTTACGAGGCGAGACAGATTCCCAGATAGCAGAGCACTGGCTGGAGGCGATTGCTAGAGTTTTTCGCCTAGCTAAGACATTAGTAGAGTGGATGGTGGACTTGGATACTAGTATTTTCTAGTGATTTACCATGAGGATGGTCCGCTTAGTGATGAGGCTTCGTTACGTGGACCGATGCCTGAGATAGTGCCTTCGGGTAGTGTGTCAGCTATACATCACTACCTGTTGGACAACAGTTACAACCGGCGGTACCGGTAGGTGACATATGTAGGATTACTGCCTTATACGTGTTCCAACATCAGATACCCTCAAGTTCCGAGGTGAACCTGACTCACAGGCGGCTGAGGACTGGCTTGAGGAGGTAGCAGAGAGTTTTCTAGAGCTTATACAACTTCGGCAGGATGACGTGTCGGTAGCTGAGAATTCATCGAGGCGTACCGAACATTCCGGGTACTCGATGAATACGATTCGATCAGTGCTATAGAGCTCAGACCTCTGATCGTGGTGTGTTTAAGGAAATTTGATCCAACACCTTTTTCTTCTATACAATCCTACTCACGTTAGGGTGTTAGAGAGAACCTTGAGGTTGAATGTTCTTTGGCTAAACGAATATAGCCAGTGTATGTTAGCAGTGGGAAGATGCGAACTGGCGTCAGTCACAAAGACTTGGATGTGTAAAAATGTTTCAAGAAGAGGAAATGTTAAGGACAGATGAATCTGCAGAGCAGCGGACATGGAGGCAGAGCTAGGAGACCAGCTTGTGGTGCTGTACATTTCAACATGTTACCATTACCCGCCTTTGTAGTCCCCGCTTGGCTCAGGGAGTTGGAGAGAATGGGAATAGAGTAGCTGCTTGCGGTCATGGAGTGCGACCAAAAAGGTCTCTAAGGATGATTCGAAGTGCGGACTTTGTCTTCTACTAGCTTCCATAGCCACAGACATCGAAACGAATCATCCCTTCCTTCCATGAATCTAGTCCCAGACCTAGAGTTTCCGGTTAAGCCGTTGACTTGACCGTCACGTCTGGAGATACCTTTGGGAGGAGACTCGATAGTCACACTTATGCCGACGGCGTGATCTGACCCTTGAGGTGAGAGTCTCAGTTGGGACCTCTTGGTGGCAGCGTCGAGGCCTTACGACGTTAGTTTGAGTATGGATTTTGCAATCACTGTTCATACTCAAATTGACGGTATTAGGCAAACGTCGGGATGGGTTTTCCTTAGTCGGCGAAAAGGAAACCCTGGGCAGCACAAGTTAAACTCGTGCATGGGAGGGTGTAGCCGATCATTTTTGGGTCGGCCAACCTTACCCTCGTTGCGGAAGGAGTTTTGAGTTTCAGTTCTAATCTGAAAAGGGAGACCTCTAGAGTTCGAGGATGGCGACCACGTTCTTATACGGGTCTCACCTCGACGAGCTTTACGGAGATGTAGCTGAGGCGGAAAGATATCTACGAGGTTCAATGGACCTTTCTAGGTCCCCAGCAGGGTAGGCGAGGTGGTTTACCGCTTCACCCATCCACCTCAGTTGCACCGGGTGCACGATGTCTTCCACGTATCTCAGCTGAGGAGATACGTGCACGTCCCGACACAAATCTTTGACCATGGGGAGATGGTCTTTGATGATGGGGTGACTTTTGTGGAGGTTCCAGTGGAGATTGAGGTTCTACGGGAGCGGGTCCTACGAGGATGGTTGATTCCTCTTGTCTGTTTTTGTAGGCATCTCAGAAACCTCCAGGTGAGCACCTGAGAGCGGAAGGCTCATATGCATGTTCAGTACCACTTTTGTTTCCCTAGTTTGTGTTATAGCTTTACGGGAACGTAAATCCCTGAGGTGGGAGTAATGTAAAGACCCGTAAAATTCAAGAAATTTTTTTTCTTAATTTTCTTTGGGATTTTACAAGAACGCAGTTTCTGACGGCACCTGATTCTGAGGCCCGGTGTACCCGGAATCAATTTTCGAAGTTTAACTCGGGTACGTTCAGTGAACAAACGAGCAGGAATTTCTAACTTTTGAACCGGTGCTCGGAATCAAATTCTGAGGGCACCGATGGAACCACAGCGCCAGTATTTGCTTATGAACGCCTATTTCGGAGTTGCGTTTACTCGGGAGAAGTTGATAAAAATTGTGGAAGTTAAAAATAAAAATTTAACAACAATTTTTATTTTACTCTAAGTGTTTAATCCTTTGGAATGAAGTTGGGTAACTACCCAATCTCCCTTGGGAGGTTATGAGGGTGGTGGGGCCCACTTGAACCCCACCCCTTCATATCCTCTAACCCCTTCAACTCACCATTAATATTGTTAACTTAAGTTAATAACTTATGACATTAATGTAGTGAGTTTAATGTGAGTTTTTGAAATTCAAACACTTGAATTTCAAAATCCATGTTTAGTTAATAAATTAAGTGTGGCTTAATTTATTTTGGGTTAGTTCCTTTGTTGCTTGAGAGGACTTGGGGGGGAAAAGAAGGCAAGGAGCTTAGAGATCATCTTCTTCCTCTTCGACGAAGAACGCGAAGAATGAATGATTCCCAACGAAGAATGATGAGCCCTCAGAGACCGTTTACCGCGACGCCATACCCGTGACGCGCCACCCTTCGTTCTTCTTCCCACGTCAAAGGAAGGGAGACGACGTTCCATCTCGAACAATCTCTGTCAATGTCTTTGAATCCTCTTTCCGCGACGTCTCTTCCCGCAACGGTTTCTCTATGACGAATTTCTCCGCGACAAAAACCTCGTTCAAGCCGTGCTCGAGGTAGGGGGTTTACATGTTTTCTATACGTGATTCTCTTCCGTCTTTTATCCGTGTCTATTTGGACCGCATGATATCAGTTAACGGGTGGAGGCCGGACCACACAAACACGGCTGTTCCCCTCCCTTATTATTTTTCTTGTTATTGCGGATCGAATGAAATTGACGCGGTGCCGTCATGCCACGCGGGATCGAGCGGCAAGGATGCGTGACATCATCACGCCGCGTGGGATCGAGCGGAAAGCATGCGCGACATCGTCACGCCGTGCGGGATCGAGCGGCAAGAATGCGCGACGTTGTCACGTCGCGCAATCAAATTTTTAAAACTCTTGTGCGTGGGTTTTTTATTGCAAGGTGTTCGTAAAATTTATTTTGGATAAATTATACCCTCGTCATGATTAAAATCATGTGTTTATTATTTTGCAATTGATAACACCTAACGCGGAGGACGTGGTCCGAACAAACATGGCCCGACAACCCTCCGCAGCTTGTTTATCGATGTGCGGATCAACGGACGACAACGAAGCAGGCCGCTATGGCGTTTGAATCCCTTCGCAGTGAAGGTCGGGTACTGGGAGGACTGTTGGCGAAGACGGCAGGAGAAACGGACCACCGGAGCGCGTCCGGTGGTCCGGGAAGGCGGTGGCGGCGCGCCCCGCCAGCGCGGCGGCGCGCCGCCGGAAGGCTGGCGGCGGCGGTTCGTCGCCGGCTTCAATCAGCGGCGAGGGGGGGGGGAGCCGCGCACCCCGCTCCGTGGCTTCCGCTCGGCCGCGTGGGCCGAGCCGCGGCTGGCCGGCCGGGCCGCGCCGGCCGGGCCGGGTCGGTCCGGGCCCAGACCCCCCGTTTTCAGACCCTCTTTGGTATTTTGCCTATATCTTGGGCTACGGACCTCCGATCGACACACCGTCAGTTGTGTAGTGATCCTTCGAATGAGACGGTCGTTTCGGTATATTATACTCAAGGTTTCAGAATACTTTTGGTTCGGCCGGGTTGGTTCGGATACGAAACCAACCGGGCCCTCGGAGCGAAAACGCTCATATCTTGAGCTCCGGACGTCTGATTGACGTGTCGTCGACTTTGATGGATTCCTCTAGGTGAGACGGATCTTTTGGCTTACTCCGTCCGAGATTTGGATGTCGTCGGAGTGTGGTCGGGTTGGTTCGCTCACGAAACCAACCGGGCCCCTGGAATGAAAAAGCCAATAACTCACAGACTGGGCGTCCGATTGACGCACCGTCTGTCTCGTTGAATTCCTCTTGATGAGACGGAACTTTTGGCATACTTCGCCCGAGTTTTGGATGCAGTTGGATAGTGGCCGGGTTGGATTGTACCCAAAATCCAACCGGGCCCCTGGAACGGAAAAGCTGACATCTTTCAGACCGGACGTCCGTTTGACGAACCGTCAGCGGCGTTGGTGATCACGTTGAGAAACGGTCCTTATGAGTATACCCTATGACAGTTCGGGGTACAGTTGAGTTACGGCTGGATTGGTTCGCACATGAAACCAACCAGGCCCCGGGGACGAAAAGCCTAATAACTCACAGACCGGGCGTCTAATTGACGCGTCGTCTGTTGCGTTGAGACCCCTATTATGAGGTGGTCCCTTGAGTTACTTCTTCGTGGGACTTTGAGATACTTTGAGTATCAACCTGTAGCTCGTGGAGCGGACCCTCCCGGAGACGAGCGTACGGAGTACGGAGACCGTGTAGCCGGCTGAGACCTGACGACTGCTTGACCGACTCGACTTGGAGTGAGTCGACTAGCCCAGTGGACGGAGCACCCAGTATTTGGCGACTGAACCACAGCGGACGAAGCACCCGGTAGTTGGCCGCAGACCCGCGGTACTCGACAGGAGGAGTACCTCTGTAGGCTATTAGGGGGAGCGCCCGGTATTTGGCGACAGAGCCACAGCGGACGGAGCGCCCGGTAGTTGGCAGCAAACCCACGGTACTCGACAGGAGGAGTACCTCAGCAGTCTTAGGTTAGTGAGCAGTACCTCGGAGTCATGACAGGACCACTGTACACTCCAGAGACGGAGCTCTTCAGCAGTTACGGTTTCGATAATAAAAATCCTGGTTTGAGCTGAGTCTTTGACCTTGTGTTTACCTCATGATTGAGATGGGTCTCTTGATAACTTAGTTATATGTATGGGCATATACCTAGGTAGTGGTTATCCGTTGATTTCATAATCTTTGTGTTTCCTCATGATTGAGATGGGTTAATTGATAACTTAGGTGTATGTATGGGCATATACCTAAGTAGAGCTTATCTGTTGAGATCTTCTATGTGGTTACCATGTTGGTTTTAGTGATACCTTTAGGGTCTCAGGGTCCCTACTGAGTATCGTTATACTCACCCCTGTGAGGGCTATGTCTGCACCTCATTGTGTTGGTTGCAGACGACGGGCAGAGCTGACGGAGGCCGAATGTTTGAGGACTAGACGGTACCCGGAGGTGGACCACACGACGATTCAGTATCCGGAGGTGGACTACACGGCGAGACGACACTCGGAGGGGGTTTATGGGAGAGATCGTTGAGGAGCTGCGCTATATGTACCTACCCTTCAGGTAGGATCTGTGGCGGACGATCCAGGAGCTGCGCTATCTGTACCTACCCTTCAGGTAGGATCCGAGGAGGACGACCCAGGAGCTGCTTCCTTTCTTCCAGCTGTTGTCTTTTTCTGTTGTACTTTCGTTCAGTTGTAGCTGTACTTTCAGTTGGGTTTGTATTCTGGCCCATTTACTTTTCAGCACTTTCTTTTGTACTTAGTGCTTTACTTCCGCTTGTACTCTGTGGTGTTTTGTTTACTTTTATAAAGGCAATGCCTTCCCAGTTATCGGGGTTTACGCCTTTGGTGCTAGTCGCCAGCCCCTGGCCTATGGAAGGCGGTCTTGGGGTAGTCACGGCATGGGCCCCGAGGACGGGTCGTGACACACCAATACTTCTAGGTTCAGGTCACTATATTTGGTATTATAGAAAGTTTAGTAACAACATTGAGAACTAGATTTAGGAAAACGTGGATTAAAGAACATAACCCTAAGGTAGAATATTATGATAAGTATAGAAGAAAATCCTAGAATTATGGTAATGTAGATATTATGTTGGTCTTCCGAGAAATATATCCAAATCTAGATATTGCAAGTGGACATGGTTCTGGAACAGATGTACCTAGGGGTAAAAACTACAACAAGGTGCATCAAGCCTAAATTGGAATAACTCGGTACATGACAATGGTCGCACACCTAGTTAGACACTCCTAGGGAATACTCTTAGTATAATTAATATTTTCTTTACAAAACATTATGAAGGATTTAAATATATAATGAAAATCAATCAACTAGGTTAAACCTTAGACCAAGGAAAGAGCTATGTTGAAATAAAATAGATAAAGTATTTATGTATTGAGGTTGTATTAAAAACCTTACTTAATATGGTTTTAGAAAAGGATTACTTATATACTAGGTGAAAACCCATCAAATACGACAAAGTCTCGCGACTTGAATCCATGATTGAAGGATGATATGGGTTTAATGCCAACCACTGACCTACATAATGTTCTTGTTAATATGTAATTGTTTCTAGTTGAACAATTTAATTAAGAAATATTAATGATGAACTAGTAGTATCGTTTTTTAGTTTTTGAGATTAATGTCTTAAAAATATTAGTTTTGGAAAATAGTTAGAGACAAACATAAATACTTTTTTATGGGCCTTACGGCCATTTAAAAGTTTATTTTAGTGCTTTGGACATCAAAGTTAATTTTTGGATATCCATTTCTTAAATTAATAGATAAATTGGAAATTGATCAAATCACAAACAAAGGATTAAAATGATGTTTATAAAATATAAATATGTCAAGTTTCTTTATATTCTTGGTCAATAAAATATTTTCTCAACATTAGGAAAACTATCTTAAGAAAAATATTGTCCTAATACCATAATTTTTGTTTAAATGATTGTTTTCAAAATCATAAAATATTTATGGATTTAAGGCCCTCAATATTCTACTGATCATTAAATTGTTTTTGATTCATGACCTAAATAACTCCATATAAATATTTACACTTTTCCTCCAATTCCATATTTTCACTTGGGGCTATTGTTCTCCTACTTGGAGACCTAGTTACATGTTAGTCCATGTGACCATTGTACTTTCCATTATCTCTTTTATAGATGATGTTTTATGAACCCTTCTCTCAATGTGGGATTTCAACATAGGAAATATCAAATAATTTATTACCATGTTCGAGTTTAAAATTGTGAGGATGCCATTTATTTAAGGTGAGGAGAATGTAACACCCCAAAATTATAAAGTAAGAACATTACATTTGATAGCGTGTATGACATGCAATAACAAGCGCGTAAGGGAATATAATATCCTAAGACTTTAAAATATATTTATTATTTTAAATAAATCAAATATTTGATATAGCTTGTGATGCATGTGTTACTGAGTTATCGTGTGTCACATGAAAAAATGAGTTTTTTTTATGACTTGTGTTACATTCAAAGCAGAGTTTTACCAAACAACAATATATTAATAAAACATTATTATTTAATATAATAAGATATGACCTAACCGTTAAATTAGAGATTATGAATAGTATTAACTAACTTATGAAATTATATAGTTTACACAAATATAAAATAAATTCATTGGTTACAAATTAATTAGAAATTAATATAAGAACCAATTGAATATAAATGGAATTTTTTTATAGAAAACTATTTTTATGCCCACAAAGCAGTTTTATCCTAATAAATTAAATTAATTATAATTAGTGAGTGATATTAATGAAATATATATCTATTATATATTAAATAGAATATTTTTTACATTCATTCTATATATCTTATAGTTATAATATTAGAACGAACCCAATATTATGCACAAAAACCTATATTTTTATAAAGGCACTTTTGCAGCATTTTAATGGTGAACCTATTTTAAATAATTTTTTTTTAATTTTATAAATTTTATATATAAAAATAAACTTCATTTTTGAAATTGGAACATAAAAATTATCATAGGTTGATTTTTTGGTATTTTTCTGTGAGGTTTCATTTTTTTGATGAATAGTGAAAAATACTAAATTTTAATTCAAAACTGTTTTTTGTCTAATTTATTTATATAGTTAAATTATATTTTAAATTGGTTTTAAAGTAAAATTTGGTCAATTATATATAAAATAATTCAACTTAGTTCATTTTAATCAATTTCACTTTTAAATTGAATATAAAAACATAGCAAACTTGTGAACATTTTACTTTAAAAACCCACATTGTCGTCCTGTCTGCAGGATTATATTTAAATTAATTTATTCCAATTATGTTATTGGAATTTGGAAAAATGGATTCCATATTTTTAATAAGAGTAATTTATAATTTATAATAAGTTCAACTTATTTTTTTACCAAAACTATTAGTGAAAGTAATTAAAATTAATTACAGCGATTAAGAGAAAAATTAGCTTAACAAAGGAATAAACCTTAAACTTAAGGACCTAAATGGACTAGAAACTTGTCCAAAATCCCTTTTATGGCCATATTTTGACCCTATAGTAACTTTTAATAAATATTTACCATTATTGGAGCCAATGTTTATAGGAATAATGTGGGTGGAATTCCCTTTTCCAAAATTTACAAGAATGTCACTCCTCCACTATAAAAAGACACCCACCCTCCCACTTATTCACAACTCTCAAGACAATTTTTATTGAATAGTATCTACCAAAATAGATCTTAAAAATACCTCACCTCAACCTATAATCCTCTCCATGGGAATAAATCCATCAATGGAATCCCTTTGGTGCAAACCAAAATGAGTTACCTGAATAAGAGGTAACATCATTCCTCAAGCTCTTTTGTTTTATTTTCATTCTCCATCCACTCATATATTATTATTCAATTATTATATAATAAAAAAATTATCCTAAATATACTTATATTTTTTTATTTCAAGTTTTCTACATACACTTACACACAATTCCATCCAATGGGTAATGAACTTATCGTTTATGTGTACGGTGAACTACCGCCTCACAAAACGATGTCGTTCGTTTTTCCTTTACCACCTGTCATGGTTGGGAATTATGATGGAGACTATTTTTATATATGATATGTATTATATTTATAATTTATTTATACTTATTTAATTTTTATACAATATATACCCTGATGCTTTCTATTTTTTGTAAATACGATAACATCGTTTGTGGAAGTGTGGACTACAGCCTCCTCAAAGCGATGTGATTCGTTCACACTTTACATGGAACATATAAAGGATGGTTTTAATAAAAATATGTGAAATATATGAAATATATATGATAATTTAATTATAATATACATATATATATATATAATTTTAATTTAATTATTTTAATACCAAAAATAAATGAAAGTAGTGTTCATGCGTAAGTACGGCCTACCGTCTCCATGAACGGTGCATTTCATTTATTATCTCCAAATATTATGGATTATTATAAATACATATATACTGAATATATTTGATAATTAAATCATGTTTTACATTATAAAGATTATTAAATCATGATATAAGTAATAGGAACAAAAATAACAAGTCGAAACATACTCGATAAAAAAGGAAATTAACACCTGAAATAGTGAAAATAATAAAAGATCATTAACAAATGGGTAATAAAATATTATAAGAAGGTAATATATGATATTATAAATATTATTATGGTTCTATAATAAGTTAATAACATGTTTAAAACCCTTATATATGAGGTTAAATTATGTTCACTCCAAAGGAAACACATGATAAGTGATTTTCATTTCAATTTTTGCATTCTTGAGATAAATGTAATATTCACCACTTACTTATTTTGTGTGGTGTATCTACTTCCCATTTGGATATATTATAAAATGAATTTTTTTATCTTCATGGTATTTAAAACTTTAATTTAATTTTATTCCTTTATGAGCCTTATGATTCAAATGTTTCAAAGTGGTATGGGAGTGTTTAAAGATTATTTTCCTCAAGAATTATTTTAATGATCTTCCAATAGTTATTCCATTATTTGAAGAATAATATATTTTTGTACACCTAATTTATTATATGTGGTCTATATAATTCCACTTTGACATGTAATATCATGATTCATTTATTCTTCATGGTATTTTGAGTTTTAATTTGAATTATTTCTTCTAATGGGATTTGAGTTAAAAATTACCAAGTGGAAAAGAATTTCATAACCCAATTTATTTTCATTGGGTTATATTACTTCCTCATTGTGATTAATATTCTAATATTATGTGTGCAATCATTTTTTACTATATATTATTTTATTTCCACTTTTTATGTGGATTTATAGTTGATAAACATAATCTATTCATTAATTGATTCTCACTTCAACATTATAATCTTTTCAAGGGTTTACTTCAAAATATCATTTTGTTCGGGATTGTTAATACTTGAATTTCCATTAGAGTGAGTTATTAGATCATCATTAATTAAACCCTTTCATTTTATTCTCCTCTATTCATTAATGAAATTTTTTAATTAATAGTACCATTTTTTCACTCTTTCGTACTTAAAATGTTTTAGAAAATGTTTTTAATAAAACCCAACTTCATTTATCTTTTTAGTTAAAGAATTTGTTTTATTCTAAAAATATAGTTTTCTAAAAAAATTCAAAAATATTTTTAAACTTCCCAAAAATGATTTATTAAAGAAATTTTACACCTTTTCTTCTTTTACAAACTTTATAAAGGAATCTTCTTATCGCTTTCTGAACAAGGCACTTTTCTAACCTTTTACCGTGCAAAAGGAATGTACTTTTTACCTTGTAAGATATATACGGATTTACCCACATTCATTTATTCAAAGATTCCTTTTAAATTTAAAAGATTAATTTTTAAATAAAATGTTTTCAAAAGTGATTTTCAAGGAAAAGGATTTTCAAAATGTTTTTCAAAACAAAAAGCATATTTTCCTCAAGAATGTTTTTAAAAGATCTTTTTATAGTATTAACATTCATCAAAGACAACAACCATTTATTTTAATCCAATTAGGATATGTTTTTGTAATACCATCCTTATTATTCCTCTGGATGGTTAATGATTTTTTTGACCAAGGATAGTGTTGACATTCACTGCATTGATTTTCTTATTAGTCCCCTTAAAATATTAAATTTTCAGTGATCATTGAACATTATGTTTACCCTAAATATCCATATCTTTTATCATGGATATTATATTTTCCTAAACTGTATACCATTTTTACATACAGTGTATACTTAACAGTTATTTGATTAACTGGGGAAATTTTGATAAATCTGTATCTTTTACTCTATACAGATATTTGATAAAGAACATTATTAAATTGATTATTCAATATATGAGGAATACGTTGGATAGGTATGGCACAGGTGGGTACCAGTTATAGATATTCCCTCAATACATCGATAGTCTAATGGGATGATTCATTTGGATAGCCTTAGAGGAGTTTTTACCAAATATGCTAAACTGTCATGTGAAAGGTCTTGACGGTAAAGGTACCATGTACCTAGAAAACATTTCATCCAATAATTAATAATTTCCTTCATTTAGATCCATTTATTATTTATCCATGAGATTTTATGTCAAAATTTATATGGATGCATTTCATTCTTAGTTCATTGATTAAATGGAATGTGTTTGAGTTATTTTCCATTTCATATTGATTATGCCTCATCTAGTTATTTAAAAGGCATGTGTTTTCAGTTATTACCTTTTCATATTGTTTATCCATTCATTTTATTGATTATATAGTATTTTTTTTAGTTATTTACCTTTACATATTGATTAATTCTCATTGATTCATTATTTCTTCCACTATAATTTTCTCTTACTAAGAATTTGAGCTCACCCTTATTATGTTTCCTTTCCCCAGGATTCCCTGATATGTACTAAGAAATATATGAAAGGATACTTTATATTTAATAAATTCAATATCCTAGAAAATGGGAAAAAATATATTGCAATTATTGTAATATTTTTTAATACAATACTCATTTATATATCTAGTTTACCAAGACTACTAAATTGTTCAGTCCTTTGGGATACAATTTACTTGTATCTTATGCCAATGTAATGGTAGCATGACACCGGCTCCAGGCCTTCTACAGTTGGGTCACTACACCCATGGTTTCTAAAAAATGGTAATGGTTTCTATTATTTTATAAGTTAAAGGTCAGGACTTAATAAAATAATACCCTTTCTTATGTGGAAGTGAGTCATGCTCTTAAAGAAATGATTTTAAAACCTAAAAATATATTAATGGTTTTTTGAGGATTCACAAAGGCTTTATAAAATAAATAAAATAAACATAAAATAACAATATTTTAAAGTTAAAACATAGATTTTCTCATTGATACCTTTTATAGTATTTATTACATCACTTTTGGGTCATTATGATGTCATAATGCACATTGTATATTTATATCGTATTTAATTTTTACCCAAAAATTCGATTGTCTAAGAAAATTATGAAAAATTCACCATTGGATAATTTCGATGTTTTGATTCAAAAAAATAATATTAATTTTATCAAAATAATTTTCTAAATATGTGTATTTTTAATTTTAAAATAATAATGAACATTTATTGAGAAATATTGGATTTTTTTACAATAATAGTTTTCAAACCCTTATAAAATTAAATTTGACTACATAAAAATTATATGATCATTTATATTTGATAAAAATTATTTAATAATAATATTTTATTAAAATATTATTTATTTCAAAAATCCATTAATTCATCAAAATAAATTCCTTAATTAAATTTAAAAATTACCCAAAAATACAATTTGTGTTTTATTGTATCAAAATAAAAATCATTTATAAAGTAACAGTAATAGGATAAAAATATATTCATTATTCTATAAAAAATAATGTACATAATCATATTGTTAGGGTCTTGATACATATCCCCTTAATACACCACAAAACTACCTAAGGGTGAGGTGTGCAACTGTGAAACATTCATGGGGTGGTTCAGCGTACATGGTTTGGATTGTGATCTTGAGGAGCTTAAACTTCTCCTGTAAACGGTTTCACTCATGATTAAGTTGTTAGATATCATATTGGGATTGATCAAGGTAAATACCAGTGATTCTATCTCCCTCAGAAGATCCAATAAATGGGCTTTATAAGGTACGATCCTACCGGTTGAGGACATCACTTCATTTGTCTGTGTTGATTGGATTTTTTAAAACCCTATATTTATACTAATCATGTGATCACTATTCAAATGATATATTATCAATGGTAATGATTCTTAATTCTATTTTAAATCTTATAGGATATAATAAAACCAAATAAGTGCATGTTTTTTCTATATTCATCATATATAATAAGATGTTTGATTAAAATGCAACAGGAATTTTATTTATAAAAGTTCAGGTAATTACAATATTCCCCCTTTAGAAATTTTACACTCAAAATTTTCATTTCCCACACTAAAATAAATGAGGTTAACTCTATTTCATCACTTCCTCCGATTCCCATGTCTCTTATTTAAACTTTTAGTTTTTCCACAGCACTTTGACCAAGTGTATTTCCTTATTTTGTTTAACTTTGTCCCTACGATCTAAGATCTTCACCAGCTACTCTTCATATGAGAGATCATTATCTAACAATACCACCTCTGGATTGAGTACATGTGAGGGGTCTAGTATATACTTTCTCAATATGGATACAAGTAATACATCATGTACTTGAGATAGGTTAGGTGGGAGTGCTAGTCGATAAGTCACCGATCTGATGCGGTTGAGGATCTCAAAGGAGTTGATGTATCTTGGACTAAGTTTTCCCTTATTTACAAATATCATGATTTTATTCCATAGATATATGTGGAGGAATAATATGTCTCCAAAATCAAACTATAGGTCTCATCGATAGTTGTCAACATATCTATTCTATCGACTCTGAGCAGCCTTGATGTGCTACTGAATAGTCTTAACCTTTTCTACCATTTCTTCAACCATTTTAGGACCTAGTAGTTTTTGTTCCCCAACCTCATACCAACATGTAGGTGTTTTGTACCTCTTCCTGTAAAGGTATTCATAGGGATCCATTTGGATTCTTGAGTGAAAACTATTATTATAATAGAACTCAGCGAGAGGAAGATGTTGATCTCATCCTCCTTTGAAGTTAGTTGAGCATGCTTTCAACATGTCCCCAAGTGTCTGAATAGTTTTCTTAGATTGGCCATTGGTATGAGGATGATAATTCATGTTGAAGTTTAACTCAGTATTCAGAGTGTGTTAGAGACTCTTCCATAACATATAGGTAAATCTTGGATCTCAATCAGATACAATCAATAGTGGTGTTCCAGGTAGCCTCACCACTTCTCTAGTGTATATCCTTATGAGTTGATCGATTGAAAATTCCTCTCAAATTGAAATGAAGTGTGAAGTATTTTTAAGATGATCCACCACATCTCATATAGAATTATTTCCTCATTATGTCTTCAAAAGACTAAGGAAAAATTCCATAGTGATGTTTTCCCATTTCCATGTATGTATGGGTATTGGTTGCATCATCCCCTTGGATTTTTTCCTTTCCGCTTTCACTTGCTGACATACAAGATATCTTGATGTATATTTCATGATCTCTTTCTTCATATTGTCCCACTAATAGTGTTCTTAGAGATCTCAATACATATTTGTGCTTCTTGGGTGGGTGGAGAAGGTTGAGATATGTTCATCATCCAACAACTTCTTCTTTAACTTAGTATTCAATGGTACATATAGTCTTGACCCATATCTCACAACTCCTTATTCATTAACATTGAACTCCAAGGATTTCCCTCTTCTTATAGTTTCCACTTTCTTCTAAATTCCAACTTCAACTCTTTGAGTATTCTTTAACCTCCCCAGAAGGTATGGTTTAGTAATCATTTGTGAAAGTATTGATGATGGTTCTTCCTTTATGATTCCCATATCCATCCTTTTCAAATATAAGAAGATCGGATCCTTCTAAATTCTCATCAATGATAAAATTACTAGATCCTTTCTACTTATAACATATATTGATTTATTTGATTTCCAAATACGGTGGTGAATTGAGAATTCATAGTCCTTGATCAACTCTAACCATATTTTTTGGTTCATATTCATCTCTTTCAGTGTTAATATATACTTGAGTCTTTTGTGATTCGTATATATTTTACACTTCTCTCAAAAGAGATAATGCTACCATATTTTCAAAGAAAAGATCACTACAACTAACTCCAGATCATGTTTTGGGTAGTTCTGTTCATGGAATTTTAACTACCTTGAATCATAGGTTATGAATTTTTCATTCTGTATTAAAATACAGCCAAATCCCTTCTTTGAAGCATCACTAAATACTAAAAAAAGTTCTCTACTTGTGGGTAGTGTGAGAATAGGTGCAGTGATAAGCCTCCTTTTCAACTCCTTAAAGCTCTCTTCTCATTCATCATTCCAACAAAACTTGTATCACTTCCAAGTTGTCTTGTTTAGAGGGTTTGAAAATCATGAGAAATTTATCACAAATTGAAAATAATATCCAACTAATCCAAGGAAACTACGAATATTTTTCATAGATGTTGGAATCGACTATCCTTCAATTGAATCTATCTTTGAAGGGTCCACATATATCCCATTACTTGTGATGATATTACCCAATAATGAGACTTCCTTCAACTATAACTCACATTTGTTGTACTTGGCATAAAGCTTCTCCTTTCGTAAGGTCTTTATCATAGTTCTTAGATGCTCTTCATGATCCTCCTTGGTTTTATAGAATATTATAATATGATTTATAATACTACCATAAATTTATCAAGGTAATCTCTAAAAACTATATCCATCAAGTCCATGAATATTTCTGGAGTATTAGTGAGTCTGAATGGAATTTCTATGAACTCATAGTGCTTTTACCTTATATAAAAATCTATTTTGGGGATATCCTCCTTCACCCTTACTTAATAATATCTTGATCAAAGATTCACCTTGGAGAAGTATTGTGCTCTACTTATCTGATTGAAAAATTCATAAATCTGTGGAAGAGGATACTTATTCTTCATCATGATCTTGTTGATTTCATGATAATCAATACAAAGGTGCATTGACCCATCCTTCTTCTTGATGAAGAGGAATGGTACACCCCAATGTGAAGCACTTGGGAGTATGAACCCTTTATACAAATTCTCCTATAGTTTTTTCTTCAGATCCTGAAGTTTCACAACAGCCATTCTATATAGAGTATTGGATAATGGTAACGCCCCAGGTATAAGCTCGATTTAAAATTCAACCTCTCAGCTAGAAGGAAGACTAGAAAATTCCTTAAGAAACACATCAGCATATTCCCTCACAATGGGTATGTCTTCAAGGATAACATTTTGATTAGAATCAATCATTTGATCTAGATACTCTATCTCATATGGTAATAATATCCATTCTTGAGATTTTGGTGCTAAATATGATTCATCCTTCTCCTTGTACTTGTACAGAATCAGAGGTTAATTTTCAATATGGAGAGTCATTTTATTCTTGTGTAAATTTATGTTGGCTCTATATAGGGAAATCCAATTCATACCCATAATTGAATCAAATTCCACCAAAGTGAGTATGAAAAGGTTCACTGGGAAGTTCATCCTGCAAATTTTTATAGGGGAAGAGTTATATACTTGGGATGAAATAATTTATCCATTTTCTATTTTTAGTGACAGATCTACTTATATTATTTATGGGGGTGTTTAAATAGTTCTACTAAACTTTTTTGATATGAAGTAATGCATAGAACCAGAATAAAAAAGTAAGTTCTCTATTGTTGAATGAATAACTAGCATACATGTCACCAATTCATTGTTGGGATCCACCTCAGCAGTTGTTTTAGAAAAAATCTCACCCTTACTACCTCGTATGTTCTTGGTTGTCTCTGAAAACCCTTGGCTTAGTGTATTGGTTTGAAAAGTGCCCAGGTTCCTTGTAGTTTAAGTAATGAACAATGTGATGAGAGTTTACTGGAACATTCCTATCCTCAAATGCATTAGTGGTTTTCTTCTATCATAAATCACTAGAAAGGTTCCCTTCCCTCCCGCACCTAAATCATTTCCTCATCCCCCTTAGGAAATTTATGGGGTGATTCTTTCCGAAACTTTGACAAGTGGGATGTTGAAATTTCTTTGAACCATTATATTTCTCCATCAGACTGCCAGAATTAAACTCCACTTTCCAATTCTTATCCCTGTGATACCCTTTAGATTCACCGGTCTCCATTTCTGCTTTGAGGGAACATCATACAATTTCCTTATAGCTATCAAAGTCTCAGATAGCTAAGGATTTTCATAGACTAGGTTTTATCCCCCCAAAGAAGCGTACAACATTTCATTCATGGGTAATGACAAAGTCGGAGGCATATCATGAAAGTCTTGTGAATTTTTCCTTATACGCCCCAATAGATTCGTCATTTTTTTTCTTGAGGGTAAGAAAATCCCTTTCCATTTTAAGTCAGGGAGTATAATTAAAATATTTATCGAAAAAAAATTGTAATTCCTTCCACCCCATCGCTTCGATCTCTTCCTTGGGATTTTTATACTTGATCAATGTCCATCACTAATCAAATTCTCCCTCTATATGATAAACATCCCCTAGAACCTTCTCTTGTTCAAAAAATTTAATGATGGAGAAGATATTCTCAATTAAGTTAATCCATTGTTCTGTGGTTAAGGTATGAGATGATCTATTGAAAGTTGGAGGCATTTGTCATATAAAGCTCTCAATTGCGGCTTGTTCTTTCTTAAGGGGGATTTGGGAACTCCTTTTAATCTAGGTTTCTATTTAGAACCTAATTCAGTTGAGAGAGTATCATTATAAAGTTCAAGATTCCCTCTCCCACCTATTCAGGCACCTTATTGGGGAAGTCATAAAATTATCCATCGCATTGATTGTTTACTTGATTCCTCCTATTCCCGATCATTAGCTAGAATAAAAAGAAAATTTTGGATGAGTATTTTTAAACTATTAAATGCATAGAATGGAATCCAATGACATTAAATATATTACTTATAAATTACATGTATTTTATTAACTTATTAATTTATGGGCTTCAATCTATGTTATCCATGATCTATTTCTTAACATATATTATTATGGGTATTTTTCCCCCTTAATAATGGACTATAATGAGATTATGAATTTACCAAATCATATCACCTGGGAGTGTCAAATCGGGTGTGCATCAAGGCCCGTTGTCATGCACCAGTTCCTGGTCGAGTCTATCTCAACACGGTGTTTTTGAGTTTTACCCTTATGTACATTTGTACCATATCCACATCCACTTGTAGTGTCCAGATAGGAATGTATTTTCTTGATAAAATACTTACTCTATATTACCAAAATGTAGTTATGTTTTTTTATACTTAGTCTTATCCTTAAGGATTTATCTAGATTTTTATAATCCTAATCCCAAAAATAACTAAACTTTTCCTTTGATACCAATTATAACAACCCTGCTCTTTATTACACATTAATTCATGATTTATTACATAATATTACACATAATACAACCTAGAATATTGAGAATTATAGTTTATTTGGGAATTTGGTACATTTCATAACTATTAAGAACAAGGAATACATCACTATTGTTGAAAACCTCATTAACATGATCATATTATTACATCATACTTAAAAGTGCATGGGATAAGAAAAGGGGTAAGCTATAAATCCCAGTAAGGTAATAAACATGGAATAACATGAAGAAGTTAATACATGTTATCCAATATTCATATCAATGTGGTATAAAAGGTGTGATAATCATAAACATGAACAATGAGGCATGAAATATCATGATAACATAAGGAAACATGGGAAATGTGGCAATAAATTAAAACACTGCATCATAAACATAGGTCAAGGATAAATTCCAAGACATCATGATGGAAAAAGTATCATAAAGGAATCAGGTTTACTCCATGTACCAACATGACGTCTCATGATACAGCATATTACCCAATTTATTGGAGCACTATATAATTATGGGTGCACCCATCACTTTCATTTCATTATCATGCTTAAGTGTTCCACATAAATCATACAACATTGATTCATTCATCATCATATTTTATTCCATGATCAAGGATTTTGGAATACATACTTGTAATTCCAAAGTCAAATAATTATAATTTTATAAAGGTGAACACCCTTGATAGGAAATGGTTATGGTATCCACTACATAATTATTTTGGTGTGGAAAATCGTGGTGAAATTTTGGTAGTATAACAGCGTCACTTAAAAATTCATAAAATAGGTTGATGAGAGGGAAAGGGGTCTCTAATCATTTGAAAATAAAATGGATAGTAATAGGGGCATGTAAATACTTATACCAACATTATGAATTGAAAATAGAAGGCATAAGATAATAAAGAAACCTTAATAAAGGGGAGAATGAGATGATCCCTTACCTTGAGAGTGTGAATACAAATGCTTGGGAGGAGCTTGTTGAGAGCTTGGGGCACCTTGTGAGGACTCTATAGAGGGTAGGAAAGAGTAAGGATGTACTATAAGTATTTTGAGTGAATATAAATGGGTGATTTGGTGGTTTTATATAGGAAATGAGTGTGGATTTCTTTATTATTTCTCAAACTTAGGTTTTGGACTTTATAATAAAATAACCAAAACCACAAACCTTCACGTGGTTTTTTCCCATGTTTTCTAAAAAATAGTAGTGGTTTCCATTATTTTATAAGTTAAAGGTCCATAATTAATAAAATAATACATTTTCTTATGTGAAAGTGAGTCATACTCTTAAAGAAATAATTTTAAAGCCTTAAAATATATTAATGGTTTTGAAGAATTCAAAAAGATTTTATAAATAAATAAAATAAACAAAAAATAAAATTATTTTAAATTAAAAACATATATTTGGTCTTGGATACCCTTTATAGTATTTATTACATCACTTTTGGGTCATTATGATGTCATAATACACATTGTATATTTATAACATATTTAATTTTTACCTGAAAATTTGATTATCTCAGAAAATTATGAAAAATTCATCATTATATAATTTTGACATTATGATTCCAAAAAATAATATTAATTTTATCCAAATAATTTTATAAATATTTTTATTTTTAATTTTAAAATAAGAATCGACATTTATTGAGAAATGCTGGGTTTTTTGACAATAACAGTTTTCGAACCCTTATAAAAATTACATTTGACTTCATAAAAATTATATGATCATTTATATTTGATAAAAATTATTTCATAATAATATTTTATTAAAATATTATTTATTAAAAAAATCCATTAATTTATCAAAATAAATTCCTTAATTGAATTTCAATATTACCCAAAAATACAATTTGTGTTTTATTGTATAAAAATAAAAATAATTTATCAAATAAAAATAATAGGATGAAAATATATTCATTATTCTATAAAAAATAATGTACATAATCATATTGATAGGATCTTTAGGACAATCTATTTAATACACCAGAAAATTCCCTAAGGTTAAGGTTCACAACAGTGAGACTTTTATGGGGTGGTTCGGCATGCATGGTTTGGGTTGTGATCTCGATGAGCTTGAACTTCTCCTATAAATGGTTTCACTCATGCTTAAGTTGTTGGATATCAGCTTGGTCTTAGTCAAGGTAAAATCCTAGTGATTATATCTCCCTCAAAATCTCTGATAAATGGGATTCATAGGATGCGATCCTACTGGTTGAGGGCATCACTTCCTTTTTCTGTGTCAATTGGATTTACTAAAACCCTATATTTATACTAATCATGTGATCACTATTTAATAGTTATATTATCAATGGTAATGATTCTTAATGGTATTTTAAATCTGATAAGGTATAATAAAACCAAATAAGTGCATGTTTTTTCTATATTCATAATATATAATAATACATTTGATTAAAATTCAAGGGGGTTTTACTTATAAAAGTTCAGGTCATTATAGATTAGGATGAGTTCAAAAACTTATTTTTCAAAAAGTACTTCCCTTTTATTCTTCATATGAATATGGAGATGGATATCCTTGATCTAAAAAAATGGATGATAAATCCTTTGGTACTTATGAGTCAAATTTTACAAGAATTGATAGGTATGCTTCTTGTATTATCACCAAACCTAAAAGTAAGTTTAATTGATTATTTCATGGCCTAAAACCAAGTTTCTAAAGGGCATTAACTATAAGAGACTTTAGTAGATATGAAGATATTTTTATATGTTCTATATAGGTGTAAATGGAGTTTAGAGTTACATATCAATATCATAGTTTTTTTAATAATAGAAAAATGTAATTCAAAAGAAAATATAAGAACTGTGGAGAGAAGATGATGATATTTACTTTATTTTCAAAGTATGGTAAGAATCATGGAGGAAATTGTATTAAGTGTAATATTAAATGTTTTAAGTTTTTAAGTGAAGATCATTGGGAAATTTATTGTTGAATTTATGGGAATAAGTTATTCAATGATGAGAATAGAGAGAAAGTTTCACAAAATGCACCACCCACACTCTAATGTTTCAAATGCAAGGAGTATGGTAATTATGTTAACCAATGTCTAAATCTGAAGTTTAATGACAATGATCAACATTAGTAACCTCTTAAGACAAGATACAAATGGAAATAGCATGAAATAACTATTTCTAATGAGGTTTTTGATAACAACATGGTGAAAGGTGTACTTACCATCCACTCTAGAACTTCTAATATCTTATTTGACTCTAGATCTACCCATTATTTCATATCTGAATACTTTTATAAGGGTATAAAAATACCACCCAAAAAATTATATGTAGAATTATCAGTGAAAACCCCTAATGGTATTATGATCTCATCTCAATTCTATGATTTCTTTACAATTGATGTTGGTGGGAATGTGATTCGTGCAAATCTTACCATTCTTCCTCTGGTTGAATTTGATGTTATCATGGGCATGGATTTTCCATATCTACATAAATCCCACATCAATTATCGAGGATGGGAAGTTATAATTGATATTCAAAACTATCATATGATAATCTATCAATGTAATGATAAGTACTAACTTCCAATGGAGATCATATCCATTATATGGATCTTAATTCATATTCAAAAGGGGTGTTTATCTCAAATGGTTTGGGAGAAACTTGACATCAATGATATGCCTATTGTACAGGAATTTTTTGATGTCTTTACAAAAGAGTTTCCTAGACTTACACCAAAATGTGACGTTTATTTCTCAATAAAACTCATAACCAGTTCCATACCAATTTTAAAGACTCCTTGTAAAATGGTCTCGATTAAGTTGTAGTAATTTAAGAAGAAACTCCACGAAAACCTTGATAATGGATTCATTTAGACAAGTGTGTCAAATTGGTGCACACCTATTCTTTTTGTTAAAAATAAATATGGATCAATGAAACTCTACATTGATTATCAAGATCTGAACAAGGTCACATATCACAATTAAGAACAAGTATCCTCTTTCCTATATTGATGACTTGTTTGATCAACTATGTGGAGCTCAATACTTTTCCAAGATTGACCTTCAATCTGGATATCATCAATTGAGGGTCAAGAAGAAGGATATAACCAATACATAATTCCGTACAAGGTATGGACACTATGAATATATAGTGATTCCATTAAGTCTTACTAATCCACTTACTATATTCATGGATTTAATGAATATATTCTTTAGATATTACCTTGATCAGTTTGTGGTAGTCTTTATAGATGATATTCTTATCTATTCAAAGAGAAAGGAATAGAATGAAGACCACTTTATAATTTTACTAAAGACCCTAAGGAAGTAGAAAAAATATAAAAAATTTAAAAATTGTGAATTTTGGATGCAAAAGGTTTCAGTTTTTTGTCATATAATCTCAAGAGAGGGTATATTGATAGATCCATAAAATATGAAGGCTATTAGATATTGTCCCAGAGAAACCACAATGACTGAGATCGATAGTTTTCTTGGTTTATATGGATATTATTAATAGTTTTTGGAGAATTTCTCATGACTATCTAATCCTATAAACAAGTTAACTTGGAAGGGATCCAAGTTTCTTTAGACTAATGAATGTGAGGAAAATTTCAAGGAATTAAAGAGAAGATTGGTAAGAGCACCTATGATTACATTACCATATAGTGGAGATGGGTTTGTAATTTATAGTGATACATCCAAGAAGGTATTGGGATGTGTTATTATGTATAATGATATGGTTATAACTTATGCCTAAATACAATTGAATATTCATGAGTAAAATTACCCACTCATAATTTGAAGTTAGTTGTAGTAATTTTTTCATTAAAGATATAGAGGCGTTATCTTTATAGAGAAAAATGTGATATATATACCAATCATAAAATTTTAAAGTATATATTCAAACATAAGGAGTTGAAATATATTCCAAAGAATATGGTTAGAGAAAATTAAATATTATGAATGCTCAATACATCACCAACCAGGGAAAGCAAACATGGTGATTGATACTTTGAGTTGAAAGGATCATGCTATCTTATTCATGATTGGTATTATAAAAGATCCAATATTTATGGATTTTCAAAGGATGGATCTGGAAATCCTGAAGGAAGGGAAAAAAATTTATCTTACTCAATTGAATGTTCAACAATCTACCCAAGTGAATATTAAAGAGGCGGAAAAGTAAGATGCAGAGCTAAAAAATAAGGTTATAAATGTTCTTGAGTTTAAACTTGATCATGATGTAATGATAATATTCAAGAAACATGTATTCATTTCTTCCATACTATATTTGAAGAAGGTGTTATTAGAGGAAGATCATAGTTCTTCATTCTCTATTCATCCAGGAAGTATGAAGATGTACAAATAATTAAAAGAGAATTTCTGGTGGATGGAATGAAGAGTGATATCTCTGAGTTTATATCTCATTGCTTGGTATGTCAGCAAGTTAAGGCTAAAATAAAAAATTATAAGGGTATGTTACATCCATTACCCATACCAGAATGTAAATTACAAAAAATTGCCATGGATTTTTTCATTGGACTCCCCAAAACACCTAAAGGGAATAATTATATATGGGTTTTTATTGATCACCTTACTAGGTCAGAAAATTTCATCACTATCAAAGAGTACTTATCTCTAGATCATATTTCCATGATATAAATTAAGGAACTAGTAAGGTTACATGGAGTACCACATTCCATTGTGTCTAATCAGGATTCAAGTTTTACCTCAAATTTCTGGAGAAGTATTCAACAATATATTTATATGGAGTTGAGTTTCATCATTATGTATCATCCTTAGATAGAGGGTCAGTATGAAATAATAATTCAAACCCTAGAGGATATATTGAGATCTTATTCTTTGGATTTCAAAGGTAGTTGGGATCAACACCTTCCTCTTGTTTGGTTTTCTTACAATAATAGATTTCACTCAACCATTTAGATGGCTCATTATGAAGTGCTATATGGAAATAAATGTAGATCTCTAGCATATTGGAATTAATTTGGAGAAAGAAAGTTATTAGGAACTAAGATAGTTGAATAAATTTAAGAGAAGGTTAAATCCATTCAGCAACAAATCAAGGCATCTCAGAGTTAGCAAAAACATTATTTTGATAATCATCGATGATATCTAGAATTTTAAGTTGGTGACAAGGTGTTTCTAATAATTTATACATGGAAGAAGGTTATGAGATTCATGAAGAAAGGGAAACTAATCCCTAGTTATATTAGTCCCTTTGAAATTCTTGATTATATCAAGATTGTAGCTTATCACTTGGTGCTTCCACAAAACCTATTTTAAGTCCATAATTTATTCCATGTATCTCTCCTAATTAAGTACATACCTGACCCTTCACATGTACTAAAATCAAAGGTCATACCACTGGAGCATGATATTTCTTATGAGGAACAACTGATGGAGATTCTAGATCATACAGAGAAATTTCTACAAAACAATTTTACTCATCGAGTCAATGTTTTTTGGTGAAACCACTAGTTTTAGGAATCTATATGGTAACTTGAGGATATGATGAGGTAGAAGTATCATCATTTGTTTGTATCAAAGTGACGAATTTCGAGGGTGAAATTCATTTTAAGAGTGGTATAATGTAACACCCTGAGTTTTTATGAATTATTTTTTAAAAATAAATTAAATTTATTTGATATATTTTGTTACATGCAACACCAAGTTATGATTTCACTACATTCAACATTGGGTTAGCTTGAGTTACATATGGAACTGAGTTTTAAAAAAACCATGATATATTATTAATATAATTATTTAAACACATCCATTATAACATAAGCTATTAAACTTAGTGATAGGAATAGTAATAACTACTTTTTAAATATTCGTTATAATGGTTTTATATAAAGTAAATGTATTGATAAAAAAATAGTACTTAATTTTTTGTAAAGTCCTTATATGTTTCAAAAATACTATTTTCTAAAAAATGCTTTTTATTTATTTTTGTGAACATTAATAAAATTAATTTATCACACTTTTATAAAATTAATTTGATAAAAAAACTTAATTTTTTAAATCATCATGTCAAAATTATCTTAGGGTGAATTTTTGGGATTTTTTTGAAAAGTTTCATTTTTATGAATAGTGAAAAATAGTAAATTTTAATTGAAAACTGTTTTTTCATTTAATTTATTTATAAATTTAAATTATATTTTAATCTTGTTTCAATGTAAAATTTATTCAATTATACATCCATTAATCCAATTTATGTTATTGGAATCAATTTTATATTGAATTTCTATATAAAAACTTTGTAAACTTTTGAACATTTTATTTTTAAAACCCTGATTTCTTATCACGTCAATAGAATTAATTTTAAATTACATTTTTTAACTTATGTGAATTTAATTTGGAAAAAAATTATTCCATATTTTTAATCAGAATAATTTATATTATCTTATTGGGTCAAATTAATTTTTTACCAAAATTAATGGTAAAAACGATAAAAAAATATTTATTACGGTTAAGGTAATAATGGGTTTACCAGGGGTTTAAACTAAAAATATAAAGGTTAAAAATAACCCAAAAAAATTCCAACACCCATTTTTTGGCTATATTTTGACCTTATCCCTTATACTATCTATAATTATCCATTTTTGAACCTTTTTTCATGATAAAAATGTGGGCACACCTTTTTCTTTCAAAAAATTATAAGTGTGCTAATCACATCACTTATAAAAGGTCACCCCCTATCCTCTCTTTTCCTCACATTAAAACCCTTTTTTACATGTCCTACCCAAATCACTTCTAAAATTCCCTCCTCTCATCCTATAATCCTTATTTTTTACATAAATCCAACCTAGGAAGACTTTTGGTGCAAACCTAAGGAGGATACCCAAAGAAGAGGTAACGTTCATCGATGAGGTTTTTTATTTTATTTCTTCCTCCACATCCCTAAATTATTATTATACCATGATGATATAATAACCTTAGTATCTTAAATAAATTTATATTTTTTTATGTTAATGGTATGACCTATAACCATCACCACTTCTATCAAATGGGTCATGAAATCATTGTTCATGTGTACAGCAGACTACCACCTCATGAATGATGTCATTAGTTTTTCCATTAGCACCTGTCAATCCTGGAAATAATTATGGATTTGTTATTTATATATTAAATTTTTTATATTATTATTCTTATGGAATTTTTATATCACACATACCTTCATACTCTCCATTTTTGGGGAATACAATAACGTCACTCATGTGTACGGTGGACTGTCGCCTCACGAAGTGATGTGATTCATTCACGTTTTACATGGAAGGTAATAATAATTATTTTAATAAAAATATATGATATATATTACATAAAAATTATTCTTTAATGATAATATGTCATTTCTCATTCTTTCGTTCAATCTTACAAGAAAATGGAAATAGTGTTCATGCGTACGTACGGCATACCGCCTCCATGAACGGTGTATTTCATGTTCTATCACTAAATTATATGGATTAAACTAAATAAATATATAATGAATATATATTATATTTATATAATGGTTAAAACTCTAAATATTATGTAACCATTAACAAATTAATAGGAACAAAAATAACAAATAAAAACATATACAAAAAACAAATGGGTTATTACATGAAATATAACTTTAACATGGAATTATTAATAAACGGGTAATAAATGGTTATAAGAAAATAATATATGGTATGATATATATAAATATTTTTATATAATAGATGTATAATAAACTTATATTTATTATACAAGATGTTTTAATTTTTACAACAGAAGTCAAGACTTAAGGTAAGAGATTTTTGTCTCAATTTTTCTTCTTGAGACGTACGTTATGTTATGCACCTATATTCTTTCATGAGGTGTATATAAATCCCCTTTAAAATTTAATATTGTGATTTTATTTATCCTCATGATATTTTAAGTTTCATTTTATTGTATTTCTACATGGTACTTGTGATTTAAAGTTATCAAAGTGGTAATGATTTTTTGTTACAATCTCATCAGTTATTGGGATTATTTTTTATTATGTTTTTGAAGATAAAATATTATGATCCATATCTCAATAAACTCATTAATTTTATTATCCTATGTTTATTTGTGATATTTTAAAGTAATACTACCATTTTTTCACTCTTTGGTATATAAAATAATTGAGAACTTTTTTTAAGAAAATCTAACTTTATTTCTCTCTTCGGTCAAAAATATGTTTTCTTACAAAACCATATTTTCAAAAATATATATATTTTTTATGATTTTTAAATTTCATTTTTACCCATGTTTTAATTTTTACAAAATGTTTTGAAATTAATATTCATGTCATTTTACAAACAATTATCGTTTGTCTTTTAATAAAAATGTGAAAGGGATATTTGTTTTAACATGTACAGCATGAATAAAACTTCACTTCGTCATGAACACTATTTTTTTGAAGATTCCTTTATAATTTTTTAATTTTATTTTAAAATAAAAAAAATTTCAAAATGTTTTATGTTTTAAAAAGTGTTTTTTAAAGTGTAAAAGATATTTCCCTCAAGAAATGATTTAAATGATCATTCAAAATCATTTTCCAAATAATATGACATCTATTGATGTTACCTATGCCTTAATGGGGATATGATTCAAGGATTTCATCCTTATTATTTCTATGAATGGTTTATTTTTATAATGGAATGATGTTTATGAAACTCATTTCTATTCCATGGGTTGTACCATGATAAAATTCTTATAAAACCTAATTCTTTTTCCATAGGTTATGCTATGATGAAATGATGAAATGATTATGAAACTTGCCTCTTTTATACAAGTTTTGGTATGATAAAATTCTTATGAAACCCATTTCATTTCATGGATTATTATATGATTAATTTTTTATGATCTTTTAGAACACATAAATATTGTTTTTATTATGATATGTTTGGGACCTATATCTTCCTTCAATTCATTGGGTAAAGATTTATATCTCATGAAATAGGTAGGACTAGAATAGGTAGTGAAACTGGTTCAATAAGGGACTTTGTCTGCTATGATGGTCTTGGGAGTGAACCTTGACTACTATTATGGTTTGGAGAGTAAACCTATTCTAATATGATATCCTTGTAAGTGATCCTTGATAACTATGGAAATGATTTTCTATACTTATGTGTATGCCATAATTCCATGTCTTATGCCAATTTTATGCTCTCATGTATTATGTTCTTTGATTCCCTTATGATTTATGTCTTATGAACTACCAATCTTTATTTCATGACTTAAGATTATGATTTTTATATAAAGGGTATGGTTTTTAAATTTTATTCTCATGTTCTCAAACCCTTATGTTCATGTTATGCTTATGCATCTCCATTGTTTTCCCTTACTGAGAATTTTAGCTCACACTTTATTATGTTTCCTTTCCCCTGGTTATGAAGAAATGTGTTATGTGTGATATTTCTAATAAGGGTGATAGTTATAATGATCATAGTGGGAGATGATGTGGTTTACATATGGACCATATCTTTGTGTTTCCAAGTTTCCAAAGACACTAAACTATTATGGTATGCAGAAATGTGTTTGTGTAATGTAATTAGTATTCATAAAAAATGATGTAATATCTATGTATGATAATCTTGGGTTGCTATAACTATGCCTTGTTTTATTATTGATGATTTGTGCTTATTTGGGTATGATTTTCTAATGTTATGTTCATGTACCTTTACTATGCTCTCATACCCACATGTGTATCTTATGCTCACTTATGATCACCAATTGTTATCTTTTATGTTTACCCTTACTAAGCATCTAAGTTCACCCTTTTCTTATATTTTCATTACCTAGGTAATGAAGAAAGGTATTAAGTATGATAATTTTAGAAGGTTTCCATGTGAGAAGAAAGTTTTTGGGAGATGTTAAATATTATTCATAAATAAGTTAATTATGTATATTGTCTCTAAAGGCACTATACCTTTGGGTTTTGGGATTATGTGATTGTTGTGAGATTTAATGTTTAAATTATTTAAATATATGTAATTTCATATTGGTTCATCTCACTTGGTATCAAATCTAGTTGTAAATTATGTATTTTTAGCACCGGATCCAAGAGTATAGGTCTAGGGCACCTCAATTGATATTAGAGAAATATTTAGTTATTTTTTAGAAATAAATTTAATTGTTTTTGGGTATTAGGATTAGAGAATCTTAGAGAAAACCCTAGGGTCGAGTCTAATTATAGGGAATCATCCTGAAATTTTAATAAAGTCTTGAGTATGTAGTTTTCCTAGTAATGGAATCCCTATATGGAAATAAATAAGTGGATACAAGCTTTGTAAAAACCTATAATTTTATAAATGAAATCCCCTTTTTAATGAATATATGCCTTATTAAGTAATATATTTATAGAAAACATGTTAACTATATTTAATTTTTTATTTTGGGTCATTATAAAATATATCCATAATTTGGATATCAGGTTTAAATTACTTTTAAGAATCATAATTCTTGTTAATATAAATTTTTTATAGTGGATGTTAATATTATTATACATAAAGTTTTATAAAAAATATAATTAACATGGAAGTAAGAAGTGATAGCCTTGACCAATATAAGCATACCCTATTAATCCCATTTGTTGGAGATTCCGAGGGACATGGAATCATTGGTCTTTTCCCTTGACCAATCCCAAGACAATATTCAACAACTATAACTTGAGTAAACCCATTTATGGAAGAATTTAAAGCTTATAGATATCATCACCCAAACCATTTTCACTGAACCACCCCAAGAAAGTACTACCAAAGTACACCACCTTCCCATCGAACCACCCCAAGAAAGTACTACCATTGCACACCTTGATCTTAGGGTATTTTTTGGTGTAATAAGGGGTTATGTATCTATACCTTGGTAGTATAAATTTTTTATTCTATTTTTAATGATAAAATAATGATTATATTAATCTATTTTTCTTTATTATTTTACACACTTGATTATAGAATGAGTCTGACAAAATTCAGGTTTTGATACAAAGAAACCGAATTTGTATTTTTAGAAAATATATAATTTAAATTAAAACACTTTTTGATGATAAACTATATGATTTTAAATAAAATTTATTTTCAAAAAATAGAATTATAAATCACTTTTATTTATATATAAATATTAATATAATTTAATGAATTCCCATGTGATTTTTATAAGGGTTGGAAAGTTATTTGTGTCGTAAAGACTAATATTTTTTAATAGATAAGGATATTTGTTTAAAATTGGAAATTTATATATTTATAAAATTATTTTGGTAAAATAACTATCATTTTTAAAATCAGAACATCAAAATTAGCTAATGGTGAATTTTTTATAATTTGTTGAGACAGTCAAATTGTTGGGTAAAAATTAAATACGGTATAAATATATATTAGGTATTATGACATCATAATGATATAAAATTATGTAAAAATAATATAAATTCCATAATAAACTAGAAATAGGTTTTCCCTTTAAAATAATGTGTTTTTAAAGTAATTTGATTAATTTTACAAACCTATAATGAATCCTCCAAAAACTATATTATATTTTATAATTTTAAAAACAATTATTTATGAACATTAATCGCTTACACATCATGAATGGTATTGTTTTAATGATTTTGGTTCTTAAACTAATAAAATATTGGAAACCTATCCTCTTTGGGATAAACCATGGGGAAAAAATGGGAATTTTTTTATTAATTAGAGTCCAAAACCTATGTTTAGAAATTAATAAATAATCTCTCCCTGTTTTTTCAATAAATACCCACCCAAAATCCCTTTACTCTTCACTCAAAATGCTTTAATCACAAATTTCCTCTCTATATACCTCTATAAATCCATCCCAATGTGTTCCCAAGAACTTAAGAATCTCCTCCCAAGCTTTTAGAAGCAACCTATCAAGTAAGGGATTATCTTCCTCTTCCTCTTCATTAAAATACTTCCTTTGTATTAGGAATTTTAAATCTAAATTTATTATGATTTCATGTGTTTATAAATATAAATTTACTATCCATTTTTTGTTATAATAATGAGATATTATATATCCCCTCTCATTATAACCTTTACTTAAGTCGTTATTATATAGATGTAAGGTATTTATCTCTCTTCTTTTCCATTCAAGCACTTTATTTGTATTAATCCTTTTTGATTTCCAATTGTTCATGTTTAAGTGTGTTTTTATATATACCATTTTATTTAATTATGATTACCAAGTAATTATATACCACCTTTCACTCTTATTAAACCCTTCTAGGAACCTTTATATACACTTGTTATGCTATTTAAATTATTTTATGATTTTCCATGCCAAACTTTTATATTGTGAATACCTATCCCCATTTCCACTCAATGGTATTCAATAAGTTGTAATTGTACTTCATTGATCTGGTACTTCCATGTATAAAAACCACACTCCTTAATCATGGTATTAAAAGTGATAAAAGGTGTTCTTATGTTGTATGGTATATGTGGAGTACAAATTCATGTATATGATATGAATATGACAGGTGGGCCCAAAATTATATATTCCTCCAATGCATTAGGTAATATTTTTATCTCATGAGATACCATGAATGGTTTAAAGTTGGTTAGCCTAATAATTCTATGTTATGATGTCTTGATCGTTAGTCTTGACTTATACTTATGATGTCATGTTTTATGTTGTTGTCACATTCCTATGATGCCTCATTGTTATCATATTATATCATAATTTGAGGTTCATGATTATGATTCTCAAATTTCTATATCACCATGTTATTCCTCTTGACTCACATGTACTACTTTACTTTATTTCATGCCTTGATTATTCCCATATTGGGCTTTATATCTCATTTTTTTCTTATGCATGTCCTCAGGTTATCTTCGGTAGTATTAGAAGATCAATGGAATTTAAGATCATGTTAGGGAGTTTTTAAATAATTTTAGTATATCCATGTTTCAAGTTATTATGTTATGTATCTAATTTCTCAAATACACTAGGCCTCTTGATGTTTTGGGATTATATTATTTGTATCTTTATCTAATATATAATGAAATAAGGTGTTAAAAGATATGGGTTGTCATAGTTAGTATCATAGAAAGGTCTAGTTATTTTTAGGTATTAGGATTAGAAAACCTTAGGGATAAAAATAAACATAGGAAAACATCCCTAAATTTTGGTAAAGTATAGAGTGCATGGTTTTTCAAGAAAATAAATCCATATTTGGATACTAGCAAGTGGATTTGGATATAGAACAGATATACCTAGGGGTAATAACCCTGAAAGGGATCATTGTATATTAACTAAACTTGTACCTAGAGTAAAATAAAGTCTAAAAAATATACACCTAGATACACACTTTGGGTGGATATACTTTGGTTAATCATACTCTTTTTACAAACCATTATGAATGAAACAAAAAATCATATGAAATTTAATGTTAGGAAATATATTGTAGGTGAATTAGATTGAAACCTATAAATTCAGAGTTTAAAGAATAGATTTAATTTATAGGTTATCCCTTAAATGTTCATAGTTTCCCTTTTATATGTTTAATAGTTTAAAAATTATCATCCCTAATTTTCCTTTATTTTAGTCAATGGTTGTAAAAAGGCAGAACCAAGTCAATAGCCAATGTGATGGGTAATGTGATGACTTCCCAAATGAGATTCCCATCCTGATGGGAGTAGAATTTGAAAACTTTATGAAAATACTTACTCAATTAAATCAATTTTTGAATAGAAACTTGAATCAGGTGGAACAGTAACATCCCCCCAAGAAAGAGCAAGTTGCAATTGAGACCTTTATACTAAAATGGCCTCTTACTTTCAGTGGATCTTCTAATCCATTAATCACAAAATAATGGATCAAATACATTGAAAATATCTTTTATTTTCTTCAATTCATCGAGCAAGAGAAAGTCATTATGGCTATTTATCTTGTAGAGGGAGAATCTGGTCAATGTAAACATTGATCAAGAATATGAATCCCAAGGAATAAATTGAAGTGATGGAGTGGGAATAATTCAATAAAAAAATTTAATAAATATTTTCCTCGCACTCTCTGACTTAAAATGGATAGGGAGTTCCTTGGTCTCAAGAAAAAGGATGATGAATCCATCATGATATATGAGGAAACCTACATAATACTTTCATGATATGCCTCTAGATTTTTCATTGGCCCCAAAAGTAAAGTCAACCACTTCTTTAGTGGGCTAAAGACAAATCTAAAAAAAGATTTAGTGAATTGAGACTTTGAAATTTATGTGAAAATTTTCCAATATACTCTCAATGTCAAATTGGAGATTGGAAAACCTTAAGGGTCTCACAACACTAGAGATATAAACCTAATAATGGAGTTTAGTTCTGAGGTAATGATGTAGAAATATCATAGTGGTAAGAAAATAAAACTTCTTAATTTTAAAAACTGTTGGAATAAGAATCTCAGAAATTATTTGAAGGGGATAATAAAATGATTTAAGTGTGGGAGATAAGGGTACCAAGCTAGTGAATGCTGATGGGAGATGAAGAAACCCACTGTTTTAATATAATAAAGTAAAGTTTCAGTAAAATTACAACCTATTGTCCAATGTTTCAAATATAAGTAAGATAAACACTATACAAACCAATGCACTTAGAAAAGGGTTATTGAAGATAACTAACACCAGCAACATCCAGGTCTTAGAGAGCAAGGGTGAGTATATACCATCGCAACTACTGAGGTGGATCTTGATAATGATGTGGTGATAGTTTCTTTGGTTATTCATCAAATAATATCAAATGAACTATTTGATTCTAGTTCTAAAAATTATTTCATATCACACAAGTTTAATAGAACTATTCAAACACCACCTCAAAACATGGAAGTAGGGTAATCAGTGAAAATAGAAAATGGGTCAATTATTGTATCTCAAGAATATATCTTCTCCCCTATCAATATTTACGGGCTGAATTTACCATAAAATCTTATGATACACCCTTTAGTAGAATTTTATGCCATCCTGGGTATGGATTGGATTACCTTATATAGAGCCAACATAAATTTCTGAGAGAATCAAATCACCCTCTATATTGTGAATCACTTTATAATTCTATATAAGTGTAAGGAGGATGATGGATTTACTTTGGGATCATCATTACGAGCATGGATATTATTTCCTTATGAGAAAGTATAGTTAGCTCAAATGATTGAGGATAAGAAAAAGATCATCCTTAATTACATGCCCATTGTAAGAGAACATATTGAGGTGTTCCCTAAGAAATTGTCTAGTATTACTCTTAACCAAGAGGTTGAGTTCTCAATCGAACTAATATATAGATCTTTGTCAATATCCAAAATTCCATATAGAGTGGAAACTATTGAACTTGAATAGATGAATAAGAAACAACAAGAGAATCTGAAAAAAGGGTTTATACACCCAAGTGATTCACTATGGTGTGTGTCAGTATTTTTTTCAAGAAGAAGGATGGGTCAATGTGTCTTTTCATTTATTATCATGATCTAAAAAAATAACTATAAAGAACAAGTATACTCTACCACAGATTAATTACTTGTTCGATCAGATACATAAAGCATAGTACTTCTCTGAGGTGAATATTTAGTTGAAATATTATTAAGTAAAGGTGAAGGAGGAGGATATCCCCAAGATTGTTTTTTATACATGGTATGGACACTATAAGTTTATAGTGATTTCATTCAAACTCATTAATGTTCCAACTATCTTTATGGACTTAATGGGTAGAGTTTTGTGAATTACCTCAAAAAAATTTGGTAGTATTTATAGGTGATATTTCTATCTACTCTAAATGAAAGTGGGAACATGAGGATAATTTTAATGTTGTATTGCTGACCTTTTGAAAGGAAAATTTATATGAAAATTATAGTAAATGAAAGTTTACAATGAATAAAGCAACATTCCCAGGGCTTGTTATCACCAGTAAAGGGATATTTATGGATCCTTTAAAGACATAGGAAATTAAAGGATATCTGATACCAACATATATGATATATATCCATGTTTTACTTGGATTATCTGGGTACTATCATTGATTTTTGACAAACTTATCATGGTTTTCAAACCCACTAACCAAGATAACTTGGAAGGGAGTGAATTTTTCCTGGACTAATGAATGTGAGGGAATATTTAAAGAGTAAAAAAAGAGGTTAATCACTGAATTTTTTCTCACATTAACCACTAGTGGGGAAGGATTTGTGATCAACAACAATGCGTGCAAAAAAGGATTGGGTTGTGTACTCATGGAAAATGAAAAAGTGATAGCCTATTCCTCTTGATAATTAAATATTCATGATAAGAACTACCAAAATTCATGATCTAGAATTTTCTATAGAGATATTTACATTATCTCTACAGAGATAAGTGTGATATATATACAAATTATAAGATCATGAAGTATATATTTGTAATAATGGGAAATATGTCTACGACCTATGGGATTCATGGATATAGGGTGGATTCGGGGTGGGGAGAGCCTAAAAATTTTAACCATTTAGACTGTGGGATTATGTGGGTTAATATTTCACAGATGCAGGTCAAGAGGGATTAAGCCTATGTGGGTGTGGGTTTACCTACGATCCTAATTTATAAAAAATAAACCATGAAATTCATTCTTTCTCAAGCCAGTGCAGGCTTACCCATGTGATCAATCACCATTTATATCAAAAGTTATGCATAAATACAGGAAAAACAAAGAAGATCCAAAGGGAGAGGAGAGATCTTAGGTGTATAAAGGTAGATATTTCCATGAACCAAAGACATGATCATTCTCACACATGTATGATCAAACCATCAGCTCACCGTCATCATGGAATTTAGTTCCCCGCCATAGGAAGAACAACAAGTGAAGGTCTCATGTGTCACCAGAAGAGAATAAGGCACACCCCATATCCATCTTCCCCCTCCCTATATCTCTTTTCACCCTCCACACACAGGACCACTTGAAATTCATGAAGATCCCCCAGAACATCATGTAACTCCACTTCTCCCTAACATGGATACACCTTGTATAGTCACATATGTATAGGGAATCCCCCTAAACCGACTCTCTAGTAGTTTGTTACCATTTTCCCACCTCATATTTTTTACCCCTGACATTGGATGCGACCCCTCACACCGCCGCATGCTCCCCTGGTTGAGGTCCCATAACTTAGAAATGGTTCCCCCAATAGATTCCTATTCTTTCATACCATTTTCATTGGTTGGGGTTACACCAATTTTGTGGAGGGTGTCAAATTAAAGGTCATCTAATATAGACCAGGAACAATTTGATGTTGTGGTAAGGGATGTCACATCCTCCAAGTTGTGGTTCACCTTGAGAGTTGAGAAGGGAGATTACCTAAGGAAGGATTCCCATATCTGGAAACCCTCATTGATTTCTAGCTCACATTTGAGGTCAAAATTAGAGTATTCTAGGAGGATGCTAGTGTGGAAGTATCCAGGGTAGCAAATAGAGAGCTTGTGGAGAGAGGCCCATCCACTGGGAGGCGAGGGAGACGAGGAGGTAGAAGCAGTAGTATGTGGTAGTAGATTAGAGACAATGGATGGAATTGTGTTAGAGCACTTATTTTTATAGATGATGTTGTAGACGAGTGAGGAGAATTTGGTGCAGACACAGGTGAGCCTAGCCCAATCCTGGGGATCATCCTCAAGTATAGATAAGACGGAGAGGACCACATCTTCTAGGACATCAGGAACCCCCTTTAATGGATCATGATAACTAAATTCCATCTAGATGGTGGGTACCTCAAATATTATCACCTCCAGTGATTTGGACTCATGCTAAATGTTCGTTCTTCTCTACTGGATCTAGGTAGGATAATATTTAGAAAGGGAAAAAGAAAATGACAGAGTTATGGAGAATGATACAAATATATTATTTAAATGCATAAAATTAATAATTTTAATTTTTTTTAAATACGATCAATCCCACAGGCTACCCTAGGTCTTATGCAAGGTAGGTTAGGCTTCATGTTTTTTATTCACATTATATGTGGTCTTTTGCAAACAAACTCGGGTGGGATCAAACCCGTGTGGGCTTAGCTCACCCCGCCCCAGCCCACCCATTTTGCATGACCATATATTCACATAAAAGGAGATCAATAAACACTAATTGGGGTGGTTAAATTGATAAAGAATTATGAAAATTCAATTCATTTCTATCCAAGAAAGGTAAATAAAGTGTCAGACTCTCTAAGTATAAAGGATCCTGCAACCCTATCCATGATGAGGACTAAAAAATATCCAATATTCTTAAAAATTAAAAGGATAGACATGGGAATAATAAAAGGAATTTAATCCTATGTTCCTCAAATAACTTATTGATAATCCATTCTTGAGAAGATAAAGGAGGTTCAAAGATGATGAGGAGCTACAGATAAAGGTAGAAAATGTTTCAGATTTCAACTTAGTTAAACATGGGACTATAAGGTATGGAACCCTGATATGTGTCCCATCAAAACCATAACTGAATAGGTAACTTATGGATGATTTTCATGGGTATTCCTTCTCTATTCATCTAGGAATCACTAATATGTATAAAGATTTGAAGAAAAACTTGTGGTGAGATAACATGAATATAGTGATTGCAGAATTTGTATCTTGATGTTTGGTATGAAAAAAATTCAATGTTGAATGAAAAAATTATAAGGGTATGATTCAACCATTATCCATAGCAGTATTGAAATGGAAAAACATAATCATTAATTTTATCATAGGACTTTCCAAGACATTTAAAGGTTGTAATTCCATTTGGGTGGTGCTTGATTGCCTTACAGAGTCATTGAATTTTATTATTATCAAGTAATATTTCTCTCTTGACCAACTAGCTAAGATATACATAAGATAAGAAGTAAGACTATAAGAAGTACCACTCTCCAATGTATCTGATCAAGATCTGAGGTTTACCTTAAGGTTATGGAGAAGCCTTCAGCAAGCATTGGATATAGAGCTGAGTTTCAACATTTTTTATTACCCTCAGACATATGGTCATTCTAAGATAACCATTCAAACTCTATAGGATATACTGAGATCATATTCAATGGATTTCCAAGGATTTTGGGGTTGAACCTTCCTATAGTAGAGTTCTCATATAACAACAGTTTCCATTATAGCATTCAAATAGAACCTTATGAGGCTCCATATGGGAAGAGGTATTAGACTCCAACATTCTAGGATGAAGTTGGAGAGGGGAAGCTGATGAGACCAGATCTTATCCAAGGGATGACAAAGGTTGTTCAAACCATTCATCATCGTATTAAATCCATGAAAAGTTGATAAAAAAAGCTATGTAGATGATCATTAAATAGACCTATAGTTTGAGGTCAGAGATAAGGTTTTCCTTCATATATAATCATGGAATAAAGTCATGAGGTTTATAAAGAAGGTAAATCTTAGTCTTAGATACATCAGCCCTTTGAGATCCTTGATTACATTGGATTTGTTTCCTATCGACTAGCACTCTCACCTAACTTATCTCAAGTACATGATGTGTTTCATATATCCCTTTTAAGGAAGTACATACCATACCTATCATATGTACTAAATCACAAGGTGATACCTTTGTAGAATGATATTTTATATGAGGAGTAGTTGGTGAAGATATTATATCATATAGTAAAAGTTCTATGAAACAAGAAAACTCACCTGGCCAATATATTATGGTGGAACCAAATGTTTGAGGTGGAAACCTGGGAACTAGAAGAGGCGGTGAAACATAAGTACCCTCATATGTTTTAGTGTATAAAATGAAATTTTGAGAGGTAAATTTCTGAAGGTTGGAAGAATATAACAACCTAGATTTTTATAAATGAAATTCCATTATAAATGAACATATACATTATTATGTAATGTAATTATAGAAAATGTATGCACCATATTTCATTTTTTATTTTGGACTGTTATAAAATATAGACATAATTTGACTATCAATATTAAAAGACCATTAAGAATAATAATCACTGTTAATATATATTTTTTACAATGAAATTTAAGATTAATATATATTGAGGGTTATAATAAAATCTAATTGACATAGAAAGAAGTAATGGCCTCGACTAGTAGGATGGTATCCTATGAAGCCCATTTTTCAGAGCTTTTATGGGACATAGAATCATTGGTATTTTTCCTTGACCAAGCCCAATCCAAGATTTAACAATTGTAACTTGAGCAAAACCATTTATTGGAGTAGTTCAAGATTATATATATCATTACCCAAACAATATTCATTGAACCATCCTAAGAAAGTACTATCATCTCACACCTTACCATTATGGAGTATGATGGTATAATAAGGGGTTATGAATCTGGACCTTAGTAGTATGAATTTGTGTATTTTATTTTTAATGATAAAATAATGGTTATATTAATCCCTTTTTCATTATTATTTTATACACTTGATTAGATAATGAATCTGATAAAAATTATATTTTAATGCAAAGAAACCAAAATTGTATTTTTAGAAAATATATAATTTTAATTAAAAACTATTTTATTATAAATTCTAAGCTTTGAAATAGAATTTATTTTCATGAAATATTATTACAAATCACTTTTATTTATATATAAAAGTAAATATAATTTAATTAATTTTCATGTAATTTTTATAAGGGTCGGAAAGTTGTTTGTGTCGTAAAGACTATTATTTTTCAATAAATAAGTATTTTTGTTTAAAAGTGTAAATTCCTATATTTTAAATTTTATTTTGGTAAAATAAATATTATTTTAGAAATTATCATTTTAAAATTATCCAATGGTGATTTTTTTATAATTTTATGAAATGGTCCAAATTTTGGGTAAAAATTAAATATGGTATAAATATATGGTAAGTATTATGATATCGTAATGGTATAAAAGTGATGTAATAAATACTATAAAATTAATCCTTTACCAAGAATAGTATTTAAATTTAAAATAATTTTATTTTGATTGATTTTGATTGATTTTACAAACCTATAATTAATCCTCAAAAACCTATACTATACTTTAAGGTTTTAAAAACTATTATTTTTTAACATGACTAAAATACACTTCATAAATGGTATTATTTTAATGATTTAGATTCCTAACCTGATAATATATTGTAAAATGATCCTATTTGGTAGAAACCATGGGCAAAAATCATGGGATAGTTTGTGGTTTTTGTTATTTTATTACTTAGAGTCCAAAAACTATGTTTAGAAATTAATAAAGAATTCCTCTCTCTATGGATATAAATACCCACCCAAGCTCCATTTAATCTTCACTCCAAATAATTTAAGAAAATATTTTCTATCTATATCCCTCTTTAAATCTTTCCCAAGGTGTTCTTAAGCTCTTAATAATCTCCTACCAAGCTTATAGAAGAAACCTCTCAAGTAAGGGATTGTCTTACTCTTCCTCTTCATTCAAGTACTTCCTTTGTACTAGGAATTTTTAATCTCAATTTATTATTTTTTAATATGTTTATAAATATCCATTTATTTTCCAATTTATGTTCTAATAATTATATATTATTTATCCCCTCTCATTTTAAACTTTACCTAAGTTGTTATGATGCTAAAGTAAGGGATCTCTCTCTCTTCTTTTCCATTCAAGCACTTTATATGTATTGAGCCTTTTGATTTCTAAAGTTCATGTTAACATGTGTTTTTACATATCTACTTTATGTTACTTATTATTACCAAGTAATTATATACCACCTTTCACACCCATTAAACCATTCCAGTAATCTTTATATATGCCCGTCAAGTTTTGGAAATTATTCAGTAATTTTCCATGATAAACCTTTGTGTTGTAAATACCCATCCCAATTTCCACTCAAGGTTACTCACCAAGTTATAACTATCATTAATTGATTTGGTACTTTAATTTATGAAACCAACACACCTTAATAATGGTATTAAAAGTGATTACATGTTTTCTTATGTTGTATGATCTATGTGGCACACAAATTTATGTACATGATATGAATATGATGGGTGGGCCTGAAATTATATATCCCTCCAATGCATTGGATAATATTTCAAAATCATGAGATACTATGAATGGTTTATAGGAGGTTATCCTAATCACACTATGTTATATTGTTTTGGTGGTTATCCTTGAATTATGTTCATGATTCCATGTTTTATGTTACTTCCACATTCCTATGATGCCTCAATGTTTTCATCTTATGTCATGATTTGATGTTCATTATTATGATTCTTTCATTTATATGTCACCCTGTTATGCCTCTTTACTCACATGTACTACTTTATGTTATGCCTTGATTATTCTCTTACTGGACTTTATAGCTCACCCCTTTCTTATGTATGTCTATAGGTTATTCCATTTAGTATTAGAATATCAATGGAATTTAAGGGCATGTTGGAGAGTTTTTAAATAATTTCATTGCATCCCTATTTTAAGTTATTGTGTTATGTATCTAATTTCATAAAGACACTTTGCCTCTTGATTTTATGGGATTGTATTATGTGTATATTTATGTAATGGATCATGAAATAATGTGTAAAAATAAATGGGTTTTCATAGGCACTGACATAAATGTACCTAATAACCCTAAAAAGGTTGGTTTAGTATTAACTTGATCTTCACCTGGTTCCTGACAAAGAGCCTTAACTATGCACCTGGTTTAACACTCCTACGGGATATACTTTGTTGATTCACATACTCTTTAAAACCCATTGTGAAGAGTTTAAATGTAATTTGAGGATGTAATATATAACTTGTTAGGTTAGAGATACTAATGATGAAATTACCATGGAAAAACTAGGTTAAAATTAAGGAGTTATAATTTGATATAGTTATATTATAGTTTAACTGAAAGTATCATAGGATGAAATAAAGGTTCCATAAGAGAATACATCTTAGTATTTAGTTTTCATATTCATATAATAATTTACTATGATTTTATTGAATATTATTATAACCATTTTGGTTTTAATATTTGGTTGTAAATAGGATAAAGAAAATGAAATTGTGAAAGGTATATCTCTAGAAACACCTATAAAAAACAAAGTAAGCATATTCGGTATAAATTTTTTAGATAAAGAAAATTTTAAATAAAATTTTATTATCCGGGAAATGATAATTCTCCTAGTATCTAACATTGTGTGGTTGATATCTTAGTATAAAATATATCTGGAGTTTCTTATAGACCCCTTGGATTATTTAATTAGTGCAAGATAATTAAAATTAAGGATATTTCATTTATTTAATGGGGGATAATATAACATTCCAAGATTTTAGTATATATTATCATTTAAAAAATACTATATTTAATAACTCGCTTCACACGCAGCACTAAACTAAAACAAACTGTAATATGATTTATTAAGATAAAATTATAAATAGTAAATATAACAATTATAATGTAGTTGTTAAGTTGGAGGGTATAAATAGAGGTAACCACATTATGAAATAGATGTATAAATATAAATAAAGAGTCATTTTCAATATCAATGCATTGATAAAATTCAATTCATGTAGCTAAACTACTAATAAGACCATTCTATACTAAAAATGTATTTTTTTCTAAAATTGGATTTTAATATGATTTATTTAATGAAAATAAATATATTATAGATAAAATATATTGTTTATATGATTAATTTATTTACACCAATCTAATTAGTAATTGATATGAAATAATAATATGAACAGTAAATATTTTAAAAAAGTTATTTTCTTATGAAAACAATTTTCATTACATTTTTATATTTTTATTTAAAACTTAATTCATAAAATTTTAGAATTTGAATTTTATGAAATTAAATTTATTTTTAAATTTATCATGTCAAAATTATATTAGGGTTAATTTTTAGGGGAATAGTGAAAATACAGTTTTCACTAATACTGTAGTGTTTATGACTATATCGTGAGGTAAGTATTAATTAAAAACATATAAAACATTTTTATTGTTCAAAATTTTATTTATGGAGTAAAATGATTCATCTAAAATACTAGTTTTAATTCAAAAAACTCATGTTTTACATTTTAAAAACTTAAATAATCTTGTATTATAATAAAAACATATTTTCATCTTTTTCATTTAATTAAGACTTCTCAAGGTGAAGTACAGTTTTAGCCTGATTGAAAGCCATATAACTCTTATTTTTTGTAATAATAAACCAATTAATTTCATGTAAATAAATAATATTTATCATTTTATCTTAAACATTATTTTTATGTTTAGAAATGAACTTTTTCAAAAAATGTTTTTTCCGCATTATATACCCTAATATAAAATTAATTTTTATCACCCTTAGAAATTTTATTTGATAAAATGGATTCCAAATTTTAAATCAGTTGTTATAAATTATTTTATTAGGTCTATTTTATTTTTAAGAAAAAATAAATAAATTATTTAGGTAAAAATTAGTTACACGGTGAAAACAAAAAAATGATAAAAGTATAAAATCTAAGTATAAGAGACTTAAAATGTGTTAAAAATATGTATCCAAATGAATGGATGAGGTTTTTTTTATCGAACCTTATCTACTCTCTATTATTTTCCACTTTTTATTCCACTTTTCATGTGAAACATGTGTTACTTTTATAGTAATAGGTTATATTTACAAAAATATCATTCTCTTCACTTATAAAAGGGGTCTTCTACAACCCCTTAAAATATACTCTACAAATTAGAAATTACCTTAAAACTATGACCATTTTAATTCCCCTAGAAGCCTCTTTCACTTCCCAAAGCATCTGGTCATAAGAATTTGGCCTCAATACTCCATTTATAAGAAGTAATTCATGTGATCACATGATTATATCTGAAATTATATGAAGTTCATAACATCAAGAGTTTTATAATTTCAAAATCAATGAGATCACAAGATCTTAAAGAGTTTGAAATAATTTGTGAATCACTGTGAATATCTAAAGAGAGGTGATGAATGAATCACCTATAAATAGAGAGGCTTTGTGTGATGATAATGGGTTTTATTATTCAAGATATATAAAGAGATCTCTCATTTTATGGAAATAGAATATCCATATGAACTCTTCACGTGAAGGTAGTAAACATTTGTGTGAACCCTTCACACAAAGTATAAGAATATCTTGTGTGATTCATTCACATGAAAGAGAAGATTTGTGAATCCCACATCTATTATAAAGGAAGGAGAAGACATCACAAGAATTATTCACGAAAAGGAGTTTAATGAACTCATGGAATGACCTAGTCATGTGAGGTAAGTGTTATCACATGTTCCTCTACTCGAAGGAAAGTGAGAAATCGGTTTTCATGCATAATAATGCATGAATTAATTTAGAAGAGTTAAACCATTAATAGAATTATATTTATAATAACATGAATTTTTATATGAAATTTAATGATAACATAATAATTCATGCATAAATAAGTTCATGTGGAGTTTTTGATGCCCTAAGAAGAGGCTTATACAATCATAATTGTTGATCGTGTGTATCAAGTAAAGATAAATTTACATTGCTACTCTATTTCATATTTTTTACTTTAAAACCATAATATGAAGAAGATATGGTGACCATGATGATATTTTATTATTATTATTTGGGTCAAAGACACTTTATAACACAATTCCACGTTATATTTATACTATTAAGACTAAAGAAGAAGAATATGTAGCCTCTTTATTGTTGCACATCTGAGATAGTCTACTAATTTTTGTATTCAAGGTGGTCATTTTATTGTTGTATTTGAGGAAGTTGATAAGAATAATTGGTTTCTATCCAATAATACTTATTTTAAACTGTTAATCACTTCTAGGGGATCAATATATAATTCTACATTTGTGTTACATTGAATTTCTTGCATTGTGCCTGGTTGGTGCCAATAAAATGAGTTCAAGGTCATTCCTTTACTTGTGATTTTCTTGATAATAAAAGATAATTTGTGGGGGGGGGATAATAATCACCATAAAATGAGAAAAACCTTTTTAAAAAATCTTAGTGTTCTTTATTACTTTCTATTTTATGTTCATTTTTTCTAATTATAGGTGAAGACAACAAGATATCTATTTACTGAATAAGTAACAAAGGTAAAGAAAAGGATAAAAATTTAAAAGTGATAAATAGTCATCCCATATTCATTATCCCCACCCCCTATTAGTGTGGTCATCCTAAAGTGATCCTAAAAATTAGTATCATAGGGGATCACACCTCTGATTGGATTCTATGTTTGGAATCTTATTGAAGATTTAATTTCTCCGCAATTTAGAATTGAATAAAAACTTAGAGGAGTCATTTCTATTGCAAATCAAAATTCAATAGTAGCAAAGACATTGAATAATTAAATAAATAAAGAGTTGATAAAGATGAATAATACATCCCTATTTTTAAATAATAATGATAAATTAGTTTCCCAAAGCATTATTTTCGAGCAAGTCAAGTCATGTATGGAAGTTCAAGATCTAGTAGTTCAATCTACTACCAAAGAAATGGAAAACAATTCTACCTCGGATATTTGTGTAAAGGTATTAGATATGATTTGAAAACATTATCCAAAAAAAATAACCATGAACAAGTGGTGAATATAACTCCTAAAACAATGAATGATATATAGTTCAGAGGAAGACCTTATAAGAAGATATCACCCATCTAGAAGAAAAGGCTAAGAAAAGAGAGAGTGCATTGGAACAAAGGCTTATGGCATGTGTATATCTCACCAAATAATGTAATCACAAAAGTGATATTATTAAGGATATTGAATAATCATGTTCCAAAGTTGTGAAGGATAGGTTTTAAGTAATATTTTAGAAAGATACAAGCATTGAGAGGCTTTAAGATAAGTTACGTGTATTGGAATAAAAATAGAATAACGCCATTAATTTCAAGAATTATCAACTTGAACACAAAACAAAAAATATCAAGGTGATTGATACTTTTATATAATAGAGTAAATTATTGCATGAAGATGAAGTTATAAAGATCAATAAATAATGTTAATACATATTGACGTCAGTGGAGGATGACAAAAACATCTTGAATATGAAATGCATTTAGATTGAAGTGAAATTGATAAATTATGAAAATACTCAAGTTGAGTCTTCACAAAAATATAAAATAAGAGTTATTTATTCAAGAGTTTAAGCCACACAAACTTATATGGAGTAATCTTATCCAAATAGGCCTCTATCTAGTAGAAATAATAGATTTAAATCATTAAAAGTTCAATCTTAAGCAGTCTCAAGGAAGAAGGTACCATCCACCTAACATAATAATATCTATTCTAACTCTGGTCTCATGAAAAATGAAAGTTCAAAATTAAAACTTGTGAAAAGTAGATAAATAAGGGAAATGAATGGTTAAACACTATATTCATAGTGAGGGAATATAAGTGGAAAAGTAATTTCACCCTTAAAGAATCCCATAAGAAGAGTAAAATTGAAATAGACATAGTAATCATGTCAATATAGCTAGACTATTATCTAAGAGAAGAGATCAAGATTTATTGGCCATTTTTTATGTTGTGAAATATCCGGGCATAGTTCTACTAATTGTTGGTATAATATGATAGTATATGAAAATAAAAGGATGTCTATATCAAGGGGGGGTAAAGAAATGATGAAGTAAAAGTCCACAGAAATAAAGAAAGAATCTGAATATTATAAATAGATATGAAATTTAGAATAACCTATATGGTATTTGAAATGGTAGTGGTCATAGTGAAGAGGTATATAGGTATAAATCATTCAATCATGTCATTAAAACAAGTCATAATAAAAGACTATAGGAATCCTTGGGAAAAGTCAATAGGAAATCTCTATAAAGAACTTTCCCAAGAAGTATATAAAGAATAAAAATAATTCAACCTTGGGTAAAGATTAGAAAAATTATAATAAAAACAAACCCAAGAATATCAATAAGTTCATTACACCAAATAGAAAAAAGTTTATTATTTTTTGGAAGAAGAGGTACACCATGGATTACTATAATAGGACATGGACATCATAATGAATAGAATAAATCTTAAGAAATAAAAGGTGAAACTAGTACAGGATAAAAATAAAAGGAATAAAGTGGTAAAGATAACACCTAATAATCCATGTAGATCTTAAAATAAATCTATACATATTTCAAATTACATACTGATAATTTTTTCAGTTTATTTGGAAAGAGTAAGAAAATTGGACGAAGCATAGAAGAAGTTAGGTGCTAAAGGAAGCAAAAGATTCCACATGAAGAAATAAAATTTCATGAGAGGTTGTTAAAAAATGATAACTAAAGAATATAAGAAGTACTATGTGGAAGGTGAAAGAATGTTGGTCACATTTCTAATGATTTTTTTTTCATAACACTACTCAAGAATAGATGTGGAAAAGGATCTAGAATTAACTAAGTGATAAATGTTCCATATTATCACAAGTAGAAAATAAGGTTCCATATAATGTTTTTACCAAAATAAAAGATTCCATGCTACCCAAGACTGACTATAAACCCAGAAGAATAAGCCTGAAGATTTCATCCTTTCATAGAGCCAAAATGAAAGGATTTTCATGGTTCTCATCCTTGTTACTCTCACTAAAAATAAAAGGAGAACCACCTTACTATTATCTACTTTGTGTTCGTTCATTACTTATAGGGAATCAAAGGTGATACATATACTCAGGGGAAGAACTAAGTTAAAGAGGTCATATTTCCATATCAATAATCTAGAATATTAATTATAATGTTTATGGAATATGTCATATTGGTTTGATTTATCTTTTGTTTTCTTAAATATTATTTATTTTAAAAGATCATAGATCAACCTTGATGAAGATGATCAAACTCATATAGTCGATCAGTGAATTTGAAGTCACCATCATGGATTAGATCGCAACCATTGGTACCCACATCAATTGGAATTAAAAAGAAAAACTAATGACAAGATTTATCATGATGAATTGAAATTGGATATCATCCCTTGAGGGGGAGCATCAAAAGATATTCACAAAGCATTATACTTAATTAAAAGATGTTATCTATAGAAGTAACTTGTTCATGAATTCATTAATGAGGTATGTTGGAATAATATCCTATCCTTTTTTCACAAAAAAAAATGAAATGAAGTTTGATCTTAAAGTGAAGAACCTAAATGAATAGATGGCATGAACGAAATAATCTTGAAGATGTTCCAGGATTAGATTTCATGAACATTACATGACTGTTATAATCAAAAAAATTTAATGTGTGTGTTAAGAAGAGTACATGAAATTTGGGTTGAATATATCTTGATAATTATCTTCACAAGTGGTATTAGAAAATTTCCACTTATATTTTATCAATTGATATCAACCAATTACTATCAACCTGGAAACAGTTGAATGGTCTCTAAGGAAAGATAAAAGTTGTGATATCTTAGTTTGTATCATATTCTAAATTTAGAATGGATAGTATTTATGTCTAAATTATACCCTCTTGTTTTCTATATTAGGTTAGCCCAAATAGACTTATAGTGGAATAATTAACGGTGCATTTCTTATGAAAGAAATGATACCATCCTCTCTCAGGTACTTTGCATTTTTTATCAATAAGGGGGAGAGAAGAAAATGAAAAGTTAATTCAAGAGAACATATTGACATCCTATTTTATATATTGGCATTGAGTAGTTGATAGAACGTGAATTTTTATTAAGTGGTTCTAGACCATTTAAAATACTGATGAGGGGAAAATCCAAACGTGGGTATTGTTACTCTAATTAAAAACATGCACATATAACCATGGTCACCCGATCAAGTGAACCTTAGCTGTCTGATCACCCTCAACACTTCAACTTCAACCTTCAGCCCTTCGCAAGATCAGCATGTAATTTGAGATAGTTGACATCTTCTCCAATTACAGTGTTTGATAAATATCCTACCAACCATCTCCACTGATCAAACCAATATGAACCGGGCGCACTCAACAATAAAAAGAAAGAGATTCAAAACATCCCAAATCCATGCATGCAACTTCATCTTGTATGCATTCCATTATTTGAAGAACCTGATGGTCCAAGGATAATCAAAATTACACAGTAGAGCACCATCACATGAATCCATCACATGATGTTCTATATATTACATGATCGTATGGATACAATCAACCATTCCATGCTAACAGTCATCCATTTGTTGTGTTAAGAAGAGTGTAACTTCTATCATGTAAAGGTTCTATCATTTACAACCTTTATCACGTGAAATCGTCAAATATTTTCAAGAGTTTTTCCACCGAGTGTTGCATGATCAAGAGAAGTGGTCAAGAAAAGAAATCATGTGAATCACATATCCATTATAGTATATGAAGAAGATGAGACTTTTGGCATTTGAACAATATAAAGGTATTCTGATATCTTCAGGCGTTTAAAGATCTATGGCTCGTCTTTTTTATCAGGCATGGCTTAAAATTTGTAGGAGATATGGTGAATCCTCCTCTATAAATAATGAATCTCAATGTTTAGATAAGTGGGTGAAAAAAACAAAATAAATCTATGAAAAATAGATACTTCGCGTAAGTCTCGTGTGAATCATTTCATGTGAAGATCTCTTATGTGATCTAATCGTGTGAAGGAGATCCACGAAGCTCTATTAAGACTACAAAGACAGAACTAAGAACCTTCTTGGTTATACGAAGTTGATCTCATGAACCTCATTAGTTTCTTGAATAAGAGTAAGTTTTCTAAAAACCACTCATTTTCATGAAAAGAAGACAGTAGTGTACCTATTTACATGAAGGAGATCTCGTGAACCTCCTTAGTTACACTAAGAAGAAGAAGAAAGTGCCCATGGACTAATCTAATTACATGAGGGGATAAGTAAATACCATTCACATAACCTATCATGTGAAGAAACTAAGAAACTGTATATACATATATTCTTAATGCAAAAACAGTGTGGTTTATGAATAGAGTTAGCATAAAAACAATATGGGTCTTGCGGTCTAAAGTGAAAACAGTGCATGCACATGCATGAATGAAGTTTGTGCATGTGTAATCTTTGAGATTTAATATGTCATTCATAAAGTGTCTTCAAGTGTGAATAGATGAGTTGATAATTTGATGCTATATTTTGATATCTTATATTTTATGTCGAAGATTAAACTCTAAAGAAGAATTAGTGTCCTAGTTGTTATCCATTGATTATTATTTGGGTCAAATAAGTACTTTGAGATTTATATTCTACTGCATATTCATATTATTATAACTGAAGAAAAAAAATAAGAGTTAGCCTCTTTATTACTATATATTAGTGAAAATACATTTATTTTTGAATTCAAGCCAGCCTCTTGATTACTACATATCAGAGACATCCCATTGATTGCTAAATTTGAGGCATCCGTTGTGATTTCTACAGTTTGAGGAAGCTGATCAAAGTTCATTGGTTCCTATTGAAGAAAACTTGTGCTACAATATTGATTATTTTAGGAGGTATGGGACTATATCATGTAATCTTGTTCTTTAAAGATAAATCTTTAATTGTACCTGGTTGGTTCTAGGAGAATGAGTTCAAGGACATCTCCTAACTCACGATTTTCTTGATAATAAAAGGTAAGTTTTGTGAGAGTAGGATAATAACCACCATACACTGAGGACATAGTCATCCACACTATAGGTGAACCTCGTTAAAAATTCTGATGTTCTTTGAGATTTATTTTTTTATTTTTTTTATTTTGGTTTGGGTTGTCTATGATCTTCCCATGAAAGATCTCTTTGATGACTACCTAACTTGTGTGACATTTTTTATAAATAATTTTTTTATAAAATGAGGTATATATTACTTATTCCTATTATCTTGTGATGTGATTATTATTTATTATTTCAGGTATTGTGATGACTGATTTTATATTATTTCTATTTATTTATTTACACTGATATGAAGGTATAGTCTCCTCATAGTTTCATCTTAGACCACCACTACTAGACAGCTGCCTCTACTATAAGAGGAGTCATGTATCAGATCACATAGTGAATAAATCATATTATTATAGATTGAAATGGTTCTGGATGTTAAAAAATGGTATCAAAGAATTTTATTTATTTATATTACTATTTAGGATATGGTATAGGGAAGATTAAACTAATTAGGACTTGGTATGGATGTTATGTAGTGTACCTAGTCGACTCCTATATAATCTGAAGCCCAAGATACCAGGGAGTTGGGATTGATTTTCTTATATTTCAGTGTTATAGTTGAGTTGAGTATTATTTATTATGATGTTTTGGATTTTTTAATTTTTTGGTCTTTACTCTTATACTAAGGTGGAAATAGGAATGAGTTCATGCATAAAATCAAGCATTTAGTCACACATGACATGTGCATGCTTATGTATGATTGTGATAGTAGTTCTAGAAAATAAAAATAGGTTTGGTTACTTAAAGTGTCAAAAATAGCCTATATGGTATTCTCCCATATAGTTTCTTGGTGGAATTATATTTAACCAAATTATACAACTTATTATTGTTTACAGTGATTTACTCTCCTATTTTTCATACATTATTATTTAAATAAAATTACAATAAAAACTTATAAAGTGTTTTCCTATATAACTTATGGATGTGATTTCATTTAACCGAACTAGGTGACTATTCTATACTCAATATGAATCATTATGTGGAGATGTTGTTATATACATTTTCATGAGATCTTGATCCTTGGGGTTGATCTGGTGTACTTATTCCCAATACATATTAATGCCCTTGATTGGGTAGTGGTATGAGTGTGAGATGTCTAATATGTATATGAGAACCCTATAGTGGGTGTACGGACCTATGAGTTCTTTATGATATCTGAGGTGAGAGTATATATGTTTCCCTATGATCCATGTCATATTTGGGATATAGTTATAGACTAGGTGGGTGAACCTAGTGAGTTGAGGTGAAAATCAAGATATTGGTGAGTCGGTGTTATGATTGAATAGTAGGATGTTTTCTTATTATCATTGAGATGAGTTAATATGTATGAGGATAACCCAATATATGGGTTTTCCCAAGCTTGTGATCACATTTAGATATGGGAAACATGGGTGGATGATTTAAATTGATATTTATGTGTGATAGGTTCTATCTAGTGTGTGGTATAGGCATAGGGAAGCCTTGGGTATTATAGATGTTAAATCATGGGTAGTGTTAGTGTGGTGATAAGTTTGACATGCATGAAAGGCATGGTAAACTGGTTGATTGGACATGGTTGGTCAAGGATGACATGTGGGGCCTTTTGATGGGAGGTTTTTGGAAATATTTAGGATAGTGAGATTTCATTTTTTAGGTCATGTGACTTTTGGGGTGAGTTCACGATGGCATATGGAAATTCATGGTGGTTACATGTGGTATCTTTCAAGTGTACAGAGATCATATTGGAGTAGTTGTTTGGAACTTAAGACCATTTTAGGGTGTTGAAACTTAAGGTTTGATAGTATATTATGATAAGATCAAGTAATCCTTAATTTTACCAAATTCATGGATTGATTCCATGGGTTGTTGATGAAACTGGTGGACGATCACAAGTAGATAGTGATCGAATATGAGATGATAATGGAAAGGAGTGAGACACCTTTTTGTAACTGAGTAAAGGAAAAAAGGGGTGCTTACCCCTGATTCCATGGAATGTGTTGGTTAGATCATGGATTACTCTAGGATATGGTCAAGTAAAAATTTTACCAATGAAACTAGTGTATTAGGATATGACCAGTGAGTGAGACGATATTCCTATGATTCAAGGAAATAATGGTTGAGGGTCATGATATTATGGATATTATGAGATAATAAGATCATATAATGGATGATTTGTTATCTATTTTGGGGAGCAGAAAGTGGTGGAATGATTGTTGGTTGTTTTGAAACACTAAGAGGTTGATTGGCTTAGTATGTTTCTTAATGAAATAGGAAATTACCTCAACAATAATGAGTTAGGAACCAATGTGATTTTAAGTTTCCAATGGGATAATATGAGTCCCATAATGTAATGGAACATGAGAGTTCCAAGGATAGGAGAAAGTTTATGAAACTTAAGTTATATTCTCTAAGAATGGGTGTGTGGTGGTAGATTGCTAGTGGTATTGGAAAATGATCATGCGAGGCACCATAGTATCATTGGAATCTTGAGTATGTCTCAAGATGTGGACTAATTGAGGAATATGAGTACAGATCATGATTTCCAGTGCTCGGTTAGTATTATATATCAGGTAGTATCATGATTTTAGATTAGTGATAGAGAAATCCCAATGGTGGGGAGAATACCATAGATTATTTGAGCATGAAGTGCTCATTTTGAGTAGTTTTTTTAAAATGTTGGGAGTGATGTGTTAAAGAACCCAACCAAGGTTGGTTGTAATTTGTGGTGGTTCTTGGATGCAAGTAGACAGTTTATGTTTAATGAATATAAAAAACTATAATTTGGGTGTTGTACAATGAGAATCAGGATTAAAGTTAGTATAATCATTGATTTACTATCATTAGAAGTTAGATAATGGTTGAGTGGTGCAACTAGGTGTGTGTGTTTGGGAAATAGTCTAGTTGTTGACTGGTTCTATAGAGTATTGGTGATTAAGAACAACATATCAACTTGAAAAAAAAGGTAGGGCCTTGTGTTTTGAACATAATCTCAGGAATAAGACTGCATATTCTAATAAGGACACTCAGGTGTGATATCAGGCAAGTGATGTCTTGTTATAGAATGATAATGTTAACTGATGGATTATGAAATTTATATATTAATGATTTATGAATGCTGCCAAGAGTGAGGCATCATCATGTAGTTGGTGGAAATCATTATCACCATAATGTGCACACTGGTGTGGTTTTGAGTAATAGAACTGGTTTGAATGTGGAGTCAACACAACCATGGCACATATGTGATATGGTATTTAAGGCATACATCAAGACTTGGTAGCCAGGATGGTTCATAGAGATGCATAAGAAGACTTCTCAAGGAATAGAAATGTTATGGTGGGAATATTGTAATGCCCTTCATTGTATGGGTTTGTGAAAATCAGGGAGAATTTAAATTTTGGTCTTAAAGTAAGGTTTGGTTAAATAATTGGGATTTAGAACCAGATTTCAAGTGTTGAAATGCCTCTTGAAGGTGTTTTTGGATGTGATCAGAGGCTCAGGTAGTTCCTCAGGCACTCGGGTAAGTCTTAGAGAAGGTTCAGGGTGACCCAATACTATTTTTTCCTACTGAAATGGATCATCATGCTATGATGGGTGAGGGTTATGTTGTGACAAAGTTTTATTGAGGAGTCACATCATAGCTAAGGAGGTTTCATGTCTTGGAGGAAGTTAGTCACGTTTTGACCAGTGGGTGTCATGACATAGATTTTTTGTATATATATTTTTGCTAAGGAAATTTCTTATTTATTAAATTTGGATAAGGTAAAATCATTACACATGAGTGTCACATCGTGGATGAGGGCATCACATCATGGTGACCCTTATGTATTGGTTTTTTTGAAAAGTAAAATATGTTACGTATAGGCATCACACTATGGATGAGGGTTCTATGTTGTGATGAGTATCCTTGTGTAATATATTAGAAAATATTATATATTTACTTTAGGAATTTTTGAAGGAATTTTATGATCATTTCATGTCCAAGTGTGTCACTTCGTTATAGTTTCACTTGCATAATATCATGAAAAAATCTTGTGTGTGGTTTAGAAATATATTATATACTATTTTTTTGATTTTATTACAAGGAAGTAAGTCATTAAATGACCCCTGGACTACACTATGAAGGATGGTCCAAGGGGAGGTGTCACAGTGTATAGCATGGAGGATATGTATATAAAATAAGGAGGTCACACCATGAGGGATTTTGGGTTATGAATACTAGTTTTGTTTGGAAAAATATATTTACTCTACCTGGGGGAATTCATTCCATAACCTAGAGGGGGCATGTTGTAATGTCGCATGGTGTGGGTGTGTCATGTTGTGACCATGAGGTCCACACATTTACATGTTGATGGGAAAATGTTTTAAAGGGTATAGAATAGTCATTGGGGATTTTAAATTAGAAACACCCTTTTGGTTTACTTTCTTTTTAGTCAAGTGACCAGGGGGGAGGCTAAACTTCTCTTCCAATTTCTTCCCCTTTGGTCTCCCTTATATCTAGGTGGTTTAAGAGAGTTTTATTTCATGGATTCATGGTAATATTCTTGTTCATCGCCTCCTTCTTCTTTTTCTTTGATTTCCCTTTATTATATTTCTCTCATATAGTGTTTTAGAGATACAATCCCACCATAACATCGTGGAATCATCCTGATTCAAGGGACTTTGATGTGCGGTTTGTAGAGAATATCCTAAAAGGAATAAAACACTATGTTTTGAGAGTATTATTTGATCTATGCTGATATTCATATTTATTTAGGTTTTTTCATCAATTTGGGTGAAATTTGTGGATGGATTAAAATAAGAGTTTTGTGATTTTTATGCTAGAGATTTGGGAGGATACCAGGGGTGGTGTGCATACATTTTCTCAAGGACTATACCTTGAGAGATCACTTAGTGAGTGATTCTTTATTTATTCCCTAGACATTAATTGTGGAATTAATAAGTATTTAATGAAAAAATTAATTGTAATTGGTTTATAATTAATTTGGATGGGTTTTTATGGAATTGGGGATTTGTGTTGATAGGAAATGGTCAACCAATAATGGATGAGCTTAGGCGATGGTGTTGAAGATTATATTAAAATGAATAACTTTGAATGAGTAAGGTGGTCCCTAAATAACTCTTTAAATTTATGCATTGTATTACTTATCATGTGATATGTGATATTTCCACTTGTATGTGATCGAAATTTAATTACAATTAAATTGTTTTTTTAAAGTCTCATTCCTAGAACAGAAGTTTCTTGGGCCTTGATGGTCCCTTAAACACTCCCCTGATTCATTGGTCACTGATGGTTGAGGGCTTGATCATAAATGTGTCTTATGAGATATATGAACTCTATAGGTATATAATGCAAAGGATGGAATATAGTGGACAATGGATAGGTTCCCTTTAGTCCCTTTTGAGTATAGGGTGTGTGATGGAATGGGAATGGTTGGCCTTGGGGTAGTCCATAATAAATATTGAGTTGCCTTAGGGCCTCTTGGTTAGATGATTTACAATGACCCAAGTCTTAAACACACTTTATTTCATAAATTTTCACATATATTTATAACAAATATAGACCAAGGGTGTATAGGTCTAGTGTCTTTGGAAGTTCGGACATATGAATACATCATCTTAAATGTAAAAAAACGTTATATTTATTTAAAACTCCACTTAGTGCTTCTAACTCCCATGATCTTCTAAAACTACATAGGATACCTTGGGGAAAATACATAAGGAAAGGGAAAAGGTAGAAATCCTAGTAAGGTAATAAACAAATAAATAAACCATAACATGAGATTAAATATTCATAACATGATATCACAAATATAATGATCATAATTATGGAAACATGGCATAAGTAAATTAAATCATAAGATCATGGAACCGTGGAATATATGGAAACAATGTATGAAATTACATCATAAACAAAAGTCAAGAGTAACTATCAATACCATCATCATAAAGTCAAAATATTCTCATATAAGATTAGGATCACTCCCCAATCCCATAAACATAGTGGAAAAAGTCACATGGTGGATTGGTTTCACTCCTCATTCCTATAAAAATAGAGAACAAAGTCTCATTCTGTATTAGGTTCACTCCCTAATATCATACATAATATCTCATGAGATATAAATTTTTACCTAATGAATTATAGGGATATATAATTATGGTCCCACTCATAACATAATGATAATCATGATATATACATGCATTCCTCCACATGAGTAAAAGAAACAATAAATAAAGTATAGGCATGATAAAACCCATGAGAAGGAAGTGGGTTTCATAATTCTGATTCAAGGAATAACCAAAGGATAAATCATAAGAATTTATAATAGAAAAATGAATTAAATAATATTATAATTTAATAATTTAAAAGGGAATATAGGTCTTGAATATGTAGTTCCATTGTAGAAAAATCATGAGAAATATTTGGAGAATAAATAATAAAAATGAACCACTTTAGTGAAGCTTTTATAAAGTAAGTAAAATATATTTTTAAAGAAGTAAAGAGCTTATTGTTATCCATGAAACTATAATTGAACCAATAGGGTTATCTATAAAATAATTATGGTTTTTAGAATCTATTCATGGTTTAAAAATATTTAATGGGGGAGATGCTTAACATGAGACAATAAATAGGAAAGTTCCCTTAAATCAGGTTTACTTTAAAGTGGGAATTTAAAAGGGAACTAAAAACATGTATAACCCTATAAATGAAAAGGATATTTAACTAGGTATTTATGTAAAGTAAATATATACAAAAATAAAAAAAACAAAGAGAATAATATTACATAAATGGAGAAAAGGAAAGATAATGTGTGATCGACAAGTAATGAGGGTGGTACGGAAGATCCCTTACCTCATGTTTGAATGTGCTTTGTGATTATGCTTAACTTACTGAATAATTAAATTGATTTATTTAAATATTTAACCAATAACCATATTCATATATATTTAATTTTATAATGCCCATTTATTATATTTTTTTATTTGTCTTTAATATAGTTCTTACTTACATTGGTTACTCTGGGTTGTTCAGTTAATTTCTTTTGTAACACTTCTGGTTTATTTATCATGGTCAAAGGTATTGTAAAATAACTTCATGATCTCCATAATTGTGTAGTTTTATATCCTTTATTATTACATTATAACAATAATTATATATATTCAATGATTATCCCAAAATATAACCAAATTAAGAAAGGTGCCTTGATTAGTCTATTTTAGGTGGTTAAAGTTACTACAACTGTTTCTTATTGATCGCACATATAGAATGCCTGATATTAAATTTTCATAATATTAATGGTGTAAAAAATATATTTTTTACATATTAAAAATATTTTTAAATCCATCCATATTAGTTATTCATGGAAAAAAACATGTCATTCATGGAGGCGGTAGTCTGCACACATCCATGATGAAGTTTTTGTTTTTCTCAACGAATTTGGAGGAAGGTATAAAATGGATATTCTATTAGTATAATAACACTTCAGAATAGTAAAAAAATTATCATAAATTCATGGATATAGGGGACTTTATGGGTGTATAAGAAGAAAATAACTTAGAAAAGTTAGGTTGAGAGTATTACCTTTCCCTTAGAAGTTCTCCCTTGGGTAACTTATTAAGGTTCAAGAGATTGGTATTTTGGTGAGACCAAGGATTAAAGGAAATGGTTAGGGTGTTTAGGAGATAATATGGAAAATTTTAGTTTGAACTAAAAGTGGAGAGAGTGGCATTTTTGTAAAATCTTCTTAATTTTCAATAATTTAATTCCATTATTCAAGTCCAAAGGCTCAAAAAATAAAAAATAATGGTGTGGTGAAGGATATAAATTTCATACTCCCTACAATATTCAATATAATACATGTTTTTATATATTTTAACCTTTTTTTCTATGTTAAACCACTTTTACCCTAATTTACCCTTACTGTGGTAACTCCACTTTAACCCTCGGTAAATAATTTTAATGGTTATAATTAAAATTGATATTACTAAATAATTTTAACATTATTATATAAAATATTTAAATAATTTTAAAAATAAAATTTCTAATATTCAAATAAATTAATTTTAGTACTAGTGTGTATAATGCATAAAAACTGTTTTCTTATAAAAAAATTATTCTAAGCATAAAATTTAAGTGTGGGATAATATTATCAATATATTTTATTTTAAAGAAATAAATTGGTATATTATAAAAAAATAATGTGGCTTTAAAATGAATCCAAACCCTAATTTTATCAAAATAATGTTTAATTAATTGAAAAGATCAAAAAAGTTTTTATTAGAATTGAAATATTACTTTTGTTTTATAAGGTTAAACATTGTTTTTATAAATTTAAAAAAATCTTTAAAATGTATAAAATAATTTATTAAATAAATATTTTATAAATTAGTTTTTTTATAAAACTCTAAGTCTCACTTATATATTGATAAAGTAATAAAAGTCATTGTTTTGGAAAAAACTGTATTTTTCACTACTCATCTAAAAAATAAATTATTTTAGAAAAAAACTAATACTAAGTTCATTTTCACATTATGAATATTAAAATTGAATAAATTTTATTATATTCAAAATATATGAGTGATAAAAATTAGTTTTAGATATAAGTGCCGAAAATGCAATAAAAACAATTTTTTTGAAAAATATAGCTTAAGTTCTAAAATGTAAAATATGGGTTTGTAAATAAAAACCAAAAATTTTAAAGTTATAAAGTCACTTATAAAATATATATATTATCTTAGAAAAAGTTTTCATGAATTTCCAATTCATACTTATATACTAATAATGTCATAAAAGTCGTGTTATTTATAAAAATAGTATTTTGCACTATTCACCACAAAATCAATATTTTTAGGAAAAAATCCAAAAAAATAATATTAAACTAATATTCACATTATAAATAAAAAATGAGGCTTATTTTTTCAAATTAAATTTCTATAATGTTCTATTTTAACTTTAAATAAAATCATAAAATGAAATGAGAAACTTTTTTATAGTAAAATAACTTTTTTTTAAATAGTAGTTGTTCTTATTCATAATTTCTATAAAATAATAATAAATATATAATTAATAAATAAATATTATATTTTATTAAAGTCATAATTTAACAATAATATACTTAATTTTATTTAATAAAAAGTGCAATGTATAAAAATATAGATTCTAAAACGCAATAATGAATTAAGTGAATTTGTATAGAATGAACTTTATATATATAAACATATATATTAATATATTTCGTAATTCAGTTACTCAGATTCATACCTAATAATTCAATGACTAGGTTTTAATGGTCTAAACATATTTTGGTTTCATTTTAGTTTAGTGTTTCTTATGGAGAAAACTATCGAACATATTTGACTTAATTAGAGGAGAACATATATTAAAATCTTGAGTCGTTACATTCTCTATCCATGTATAAATTACATCCTCTCAATTTTAAAACACATATGATGGGAGTAGTTTCTATAGGATCTTCTAACTACCCATAAACTGTCAGTCGATCATGGTTTGATTTAGGATATCAAGTGAGATTCCCCTATATGCAATTTGATATGAGCCCTTTGTAAAAAGACATAGTACATTCCTAAATGAATCCTAATAAGTGAAGAATAGATAAATCCATATGTTGTAACATTCCTCAAACCTTTAATAAGTTTCATATAACATGGATTTAATAATTATACCACTAAAAAAATTATTTTTTCTCAATACATAATTGGTGAAATCTTAAATGATATAAGACATCGAAAAATATAGAGTGAAAAATCACTATCTTCCTCAATAGTATTCATTACATAGGATTTTCCTTATTCCCATAATCTAAGAGGTGGTTGGTTTCAATTTCCCATTTTAACCCTTGTATTGGTGCATTGGGTTACATATTTCCCAAAGTAATCACATCTAAAACATCAAATTGTTAGTGGATCCTTAGGAAGAACATTATCATCTTTTATTGTATTCTTCTTTTTCCTTCAATATATTGTTGCTTGATTTCATCCTTTACCACAAGTAAAACATCTTTTAGTCCCCTTGAGGCAATTACCTCAGTGTTTCTTCCCACATTGATGACTTGTATAATGTTGAATATTCTTTCCCCCATCATCTTCATCACATGAGTTCTCATGAGACTCCATACTTCTCTTCTTTGGTGGGTTTATGATTTCAATTATGCTCACATGGTTAATCATATTTTGTGATAGTTATTTTGACATAATCAATAGGTTTCTCACTCTATATCCCATTCTGATGGGTTGTTAATTGAGGTAATCATCTCACTATCCACCACACCAATAGTTCCTTCTAGTTCCAACCATTACTAAAACTAAAAGGGTTAACATGAGTGATGAATATTTAATATCATAGGGGGGTTATCATAATCAGCAACATAAAAGGGATTAAATATTTAAACCATTTAACCTTTTACATCATTATGTTATCCCATAATTCCTTTAATTGAATCTATATCAATATTAGTTTATCCTGGGTTAATTGAAGTTGTATTGTCTTATATTTATCAACCCAGTACCTCAAAGTAACTAGGAAATCAGTCCTTTATAATGGTTTATAAAGAGCATATGATCAACCAAAGCATATCCCTAGGAGTCTCAAAACAGTTTTTTAGTTTTTACTCTTTATTTTTCACTGGGTTATGATCAAGTTAATAGCTAATATACCCTTATTGGGGTTATTACCCATAGGTACATTTTTTCTAGAGTCTATATTCACTTCTAGTATCCAGATAGCGATGTCATTGCTAAGAAAACCATATACTCAAAACTTTTCAAAAATTTCAGATTGTTATCCTATAATTATGATTATCTCTAGGTTTTTCACTAATTATATCTTATCCTAATCTTGAAAAATAACTAGATATTTCTTTGATACCAACTATAGTGACCCAATCCTTAAACACACTTTATTTTATAACTTTTCACATTAATTTCCAACAAATACAAACCAAGGTTCTATAAGTTTGTTATATTTAAAATATTAGACACATAAATAAATTATATTAAAATTTTAAAAACATCATATTTATTTAAAATTAAATATAGTTCTCTTAACACTTATAGATCTTCTAAAACTATATAGGATACCCTGGGGAAAATACATAAGGAAAATGATGATCTAGAAAGCCCAATAAGGGAACAAACATGGAGATAAAGCATAACATGAGAGTCAATAGAAATAACATGATATCACAAATAGAATGATCACAATCATGGAGAAATAGCTTAAGGAAATGAAATCATAAGATCGTGGAATCATGGAATATGTGGCAATAACATAATACATGACATCATAAACATAAGTCAAGGTTCACTCCCAAGACCATCATCATAAAGTGGACAAAGTACCATGGTGTATTGGGTTCACTCCCCATTCCCATAAATATAGTGTACAAAGTCCCATGGTTGATTGGGTTTACTACTCATTATCATAAACATAGTGTACAAAGTCTCATGGTGGATTGGGTTTAATCCCCATTCCCTAAACATAGTGTAAAAAGTTCTATGGTGGATTAGGTTCACTCCTTAATCCCATACATAACATATAATGAGATATAAATATTTAACCAATGAATTAGAGGGATATATAATTCTAGGATCACCCATAACATAATTAAAATCATAATATATACATACATATGTATGCCACATGAGTAAAATAAACCACATATAAAGCATGGGCATAATAAAACCCATGATAAGGAAGCAGGTTTCATAATTCTGATTCAAGGTGTGGTCAAAGGATAAATCATAATTATTACCAATATAATAAGGAATTAAATCATTTTAAACTTTAATAATTTAAAAGGGGATATAGTTCTTGAATATGTAGTTCCATTATAGAAAATTTATGAGAAATATATGGAGAAGAAAGAATAAATATGAACCACTTGGGTGGAGTTTTTATAAAATAAGTAGAGGATACTTTTAAAGAAGGAAAGAGCTTATTTATCTAAATGAAACCATAATTAAACAAAGAGGTTTATCCATAAAATAATTATTTTGTTTATATACTCATGTTTTAAAACATTTTATGGGGGTGATTCTTGGCATGAGATAAGAAATAGGAAAGTTCTCTTAAATAGGGTTTACTTTAAAGTGGGAATTTTGAAGGGAACTAAAAACATGTATAACCATAGAAATGAAAAATATATTTATCTAGGTATATATTTAATGTAATTATATACAAAAATATAATAATATCATGATAATAATATTGTGTAAAAGGGATAAAAATAAAGACAACATGTAATCGACAAGTAACAAGGGTGGTACAGAAGATCCATGAACTCATGTTCAAATATGCTTTACACTTGCATTTAAATTACTAAATAATTAATTTGAGTTTATTAAATATATACCCATGATTATTATTCATATATATTTAATTTTATAAATTCCATTTATAACTTTTTATATTCATTTTTAATATAGTTTCCGCTTATGTTAGTTACTCAGGGTTGTTTGGTTAATTTATTTGTAAAACTTTTAGTTTTGTTATCATGGTCAAAGGTGTTTTAAAATAAATTTATAATATCTATAAATTTTTGGGTTTATTTTATTTATTATTAAATTATAAAAACACTTATATAGTTTCAAATTTTAACCCAAAATAGACCCAAGTTAAGAAAGTTGTCTTGATAGGTCCATTTAAGGTGGTTAAAGTTACTATGAATGTTTCTTGTTTACCACACATATAGAATGAAAAATATTATAATTATATAATATTAATGGTGTAAAAACTATAATTTTTACACACTAAATACACTTTTAAATTAAATCATGTTCTAAGGTCATGTAAAACCAAACATGTCGTTCATGGAGGTGGTAGTCTGCACACACACATGACGATGTTTTTGTTTTTCTCAATGATTTTGGAGGAAGGTATAAAATGGATATTACATTAGTATAATAACACTTAAACACAGTAAAAATGTTGGTGTTATCATACCTTCATGGATAAATGGGACTTGAGGGTTGTATAAGAAAAAAATAACATAGAAAATTTGGGTTGAGAGTATTACCTTTCCCGTGAAAGTCCTCCCTTGGGTAACTCCTAAAGGTTCCTTAGCTTGGTATTTTGGTGAGACCAAGTTCAAGGGAATGGGGAGGGTGATAAGGATATAATAGGTCAAATATTTTTTGAGAAAAATCTTTGTAATAAGTGGATAAATTGGGATGAGTTGAGCTCCATTTATAAGTGAAGAGATTGGCATTTTCTGTAAAATCTCTTTACTTTTCAATAATTTCATTCCATTATTTGAGGAAAATGGATCCAAAAATGATAAATAATGGTGTGATAAAATAGATAAGGTTGATAATTCTTTCTCCATTCAACATAATATATGTTTTTCACATCTTTTAACCTTTTAACTATGTTAACTACTCTTACCCTAATTTACCCTTACCGTAGTAACTCCACTTTCACCGTTGGAAACTAATTTTAATGGACATAATTAAAATTGATATTATTCAATAATTTGAACATACTAATTTCAAATATGTAAATAATTTTATAAAATAAAATTTCTAAGATTTAGATAAATTAATTTTAGAACTAGCACACATAGCGCATAAAACCCATTTTCTTAGAAAAAGTTCACTTTAAGTTTAAAATTTAAGTGTGGGATAAGATTATAAATGTTTTTTATTTTCAATAAATAAATTATTTTATTATAAAAAATGTTATGTGACTTATAAATTAATCCAAAACATAATTTTACCCAAATAATTTTTAATTCAATGAAAATACCAAAAACAATTTTTTATTAGAATTAAAATATTTCTTTTATTTTATAAGGCTAAACATAGGTTTTATACATTTTAAAAAATAGATTTAAAATGAATAAAATTATTCCTTAAATACATAATTTAAAAATAAAAAGGTTTTATAAAACTCTAAGTCTTTCTTATATACTCATAAAGTAATTAAATTCTATTTTTTAGCAAAAACTATATTTTTTACCATTCATCTAAAAAATAAATTATTTTAGAAAAATCACAAAATTAAAACTAAGTTATTTTTCAAATGATTAATTAAAAAATGGAATTAATTTTATTATATTAAACTTATATTAGTGATAAAAAATTATATTTAAGTGCTTAAAACACAATAAAAATAATATTTTTTAAAAATATAACTAAATTTCTAAAATGCCAAATGTGGGTTTGTAAATAGAACCAAAAAAATTAAAATTATAAATTCACTTATAAAATAATTATATGGTCTTATAAAAAGGTTTCATGAATTTTTAATTCATAATTATATACTAATAATTTCATAAAAGTCGTGTTATTTATAAAAACAGTATTATTCACTATTCACTCAAAAATCAATCTTTTTTAAAAAACCCAAAAATCAATATTAAAAAAATATTTAAATTATAAATCGAAAAAAAAATTATTTTTTCAAATTCAAATTCTATAATTTTCTATTTAAACTTTTAAATAAAATTACAAAATACACTAAGAAACTACTTTTATAGAAAAATAACTTTTTTTAAAATACCAGTTGTTCTTATTCTTAATTTCTATAAAACACTAATAAATCTAGAATTAATCAATAAATATTTTATTTTATTAAAATCATCATTTAAAAATAATATACTTAATTTTATTTAATTAAAAGTGTGGCGCATAAAAAGATAGATTCTTAAACACAATAATGAATTAAGCAAATTTTTATAAAATAACCTTTATATATAAAAACATATATATTAATATATTTCATGATTCAGTTACTCCTATTAATACCTCCTAATTCAATGAATAGGTTTTAATGGTATAAATATATCTTGGTTTTATTTTAGTTCAGTGTTGCGTGTGTAGCAAGTTATCGAACATATTTGACTTAATTAAAGGAAGACAAATATTAAAATCTTGGGTTGTTACATGAATGTGTGCAGGGGTGAGTGTACCTCCTCTACTAGAATGTTTGTGCTTCCTATTAAGGATTACATGGAGATGATTTCATGTAGTTTAGGTGATTGGACCAATCTAGTTTAGTTTTATAAGGGAGGTGGATGGTATGCCACTTTTTTATGTTTAATTTATATCATATTAGTAGGGTGGTCGATTATTCCATTGAATGATCAAGGTGACATAGAGGGACGTTATGTCCTTAAGTGATGGGTTTTGACCCTAGAGTATGGAATGAGAGAATGCAACACATGTGGGATGTCCCGATCATGATGTAGATCAGGGGACCATGGTGGGTGCTTGAGTTTTATATTGACTCTAGAAAGGATTAGTACATGGAGGCTAGAACCTTGATAACCCATTATACATGTGGTTCCAAGAATAATTTTTGTGATTGAGGGGACAACCTAGGAAATTTATGTGGGGATCGGGTGAGATGCTAGCACTTTTCTTGTGATAAAGTCTATATGAGGTTTCAGTGAGAGAGTATGCTCCTAGGTGCATACGATATGTGAATTCCATGGTGGTGAATCTTCCCCCATAATATTGATATAATTATTTAGATAAAAGTTAGAGTGTTATCTCCCCACCCCCGATATTGATATAGTGATATATAGTAGGGTGGTGTTCCATTCCCCTCTGATATTGATATGGTGAGCTAGAATAGGGTGGGTTTCCATTCCCTCGGGATGTGATATGTGATTTCATGATAGGGCATCATTGCCCCTAATGAGATATGTTTTTCTAAGGTGGGGACTCATTCCCCTTGATGTGATATGTGATTCCAAGGTGGGTAGTTATCCCCCTGATGATATATGTGATTCTAAGGTGATTCTTCATTCCCCCTAATATGATATGTGATCCCAAGGTGGGGTGTCATTCCCCCTGATGTGATATGTGATTCCAGGGTGGATATCCATTCCCTTATGATGTGATATGTGATTTTAGGGTGGGTAATCATTACCTTTTAATATGATATGGGATTCTAGGGTGGTTGTCATTTCCCTTGATGATATATGGTTATGTGACTTGTCCAAATATATTTTTCACTGATTGAAGTAGGTATAGTTGGCCTCAGGTGTCACCTTAGAACTCAAGGATTGGTAGTGATTTATTTATTTCACTTCCAACCATTCATTTATTCCTATGAGCATATCACTTGTATATACATTGTATTTACTGGTTATGTTGGGTATATTTTTGGTGGTGGCCTACTGAGTTATACTCACACCCTTCTTGGGTGGCCCTGGTACTTTGGTACCTGAGTAGACCTCATGATCATAGGTCTGAGTGGGGAAGAGGACTAGTGTTGGATAGTTCAGTTGGATAGCTTGGATAGATTCAGGAGATGGGATAATTTTGGTACTTGGGACTAGGTGGTGGTTATTTTTCAATTTCTTATATTTTTATTTGGGTTGTATATGATTTACCAATGGGATATCTCTTTGATGTTTACCTGACTCATGTGACATTTTAGATAGAGAATTTTTTTTATAAAATGTGGTATATATTACTTATTTATATTGGCTTTATCATGATGATTATTTATTCTTTTTGGTATTGTGATAACTAATTGTATGTTATTTTCTATATTTATGCTACACTTTGATATGAGGGAATAATCTTCTAATATTTTTACTTTAGACCCTTACTATTAATCAGAAGCCTCTAGCGCACAAGGAGGCATGTATGTGTCCATGTAGAAAACTAGTCTAGTTACTATAGAGTGAACTGGGTCAGTATATTAAAAAACTTATTTTCTCTCTCTTGGATAATGTATTAAAATCCAAAGTAAAGTATGCTTTTTTCCTTTAGGAGTGGGAGATAACTCCAAATATATTCCCATTGACAATAATTTCATTCTTTCATTTAAACCATTCTTAGTCTTTCTTTTAATATCTTACAACACTACAATCAAACTATCACAAATATTCTTATCAACATTCATCACATCAATGTTATGTTTTACTTTATAATATCTTCAATATGGAATCTTAAAAAATATTTAGCATTTATTATATATATTTTTATCATTACCATATATTTTTGTCTTTCCAAATGTGAAATATTGATTGGGTGAAAAAGTATTTAGAGCAATATCAAATTATTGTGATTCGTTGAATGCTTTTTTAATCTTTGATAAAAGCGGTCTATACATAGAAAACTTCAACGAACCATGTACACAGATTTTATCCCATTTTAAAATTAATAAAATGAAGTCCCTTCTTATAAAATTGGACATGCTTTAGGCCCCTAAAATCTATCTAGAAAAATTCACATATGTCAAGAATTCATTTATAGTGAACATAATCATTTCATGCAATTGAAAATATTTCTTTTTATAAGAATTGAACACTTTAATACCTTCCTCTCGTAAGAGTTTCAAATCATCAATTAATGGTGATAAGTAAGCATAAATATCATTTCTAGGTTATTTTTTGTCTAGAAATAATTAGACACAACATAATAGATTTTCACTTCATAAAAATGTCTAGGAATAAGTTTTAAATTACTAATAGTATTGGCCATGAACTATGTTTTCTATTGAGGCTCTAATATGGATTCATTTCATTTTTGCATAGTCTAAGACTAATATTTTAAATTTTGTTAACAAATGTAATAAATTATTCATTAATTTTATTCCACTATGGGGAATCAACTGAACGACATAATTTTCCAGTAGATATTCACTCATTTTCAATTCATGTTAAACTTTTTGTATCATTTGTGTAACGTCCCGGATCTGGGTGCCACACAATGGGTGCCCCGAACCTGGTTGGTCACATGACCTCAAGTGCATTTCCACAAACACCAAAGGCTGCCGACTAGCAGTGAGGGCCTAGGACTGATAATGGGGAAACTATGCCCTCATTTTTCAAAGTGTAGCGTAGCGGAATAAATATAAAAACACAAAAGTGGAAGCAGTAAACAATATAAACCTGAAATGGACAATGGAACTAAAGTAAAAAAGATAACCAATAGTCATATATATGATGATGAAACATGTCACTAATTCTAAGAAAGTAGCCAAAATAGGATACACTCCAATTAGATACAATACAGCACAAAGTACAAAGTACAGTCAAACAAAACCAAAGTAGTGCAATAAGAACTCAGTAGCATCACAAGCCTAAGCTCAGTCTCATGCTCTCCTACTCCTCTGCAACAATCATGTACCTTTGTAGGGACCCTTTCCCTTATCGACACCTGTAGCAATATAATCTGTTTGGGTCCAAGACATGACCTAAATAGGGTGTGAGAAATAAATCTTAGTAGGCAACCACTAGATGCTTTTTCCCAACTGTCAGTGAAAAAGTGCAACAGCAGTGTGCAATAATGAAATGCAGTAAACTAGAAAGTACTCAAAAGTAACTATTACTACCAGTTACATTGACATTTTAATAATTATTTAACAATTTCAAGCATGTGCTTTATCTTTCCAGGTACAACATAAGAAATCACCACAGTGAATATTCAAAGTAAAAATTGACCTCAGACGTGCAAATCCTTACCCTCAGGAAAACAAAAATGAAACCCTCAGGTGACTTCCCTCAGGCATAACGAACATTTCCCTCAGGCGTAAGAACCATTTCCCTCAATCTAAAAAAACCTTGCCCCCCAGGCTAAACAAAAACGGCCCTCGGGTATAAGAAACGTTGCCCTCAGGCTAAACAAAACCTTACCCTCAGGCTAAACAGAACCTTTCCCTCATGCTAAACAAAACCTTTCCCTCATGATAAACAAAACAAAAGCAAGTAATCGGTCCAATCCCAAAGAATAAGAAAGAAATATATATATTTTTCCTCTCAATAAAACTCAAAACATGTTATAATCACGGCATACCCATGGGTATCCTGGCCAAACGGCTAAACAAGGGGAAGGCACCCTCGGGGTGGCCCTAGATCAAAGCAACGATCTCAAACAGAAGTTTATACTTATTCATTATATTACCTATGAAATTATAGGTATATAAATAGTCAAGGCCTTAGCCATACGACACCCCAAACATGGGAGCGTGTCACAACAATTCACAAAATCAACTCGGCAGTTGGAATTAAACACAAGACCACCTACCTCGATTTCCTCTGATCGATATACGTGGAACGCGCCTCCCGAAACAACCAAGAACGACATGGATATGAGATAAATTATTACCCATTAAAACCCAAATAACTTCCATTAGGGAAATAATTGGAAGGAAAGATTCAATAAGAGGTAATACCTTACCCGCGCGGTTCAAACAAGATCAACGGTGGAAGAATCGGAGTCCCGGTGTGCGATCGGGAGCTCCTCCAAGTCCCGGCCTCCTCTCCCGCGACTCCTGGTGAGTTCTCTGCCTCCTTTTTCGAATTAGGAGACTACTGCCTATTTTTAATGAAAAAAAATAACTACACGGTGTGTACTCTCAAGTACACGGTGTGTACTCTCAAGTACACGGCGTGTACTTTCCTTTTAAATTATTCCTCTGGCGGATACTTTCCACAGCCTCATTGTTCATCTGCCGACTTGATTACATGGGTATTACTAAATAAACGGCATGTACTATTGTCCTCTAGCAGATACTTTCATCGCCTTACTGTTCACCTGCTGACTGATTACATGGCGTGTATTACTAAGTACACAGTGTGTAGTTAGTTTTTACACCCTTAATCGCCGACAAGCCTACACGCCCTGTATTATCATCCCACACGGCCAAAGTACATGGAGTGTGTACAAAAGTACATGGCGTGTACCCATAAATTTGGGATTTTCCCTACATTTCCCTTGTTTTCTCAAAACACTTCAGGAAAAAGGAAAAGAAGAAACTCGTACCTCAAGAATAAGAACTGGGTTCTTATAAACTTCCCACCTTAAAGAAATTCGTCCCCGAATTGCCCTTCCAAGGGTGGTGAAGATAAAGCTGAGAACAACTCTGGATACAGAGCACCTATGTTAGTCTCCCGCTCCTAGGTTTCGTCCTTCACTCGGCCATGATTCCATAGCACCCGTACAAGAGTAACTGACCGGCCTCAGAGAACCTTCGTGCTCCTATCAACAATACGAATTGGATGCTTCTCAAAGGATGCATCGACCTGAAGTTCAACCTCCACTGGCTGAAAAATGTGAGATGGGACTAAGTGATAATGGTGCAGTTGAGATACGTATAAGACGTCATGCATGGCTCGGTACCTCTGTGATAACCGTAAATGATAGGCAACTGGCTGGACTCTCTCCAGAATCTCAAACGGCCCTACATACCTCGGTGAAAGTTTACCTTATCTCTTGATCTGCATGTGTCCCAACCCCGATGAAACATGCAAGAAAACCTAATCCTCAACCATGAACTCCAAGGGTCATCTTCAGCAATTAGTATAAGATTTCTGACGAGATTGTGCAGTAGCCATCCACTTCTGAATCAACTGGACCTGCTCTGAATTCTATTACACAAGACGTGGTCCCAGTAAAGCTGCCTCACCTTCCTTGAACTAGCACAAGGGTGATCAGTATGGCCTACCATATAAAGCCTCGTAAGGTTCCATCTCAATAGTGTCCTTAAAACTATTATTATAGGAAAACTCAGCCAAGGGTATGTGTTTCTCCCAAGATCCCCCAAAGTCTAGGATGCATGCACGCAGCATGTCCTCCAGCACCTGTATCATATGCTCTGATTGTCCATCGGTCTAAGGGTGGTAAGATGTGCTCAAAAGCACCTGTGTACCCAGTGCCCTCTAAATACTCTGCCAGAAATGAGATGTAAAAAGGGCTCCCTTATCTGAAATAATAGAACGAGGGAACCCAAGAAGATGTACTACCTCTCGAATATACAACTTCTCGAGCTCGTCAACACCAAAGGTCTACTTGATCGGAAAAAAGTGAGCTACCTTCGTAAGTTTGTACAAATCAACCCATACGGTATCACTGCCTCGAGGTGATCTCGGCAACCCGATCACGAAGTCCATCGCGACATCATCCCATTTCCACTTTGGAATGGGTAACTATTGTAATAGTCCAGCTGGCCTCTAATGCTTCACCTTAACCTGCTGACATGTGGAACATCTCGTAACAAAACCAGCTACCTCTCTTTTCATACCCGACCACCAATACTGACGTCTCAAGTCACGGTACATTTTGGTAACTCCCGGATGCACTGCCCAAGATGAAGCATGAAATTCCCACATCAACTCCTCGCATATATCCCCTAGAACCCACACTCATCCATGGATATGCAGTACCTCATCATCGCCTATCGTTTAACTAGGAGGAGGGTCCTCACTTTCCACCGACTCCCGTAGAACTAGGCCTTCTGAATCTGGTAGCTGTCTCATCCTCACTCTATCCAGGAAGGTAGAAGTCGTAACTAAGGGTGAAAGATAGGTTCTCCCCTGACTATCATGCACCTCCAAATGAATCTCAGAGAACAAAGCCATAAGCTTCCACTCACCACTGGCCTCCTGCACTGCCTGTATCTAAGTCTTCCTACCCAGTGCATCCGCTACTGCATTACCTTTACCAGGTGTATAGGCAAGATTGAAGTCGAAGGACTGAAGGTATTCAACCCACTTTCGCTATCTCAAATTCAAGTCACAATGGGTAAAGATGTATTTAAGACTTTTGTGGTCCGTAAACACCACAAAATGTTCTCCCAAGAGATAATGTCTCCAACAGCATAACGCATGAAAAACTGCAGCCAACTCGAGATCATGTGTCGGGTAATTACTCTCATGTGGACTCAACTCCCAAGACCCATACGCAACTACTCGATCGCCCTGCATCAACACTGCTCCCAGCCCAATACCTGATGCATCACATTAAACTGTATAGCTCTTCCCTTGCTCTGGAAGTATCAAGACTGGTGCTGATGTCAACCTTCCCTTCAGCTCCTAAAAGGCTATCTCACAAGATTCTGACCAAACGAACTTCATAACCTTCTTAGACCCATAAATGGCACTACTAAGCAGGAGAAGTCCTATATAAAGTGCCTGTAGTAACCAGCCATCCCCAAGAAACTCCGTATTTCAAACATGTTCTTAGGATGATCCTAGGAAACTACTACTCTCACTTTCTTTGGGTCTACTGAAACTCCTTCCTCTGAGATAATATGACCCAAGAAGTGAATCTGGTCCATCCAAAACTGTCACTTTGAGAGCTTAGCATATAACTGATGCTCCCTCAGTGTACTCAGTAGGATCTCAGATGGGTGGCATGGTTGTGTCGAGTGTGAGAGTACACCAAGATATCGTCCACGAAGACTACCACAAAAGAATCCAGATATTGGTGGAACACACGATTCATCAGAGCCATGAAAATTACTGGCTCATTTGTGAGTCTGAGCAGCATGACCATGTACTCGTATAGACCATATCTGCTCCGAAAGGCTATAAGCGGTATATTTGATGGTCTAACGCGCAACTAATGATATCCATATCTCAAGTAGATCTTCAAGAACACTCGTGCTCCTCGAAGTTGATCAAAAATATCATCAATCCTTGGTAAGGGATATCGTTTATTAACCTTCAACTAATTAAGCTTCTGATAATCCACATAAATTCTGAGGGTATCGTCCGCCTTCTTCGCAAACAAGACAAGCGAACCCCAAGGAGAAGTACTAGGTCGAATGAAACCATTTTCCTACAACTCCTCTAACTACCTCTTGAGCTCCTGCAACTATGGTGTAGTCATCCTGTAAGGAGGAATGGACACCGGTGTCGCTCCTGGCACAATCTCAATAGAAAAATCCACCTATCGCTCCGAAGGTAGACTTGAAAAGTCGTTTGGGAAGACATCCCTGAAATGATTAACCACTGGAGGGAAATTTTTCTGACAAGTTCCCCAGTCATCCAGATATAAACTCACAATCTGGGCTATCACTCCACCTCGCCCACGATGCTCAGGTCCATCTCGGCTCACCTGAACATCCCATTCACCCTTGTATAGAAACTCTCTGCCCTCCGGTGATGTGAAACTCACCCTGTGACGATAGAAATATACAAAGGCTCAAAAGGGTACCAACCAGTCCATCCCGAGAATAACATCATAGCCCGTCATCTCTAAGACATAGAGGTCCCATAGAAAGTGACACCCACCAACCTCTAGGGGGAACTCCTTGCACTGATGCACACCTACCATTCTAATTCCCAACGGAGTGTCTAGCGTCATGATATCAGAAGAAGAAGAAACACAGAGCCCAAGGGTCTCCAAAATGGGCATAAATATAAAGCTATGTGTAGCACCAGTATCAAAAAGTACTGAAGATAAAACAGAAGCAACTAGAATAGTACCTATGATAGTGGAAGGTTTAGGATCCTGCTCCTGTTGGGTCTGTTGCACTGTATATGTCTGCCTAGTGTTGCGGCCCTACGACACAGCCTGGATACCCAGAGCTGACCCGCCCTGCTGTCTCAGAGATCCCGGTGTCTGGATACCACGGCCATGACCACCACCTTGGCCTGAACGTCCTGACATATTCCAATTCCCTGACTATTAAGAAGATAACAGACTTGCTTCTGCACACGGAGTCTGCACAGAACCCATCTCACTAGTCACTAGTGGAAGCGCCCTGCAAAAATGTTGAAGATGACTCATCTTTCTGCAAGCTCGGCACTCCACTAGGTCACGGGGACACTGAGGTCTCTTGTGCCCCACTTTACCGAACTGGTAGCACATTATCTAGCCACCTGAAGAATTCTTTTGGATAGTACTTACACTGTGATAGAAATCCATATACCTCTTCCTCTTGCCGGTAGAAATAGTACCAGAGACCGGTGTCGAACCGCCCTGGTCCGCGCCACTAGATTCCCGTAGGTTCTGTTCAGTAATCAATGCACGGTTCATAATAGAATGCACTGTAGGCAACCTGAAAACATTCACCAGTGCTCAGATGTCATATCGAATACCATCCTCAAAGCGTCTACCCCTCAACTTCTTATCACCCACCAGAACAGGTGCAAAACATTGTAGCTCGATGAAGCGGTAGAATAGTCCATCACTAACATGGCGCCCTGCTGCAGATTCATGAACTCTCGAGCTCGGTCTTACCTCAGTGTATCTATAAAGAAAAAGTCATAGAAGACTGCCTGAAAATATTCCCACGCCATGTCTCGGTGATCCTCAGTCAGGGTGGTAACATCCCACCATCTCTTGGCGGAATCACGCAGCATGTAAGTAGCGAGCTTGACCCTCCTCCCAGGAGGCGTCTCTAGATACTTGAAGATCATCTGCATAGAACCCAGCCATGACTCCACAGCTTGTGGTTATCCCCTGAAAACGTAGGCAGATGCTACTTCTGGAATATATGTGTTAGCTCTGCCATAGATGTGGAAACCTGGGGTGTTCCGTGAAAGGTTTTCATGAACCGCATGAAGCCTTCACGGAAATGTGCATCCACACCTGCATCTGGTATAATGGTTGGTGCCGCATCTGGCACTGCTGGAGGATCCATCGGTAGCACATGGCCTAACTTCTCTAAAGTATAATCATCGCCACTCACTTAGCGAGCAACTTGAGGTCATCTCGGCGGCATGACTCTACAAGGTCAAACACACGCCTTAGATTAAGATCATCAAGGACTAAGAACTAGAAACGTATGAAGGGAACAGGAGAAAGAAAACACTCAAGTTTTACAAAACAAGACTACATGGCATGTATAATACCTACACAGCGTGTTCCCTTAAGTCTCTCACATGGGTGTGTACCTCTGCTAGAACTGGTCGTGTAACACCCCACACACACGGTGTGTTGTCCCTATACATAGTGTGTACTTGAATTTCCTTCCCCTACCCGAGTCCTTCTACACGGGTAGGCCACACGGATCCCCTTAGAACAAGGTTACACGGCGTGTTACACCCGCACACAGCGTGTACACCACCCTGTTTCCCCAGCCACACGGCCAAGTCCACATGGTCTCTCACCAGTCAAGACTACACGTCGTGTCCTATAGGTACATGGCATGTACTAGACGAGCTTTACCGACCCGTGTTATTCGAGACACGGCTGGATACATGGCTCACACTACACGGCGTGTTCCAGAAGGACACAGCGTGTACTTAAAAAGATAACACTGACCCGTGTTGTTAGCTACATGGTCGGATCCCAATATTACACTACATAGCATGTTCGGAATTGACATGGCATGTATGAGCTAAGATTTTTTCATCTGTGTTGTTAGTCACACGGGCGGACACAGGGTCAACCCTACACGGTGTGTACAACTGGTACATGGCATGTTCCCACAAGAACTTCCCTATTTCGTGTCTCTTCCTATATGGACTATGACATGATTAGAGACTACACGGCGTGTACATAAGGTACAGGGCGTGTACTTAGAAATTTTTCATTTCTTCTCGAACAGAAGATTACACAGCGTGTAGTCAAAATTACACGGTGTGTATTCTGGGTTTTTCTAGATAGTAAGCCTCAGAAACTACTCTAGATCCCCCTTTCCTTTAAATTTCAAGCGTCGGTATTCCAAATTCTGATCTGTGGGGGCCCATACTCCTCGCGAACCAAAGTTTAGCATCCGACCTTTCACATTACAGCACAAAATGCAACAAAAGGCTGGATCATGATCCGCCAAATTCCATTCCAAGAGAACCCATACTTCTCAGGAACCAAATTTTAGCGTCCATAAAACCAATCGTAACATGTACCCATACCCCATCAACAGTAGGCGTATCTATCAAGGTACCTATCACAACATCATGCATTTTCTAACACAACATCTATCACAACAACATTCAATTTCTAATGCACCTACATGGCATGGAAACTATGAATGACATGTGATTCTAATATGTGCCTAAATGATGCATGAGATGGCATAACCTCATATCATCGGGTTGCAACTAAATAGAACCCAAGTATAAAATATAAATAGCACACCACAAGTGCATCACCCAACGGTGAAAATCAAATCAACTGTAAAATTGAAAAACCAGAAAAATTAAAATTAAATGAGGTAGATTGGATTTTCCCTGTACACGGGTTAGCTACTCCTGAGCACAGCTTATTACCAAGTACCTATTCCTTCTTATCCCTGGATAAAGGCTCCAAAAAGTAAGTTAAGAGAAAAGAATCCTTTGATACCACTTTGTAACGTCCTGGATCTGGGTACCACACAATGGGTGCCCCAAACCCGGTTGGTCACATGACCTCAAGCACATTTACCCAAATGCCAGAGGCTGCCGACTAGTAGTGAGGGCCTAGGACTGATAATGGAGAAACTATGCCCACATTTGTTAAAGTTTAGTGCAGCAGAATAAATATAAAAACACAAAAGCGGAAATGGTAAATAATATAAACCTGAAATGGACAACGGAACTGAAGTAAAAAAGATAACCAACAGTCATATATATGATGATGCAACATGTCACTAATTATAATAAAGAAGCCAAAATAGGATACACGACAATCAGATACAATACAGCACAAAGTACAAAGTACAGTCAAACAAAACCAAAGTAGTGCAATAGGAACTCAGTAGCATCACAAGCCTAAACTCGGTCCCATGCTCTCCTACTCCTCTGCAACAATCATGTACCTGTGTAGGGACCCTTTCCCTTATCGACACCTGCAGTAATATAATCTGTTTGGGGCCAAGACATGACCCAAATAGGGTGTGAGAAATAAATCCGAGTAGGCAACCACCAAAGGCTCGTGCCCAACTATCAGTGAAAAAGTGCAACAGCAATGTGCAATAATGAAATGCATTAAACTAGGAAGTACTCAAAAGTAACTATTCCTACCAGTTACATTGCCATTTTAATAATTATTTAACAATTCCAAGCATGTGCTTTAGCTTGGCAGGTACAACATAATAAATCACCACAGTGAATATTCAAAGTAAACATTGTCCTCAAACGTGAAAATCCTTACCCTCAGGAAAACAAAAACGAAACCCTCAGGTGACTGCCCTCAGTCATAACGAACATTTCCCTTAGGCGTAAGAACAGTTTCCCTCAAGATAAATAAAACCTTTCCCTTGGGATAAAAAACACTACCCTCGGGCATAAGAAACGTTTCCCTCAGGCTAAACAGAACCTTGCCCTCAAGCTAAATAGAACCTTGCCCTCAGGCTAAACAGAACCTTACCCTAAGGATAAACAAAACAAAAGCAATTAATTAGGCCAATCCCAAAGCATAAGCAAGCAATTTATATATGTTTCCTCTCAAGAAAACTAAAAACATGTTATAATCACGGCATACCCGCGGATATCCTGGCCAAACGTCTAAACAAGGGGAACGCACACTCAGGGTGGCCCTATATCAAATCAACGATCTCAAATAGTAGTTTATATTTATTCATTAGATTACCTATGAAATTATAGGTATCTAAACAGTCAAGGCCTCAGCCATACGACACCCTGAACATGGGCACATGGCACAAAAGTGCAAAAAATCAACTCGATAGTTGGAATTAAACACAATACCACCTACCTTGATCACCTCTGATCGATATACGTGAAATGATCCTCTTGAAACAACCAAGAACGACGTGGATATGAGATAAAATATTACCCATTCAAACCCAAATAACTTCCCTTAGGTAAATAATTGGAAGGAAAGATTCAAGAAGAGGGAAGACCGTACCTGCCCGGTTCAAACAAGATCGACGGTGGAAGAATTGGAGTCCCGGTGTGCGATCGGGAGCTCCTCGAAGTCTCGGCCTCCTCTCCCACGGATCCTGGTGAGTTCATTGCCTCCTTTGTCGAATGAGGAATCTAATTCCTATTTTAACAAAAAAATATAACTACATGGCCTGTACTCTCAAGTACATGGTGTGTACTTTTCTTTTTAATTGTTCCTCTGGCGACTACTTTCCACCGCCTCACTGTTCATCTGCTGACTTGATTACACGGTGTGTATTACTAAATACACGACATGTACTATCGTCCTCTGGTGGCTACTTTTACCACCTTACTGTTCACCTTCTGACTGATTACACGGTGTATATTACTAATTACATGGCGTGTAGTTAGTTTTTACACCCTTAATCGTCGACAAGCCTACATGCCCTGTATTCTTGTCCCACACGGCCAAAGTACATGGTGTGTGTACAAAAGTACAAGGTGTGTACCCATAAATTTGAGATTTTTCCCACATTTCCCTTGTTTTCTCAAAACACTTAAGGAAAAAGGAAAATAAGAAACTCGTACCTCAAGAATAAGAACCGGGTTCTTACAATTTGAAATTTCAAATAAATGTTTTAAACAAAAAATTATAGGGTGATACCAAATTTACTTAGCATGAGTTTTAATACTTAGCATAATAGATAAATAAATTTGCGATCTTTATTTAAATTTATACCATTATGTTACACATTTAGGACACTCTTACAGACCATTATATTATTTTCTATACAACACACAGTCATTAGGGCATGCGTGTATCTTATTATACCCCAATCCCATCAGACATGGTATCTTATTTCATTATAATTTGAATTTGGAAGACTGTTTTCTTTTAGAAGTATACCTTTCAACAACTCTATAAATTTTATAAAACCCTTTTCACTCTATATATTTTTGGGATTTAAAGTTAACCAATATCAACATTGTTAATAAAACTATAAATTTGGTACAACTTGGATATAATTTTTTTTCAGCATAACCATACAGTCTCTCAATCATTGGCATTTTCTCAATTTCTTTCACTTCAATATCATGAATCATTTGTTTTATTTAATTATAATTATCATTTTAAAAATATTTATTATCATTATATCTTAAATTTTGCATCATTTCACCATGTCAGATCCAAGGACAATAGATCGGATTAAAATTATTGTAAACTAAATGATTTTTTATTTCTCTAGATCCTAGTTTTCTTATATTTAAACACTTCATTCATGGACAGTAAAATGGGTCATTGTTCAGAGAAATTTTTTTGTAAAGTAACAAAAAAAAATCATCAACCCCTTCCTCATATTCATCACTTGTTCATCATGCAGTAATCCAACTATAATTCAATCACTTATAGAAACTATTAAATAAATAATATTGGTTACTGTATTTTGTGACTATAAATTCAAATTTACTCATGATAAAAAATAATCATTTTTTAAATAATAAAAATTAATAATAATAAAACAATAATAATAATATTAATATTAGTAGTGATATTAAAACATAAATTAATTAATTATTTCATTTGAATTTATTAAAAATACTTAATTAAAAATCTAAATAAATAAATTATTTAAAAATATAAAAATAATATTAATAGTGATATTAATTATTTTTCATTAAAATGTGTTTATTAAAAATTATATAAACTAATTATTTCATTTATAAGTATTAAAAACTATCATTCAAAATCTAAATAAATAAATGAATTAAAACATAAATAGATAAATGTAAATTTTTACAGAAAATATTTATCATCTAAAATTACAACTAATTTTTTTAAAATTAATAAATTCTTAAAAAACATTAGAATGAAACATTATACATTAATAAAAATTATCAATGTACAATTCAAAAAAAATAGAAAAATTCAATAGTTAGTTAATGTGTCATAACAATCATCAACAAAAATAATCAATATCTGTAATATTAGGATTTTGAAACCTAAAATACCAAATAATTTATAAAAAATAACAAAAAAGCAAGAAACTTACCTTGGATTCAATAAAATACTACTTATAATATATAGTGTAGTAAATATAGAGTTGGTGTAATGATTAGAAATCACTGATGGCTAAACCAAAATGGTTGAGGAGCATTAATAGCGAGATAGTATTTATAGGATGAAAAAGTAGGGGGTTAGGTTTACATAAGAAGGATGACACTACAATTGTAGAAGAAGGTTCGTAAGGAAGTGATAGTAAAGGGGAGGGTATCTTGAATGGGGTTAGGTTTAAATAATCATGAGTGAGGCATTGTTTAGATCTATAGAAAGAAAGGGTTTATTACTCGGCCGTAATGATTTTAATTTGTTTTAAGGTTTTCAATGTTGGTTATAGAATAACTGACATTAAAAACTATCCTCTATAGTTTTTAACACTAGTTATAAAATAACTTATGTTAAAAAAGTTTTTAATGTTATTTATTTTATAATTGATGTTAAATAAATGACATATTAAACCTTTTTTATTAGTGTTGTGACTTTAAAGGCTTGGAAACTTGACTATTGTGTCATCAATTGGATATAAATAACAATTGTGATTGCACTTATATAATATTCAATATTAAAACAAATAAACTATAATAGTTTTTTTATAGGTTGAGGTTCCAACCCTCTTTTATTAAAACAAGATAAGAAAGCCCATTTTAAACTAGGTTAATAAGGAACCCAATACAAATCCTGAGGTCCTAGAGGCACATAGACCTATGTAAACATAGACTAAAGGCCCTTAAATGATCCAAATGACCCAATGAACCATAGGTAGAAGATGGCACAAATGACTAAAAGGAAGCATGAATTATGCTAAGCACCAATCAAACATCTCACTGCCCCTGCAGAGAAACTGCACCAGTGCTACTTGTCAAAGATGTTGCATCACCCCACCCCCAGCTGAGTAGATGTGTCATGCTGGTCCAAAAAACATAATAGATCACCCATACACCTCAAATTAGCATGTGGGGGAGGACCTACACACCCATCTATTTTTTGATCATCCCACCCAATGATGCTTATGTGGCCCACACTACACCATCAACCTGATGTTCCACGTCATCATGACTGAAACATTGAGTAGAAATCCAAGTGGTTGGGAACTCATCCATACCTTATTGATATGATGTTATATTATTGAATGATGGATTTCATCGCACCCATCCCTCTTTTGGGATCAGCCACCTGACGTCACTTACACAAATCGTGATGTACCGCCTACCAAATGTGTTGAGTCATTTTCCTAGTCTCTCCATGTCACATACAACACATATTGGTGACCCTAAGTCCTAGTGAATCAAAGGCAAAAGGAAAATACTATGTCCCAAATTCCTAATACCAAGAGTAGGAAACCTAGGCAGAAGAATAATACACGGCCCGAAGGCCTGGTAGACAATATCCAAAAATAGAAATCCCAAAGTCCCAGGAAACACCAGATCCCACCAGATTCACTTTTGAGCCATACTATCGACCAATAAGCTTCACCGCCACCATTTATCCTGTCTGGAAGAATGACTCCGATCATCTAAATCCTGTTGAGAAATCCTATGTCATCTCTATCAAAAGAACTACTATAACCACCCAACAGCACATAACTAGAGCCATCATATAACCTCCAAGATCCATCACCCAAAGAAACCTAGATCGACACTGACTAAACTTCCACCACTCAACCAAACATCCGTCATGTAACCTCTCAATCTCCACTGCCATAAGGACCCTAAAATTAAGTCGGCCACCCCGTGACTACCAAACCTCATTGGAAAGAAACAAGGGGGCCAAATTTAAAGCCTAATCTGGAGAGGATGAGGCCCCTCAACTCATATATGACCCTGAGAGCATTGCACACCATAGAAATGATGATGCCACTCAGATGACAGAAAATAGAGAGAAAATTGGTCAGTGAATGGGACATCTTCTAGAATCAAGTCACGTGACAAGGCCTACAGGGAGAGATGAGATGAGGAGGATGAGAAAAAATCCACTGAGGCAGAAGATTCATCGAGAAGGAATTATTTATTCATCTTTAAGAGAAGAAAACCTAAGAGGATAAGGAAAATACTCAAGAGATTATGCGGGAGAGAATGGATCCATATCTAAAAATGTGTGTAGGTTACTTCTGGCTCCCAGTGGGGGGCCTCAAATTTGTTCTTTTTCTCTTTATTGTGTGTAAATTTTTTTTATCATTCTCATTTCTCTTGTGATTTTTTGTCTTATTATTCTACAAGATAGGTTGATGATCTAATATTACAAATTAATCAATTCATTTCTTAACCCAAGTATATTTTTATGTTGATTTGATACCTCATTCAATGTTATATGATTGTCTAAATAACATGTCACACTCTTCTTTAATGTTAATTGACTTTTATCATCCCCTAAGTCTTGAGTCGTATAAATTTTCTTATTCCTCGTTCCATGAAAAATAGACCACTCCATTAATATCACATTATATACATAAATTTAGAATGTCTTTAAGGGTTACTTAATTAGAAAATTGAACTTTCATATAATCTTTAAAGTACCCGGAAAATGACGATGATGATATAAATGTATTTATTGTTGATGAAGTGTGTAAAAGTAAATGAGTAAATTGAAGGTGAAATTTTCTATGGGTGTTTTAGAAGTAAGTACACTATAATTTCATACCTTAGAGTGGTGGAACCATCAGAAGTGGGAATATTATGGATGCATAATCTACTACCAAAATCTGACACTAAAAAAAATTGGATAATCTGACACTAAAGGAAGATTAGATAATATGGCCAAATGATAGGAGGAACTCATGTCATTGAAGTAATGAATAAAAGTGGTGTTGGTTCTACTGATGGGTTGTAACATCCCGGCCCAGGTGCCACACACCGGTGCCCCAAGCCAGACCACCACATAACCTTAGGCGTGCCTCCTCATACGCTAGAGGTTGTTGGCTAGAAGTGAGGGTCTGGTAAGTCATTCAAGGGGATACTATACCCTCTTTTATCAAAGTAACGCAGTGGAAATAAATAGACAATAGTGGAAGCATATATAATCATAACAATACCAATATCTCAAGATAACCAAAACAAGAAAATATAATATCCAACAGAAAGGGAAAAATGTCATGCCAAAGTAAGTGCCCAAGTGTCTAAAAATGCAGTTTAAAGAAAAGACACTAATGAATCCCAATAGGGTCCCAAACCACATCTATTTCCATCATCCAAGATCCATCCCCCAATCAGAAATATAATCTAGGGAATTTTCACTTAACCTATCTTGTAATAATAAAGTTCATTCAAGTACCGATCATCCAGCCTAAATAGGGTGTGAGTACGACTCAGTAGACCACCACTAACGATGTCTAAAACAAATCCAGTCAATAACAAGTGTATGAAGTTGTATAAATAAAATAATTATAATTCACAATTGAGTAGTTATTACCTTATTAATTGATATTTATTAACCACATAGACTATCAGGCTTGAATCATGTCACACATTGAATTCACAACTTTTATACATATTTATCCTTAGTGAAGAACACCGTGTCTAACACTCAAAATCTCGTTGGTGTAGAACACCATGTCCAACACCTAAAATCCCATTTATTATTATTTATCATTGGAGTAGAATGTCATGTATAACACCTCAATTTTGGAAAATATAAATAGATCTATCATTGGTGTAGAACGCCAAAATCCCATTGGTGCAGAATGCCATGTCTAACACCCAAAATCTCATTCATTTATTTATATTATTGGTGCAGAACACCATGTCTAACACCTCAAATCACATTGGTACAGAACTCCATGTCTAAAACCCGAAATCCCATCCATTAATTAATACATAAATTAATCAATCAAGTCCATTAATTAATTCAACAACTAATTTAACAACATCAATTTCCCATTAATTAATTCCAAAAATCAATTAACATTTCAAAAACATCAACACTTAATAATTAATTAACAAAATAATTATTATTGATCACAAAAATGACAACTTGATAATTAACTCAACATTTAATTACCCCAATTTCTCGATCATTTACATTGATAATCAATTCACCAATTAATTATCTTTATTTCTCATTTGAATAAAAAACTCAAATATCTCAACCCCATTATAATTAATTATCACAATTAATTGTCTTAATTGAAATCCCTAAATCATACAATTTTCTCAACTTTAAGAATTAATTAATTTACCACAATAATTAATTCAATTAGAGGTCTCAATAGCTAAAAAAAATCTAGCGATCCTACAACTTGCATATATGAGAATCAATTATGACTATGGGATTTAGAAATTAGACCACTTACCTCAAGAATGGTGATGAAGAACACTCGTCAATGAATATCCAAAATTGATTGTGATCAATCGAGAATGCATTGAAGAACAGGATTTAGATCCGGCCCCTTGAAAGCGAAGAAATTGGTGATAAAATCCCTAAGTTTGTGATAGAAATTATCTTCTTAAAAATATAGGTCTGGAAATCCAAGATCTGATGTGAGGTCACTTCGGGATCGAAGTAGACTCCTTGAAATTGAAAACAAAATACCTATAGTAGGGATGGAGGAGTACAGAGGTCTTTGATCAAAGGATTCAAAGTGCAGAGGTGTTTCGGTCCAAGGAAGAGGTAAAGGGATGTTTTTTGTTGAAGGAGTGTGGTGCATAAAGCTTTTATATCCAATAAAAATGAATTAGTAGTGTTGCGCAATGTTGAAAAGCATTTTTTTTTAAAAAACTAGGTGTGGTTATTACACAACATGAAACCCCCTTTCACGTCGTGTAATGTTTTTAACCTATTTTCCTACAGTGGATTTACATGAGGTTGAAATGCGTCAAAACATAACTCATCATCAAAACCACATGATTTGAATTCCCATTTCATGTCGTGTAGTGTATCTCCTTTTAATGATACGTATTAGAATTACATGACATGAACTCCCCTTTCACGTCGTGTAATATCCTTTCATAGTATGATTACACGTGGTGAAGACCACTTTCAGGTGGTGTAAACTCTTCAGTTTTTGAATTATTTCAAGCTATGAATTTAAAAGAAATATAATCCATAATCACTAAAAAGTTAAAAAGATTCACACCTGAAAAAGGACGGGGTATTACAATCTCCCCACCTTATAATAGCTCATACTTGAGATGCACTCCCTAACCTCTCTAAGATTCTAAGTCAAGAATATTGGGCCAATGAGCCCACATATCTTCCTCCCCTTCCCATGTATGCTCTTGAAATCTTCCATGTTTCCACAAAACACAAACTATCAGCACAGTCTTTCCCCACAACACTTCCTCACCGCGATCCAACATGCATATCAGATGATCCTAAAAGGATGCATCTAAATCAATCTCAACATCATCCACATCGATTGCATGAGAAGGGTCAGGGTGATATTGCCAAAGTTTTGATACATCATCATGCATAGCACTGTATTTCTGTGGAAGATCCAATTAGTACGCCACTAACCCGATTCTCTCTACTATCTCAAAAGAACCAACAAACATGGGTTCTAACTTACCCTACCTCTATATCATGTGGTGCCCCAACCTAGGTGACACCAAAAGGAAAAAACAATCACCCTCTATAAACTCTAGAGGTCATATCCATCTGTCATCATACGACTTATTCCTACTTTGAGCCGTGGACATATGTTTTTGAATCAGATGTACCTTCTCTGATGTCTCTTACATGAGAATTGCTCCCAAAAACTCTGAATCACGTGCCTCCAACCATTATAGTGGTGATCTGTTTGGCCTACCATAAAGAGCCTCGTAAGGTACCAATTGTATAGTTTCCTGATAATTATTATTATAGGCGAACTCTAATAGATCCAAATGTTTCTCCCATGACCCACTGAAGTCTATAACACATGCCCATAACATATCCTTAAGCACCTGTATAGTAAGTTATGACTTCCCATCTATCTGTGGGTGAAAAGATATACTCAATAAAACTTGTTTACCAGCACTTTCTTCAAGCCTTGCCAAAATCATGGAGTAAAATGTGAAATTTGGTATGAAACTATAGTCTATAGCACCCTATGCAGGTGGACTATCTCCCAAACATACAGTTCTCCCAACTTCTCTACTATGAAGGTTTCCTGTATTGGTAATAAATGTGTTACCTTTGTCATTCGATCTACAATAACCCAAATAGTGTCATTCTTCCTCGGTGTATTTGGTAGACCTACCAAAAAATACATAGTCACGTTATCCAACTTCCATTATGGAATGGGAAATGGATGTAGCAACCCTCCAGGTCATTAATTATCTGCCTTCACCTACTGATGGGTGTTGCATCATGTCACAAACCCTATTATCTCCTTTTTCATTCCTGACCATGAAAACTGTCGTTGCAGGTCACGGTACATTTTGGTCACACTTGGATGTACTGCCCACTTTGAGGCATGAAATTCCCACATGAGCGCCTCTCGCATGCTTGTAGGTACAACAACTCTATTATTCATGTAGATGATCTCTTCCTCATCTATCAACCGTCTGAAGGTGTCTCCCCACCTTCAAAGATTTCCCTCAAAGATAAGCACTCTATATCCTCATACTTTCTATCCTTGATCTATCTCAAAAGTGTTGACTTCATAGAAACTGATACGAGATTCATATGTTCCTTCCTCTCCCAAACCATAACATACATCTCTGCTAGAAACGTCATCATATTTCACTTACCACTCAACTTCTGAACTGCCTGAGTCTGGGTTTTCTTGCTCAACATGCCATCCACATTGTTTCCTTTCCCCAGTGTATATGCCAATTCAAAATCAAAATACTGCATATACTAAATCCATCTCTACTTCCAAATATTCAAATATCTCTAGGAAAAGATATACCTGAAGCCCTTGTGAACAGTATAAATGGTAAAATATTCATCTAAAATATAGTTTTGCTAACACTTTAGAGCATACACCACCGCTTCTAGCTTGAGGTCGTGCATAGGGTAGTTCTATCAATGTGGTCTCAACTATCGAGACCCATACATCACGACTCGATCTCTTTGTATCAACACAGCTCTGAGTCCAATTTTAGAAGCATCACAAAATACCTTGTACTCCTCACCTGACTCAAGTAGGATCAAAATTGGTGTTGACGTCAACCGCTTCTTCAACTCCTAAAAATATTTCTCGCAAGTCTCCAACCATTCAAACTTCACTCCCTTTTTGGTCAAGCCTAAAAGTGGCACTTACAAATAGGAAAAGTCTTGGATTAATATCCTATAATATTCAGTTAATCCCAAAAAACTTAGAATATTGAAAACATTCTTGGGATGCTCTCAAGAAACCACTACATGAACCTTCTCTGGGTCCATTGGCACACCTTCCTCTAAGATGATGTGCCCAAAGAAGTGTACATGGTCAATAAAAACTGACACTTAGATATATTAGTGTATAGTTGATTCTCTCTCAGTGTACTCAAGATGATGTCAAGATGTTGGAAATGATCATCATGAGTCTGGGAGTACACCAAGATTTTATCCACAAACACCACCACAAACCGATCTTGGTACGGATGGAAGATTTTGTTTATCAAGACCATAAACACTACCAGTGCGTTTGTCAGCCCAAAATGCATTACAAAGAACTCATATAGGCCATACATGCTTCTAAAAGTAGTCTTCGGTATATCAAAAGTATGAACTCTCAACTGATGATACCCCGACCTTAATTCTATCTTTGAGAACACACAATCTCCCTTAAACTGTTCAAAAATATCATTGATACGTGGAAGAGGATATTGGTTCTTTGTAGTCATCTTATTCAACTTCTGGTAATCAAAACACGAATGTAAACTCCCATCATCCTTCTTTTTGAACAATACAAGCGACCCCCAAGGAGATGTACTAGGACGAATAAATCCATTATCCTCCAACTCCTCCATCTGAGTCTTGAGCTCTTGAAGTTCAGTCGGGGTCATTATATATGGTGGAATAGACACCAGCTCAGCCCCCGACATGAGATAAATACTTAAATCCACATCTCTCTTAGGTGGTAACCCTAAGAAGTCATTAGGAAGGACATCCTGAAACAGTTCCACTACTAGTGGAAGGGCATATTGCCTAACACCATAATCACCCAATAATAGACTAGAAACTTGGGCTATGAGCTCTCCCAGCTGCTGAGTAATTGGACCTACCCAGCCTGCCTGGATCTCTCACTCTCCCCAATGAATGTAAAGTTCACCCTTAGGACACGTAAACGTAACTCTCCTATGGTAATAGTTTATGTGGGATCGGTATATGACAAGCCAATCCATACCCATAATTAGATCAAAACCCTTCATATCAAGAATATAGAGATCCCACAAAAAATGATACTCCCTAGTCTCAAGAGAACATCCCTTGCACATAAAAATGTCTCTAGAACGTACTCCAAAAGGTGTATCTATTTTTATAACACCTCTCAAAAACTTCACCACTAGGCTCAAACCATTAACAATTTTAATAGATATAAAGGAATAAGAGGCACTAGTATCAAACAAGGCACTATCTAAAGTAGAAACCACAAGAATAGTACCTATCACTATTGATGGTCTAGCCTCACTATCCACAAGTGTAGGTTACACTGCATGTAACTGTCACTCCCTTGTTCCCTATGATGTTGTCTGACTTCCCTGAGTTGCACTGCTCAGTTGATATGGGTTCTCTTACCCATAAGCACCACATTCACTGCCTCTACCACCTTGGATAGTAGAACTTCAACTGCTAGACTAGTATGGTGTAGAATACCCTCTTCCCGTACTTAGGTTTTTTATAGATCCTCCATTAGTACTTGACTACCTTGAGTTCCTACAGAACCTCTGTAGATGTCCCATATTTACACAGGCTCTAAATTATAATGGATGTTGGGAACAATGTTTTAGAAAGTGTCTTGACCTACCACACTAGTGTCAAAGCACATGGGTAAGATCCTATGTAACTGATCCCCCTAACAGGCCACTCTACTTCCCACTGCTCTTGATGACATTCTCATAACATCACTTCCTGATCTCAAAATTTGTACCACCTGGCCATCCAAAAGGAATCACTTGTCCACCACTGGAAGCCTCCTTCAGGTTCCTCTCAGAAATGAGAGCCTAATTTACCACTTCCGTAAACTTCTTCAGCCTAAAAAAATATTCACCTAAGACTTAATTTTACATTTAAGTCCATCCTGAAATTATCTTGCGGAAGTAGCCTAATCTACTGCCAATAATGAAGCAAAACTTTGTAAGTCTATAAAGAATTTAGCATTTTCTATCATGGATAGATTCCCCTAAGTCAATATCATGAACTCAACTACTCTTTCTTGCCTCAGCGTCTCTGGGTAAAAGTGGTCAAAGAACTTATCTTGAAAGTCCTTCCACTCCATAGTCTTCAGTTGTCCATACAAAGTTTGAATGTCCCACCAATGATTCTCTTATCTTCATAACATGTAAGCATCTAGCTTGACTCTCCTATTAGCAGGAGTATCTATGTGGTCAATTATATTTCAGATAGACTCAGTCTAGAACTCAACTCCCTCAGGTCCACCGTCTCTAGTAAAATTTGGAGGGTGATATAATTGGAACTCCTTCATAAGGTTATACATGTTCCTCAAAACCCTCCCTGGGTATCTTTCCATCAATTGCATGAAGCGAGCAAAGTTCTCTTTGAACTGCTCTCCAACTTCCTCACTCGGAACTATCAGTCCCTTGGGTTCCACTACTGGAGGATCATCCACCTCCATGTCCTCCAGTCATTCCCTCAATAAGCGTCGTTGTGGAGGCATATATCTACAAATCCAAACACGCACCTTAGGACACAAATCACAAGATTAAAACATTTATATACAAGGGAAACACAACATGCTACAACAATATTTTTCCCTAAGTCTCGCCACACGGTCAAAACCGAGTCGCTAACACTTCCCTTAACCATCCTACACCTAGGTCTTGGTTAACAAGGGTAAACACATTATCACATTCAAGTTTCTCATTTAGACACCCAATTTTTCTTTTTCTTGCCTCATTTTAAAATATTTTTCAATTTCATGTTATGAACCATTTTCATTTAAATTTCACAAGAAAGGAAAACAGTTTAAGTTCAACAATGTACCCATAACCCATTTTTCTATGTGTGCCTAAACTAATGCATGTCATAAATAATCTTGAGTGCCTAGAATGATTCATGAAAACTAAACTCTCATGCCATTCTGGTCCATGATTCAATACTCAACAAATTCCAAAACTAATAATCACATCACACAATAATTGTGTCACCCAAGGTAAAATAATATTCAATTGTAACAACAAATGGAAATAACAACAATCCCACCCTGAGTACTTGGGTTTTCCCTCATAGATGGGTTTGAAACTCCCATGCACAAGCTCATTACCAAGCCCCGACTCTTCCTAGTCTCATGTATACCTTTCCACAAATAATAAGACAAAAGAAGAAAAAAAACTCCTCTAATACCACTTTGTAACATCCCAACCTGGGTTTCATGCACCAGTGCCCCGAGCCAAACCACCACATGACCTCAGGCATACCTCCACATATTCCAGAGGTTATCGAATAGTAGCGAGGGTCTGGTAAGTCATTCATGGGAATACTATACCCTCTTTTATCAGAGTAATGTAGTGGAAATAAATAGATAATAGTGGAACCATATATAATCATAACAATCCCAATATATCAAGATAACCAAAGTAGGAAAATAAAATATCCAAATAGAAAGGGAAACATTCCATGCCAAAGTAGGTTACAAAGTGTCTAAAAATGTAACTAAAAGAAAAGACACTAATGACTCCCAAGCGGGTCCCGAACCACATCTGGTTCCCTCATCCAAGCTCCATCCCCCAATTACTAATCTAATCCAGGGCCTTTACGTTTAACCTATCCTACAACAATAAATTATATTTGGGTAATCATTAGGTAGCTTGAATAGGGTGTGAGTACAACTCAGTAAGCCACTATCAACGGTGTTTAAAAAAAATCTAGTCAATAACAAGTGTATGCAGTTGTATAAATAAAATAATAATAATGCATACTTGAACAGTTATTGCCTTATCAATTAATCTTTATTAACCACATACAATATCAGTCTTGAATCGTTTCACACATTCAATTCACAACTTTTATACATATTTATCCTTAGTATAGAACACCATGTATAACACTCAAAATATCATTAGTGTAGAACTCCATGTCCATCACCTAAAATCCTATTTATTATTATTTATCATTGGTGTAGAACTCCATGTCTAACACCCCAATTCTCAATAATACAGATATATATATCATCGGTGTAGAACACCATGTCTAACACCCAAAATCTCTTTGGTGCAGAATTCCATGTCTATTATCCAAAATATCGTTCTTTTATTTATATTATTAGTGAATAAAATCATGTCTAACACCCAAAATCTTGTTCATTTATTTATATTATTGGTGCAGAATGCTATGTATAACACCCCAAATCCCATTGGTGCATAACTCCAAGTCTAACACCCAAAATCCCATCCATTAATTAATTCATAAATTAATTAATCAAATCCATTAATTAATTCAACAACTAATTTAACAAAATCAATTTCCTGTTAATTAATTCTAAAATCAATTAACATTTCAAAAACCTCAAAATTCAATAATTAATTAACCAGCTAATTATTCTTGATCAAAAAAATAAAAACTTGATAATTAACTCAACATTTAATTACCCCAATTTATCGATCATTTACATTAATAATCAATTCACCAATTAATTGTCCTTATTTCTCATTTAAATACACAACTCAACTATCTCAACCCCATCATAATTAATTATTACAATTAATTGTCGTAATCAACAATCCCTAAATCCCACAATTTCACAACTTTCACAATTAATTAATTTACCATAATAATTAATTCAATTAGAGTTCTCAATTTCTAAACAAATCTAGAAATCCTACAACTTGCATATACAAGAATCAATTATGACTATGGGATATAAAAATTAGACCACCTACCTCAATAATGGTGATGAAGAATGCTCGTCAATGAATATCCCAAATTGAGCGTGATCAATCAAGAACACATTGAAGAACAAGATTTAGATCTGACCCCTTGAAAGCGGAAGAAGTAGTGAAAAAGACCTATGTTTGAAATAAAAATTGTCTTCTTAAAAATCTAGGTTTGGACATCCAAGATCTGATGTGAGGTCACTTATATATTGAAGAAAACTCCCAAAAATTGACAAAAAAAGACTTGCAGCAAGGATGGAGGAGCGCAGAGGTCTTCGATTGAAGGCTTCAGTGTGCTAAGGTGTTCTGTTCCAAGTCAGGGGTGTAAGGGATGTTTTTTGTTGTAGGAGTGTGGTGAAAGAAGCTTTTATAGCCAACAAAAACGAGTTATCAGTGTTGTGCAATGCTGAAACATGTTTTAAAAAAAACTGTGCATGATGATTACATGACGTGAAACCCCCTTTCACGTCGTGTAATGTTTGTAACCGATTTTCCTCCAGAGGCTTTACATGAGGTTTAAATGCATCAAAATGAAACTGATTTTCAAAACTATATGACGTGAATTCCCATTTAAGGTTATGTAGCATATCTCCTTTTAATGATACGTGTTAGAATTACACGGCGTGAACTCCCCTTTCAAGCAGTGTAATCTCCTTTCACGGTATGATTACATGTGGTGAAGACCACTTTCAGGTGGTGTAAACTCTTGAATTTGAATTATTTTAAACCACAAATTTCAAAGAAAGATAATCCATAATCACCAAAAAAAATAAAAATATTCGCACCTGAAAAAGGATGGGGTCTTCATGGGTGGAGGGGGTTTCATAAAGAGCATTCTATCTAAAAGAAAACACACACATTTGATGCTCATTGAACTATTATTTAAGATAAATACAAGTACTCATTTATTAACTATATCTTGAGGATCCATGAAAATATGAGATTTAAGACCACCCATTTGGATGGTAAAGTCAGTAGATAGAGTGATTATATATCCTATTTAAATCTGTATGAAATGATTTGGTCAGAAGTTACATAATATACCTCCAGAGAAAGAATAATCTTGAATGATCGGAAGTACATACCACACTAAATAATTGAAAAATTACCTAATATTGATCAAAGAGTTGTTGTTATAAAAATAGAAAAGGCGTGAAGTACAGTGTAATCTGATCTACACCAATAAAAGCAGCATCATCAGAAGATACACTAGATACAATAAATTGGAATGTCACTAGAAGAGCATATTGTTAAGAATCCTAAACTATTGAAGTGTTAAAAAGATAAAATCAGAAAATGCATACACTATATGTTCAATGGTAGTGCATCACGTTAGTAGAAGACCAAACATGATCTTAGATGAGTCAATTGAATGATTTAGTCGATCAGAAATTAGAAGATTAACTATTATATAAAGCATCGAAAGTCCAGATATTAGGTCATGATAAGGACCTTAAGTAATGATAAGCTTAAGTTTCAAAGGGATAAAAGAACAACTGACATGTTTGGTGAATGAAAATGAGGAAGACTAGTTGCATGAAAGTGGAAAGAATCAGATGTTGTAGGTTGGGTTAATCAGAAGATATGAAAATAAATATATGATCTTATCAGAAGAGGAATATGCATGCAAAATTTTGAATAGAATGAAGGTACAACAGATGGAGACCACCAAAATCACATAAATCCTATCAGATGATGTTTGAAGGAGTAAAGACTACAAAAGTGAGAAGTGGTGAAACTATAAAGGTAGGTGAAGTATAGATTGAATTATATGAAATTTCATTGATCTGAATATGTTGAGGGACTTTTCATTCATATGAATTTGTAGTCATTATGATGATGTTGATCTTAACATTAAAAGTTCAAAGTTCATAAAGGAAAGGTTGTGTTTCAAACTAAGATTTATAGAAGAGATTAAGAATATTGATGTTGAGTTCTATAGAGGATTCTATAGAGTCAAAATATAATATATTTCGAAGTAATTAAAGGTTATTATCTAAAGACTTAGAATGAGTGAGATTTTAAAATCAAAGCTTTCATGCTCCCTGAATTTATTGGGGAAATTTTGATTATATAAAGGGAGACACCATTCAAGTGTAGGGGATGATGATTGAGTGAAGAAGTTGAGAGAGTAAGAAAAGTAAAAGAGATAGATTTTTTAACCTATAGTCATTGGAAGTAAACATGGGTTAAAGTTTTGAGAATATTTAAAATTATAGATTCAAGGAAATAGAGTGAGTTATCTAGATTCAAAAAACCAAAAATTGAGAGTTATACTAACATCAGGCAGTGACCTGCAGAAGTATTGGGCATTGAAGTTCTATAGTGGGAGCTCTATAATTAAGTTTCTAAAAGTATGGATATGATTGTGTTCATGTTGAAATATAGAAAAAGTTCAATTGGTTGTTGAAGATCCATCCATGAGGTAGCTCAAGAAGAACCCTTAAAGATTGGTGGTTCTAGTATAAACATTTTCACCATTCCTACTAAAAGGTAGAAGATTGTTTTTGTGAGATAGCTTATCCACTTGTGTAATATAGTGGAATAGTTTAGGTTGAACCCTTATCTTGGTTAAAGGATAATAACTTGTCATTTTTTTAACAATTAAGAGAATAGTGAAAATTTTATAACTCAGATAATAACGAGTACAATAAGAAGTATATTTCCCACACTGGCGTTGAACCCTATAAAAATCCATGTGTTGTTTCCTTTACTTTATATTCATTTCATGAGAGAGTTATTATTGAGGGTGTACATAAAATATCCATATATCCTAAACAATAACAAAGGTATGATCAACTTAAAATAAGTGAGATGTAACGCCCCGACCCCAGTTACCCAGAGGTTGGTGCATTATTTTAATACGTTGGAATGATTACAAGGAATCAAGTCCTGAAGTACTTATCAGTTTAGTAGTCTTGGAAACAAGATACATACATAAGTTCAACATTACAATTTGAAAAGAAAAACAACACTAATTTATTCCATTAGAAACATCCAAGCCTCCTAGATTATGCCTGCAAGTAACTCATAACTAACTCCTTCATATCCTGAGAAAATGAAACATAAGAAAGGGGTGAGCTCAAATTCTTAGTGAGGGTGAGCAATGCAGCGGAAGATAACATAAATATTAAGCATGGGGAATAATTAAAAACACATGCCTTAACGAATAATAAACATGAGCACTTTATGGCGGGGATATGAGCTGAGTAAATAATTCCATAATAAAACACAGTCATGGGTGTTCTACTAGTCGAATAACCACATGAAATATCAATAGCTAATCTCATAATTATGGAATGCATAATGCTGGACATCATAAACACATAGTCAAGGCCTCGTGCCAAGACTACAAATAAGATTGTGTAAAGGCCTTGTACCAAGACACTAGTTTGTCTCATGAGACCTACCGATGCATCGAGGAGCTATAGTGGGCTCCACCCGTAACTTACTAAGTCCAATGCATTCCACATATGAAAAGGTTGAAACATAATTTGAACATTCGTATTAAAAATAGCATACGAAATGTCAATATTTTAACCACAAACCATGAATGGTATAAAAATAGAACATCCACAGTCAAACATAACTCATTCAATACAATATGGAAGATTTTATTATAATAGATCAACTTCAATAGAGAATAATGAAGGATATTTACATAGATGAAAATAATCATCAAAACTATTTGATATAAATATCCTCCTTTTTCTTGAAAACATTTAAAAGTCTCACTATTTATCAAGAATCCATTTAAAATAGATTTTTGAATCAAAGTGTCCCATACCACTTTGAAACTTTTAAAAGTAATTATAATTTTAAAACTTTAATGTCCATATAAATAAATCCTTAAAACTATTTTTAAAACATGGACATTGATGAGAAATATTTAGAATAATAAATCTTTAAAACATTTAAAATGATATTTTAGTTAGAGTTTCTAACCAAAAGAGAGACACTTGAATACAAATAATTGAGGTAATAAAAACATTATAATATCATGAGAATAAATGGATTCATGATATACTATTTCAAAGTACATTATATACACCATATGAAAGTGAATTGGCATATAATAACAAAGAAGTCTCAATGGAATGTAAATTGAGATGAAATCTATTATAAAGACTGTATCCTTAGGTTTAAGGATAAATCAGAGACATAATTATGTGTGACAAATATAAATACACTCAATATTATTGTATATTAAGTTTAAATAAATCAGAGGACATTCACACATATTCTTGTAAAAACAACACCAATGAATTGGATGTTTAACTCAATAAATGGAGATTGAGCTAAAATTACTCTTATCAAGTTCATATCGATGACTTGAGAATTTATTAATGGAGTGATTATGTGTATAAAAAGTATATCCACATAAATGGGAGTGTAAATTACTACACAAATAATAAACAGTGATTCCACACATAATCATGGAGTAAAATAATCAATGAAGTATGTGTAGAGCTGAATGAGTGGAAATTGAAATTTGAAATTCCCTTACCAATTTGGTAACTTACGAAACATACATCCCATGAAAGATGAATCATAAAATTAATATGTAAATAATCATAAATTAAAGTATATTACACAAATAATATAATCATTGGTCAGTACATACACCACACAAAAATAAATAGTGGCAATATGGCATGAATCTCACGGAAATAGGAAGTGAGATGAAAACCCTTCGTTGTAATCAATCGAGTAGTATGGAAAAAAGTTAATAGAAACCAAATGAATCACAAAATACCATGAATATAAAGATAATCATGATAATATATATATCAAATGACAGTACACAATACAGCACATTTAATAAATAAGTGGCGAATAATGGAAATCTCACGGAATTAAAAGTGAGATAAGAAACCCCTTACCTTATACTTTTACTTGGTCGAGGGTAGGTTAACCTCCTGTATAATGGTTAAATAATTATTATTAAATTATAAAATAACCATATACATTAATATGATATCATATATGATCTTCTAATATTGCTTTGTTAATGATATTTCAGTAGTATCATCGTTTCGGGTGTTAACTGATTCGTTTTCCTTTATATGCTTTGTTATGTAAGTATTGTTTTTTATGGATAGGATGTATCTTATTCATATTCATAATTATATTAAGTCTTTAAACATTATTTTTAATCATCAAATGAAAATTATTCTTGAATGGATACGATGGGGAATGAATCTCATTGCGTTCATGGAGACGATAATTCGTACGTACGCACAAGCGACAATATCATTCTTTTGATATTAAAATCATATATAATTGGATGGAATATCATATAAACATAATAATTATCATGTTATATTTATTATTTAAATCATTTATACTCATTATTATACCCATCCAAATGATGAATTATTTGAATAACAAACCACACCACGACATGGAGACGGTAATCCGTACGTACGCGCGTATGGTGACTTTGTCATTTATAGGATGGATAGAATAATAAATATGGTTGTAAAATTTTTATAATAACATAAAATTATATATAATATACTGGATTTATTATTTTATAATGGAAACAATAAAGAAATAGGAAGTTGAAGAAGAAAATAACTTGAAATAGGTGATGAAATATTTACCTCTTTTTCTGGTTCTTCTTTTTGATTTGATCAAAAGGGCTCCTTATATTAGCTTTATGACTAAATTAAGGCCTCTAGGATTAATTTAGAATAGTTTGTATGATATTTGGTCAGGTTTTGGTCAAGAAAAATGGTTTTTAAGGTGTTAATTTGAGAGAAGGGGAAGTACCCTTTTATAAGAGGGGTGAGGGGCACCTTAGAAAAATATTGAAATATTATTTTATAATAAAATAATTTTCGGTTTATAATGGATCCAAAATGAATGGTTTAAATTATAAGGTGGGTATGGGTATAAAACCACTCAAACAATAGGTTTTAGACAGTTTTGGGTCACTATATTAACCTTATCTTTTAGATTTAACTCTTAGTTAAATAGTTTGACATTTACCATGCCTCTTTGTATTTTTATATTATATGGTTAATAAACTTATTATAAACTTCCAATATAACCCAAATTGGTTCATTAATGATACACCTATCATTATATAGGTATTTTTTATGATTATTATATTTGTATAATTATTATATCAACCAATAATATTGTATTTGTTTTAAAAACTCATTTATGTCAATTTTGACATTATTTAATAATTGATTTTTGTTAAAGTCCTGAAAACTTTATTACTTAGAAATAAATACATTTAATAAACCCTAACATTTCATAGTCACCTATAAAAATTTTTTATGTCATAAAAACTTTCAAATTATATTTATTTTAGTATTTATAATATCATTTATTTGATTGTTTCATTAATAAGGAAGATACTGCATCATTATTGTGTCATATATAAATATATTTATTTTATGTCTAAAAATTATAAATAAAATTTAAGAAGGTAGTAAATCTTTATATATTTCTAATGACTATTTATATTCGAATATATCAATTATATAACCTCATATAAAAAAATTTACTAAAAGATATTTGCTTTTGTTATTTTTGTCTTTACTTTAGATTATTTAATATAAAATGTCATTATCACTTCCAAGTGGCTCCATGGGGTTCCAAAATCGACCCAAGGATGTACATGGTCGTACATGTATCATCCAATAGGGTTAGGACATGTGTTAGGGTAATTTAATATTATTATAATATTATTTTTAACCTTATTTACTGGATTTACCCCTTTAACCACGGTAAATAAAATATTTACTGAAGTAAATATTCCTAATGTCTAAAATTAAAAGTTACCTATTTACACAATTTGGATCTCCTTATTTCAAATATGGAATCCATTTTTCCAAATTTAAAACACATAAGTGGCAGAAATTAATTTAAAATCAATTCTCGTTGTCAAAATAAAAAAGCGTGTTTTTATGAAATAATAACTATCAAAAGATTGACACTTGTTTATGTCCAGTTTAATCGTGAGATTACATACAATGACTTAAATTATATTAAATGATAAAAATATAATCTAATTATACTTAAAAACCATTCAAATGTATAATTTAACATTATAAATTATTTCTATTAAAAAATTTGTTTTTAATTAAAATTTAGTATTTTCACTATTCATCAAAAATTGAAAGTTTTCAGAAAAATACCAAAAATTCATCCTATTATAATTTCTATATTAATAATCCAAAAATGAAGTCCATTTTGAAAGATAAAATTTATAAAATTTCAAAAAGTGGGTATTACTATTCATAACGGCTAGTTTGATTGGTCGCGGTGTGTTAGAATCTCGAAGTTGCATACAATGCAAGCTATTACATTATTAAAAAGGAAATGTATCGTGGAAGCTTGGGGTGTTACATGAGAGATTAATTTGAACATTTTCACTAAAAATTTGGTCACCCTTGATTCATCCCCCCACCTCTCAGGGTGTCTTCACAGTCCACTAGGGCTAACAAGTGGTATTATAACTAACCAAGTTTCCTTTTTCGGATCTAAATTTTTCGTCTCAATTGATTTTCAATGATTCAAATGAGGTTAATATTTCTTTAAGATAAAAATATAATTCTATGAGAATATAAGAAAAATATTTCTAAGCTAAAGAAAATGAAATGTATTCCTTATGATGGAAACATATAGGTTTCAACCAAAACTTTTAAGGATTGGAAGAAGAAATAAACTCAGAAGAAATGAAATTTATCCTCTTAGAATCAGAAAAAGTAAGATCTCCCACTACATAAAGGTAAATAGAGTAAAATTTATACTAATAAATTTGTTATAATTAATCCTTCAAATGAAGTATGTTCAGGCTATGGTGAGTATGAATCTGTTAAAACTGTTGAACAATTTTACTCTAAAATTAAATACTATATAAAGAATATCCCTATTGAATATTTTGAATATACGTGTTCATTTATCAAGGGACAATAGGAAGAAATCACATAGCTAGAATTGAAATCTAATGATATAAAAGATGCATTGTCTAAGAAATTCTAAAAAAACAAAACCCCCACGAATATTATAGAAGCAAAGGAACAGTCTGCCAAAATTTAAAATGAAAGATTTTCCTTGTCTGGATAATAATTTCAAAGAAGTATCTATGAGAAGTTAGTATTTAATAATTTTTTTGAATAACTAATCTGTGCATCAAAAGTTATAGTTAGTGTCAAGAAATCTTAGTTGGGGATCAAGGCCAGAAGAATCAAAGAGCTTGATAATTTTCTACTTGATAAATGTAAAATTCATGAAGAGAAGGTTTGAGATATTAAGGTTGAATGTGAGGATAAATTTAAATTATTTTAAGATCAGAAAAAACACTTTAAATTTTATGTTTCTTCAGTTGGAAATAAATTTGAAGTCCTTGGAAGCTACTCAAGTTGTATCTTTACATAAATCTAGAAGAAGAGAAGCTATCAAGGAGGTTCCCAAGTAAATTTTCACTTTTCAAAAGATTTAATTCCGAAGTAGATAAAATTTGAAATCATTAGAAGTATCATCTTTCAATAGATCAAATAAAAAGGTAATCCTATGATCTGATGAATCTTTATACACAAATTTCTATACTTTTAATAGTGAAGGTTATATTTCTAGATGAAAAAAAAAGAATACACATAATTTTTCCATAGGTATAATATTAATATCTATAAAATGGAAGAACCCTCCACCATCCAATGTTTTACTTAATAGAAAAAGAGCGAACTCCTTGGATATTACTAGTGTTGTGGGAAGTTTGAACACTGGGAAATTAGTTGTTGGCACAACTTATCAAATTCCAGTGAATGGTTAAGGCCTACACAAAGGGGGTATAACTTAACTTAAAAGGAATACAAATAATTACAACCAACCCTCATGGAATAAGTAAAATATGTTGACATCCAACATATTTAAAAATATTGAAAAATTATGTTGGATTTTTGGAATAAGTGGTTGTAATTATAATGAGTATCGGTTTACATACACTAAGAATAATGTAGTTTCAACCAACGGAAGAAGTCAAAAAGAGATAAATAATAATTAATGGATTATGGAGTGTAATTCCACTTTTAGGTGAAAACAAATAGAAGATTCCAATTAGAACAAACCTAAGAAGAAATTAAAGGAAAATGTCACACCAAATAATAAATTCCTCTATTGTGGAAGGAGGGGTCACTTCATGGATAGTTATAAACTTTCCATGAATGTTTGAGTTAACAAAAGAAAACTCAATAAACAAAGTGAATCAATCTAATAAATACATAAGAATATTTTAATGGTGGAAGATATATCTGATAAATAAGTTCAGGTTAACTGGAAGTTACCATAGAAGGGTAACATAACAAAATAAAATAAGTTATGTGGATGATGTATGAAATTCATACACACTTCTAATAATTGCATGACAATATTACCTAGGTATGAGAAGTTTGTAAATAAGAAGAAACATGTCTCGAAGATTCAAAGTTTTATGAGAAACAAAAATCTCAATGGAAACAGGAAGATAAATATGTTTTGAAGGTTCAGTGATAGCTTTTTTAGAATAGTTAGAAGAATTAAGGAAGATTGAAGAGAAATAAAATAAGAATGAAAGTTCCTTACTAGCATAAGTAAAGAATAAATCTCCATACATAGTGAAAAGTGAAGGTAAATGGAAGAATTCCATTCTTCTTGGGAAGACCGATGATCAGAAATTCAAGGGGAAAATGGGGATAAAGAGAATGGAGTTTTGGGGTTGAGAATTATTTCTCAACCCTATTACTTTAATTAAAAGTAATGTAAAACCCACCTTATTCCTGATCAATAAAAATTATTTTCAATAAAAAAATGGAATTAAAGGTGATTAATCCAAGGGGATACATGGAGTAAAATGTGATTTGTAAAATTTACAACACATCGAAAGGAATCTATCATGAATGGATTTATCTCATGCGGTATTAACCACGTCATTTCAGTTGGTATCAGCTATAATGATGAAAGAATATGGAGTTCACCCCTTTAGAGGGAGTGAAGCTGAAGCTAGTGATTCTAGAGAATTGACAACTAGTATATGGAAAATCTAAAATCTAAACAACCAAGGATCAGATACATCGGATGATGAAGTTTTTGTAGATTAAATAATTCAAATCCTAGTTCTGGAGGTAGATGCTCTGGATGATGATGATGAAGTTCTGGAGTTTGAAAATATAGAGAATGAATTTTATGTCATATATAATGTAGATTTTCTACTCTCCCATCCTTATTTGAAAACTTAAGTTTAAATAGAAAAGGAGAAATTTGATCTTTAATGAAAAATTATGAATTATATTACAAAGGGGGAGAAACTAATCATTTTTGGGTTGAATGTTTTCAATCCATTTGTTTAGATGGATATAGGATATTCTTTAAAAATTCATTAAAATTTCCCGAAAAATGAAAATTTCACAAGATGGTATCGCTTGATTGTTTTATGGATAGCTTTGTTTTCTATAATTAATTACTCCTATTTTCTACACTGAGAATAGATCACATAGACTTAGAGTTGGTTTATTTGTGGCTCATCACTTTAAGAAAAGTTATTTCATCCTTCTCTATGGAATTTAAGAATTATTTTTAGCTCAATAGAAGATAAGGGGATAAGATTAAAAATGATAAGAATTCTTCTACCTCACCTTATGATGTCCATAAGGGGGATTAAAATTCAAATCAACAAAGGGGAGAGAAAAAATGATGAAGGTCCCTCGTTAAAAGTTCTTAGTAGAAGTAGATGAAAGAGAATTTGAATTTATTGTCAATAAAGGGAAGAGATATCATTGAATTTATTTTTTAATGGGTACTGACAACAAATACAAAGGGGTATTTAAGTACCCAAAAAAATGATGATAATGGTGATATACTTTTATTTTTTGTTAATGGAGTGTGTCAAATTCAATGAGTAAGTTAAAGGTAAAGTTTCATATGGGTGTTCTAAAAGTAAGTACACTAGATTTTCATACTCTGGATAGTGGGACCATCAAAAGGAGGAACATCATAGATGTAGATTATACTACCAAAAGTAGACACTAAAGGAATACTGGAGAGTATAACTAGATGATAGGAGTATCTCGTGTCATCAAAAGTAATGAAGAGAAGTGAAGATAGTGTTATTGATGGATGAAGGTGGATTTTATGGAAAGCATTCTATCAAAAAGCTTCTAGGAACATCTGAAAATTGTTAAACTATTATTTAAAAGAAATATAAGTATTAAATATGTTGTGGATTATTTTTTATATCAGTTTTTAAGTGAATATTTAATATCCATCTAAGTGGGAGATTGAAGAGATCCCATTTTGATAGTAAAGTCGGTAGATGGGGAGATTTTAGATTTAAGTTAAAGGTGGATGAAATGAGTTATTCAGAAGTTACACAATATAATTACATTTAAAGAATAAGATTGAATGATCAAGAGGTTATACTTCACTAAAAAACTGACAAAGTCCTCGAGATCGATCATAGAGTTTTTCTGTTAATATAGTAAATACATGAAGGGAAATACAGTCAAATATACACCTTTGAAAGTAACATAACTGGAAGATATATTGAAGGTAATATATTGGAAGTACCTTGGAAGATCATGTTGATTAGAATATTGAACTATTGAATTATTCAAAAGTTAAAATAAGGAAATGTATACATTTTACATTAAACGGTATTACATCATAATGGTATAAAATCAACTATGATCCCAACCAAGTCAATCAAATAATTAGTTAGATCAGATTTTATAAAATTGACCATGAGATAAAGAACTATATGTTTAGAGAGTCTGGTATGCTAAGGAACTTGAGTAATGATAAACCTAAGTTTTAAAGGGATTAAAGAACAACTGGAATGTTTGATAAATGAATATAAGGAAGTCCAAATGCATGAAAGTGGAAATAATCATATGCTGGAGGCTGAGTCGATCAGAAGATATGATGATCAAGATATTCTCTAGTCAAAAGAAGAATCTACATGATGAATTTTAGCTAGAATAAAGTTTAAATATATAGATACTACTAAAAGAATATAAATCATGTCAAAGGATGTTTGAAGGAGTAAAGGATGCATAAGTGAGAAGTGGTGTAGTGGTAAAGAGAAGACCAGGATAAGAACATATTGACTCCTATGAAAGTTCATTGAATGGAAGTTACTAAGGGACTATTGATTCATATGAAGTCACAACCATTATAAAAATATTGATTTGGACATACAAAGTTTAAATTTTATGAAGGAAATCACGATTCAAGATGAGATTTGTGGAAGAGTTGAATGTTGATATCAAGTTCTAAAGAGTATTTTATGGAGTCAAACTCTGATATCTTTAGAATTAATTGAATTTTGTTGACCATAAACTTGGAGTGAGTGGTATTTTCAAATCAAAACCCATGTGTTCCCTGCATTTTCTGTAGGAATCTTGATAATGTAAAGGGGGAACCATTTGAGTGTAAGGGCCGATAATTGAGCGAAGAAGATGAGAAAGTAAAAAGAGTTAAAGAGAGGGGTTTTTTGACTTACATTCATTGGAAGTATATATAGTTCAAAGTTTTTAGAAGACCTAACTTATAGTTTCAAGAAAGTAGAGCGAGTTATCTGAATTCAAAAGACCAGAAGTTAAGAGTCAAACTAATGTCAAACAGTGACTTTGAGAAGTATTGGACGTTGAAGTGTTGTAGTGATAGATAAATAATTAAGTTATCATGAGTAGGGATAGGATTATTTTCATACTAAATTATAGAATAAGTTCACTTGGTAGTTGAATATCCATCCATGAGGAAGTTTGAGAAGAAACCTTGAACACTGGTGATTCCAATATAAACAATGCCACCATTCCTACCGAAAGGTAGAAGAGTCTTTTCAATAGATAGCCTCTCCACTTGTGTAATATATTGGAATCAGAGTTCATGTTGAATATTTCTCTTGGGTAAATTATAATAACTTTCCCCATTATAACACTTATCATAATAGTGAAATATTTGTGACTCAGATAATAATGATCACAACAAGGAGTAGGCTTCCCACACTGGGGCTAAACCTCATAAAAATCCATGTGTATTATTTCCTTTCCTTTATCTGTATTGAATAAGGGAGTTATTTTTTAGGGCATGCATAAAAAATCTATATATCTTAATCTATAACAAATGTTTGATCAACTAAAAGGAAATAGAATATTATGTTGAAAATATTTGATAAAAAATTTTGTCATTCCTGATTCACCCCCCCCCCCCTCAAGGTGACTACACTATCCATTGGAACTAACACACATAAATTTTAAACCATATTTTCAAAATATTTTAATCAAATTAATATTGTATATAATTATGTTTAAACACAAACACACACATACATGTAAAATAATAAAATAAAGTTTTAATAAAACTGATTATTATTTATTATAAAAAAAATAAATACTAATAAATACACCCAATTATAACTTTTATTGAAAGTTTTTGAGATAAAATTTCATTTAGATAGTTCAAAAACAGTTGATGGAGATGAAATTTTCTTGATTATTTATTTTATTTCACTTTTTTTTCTTTTAATTAATATTCTTGGAATGAGGGGACTTTAAGGGGGTGGAATCAAAGGTTAATATCATGATAAATGAAGTTTTTATTTGTTTATTTTCCCATGAAGAATATTAGGTAGTTTTGGGGTAAATTCACCCCACTAAAGATGAACTACATGTTGTTTTATTCCAACTATTTTAAAATATTTTGAGAGATGACATGGTTAAATTGGTCAATGTTTTTTGGATGGGTTTTATTTATTTTTGAAGCTATGTTGAGACTATCATTATTATTATACCCGAATGTAAGAGCCTCACTATGGAAACTAATTTTAGACCCATTATTTTATGTAATGTTATTTATAAAATTGTTTCAAAAACATTGGATAATATGTTAGGTCCTCTTATGAATTTGGTTGTTTATAAGAAATAATAAACCTTTTCCCCCACACAGATTAATTATCATCAATACAATAATGGATCATGAATTTTTTTATTCCATGAATTAAAGATACATGAAGGGAAGAGGAGTTTTAACTTTGAATATGGATATAATGAAAGCTTATAATCGGTTGAAAATTCCTTTCTTAGATAAAGTTATGCACTGATTAGGTTTCCTCCAAAGAGAGGTCAATAAAGACATGTGATGTGCATTCTTCATGTCATATGAAGATTATGACTTTGGTGGAGGGAAGAAATGTGAGATCACCAATGGCGATCTCAAAAACTTTCATTTGTGATATCACTATCGGTGGTCATCCATTTAAAAAAATAATTAAAAATATATCCCTAATCCCCCTTCCCCCCCCCCACACACACACACCATTCATTGACTTCACCATATTCATCATTCTCTTCCCCTAACTCCCCCCCTCACATCATTCTCCACCTTCCCCAAATCCATCATAGCTTGTCACTCGAGTCCCCAATGTCTCAACCACCATCCCCTTGACTCCCTAACCCCATTACTTACTACCCGTTTTCTCAGACTCCATCACTAATAGCACTAGCACCCACAGAATAATGGTTTATTGTTGAAAATTCCTTATGTAGTAGTGGTTTGTCAGTTTTCACTCGCTACACTGGATATTGAATGTATGAATTCCATGCTCACTTCCCATTATAATAAATCCATAGGTATTTTAAATTTATATGGTGTGCTTAATTTTTCAAAATATCATTTATCCTTCATGCAATTGATATTATTTTATTAACATTTTTTAAGTGTTACTCATCTCCCCCTATAATTGTTATTTTCAAACCATTTTCAGTTATAGTTATTCTATAATTTTTATTTTAAAATCAATCTATAATTGGTCTAAATTTATTCAAGATTTGTTATTAAACTTTCATTAATATTTATTCAACAATCATATTTATTTTTTAATTGTTATATAACCATTTTTTATCTGAAATTGTTGATTCATTGTTAAAATTGTTTTTAGTTTTAAATATATGTGTGTGTGTGTGTGTTATTTACATATTAGTATTGGTGTAATGTCTCAAACCTTTCGGTCCGTTACTTTGTGATTTTTGGGTGTCGAAGGCGTCCTGAGGGATCTTGAGGAGGAAGAGATCGAGATGAAGCTGAAATTCCACCCACATGAGGAGTTCATGGAAAGAATAATGTGACATACCATGAATGAAATATAGACAAATTTAGTGTAATTATGGGTTAAAAATATTCATGGTGTGAAGGATTTATTCACAGTGTGAATGATTTTGAGGTTTTTATGATCCAAATGCCTTGATTTTTCAGTGGAGATTTGATTTGAAGGTTTAACAGTGTGAAGGCCTATGTCACACTATGAGTGGGTGTTTTCCAGAACCAGAATAAATTTAGAAGCCAACCCAAATCCCATTATTTCTCATTATTTTCTCTCAAACTATAGGAGACCTAGGGTCTAATTTTTGGGGCCTTTGAGATTACTTTGGATAGACTAATCCTTTTTCTATAGGAAATTGATTCCTTAAAATCTGAGGTAATTTCTTCTCTATTTTCCCTTGGTTTCTTCCTATCTCCTTGGAAATTCCGAACAATGGTTTCGGTTCATGTTAAGTTATGTTGGGATGTGATTTTAATGATGTAATTATTACACTTTAGGTTGTTTGGGGGTTCTTCTTGTATGGATCGGAACTATAGGAATCCTTATTCTTTGGGTTCATTACTTTGTGATTTTTTGATGTTAAGGGTGTCTGGAGGGAGCTCAAGGAGGAAGAGATCAAGATGGAGCTAAAATTCCAATTGTAGGAGGAGTTCGTGGTGTGAATGATGTGACACATTGTGAATGTGATTTGGGTAGATTCAGTGTAATTTTGGGTTATGAATATTCATGGTGTGGATGATTTATTCATGGGAATATTTATTTTCAGTGGAGGTTTGATTCGAAGGTTTCATGGTGTGAAGCCCATGTCACGCTGTAAACGAGTGTTTTTTTCAGATCTATAATAAATTTTGGAGATAGCTTGAATCCCCTTATTTATTATTTTTTTCTCTCGAACTCTAGGTTTACTAGGATGCAATTTTGGGGGCCTTTGATATTCCTTTGGATGGACTAAGCTCATTTCTCTATGAAATTTATTCCTTATGATCAAATGTGATTTCTTCTCTCTTTTCCCTTGGTTTCTTCCCATCTCCTTGTAAATTCCTGGAAATGGTTTTGGTTCATGTTCAGGTATGTTGGGATGTAATTTTGGTGAGGTAATCACTGCAGTTTAGGTTTTTTGGGGGTTCCTCTCATGTGGATCAGATCTGGTGGCATATGTATTCTCCTTCTTCTCATCGATTTCAAAGTGATTGTGAAGTGTTGGTTGAGGTATGGGTCTTGAGACTTACTTTTATCTTCTATAATTAATATGATTGATTTTATTATTGTGTTTTCTCCCCAGTCTTCTACTATGGTGAGTGTTTGGTTTATGGGAAAGTGGAGAACATATGAAAACCCACCTTGAATAGAGAATGAAAATTAAATAAATATGGTAATTAATTAAATGAAGTGTTGGGAAAATAGGGGGTGGGATGTTTCATGTGATTTATGATTTTCATGATATTTCCATGGTTTGATTCTTATTGATTGATGTGTTTCTACTATGATTTCATTGTCATTTTTTCACCTATGAACTTTTTCACCACCATAAATATATAGCTACTTAAACCTAGTAAAGGATAAATATTTTGTATGAGATCTGAGTTTTGGATTGACAATGCTGGTAATGATTGTTTGTACTTGGTTTATTGTGGTTTTATTTGTTTTCCCTTGATTATTGATGAGACCGGATCATGGTTTAATATAAGTAATGAGAAAATTGAATACATTCATTATTAACAAGAAGAATGAAATATTGAGGAACTATATATTAGGATGGAATTAAATATATGATGGGTTATTTAAAAATTATTGATGTTTGAAATGCATGTTCATAGCTAAAATAATAATATTATAAGTGGAATGAATAGATTGTGATAGTTTTTAGGTTGAATTATTGGGTTTTCATGGGTTAATGAATGGAATAATGAATTTAATGAAGTTGGTAAAACTTTAAATGATGTTCTGGGATTGATATGGCTGATGTGAATTATTGATTATGTGTCCTTCTTCCTTACCCAGTGCTGATTGTGATTATGATGGTATTATGACATGGAAAGTGTTGTTTTATTTGTGTTGTTATTATTATATGATGAAAATTTTGGTGAACATGTAATATGAAGAAAGGTGAATTGATGTGACAAAAAATTATGGGACGATGATTATATATAGTGGGAGTCATGTGTGGTAGGGGGAATAAGGTAAATGACCAGTATGTTCATAATACCCTGCCGCAAAGGAGAGGATGTGTTTATGGGGGATGTACATGGAAGGAGGATGGCACGAGTTTAATTTCCTTTATGTTTATATTATCCTACCAAAAATTGATTTTAAAGAGACATGTGGTTGGTGTCATGAGATGATATGTGTGGTTGGTGTCATGAGATGTGATATTTGGTTGGTGCTATGAAATGTTATACATGATTGATGTTGTTATTAGTGGAAATGGAAGTTTGTGGCATGGGAAATCTTGATGTATGATGATATGTTGTTGGTGTTGTTTCATACTCTTGTCCCTACATTTAGCAAGGAGGTGATCCTACCAGATCTCTATCAATTTGAGGGGTAGAGCCCCTGAGTTAGCAGGTTATAACTGAAATAAAATTATTTTAGGGCCAAGTATGTTCATAGTTTTAATGGAAGTTGTGGCGTTGATGATTCTCTTGGTGGAGATGTTAGAAATGGAAGTATTGGTAGCAGTGGAGAATTAATGATGTTGTTTCTTATGCCCTTCTTGTTTGTTTGCTTATGTATACATGTTTTTTATATTTCTTACTTGGTTGATTTCACTATTTCTTACTCTTAAATATTTATTGCAGATGGATGTCGATCTGTTTTAATGGATGATCCTACTGATTACTTCCAAGTGCTCACCCCACTATAGTTTTTTAGTTCTTGCAGGATAAAATGATGGGGATTAGAGCTGTTGTTCGGGTAGCTTGGTGAATGTTAGAGGATGTTTAGATCTTTATTAGTTTTAATGCATTTATTTTATGTTTATTTTATGTAATGTTCATGATATCGGGTTATGGGAATGACTGTGATGGATTTTTTATTGATTTTTACTTCTATGGATTTTTCTTGGTGGTTGTTTATATCATCTTTCTTGGTAATCAAGAGGGTAATGCCTCTCATTTAAGTATTTTATACCCTCAGTGCTAATCACCAACCCAAGGACTACTAGAGGTGGGACTCAGGGGGTCACTCCTTCTCTTCATTGTCAAAATAGGATGGGTACCAGTGGAGGGGGAATCATGAAATAGTGGTATAAAAGGTGTTGGTTTAAAGATAGGGTGGAGATCAGAGTTAATCACTTATGAGGACTGCATGGGATTATTAGGGCAGTGGTGAAAATCAAACCTAACATGTGACGTGGAACAAGGATACCAACAAGGACATAGATATTTCGGGACCCCTTTTGATCTAACACAAGGATTTTTACAACTTACTAAACATTTTTAGGTGGAAGTGAAACCACAGTGGGGTAGAATTGTGGAGAGGTGCATGCATCATGGTCATTAGTCTCATTAACATTTTTATTTTGGATTTTATGTGTGTTTATCTAACTATGCATGTTTTTTAGTTGTTAATTAATCGTCATTATTTTCCAAATTTCTTATAAAACTTGAAATAAAGGAGTAAAATAGTAATTAATTGTCATGAACTGTTTGTCTGAAACCTTTTTGAGACTTGAATGTAATATTCACTTGTCTGTTATAATACGCTTCTTCATAAATTGAATTTTATTTTAAATATTAAAGTGTATAGAATTTTAACCTATTTTATGAATATTTAGACTTATTATCGAATCATTCTTGATTTATTTTGTTGTGAATAGTTTTTGGATTTTGAGAACCTCTATAAAACATGTTACCATAAGTAGATTTCATGCTAGCATGCTAAAATGATTTTTTTAAAACCGTGATTAAGAGTGTATTGTTTTCTATGAAAGTTGACATGCCATGTATTTTTTTCATTCATGATTCATCATAAGAATGTTTTATGGAATTATTATAAAATTTAGTTTTTGTTATTTAAATTATAGAATTCCTGAAAAAAAATATCCATCATGATTATTGACAATTCATTGGAATTTGAAAACTTTGGCATGAATAACTTTCCCTTTCCTTTTGGAATGGATATAGTTTGATAGTATTAATCCATTTATATGTTATATGCATACGTTGAAAATTTATTACAAGGCTGGAAACTCTGTGTTATTTGTTTATGAATTTTGGAAATGATAAACTTTCCCAATGATAACCATTAACAACTTAAAAGTATTCCAAATCAAAAAATCTATCTCATATTCCAATCATGATTAAGAACATTGTTATGTTGTGTTATTAATACATATATATTAAATATTGAAATATGAATTTCATGCCATGTGTTACCTTTCTACACATGATATATAATATGCATGTGTTAGGAATTTATTGTAAGTATGGACTTTGATTGTTTGTTTTTAAATTCCTAGAAAATTATAAGCATGATTTTTTGTAACCTATTGAGACTTGAAACTATATATATGATTGAACCTATTATTTTAAGGACTGATAACATTTATAGTGTTGAAATAATTATGCCTCGCATGTTAATCCATGAGTAGTTTATTGTGGGGAGCATGTCTAAAGTTGAAAACATTTGTGTGGTTACTACAAAAAATCTAGTATGTAAATATTGAGAATGTGGCATGTTTATTATATTGTATTTAGAATATAAAATCATGTTATGTAATGTTCATGTTGTATTTCAATATAGAAGTAAAATCATATTACCTTTATTGTGGTGTATAATCATGTTTTCATGGGTGGTGAAATGTTTAAATATAGTTTAGTTCAGTCATATCAAGCATGAAACGTAGTGATACAACATGTGCAGTTTTATTTTATGATATAAAGGCATGCTTTATTTTAAATCTAAAAGCATGTTTCATATGTGATGAAATGTTTAAGTAATGTTTGATTTGGGTATGGATAGCATGATGTAAGAGAATATAGCATGTATAGTTTTTATTCTATTGGAATCATGTCTACTTAGAAATAAAATGTTTAGTTTCAGTATGCCAAGCATGAATTATAGTATCACAGTATGTGTAGTTTTTGCCTTTAACTTGGCTGCATGTTTGAGTAGTTTAAATACAAGGTAGTATGATTCCCCTAAAAATGACTAGGAAATGTTTAGTGTTGTTTGTGGTTGTATTTTTTATTGATTGTTGCATTAAAGTGTTGAAATGACTTACTAAAAACCTATTTTTCAAATTATAAAATGATGTTTTGAAGGATTTTCATAAGATGTCCTATAATGAAACCTAATACATGAATATTTATGCTTCTTAACATGGAAACTATGCGATCATTAAGATGGTGTCTATTGTTGTTGTGAACATGTATCCCTACTATTATTATGTGTTGTGCTATAGTTGTATTGATGGAATCACCCAACTACCATAAAAGTTTAACCGCTTAAAGTCAGTGATAAAAAGGTTATTTAGGATGAAGATGGTCTTGTTTTCCACACCTGAATTTTTATAAATAAGTGAGGATAAGTGATTGATTGTTATATCATATTGATTGAGTTTGTTGTGATTAAGATTATTTTGGTAATTTGTGTTATGGATTCAAGCATTTAAAGAGAGGGAAATCCCTTCCCCATCACGATGAATTATATTTATGACATGTTTTAAAACTGTGTGTGTGAATTAGATCTTCCCAAAGCAAATAATATCCCGATATGGTGAATGAGTCCCCTGTATTTTTGTGCTTGCAGCAGTAATGATTTGGTTTTTTGTATGGAATGAGTATGTGTTGTGTGGTTGTTTTTATGGTTGTTGGCATGGGCTATATGGAGGTTTAAATGTTGGTTTGAATGGTTATTTGGAATAGAGGTGTACTGGGGTGATGTAGATGATGTGTGACATAGATGGTGTGGTGGTGATCTTGATTGAGGATGGTGATGTCGTCATGTGGGGTGTTTTATGGGAGATTTGGTTGGTGATGATGGTCTTGTCTTGATATGTTTCTTATGATGTGATGATTTTCCTTATGTGTTGATTATAGTGCTTGTGTGGTTTGTTCTGACCTTGTTGTTCTTTTTCCTAAGTTATGCCATCGAAATACAATTAAGGTTTGGGACACGAGAAGGATAAGGAGAAAATTTAGGATAGAGCCTTATTGAAATTCAAGATGTAGGAAATGGAAAAGTTCTTTAGTAGATCCTTCATCCCTAATGTTAAGGATTTTTTAGAGAATTTTAAGGTTGATTTTGGGTTAATTGAGACCTTGGGAGAATTCTAAGTTACTTTATAAATTGGATTGTTTCAGAAAGAATCTCAAAGATAGTGGGAGATTAAGTGTGGTGATCTATGAGAGATGCCTTAGGGTACTTGATTAGTTGGGTCCTATATTTTTTTCTCAATGAGAGAGAATGTGCACATATTTTTTAATACTCTCTGAGGATAGATATTTATCTTTCTATATTACCTTTTTAGTTGTTATATTGGTAAGTAGTGAGATATTAGGCAGAGATTATAGAGAAAGGGTTGTCTATTAAGGATGGTTTCATTGAAGATCCCTCCAAAGTGATTGGGAAAGTGGAGTTGAATGCTCTGGGTTTCATGTATCAAGTTTCATGGAGGAAGAGAGTGAGGTAGTCTGCTAAGGTTGGAGAATGGATTGGAACTCTAGGTTTAAGTAGTTCAAGGTGTCATGTGACTAGATATTTGATCTATTTTTGGAGTGATGTTGTGGGACACCATCAGTATGACCATCCCAAGATTCATTTGGGATTTCTTTGTTGAGTTTTACTCCTTTCATTAAAACCTTATAGAGGATTTCGAAATTTGTTTTGAAATTATGTTGAATGATTTAGAAATTTAATTATTTATGTTTTTATGAAAATTCCTAGAACATATATTCTCAAATAAAATGGAATTTTTTAAATAGGATTAAGAAAATTTTTACCAACGTGTGGCTATCTTCAAACATAGTTAAGGAGGAAGTATTGGTTGGGGAGATTTGGTCGAGAGTGAGGAGGATGGTGCCACTTTGACTTCATTTTGTGGAAGAGTCTTGTTTAAGAGGTATCTCTAGTTATTGTGAGGGTTTCCAGATGATGTTTTTTTGGAGGATGTGTTGTAATAGTGGGTGCCCTATACCCAACTTGAATAGTACATTTCAATTACTATATCGTGTATATAGTGAGTTATGCATTATGTACCTTACCATAACAGTGTTGATATTTTTGTGTCCACTATTTACATGGTAATGTCCATGTATTATTTGTCATATAAAAAAGTTATAGCATTTCATAGGCTATAATGAGAACCTAGAGATATCATAACAATAATATTAAACTAATTTCATGTGGTCTAGAAACATCATGCTGACAGGACATAGATGATGTGTGACTATCAGGTGTTGGGGGATCATAAGAATTGAGACTTCTTCTCATGAAGTTCACACTTAGAAATCTTGAGTAGATGAGATCATAAGGACTGACCCACCAATAGGAACACTACATGTTTCTTGTGTCATTGGTAGTTCCTATCTGCGAATATGTGTAATGGTCTCTTAACTTGTGATTATTATATATGTATACTATTTGATCACATAGTTTGATGTGGGTAAAAACCATGACATTTATATCCTAGTGAGGTAGCTTATGTTGGGTGTGCCATTAGTGGTATGTAATTAATTGAATAGTCAATAAAAAAATTTGCTTCCTAAAGGAAGTGATATCTTGAGCCTAGTTGATCAGGATGGTAGTACCTTTATTAAATACATGGTCATGATAGAAGAAGATAAGTCCATCCAGAAAGTTTAATGAATAATAAATCAATAAAGGATGATGACATAAAGTGTTAATCCTTCTTTATGAGATACTGTGAGACAAATAGATTATATTACATGTCATGTGTTCATAGGAAAAGTTTTCACTGTTGTGTCTATACCTTATCACTTTAGATTCCTTGATGGGTTGATAGACTCTACTCCTAAACTATGAATAGTATTCACTTCTATTGAGATAAGGAATTAGAGGGTCGCACACTAAGCATATTCAAAATTCAATTCTATTATGATGAATAGGAGTTTGAGACATCATGGGCCCCACCACTGGGGTCCGAGTGATGTTTGAAAATATATGATCTCCATGAAATAAATAAATTCATATTATTCAAGTTTATAATAATTAGTATTGAATTTATTTATTAAATGTATTCATGATATATTAAGTGAATACATGGAAAATATTTAATGAATGAATATTATTTTAATATTCAAGGTTCGTTTAATATTTTTGGGAATGAATGAGTTGATTTAATGGCTCGCCATTATCATGTGATATATTTATTATATTATAAATGAGTGATAAAAATATAAATGATATTTATGACTCAATAATCCAGTCATAAGATGCCATTCATAGCTTATTTAGTGGGTAATATATATCTAGGGGGTTGGGGAGCCATTTTTGGGGATTTAGAACCTCGCTATATAAGCGGAAGGAGGCTCTCATTAATAGTACTATTCATAATGTGAATTTGAGAGCCTTTCTCTCCTCTCCCCCACATCCTAAAGAGAGAATCTCTCAATCCAAACAACTGATCTGAATTCTCCTTCTCATATCGAAGGATTGAGGTAACAACGATCATCGGGATGTTGAAGGATTCATCAAATATTTGAGCTAGCACATGGAATTGGATGAATTAAATTCCATTAAACTTTTAATGCTTGTGTGGAAAATCTAGAGGGATTTAGTTTCAGTTTATTTAAGCAATGTTCACCGATGATAAATAGTTTTCAAACACACTGTCAAATCAAATGAGGTAATTTTTCAGTTTGATTTTCATGCTGAACTTATTCAAGTGGGATGTTTGGCTTCCATATTGAGCTACGTGTCACTAAAGTCGATGTAGTTATGTCAATTTGATAATGAAATTTTTTAAATCCCCATCTCATCTACTTTGGTTTCACACCCTGATACCTTCAATTGGTATCAGAGTGATCACATGAAAGTTTTTTAAGCCAAAAAAAATTAAGTTTGCATTAAATTCATGAAAAGGGTGTCATTAAATTCTCGTCTCCATAGACGATGATCCAATAAGATATTGGATAAATAAGATATGGTCATATGAAGATTGAAGGATGGATCAAAAACGTGATTTTAGGTTTAAATTTAAAGAACATATATATTTATATATGTTATTTTTACCTGGAAGCGGTCACCGGTGGCGTTTTCTGGTGCTCCCAGTTTTTTTACTAGATTCATGCATCTGAAATAGTACTTTACTTCTAGGAATTAATCCACATTATCTTGGAATAAAAAAAATCAAAATCTTATTTAGTGGGATTTGGAAAATAAAATTTATAAAAGGAATATATATATTTGAGTGGGGGTTTATGTGTTGGGCCAGCTTAAGTAAAAAAAATGAGAGGTCAATGGGGGTTGGGGAGGCACTGGTTGTAGACAAATAAAATAATAAAAAAATACTAAAAGGCAGGGGTGGGGTGGGGGCATGCTTATCTAGGTTAAGATGAAGCAAATAAAAAATGGGGTGTGGGGTGACAGTGTCCCCCCCCCCCCCCCCGCAACCACCTTCGGTCGCCTCTCACCTTGTACCCCCTTCCTCGGTGGCCCATCATGATCAGCCTCCCCACTGTGTCGGCCTCCTATGCATTGACCCCCTAAGTTGAACCCTTCTGACATTCCCTCTGGTGAGATTTCATCATACCACCAGCCTCCTTCCTGTCCCCCCCCCCTCATTGCTGCTCATGCTTCACGTCGCATCGTTGGCCCGACCTGACCCTTTCCATCCTGTTGCATCATTGTGGCCTCCCATTGTCACCCCCCCCCCACTGTGTATCCTCCCACCATTGCTCTAAATCTCAGAAACCAGCTCCCACGCAGCCACATGTGCGGCCTCCAACCCCTCGACCTTCTCTTTCGGCCTACCCATTGATCATTTCATGGGGTGGCACCACATATCGACCAACCTAGTGGCCCAAATAGGTCGATATGATTCAAAAAAGGTTGGGTCAGCACATGCCTAACCTACACGGCCCATCCGGGCCACCCGAGGGCTCGGGGATGAACATAAAAAAACTGATCTATTTTTATAAAAAAAATAAAAAATTAAGAAATAAAATCTGGAATAAAATTTAAAAGTGGAAATGAGTGATATATTTTATTTTAATTAAAACTAAAATTAATTATTTTAATTCATTTAATTTCCCTAGACATATATTTACTGAAAATTTAATTTTTATTTCGCATTTAATTTGTGTGCTGACTAATCTTGAGTATCGGACAACCAATGTATGTATATAATTTATTTATTTATTTATTTATTTATTTAAATTTCATGTAATTCAGGTAATAATTAAATTTATTTTTGACATTTTGCGCATCGACTTTTCTCGCTTAACATATATAAGGGTTTGTGTGTCCATGAGAGTTATATTGTATGTGTATTAGGCATTCTTGAGTCCCCCTCTCTTATGTGCAAGTATTTATGTATTATAATGAGGACATTGTAAGATGATGATCACACTGAGATGAGGTGTTATTCTATAAGAGACATAGATACATTAGATCAGGGTGCAAGTTGTGATATGAGTCAGACACGACTCGGTTATTTTACCCCTAGGGTCACGGTTGATCCATTAAGCGTAAATGGATCAACCAGTACCAAATGATCAAGATGAGTCACATTTTTTATTTAATTTATGAATAGTTTATTATTATGTTGTTAACATAGTCGTTTGCGCAATAACATTAAATAATAAACTAAAATGCATAGATTAAATCAAATTAAGATGAGATGATTGTTTTTCTATTTACTGCATAGTCAAGTTGTGAGTTTAATCATGCAGTGTGTGAATATAATATAGAAAATTATTTCATTAGATGATAAATAATTAAAAACCTTCAAAGATATATTAAGTTGTAATGTCTTTCGTCGTTTGAATTTGATCAAAACAGGTGTATGGGGTGCTCGTCATCCCTAGTTGAGGGTGCATCCTACTATTGGGGAGTTCTTATGAGAGTGATAAGTCAAATTAACTGTAAATGGAAACAAAGAAGTATCTATATCTATCTTGTTGCATCTTTAGAGGCAAAACTTTAAGTAAATCAAGTTTATGATTTCTAGAATTTGGGAATTCACTCAACGCTTAAAGGAGTCGTGAGTCAATGTAGTTGGATAGTTAAACACCTACCTTAAAACTATATAAATAGTGGTGTATTAATAACCTAGACCATAAGGATAGGCGTTAATGATCCTTTCCATTAGAATACTCAAGTGACTGAGTATTCCAAATCTAGTAGCAAGGGAAACTAAGGTTCGATAAAATAGTGGGATACATTTAATGATTTAATAGGTAATGTCTAATCGGTAATCAAGTTACAAGTACTTATCTACTAAAATTTTATTTTGTAGAAAATGTCATGTAATAATACATATACACTAAATTCATATTATACAAATATTATTTCTTCATTGACACAAATTTCTAAGGGTGGTACAGGCACTTGTGCATAGTACTATAGCATGAAAGGAAAATATATGCGCTAGAGTCCCCAGTACCTGAACAGCCTCCTCGGGAAGCTAGTGAGGATGATAGATATGATTACTAGAGACTCATGAATAACAAATTTTATATTTATATCATAATGATAACATCAATTTCCAAATAGTTTCAAATGCAATATAAGGACATGGAAGCATATATCATGTTGTCTCATCTCTGAAAAGTTTGTGAGGAGAAAGTGAAGTGAGAAATCAATGAGATAATGATCAAACTGATCACGTATATATTTCCAGATGGAACTCAAGTTTATCCTCATGTAATTAGGATAATAAAGTACATTGAACAACTAGAAGAGTTGGGATACAATTCAAATAAAGAAATTTCAGTTCATCTCATTCTCTCATCCTTACTACCTAGTTTCTACAATTTCATTGAGAGTTGTTAAATGAACTGTTTGGATAAACCACTTAGATGTATTTTGGAAAGTTTTCACCAAGAAGATGATAATTTAAAGAAAGATAAATCTTTAATTCTTAAGTTGAAAAATAATGAAGGCAAGGATAAAAGTTTAATTTCATGAACAATGAGTAAGACACCTTCGCAGCATTTTTCTAAGAAAGCAAAGATAAAGAGGGGGCATTAAACAGGAGGTTATTTTCTCCACATGTGGAAAGATAGGTCACTAGAAGAGAAACTACAATGAATTAAAAAATAATAAAGCACGATATTTTAATTTAGGTATATTCACCATTAAATATAATATTTCATTTATACTCCTTGAGTATTAGATACAATATGACCTTACATATTTGTTTCTAAATACAAGAACCAAGGAAGTCATGAAACATTAGACTCTTTGTAGTTAAATAAAAACTAATTAGTTGTTAAATATATACCTAGTATGGTCTTTATACTCTTTTTAGTTAAATACCTTAGGTATTATCGACAAATTTACTTATTTAGTTCTGGACAAAGAAACTGTAAGAACCCGGTTCTTCCTTGAGGTATGGATCCTTTGTATTCCATAAATTCTATATTTAAATGTTTAATTATTGCCTATTATTAATACCCATAGAGTTCATAAAGGTATTGAGGGTTTTTGGGGCTCGTTCGAAGCCTGAAACCCAAGATTTTAGGGTGATAAAGGCCTAGTGCATAGTTAGTTTAAACCATGTGGGGAAAACCGCACATACTGATAAACCATGCAAGGCATGGGAAGAGAGCAGGAGGAGCTCACACGATTAGAGTAAACCATGTGATTTTGGGTGCATGACCATGCGGCCAGGTCTGAAATTTTGATAGTGAGGTTTTGCACGATTTGTGCATAGATAGTTAAACCATGCGAACAAACCATTCGAAGTGCCCCCTTCTTCCAGAAGATTGTGCATGGTTGGTGCACAGTTTGTAAACTGTGCAGCCAAACCATATGGTTCCAAATTTTGGGTGAAATTCCAATTTTATCCTAATTTAATCTTTAAAATAAACCTAATTTCTATTCTCTCCCATTTCATGTGTTGGAAATCCCCTCCCCCTTAAGAGCTCCTTTGGTGACTATTCTTGGAATCAAGATATCTCCTTTGTCTGAACTTCGAATCAAGAACAACTCATCTCATTGGATCCACATCAGTAAGTACTAGATTCCTTTTTAGTTGTTCCTCATTTGATTTGGTATCGTCTACACTATTTGGGCACAAGATCATTTGCCCTATTTTTATGGTCTTCATTTGTTCTTCATTTTTCTCTCGATCTAAGTCGAATAAGGAGTTGATAATGGATGAGACATCCACTATGGACCTACGGTAGGTGTTCCCATGACTTTTGTTAAAATTTTAAGTGTTTATATATGTCATCATATTGTGTGCCCAATTCTTAGGCGACGCCTTGAAATGGATTTTGATCCTTGATAAAAATTGATAGGTATAGCTTATTAATTTAAAGAGTTCCATTAATGAATGGTTATAGGTTGAGAACCTTGATTTAAAGCCATCCCTTAGGTGTGTTGTGTTAAACGGGCCTTTTGATGGCATATGAAATTGGACCCCTTTTAGGTGTGCCCCTTTACCTCATGTATTAGGATGTTAATAATGAGTTATAAATTGATGTTTGAATTGTGAATTGATATATGGATTGAATTTTGATATCAATTGTAATTGGATTGATGAATGGAAAGGGATTAATGACCATTACCCTTGACCCTTGCCATGTAATAGCTTATTGTGCTTGAGAAGCTTGTTTAAATGAAATTCCCACATGAGTTAATTTAGAGGCAAGACTTCTAAGATTGGACAATGCTTCAGTCACCTTTTGAGGTGAGTTGAATTGAAATTTTATTAGTGGTGACCTTTAAATATTTAAATGTAATTGATTAAATGGTTTTCAATTGGTTAAATGCGTGTATGTATTGGGTGACACATGGATTCATATGAGAATGTCATGGACAGACTCATTTGTCTTTTACCATGCTTATGCACAAGTGATACTTGGAATCCCTAATGGACTTCCAAGGATGGACTCTAAGGCTTGACTATTATATGTCGAGTGATACTTGGAATCCATAGAGATTGTCAAGGACGAACTCAAAAGGCATTGATCATTTATGCCATGGGTGATACTTGGGATCCCTTAGTGGATTGTCAAGGACAGACTTGAGTGGCTGAGACATTATACCAAACCAAGAGCGATACCTAGGTTATTGTGAGGTTCGCCATGGATGGGCTTGTAGGGTGTTGGTTTATATTACACTTGGAGTGACACATGGATTCAAAATCAGGAATTCCATGGATGGGATGAGGTTCTAAATTGAATAAAGAATTAAATGATATATATGACATATATGTCAAGCCAAAGAACAAGTTTGGATTTGGTCTTTTTTTATATCTAATGGATGTCTTGTTTAGGCATCCTATGATCATGTTATCATGGGGTATGTCGGGCTACATACCAGATCTCGAGACTTATAAATTAAATGAAATTGAATGATTAAATGAACTTATTATAAATGAGAACCTAGACTTTATAGGATGTTTACTTTCAGTAATTCATTTACATATTATATTATTGCTTGCACACTATGACTGTTATATATTCACTAACTGATTGTCACTTGACCTTGGGTGTTTTCCTATCAGGATTTAGTATCACACTCTATTTGATATGCCTTTGGGTACCCAAAAAAACTATATTATTGCAATTATGGAAAAGGGTGGGTTCTTTGATATAGGTTCTTAATAGCTACTTAGGAGTAGTGGAGCATGGGACCGAGATGAGGATCGTGATTCTAGCTGGGATATTTTTAGCCTTTTTGTACTTTTATTACATGTATTGTAAACCTGCCTTGTATAAAAGTTTTGGCTACTTTATTAGAAACATGTGGAATGTGTCATCATTTTGTATATGAGATTACTTCTGACATTGTTTATATATCAGTCTTATATTGTTTACTTCTTGTCTGGTTATTATACCGCTCCTGCTACTTATATATTAATGATTCCATTGTGCTACACTTTGGTGATGATGGAATAGTCTCCCCATGGACATTCCTAGGCCCTCACTGCTAGTCAGTAGCCGCTGGCATTTTGAGAGATGTGCTTGAGGCCATGTGGCCAACTGGACTCAGGGGAATTGTTGAGTGGCATCTGAGTCCAGGACATTACAAAGTGGTATCAGCAATTTTATTTTCAAGTTCTCTTTACTATTTTGAGACAATATAAAGTGATAAGTAGGAAATGAAATTTGGTGATAATCTATTCCAAGGCATAGATAACCCACATACAAGAAAAAGTAAAATTGCCTCAAATAAAATTATTGTTTTCTATAATTTTACTATTTTAGTTGATTTGATTACACTGTTGGGTGATGCACTCGATTTTTAATATTATTATTGATATGATTGTGGGTTCTATTGTGTTACAAACTAGTGAGATGAGGGTATGTCATATCATGCATCATTTTAGGCACTTTACAAGAATCACATACCATGAATTATGCCATGCCATTTAGGATGCATTACTTATTTCATGTTGTTGTGATATGTGTCATGATATATTTACCTATTGTTGTGATGGGTATACTGAAATATGTTATGGTGTGAATTAGGTGGACACCAGACTTTGGTTCTTGAAGAGAATGGGCTCTCATGGATCATAATTTTTTGAACCATTGGTTCAACCTCTTAAAATGGATTGTAAGATAAATGTGAAATGGTTATGAATTCAAATAAAAATGAATATGTGAATTCAAGTGAAAATGAAATGGAAACTAAGTTTCTTATAGTAGATAACTTGACCTAGTCCCAACCTTAGTAGTGGGTAATAGGTAGTGTATCTATATTTTATATATGTTACGTATGATGCCCAATCCTGACTCAAAGAGAAAGCAAAGGGGTGTGTACTTATATAGGAAGTCTTGTACCTACCCTATTTCAGTATCTACACTTTTGAGTTGTGAACTTTGATAATGATCTTGAACTGAGGTGTGTGTTTGGAATTTATAGAGGCATTCCACCATGACTTCCTCCAATCTTATTCCAAGAGTGTGGAAATGATCATACTCCTCAGGTGGTGAGTCATGGGATACCAGTGGATCCTCTAGTAGTTCCATTTGTGGCATCATTAGATGTACCGAACATGAGTGTTGAGGAGCAATTTTGGGAATACTTTATGCGCTTAGTACATACCATTCAGGGAGCACCGTGACCTGCCCCAACTATGGCAGAGTTGATGCATGAGTTTCAGCAGCATCATTCATCCACATTTTTGGGGGATGGTGGACCACAGGCTGTAGATTCATGGATAGAGGCCATGTTTTCTATCTTCGAGCATCTAGAGACACCTCCTGAGAGGAGGCTAAATCTCACTACGTATATACTGCATGATTTCTCCAAGATATTGTGGGATGTTATAACTCATACGGATCATCATTGGGAGATGACTTAGAGGGATTTTCATATGGCCTTCTATGATTACTTATATCCTGAGACTTTGAGGGTCGATAGAGACCAATATTTCTTGCACCTAAAGCAAGGCATGCTATCAATGATGGATTATTCAGCCCATTTTATTGAGCTCTAGTGCTTCACACCTATTCTAATGGGTGATGAGTTATCTAAAGCTAAGAGATTTGAGGATGGTCTCAGGTATGACATATGATTACAGGTGAATATCTTTAGGTTGAATACTATTTCTATAATAGTGAATCTAGTTCTTATCACATAGGATAACCTAAAAGAGGCTGGAGGTGAGATCCAAGGCGGTTCGGCATCTCGATCTAGTTCTGCATTGACCAGTAGTAAGAAGCGTTGTCAGGAGATTCTACATTGTGATATTAACAGTCAGAGAACATACTCAGGTATCTAGGTGAGGTGCTGCCAGTGTGGTAGGCTGAGACATATGAGGCCACAATGTATGAAGGACTCAGTAGAGTGTTGATCTTGCAGTAATATGATTCATCTATAGTTCTTCTAAAGAACTTTTCCTCTGGTAGACAGTGAGAGAGGGTCTACACCGACTCCAAGTTTAAAAGCAGGGTCAGCAAGTTCTCATCAGGCAGAGAGTTGGAGTACATCTGGCCGATCAAATTGATGTGGTGGTCGTGGTCATGGTAGTCAAACCCCAAATTTATAATGATAGTAGAACATATCTACTTGGGGTAGCTGGCAATAATAGAGGGTTTCGATTCAGGACAAATATACACAATACAACAAACCCTTAAGGAGCAGGATTCGAAAACTTCTATTGTCATAGGTGCTATTTAGTATCCTCTACCTTATCTTCTGTACTTTTTTATATAGGGGCTTCACATAGCTTTATATTGGTGCCCATCATGGAGAGACTTGGGATCATTGTTTATACCTATGATGGTTTTATGATGCTTGACACTCTGATGGGGATTGGAATGGAGGATGTGCTTTAGTGTATGGAGTCCCCCCTTGAGATTGATGGGTATAAATTCATTTAGGGCCTCTTTTTCCTTAAGATGAAAGGTTTTTACATCATCCTTAGGATGGACTAGTTGGTATACTTTCAATATTTTGTTGATTTTTATCACCACAGGGTGACCTTTACATCACCAGAGGGAAGAGAGTTTATTCACAAGGGTGAATGAGATGTCTAGGCAAGCCAAGCTAGATATGAGCATCATATGTTGGGTGGGATGATAGACCAGATTGTGAGTTTATATCTAGATGATCAGGGAACATATTATATGGATTTCCCTCTAGTGGTTATCGTTTTAGATATGTTTTCCCAGATAACTTTTTAGGATTACTTTCAGTGAGAGAGGTAGAGTTCTCTATCAAGCTAGTTCCAGGTGTTGCACTAGTTTCCATTCCTCCTTATAGGATGGATACTACTGAGATGAAAGAGCTCAAGAGGAAGCTAAAGGATTTAGATCCAAAAGGTTTTATCTCACCCAATAATTCTCTATGTGGTTCACCATTCCCTTTTCAAAAAAAAGGTGTAAAACCCCTTAGGATATGTGTGGGTTACCGTAAATTGAACTAATTGATGGTTAAGAACCGATATCCTCTATAACAGATAGATGATCTATTTGATCAGCTGCGAGGAGCTCGAGTCTTCTCAAATATTGATTTGAGATCCAGTTGTCATCAGGTGTGTGTTAGACCATCAGACATACCTCACACAACCTTTCATAGTAGGTATGGTCTCTATGAGTATTTGGTGATGTTTTTCGGTCTCACGAACATGCTAACATCTTCATGGAACTAATGAATCGAGTCTTCCATCCTTATCTAGATTAGTTTATAGTGGTTTTCATGGAAAATATATTGGTGTATTCTCATAATCAACATGACCATGCCAAACATCTTGAGATCGTATTGGATACACTGAGAGAGAATCAGTTATATGATAAGATCACAAAGTGTCACTTTTGGATGGATCAAATTCACTTCCTAGGTCAAATATTCTTAGATATAGGAGTATCAGTTGACCCAGATAAGGTGAGAGTTGTGGTTTCTTGGGAGAATCCCAAGAACTTCTTTGAGGTACGGAGTTTCTTGGGGATAGCTGGTTACTATAGACATTTCATACAGGACTTATCACACTTAGCATCGCCGTTGAAGGGATTGACTAAGAAGGTTGTGAAGTTTTCATGGTCATATTTCTATGAGATGGCCTTTCAGGAGCTAAAAGGGAGATTGAATTCAGCACCAATACTGATTTTTCCAGATCTAGGTAGGATTTAGACTATGTACTACGATGCATCAGGTATTGGGCTAGGATCATTTCTTATGTGGGGACATAGATTTGTGGCATTCAGGTCTCGATATTTGAGGCAACATGAGAGGAATTAATTGATGCACGATCTCGAGTTAGCTACAGTTGTTAATGCATTGCGCTTTTGGAGACATTACTTACTTGGAGAGTGTTTTGTGGTGTACACAAACCACAAAAGCCTCAAGTACATATTTACATAGTGTGATCTGAATATGAGGTAGGAAATTTGGGTTGAATACTTGTAGTATTTTGATTTATAGAATGCTTACATGCCTGGTAAAGTCAATGTAGTGGTCGATGCACTGAGCAGGAGGACTCAGATACAGGTAGTTTAGTAGGCCGGTAGTGAGTGGAAGTTCATGGCTTTGTTCTCTGAGATGCACTTGGAGGTGCATGATAGTCTGGGGAAAATTTTTCTATCATCATTAGTTGTGACCTCTACCCTAATGGATAGAGTGAGGATGAGGTAGATATTAGACTCAAAAGGTCTAGTTCTATGAGAGAGTGTGGCAGGTGAGGATCCTCCTCTTGGTTGGACTATAGGTGTGGATAAGATTCTATGATTACATGGTCACGTATGAGTCTCTTCAGACATGCATGAGGAGATGATATAAGATTTTCATGCTTTAGCATGAGCAGTGCACCCTAGAGCCACTAATATGTATCAGTATTTACATTTCCAATACTGGTAGCTGTGTATGAAAAAATATCTAGCTGGTTTTTCCATGAGGTGTTCCTCCTATTAGAAAGTGAAGGCGAAACACTAGAGACCAGCTAGACTTTTACAGTAGTTAACCATCCCTGAGTGGAAATGGGTTTACATCATGATGGATTTCGTGATAGGTTTACCGAGTTCATCTCTAGGTAATGATGTTTTATGGGTTATTGTTGACAAGCTCACAAAGGTCATACATTTCCTACCTATTAAGGAGACCTTTTTAGTGGATAAGCTTGGGGGTTATACATCTGATAGATATTACAATGTAATGGGGTCTCACGCACTATCATTTCAGATAGGTACACCTGGTTTACTTCATGTTTATAGAAAGGTCTACAGATGGCATTGGGTACACAGGTGCTTCTGAGCACCGCATATCACCCCCAAACAGATGACCAGTCAAAGTGCACGATTCAGGTGTTTAAGGACATGTTGCGAGCATGTGTCCTGGATTTTAGGGGCTCTTGGGATAGGCATATACCCCTGGTTTAATTCTCCTACAACGATAGCTTTAATTTTACTATTAAAATGGTGTCATATGAGAATTTGTACGGTAGTCCATGTCGATCACCCCAGTGTTGGTTAGAGGTAGGAAAGACAGCTATTCTGGGACCTCGTCTTGTTCAAGAAACCATAGGGCAGGTTCAGTTGATTCAAAAGTGGATGGATAATATAGAGTCTCATCAAAAATCATTTGTCAATCATTGTAGATGACCTCTATAGTCCATAGTCAGGGATCGGGTTTTCTTACATATTTGACTGAGGTTGGGATATAGTAGGATTAGGAGATAAGGTAAGATTTTACCGTGTTATGTTGGGTCATTAGAGATTCTGGAGAGAGTCGGGTTGGTATCCTATCAGTTTCAGTTACCTCAGAGGTACTGATCCATGCACGACATCTTCCATGTATCTCAGTTGCAAAATTACTATTCAAACTCATCTCATTCCTTTCATCCTGAGGTGGTTGAGTTATAGGTATATGATTCCTTTGAGGATCATCCTATATGTATTGTGGATCCTAGCACGAAGGTTCTCCGAGGTCAGTCAGTTCCTTTAGTACGGGTGTTATGGAAGCTCGACCGAGTATAGGATGAGACTTGAGAGTGAGAGGATGATGTGAAATCATAGTGTCTAGAGTTATTCTTAGATATTCTTAACCACCCTTGAGAGGTAAATTCATGGATAAATTGCTTTAAGGGGGAAGTTTGTCAGAACCCGATTCTTCTTTATAGTATAGATCCTTTTCATTCCATCAATAATCTATTTAAATGTCTAATTATTGCCTATTATGAATACCCTTGGAGGTAATAAAGTTATTGGGGATGTCTGGGGCTCGTTTTAAGCTCAGAACCCAAGCTTTTAGGGTGAAAAAGGCTTGTCGCACTGTGAGTTTAAACCGTACGGGGCAGGTTGCATGGTCTAATAAACCCTTAAAGGCATGGGTAGAGATAAGGAGGATCTTATACGGTTAGATTAAACCATTTGATTTGGGGTGCATGGCCATGCCTCCAGGTCTGCAATTTTGACAGTAAGGTTTTGCACAGTTTGTACACGGTTAGTCAAACTATTCGAACAAACTGTGTGAAGTGCCCCTTCTTCTAGTAGACCATGCACGGTTGGTGCATAGTTTGTAAACCATGTAGTGCCCAATTTTAGTTGAAATAATAATTGTTCTCCTAATTAAATCATTAAAACAAACCTAATTTCTATTCTCTCCCATTTCATGCATTGGACAACCCCTACCCCCTTGAGAGCTCCTTTGGTGACTATTCTTAGAATCAAGAGATCTCATTTTTTTGGACTCCAACTCAAGCACATATCATCTCATTGGATCTTCATCAGTGATTACTCGATTCCATTTTATCCATTCCTCATTTTATTTGGTATCGAATGCACTATTTAGGTGCAAGATCATTTGACCTATTTCCAGGGTCTTTGTTTGTTCTTCATTTTTCTCCCAATCTGAGTTGAATTAGGAGTTGATACTGGATGATCTATCCACTACGGACCTACAGTAGTTGGTCTCATGCATTTTGTTAAAATTCTAAGTGTTTATATATGTCGTTGTGTCATGCGCCCAATTCTTAGGAGATGCCTTGAAATAGATTTTGATCCTTGATATAAATTGATAAGTATAGCCTATTAAATTAAAGAGGCCCATTAATGAATGGTTATAGGTTGAGAACCTTGATTTGAAGCCACCCCTTGGGTGTGTTGTGTTAAATGGGCCATTTGATGGCATATTAAATTGGACCCCTTTGTGGTGTGCCCCTTTACCTCATGTCTTGGGATGTTAATAATGTGTTATCAGTTGATGTTTGAATTGTGAATTGATATCTAGATTGAATTTTGTTATCAATTGTAATTGGATTGATGAATGGAAAGGGATGAATGACCATGACCCTTGACCCTTTCTATGTAATGGCTTGTTGTTCTTGAGAAGCTTGTTTAAATGAAATTCCCATGTGAGTTAATTTAAAGGAAAGCCTTCTAAGCTTGGTCAATGCTTGATTCACCTTTTGAGGTGAGTTGAATTGAAATGTTCTTGGTGGTGACCTTGACATATTTAAATGTGATTGATTAAATGGTTTTCAATTGGTTGAATGCTTGTATGCCTTGGGTGACACATGGATTTATATGATAATTCCATGGATATACTCATTTGTATTTTACCATGTTTATTCCTAAGTTATAGTTAGACCCCCTAATGGACTTCCAAGGATGGACTCTAAGGATTGACTATTATATGTCGAGTGATACTTGGAATCCATAGAGATTGTTAAGGATGGACTCATAAGGCATTGATCGTTTATGCCATGGGTGATACTTGGGCTCCCTTAGTAGACTACCAAGGATAGACTCGAGTGGATAAGACATTATACCACACCTAGAGCGATACCTGGGTTCTTATGACATTTTTCATGGATGGGCTTGTAGGGTGTTGGTTTATATTACACCTGGAGTGACACATGGATTCCAAATAAGGAATTTAATGGATGGGCTCAGGTTCTAAATTGAATAAAGAATTAAATGAGATATATGACACATCTGTCAAGCCAAATCACAAACTTGGATTTGGTCTTTGTTTATATCTAATGGATGGCTTGTTTAGGAATCCTCTAATCATGTTATCATAGGGGATTTCAGGCTATGTGTCAAATCTCAAGGCTTATAAATTAAATTAAATTGAATGATTAAATGAACTTTTTATAAATGAGAACCTATAATTTATCAGATGTTTACTTTCAATACTTCATTTACATATTATTTGATGCTTGCACACTGTGAATATTATATATTCACTGGCTGATTGTCACCTGACCTTGGGTGGTTTCCTAGTAGGATTTAGTCTCACACCCTATTTGATCCACCTTTGGGTACCCAAACAGACTATATGATTGCAGGTATGGACAAGGGAAAGTGCCCTGATACAAGTTATTGATAGATTCTTAGGAACAGGGGATCATGGGACCAAGCTAAGACTTATGATTCTAGTTGGGATATTTTTTGCCTTTTTGTACTTTTGTTACATGTATTGTACACCTTACTTGTATACATGTTTTGGATGCTTTATTTAAAACATGTACCATGTGTCATCATTTTGTATATTATATTACTTCTGAAATTATTTATATATCAGTCTTCTGCTATTTACTTCTTGTCTGGTTATTATACTGCTTCCGCTATTTGTATGTTAATGATTTTGTTGTGCTACACTCCAGTGATGAGGGAATAGTCTCCCCATGGACACACCTAGTCCCTCACTGCTAGTCGGCATCCTCTGGAATTTGGGGAGATGCGCTTGAGGCCATGTGGCCAACTGGGCTCAGGGCACTGTTGAGCAGCATCCAGGTCCGGGAAGTTATAGAAACCTTTATAAATATAGTAAAGCCACAAAGATTTTGGAATTTGTTCAGCTTGAGAGTGTGAACTATCCCAAGGTTAAGATAGTGGTAAATATACTTCATAAGATTTATTTAATAGTTTGAAGTAATATAAAAGTGAAGTACAAAATATGCATTCTTAGAAGATATGAGTTGATTCGAGCTTGTGTGCCAAAGAGTATCTTGACCAAGCATTCATCAATCATGAAAATGTAGAGTGGGTTTATTCCGAAACTCACATTTCCTTACACACATCAAAGCTATTATGTTTGTAAAGGGGATCAATGATAAGTCTTACATGTAAACATTGATCAATAAAATGTAGTGTGGAGTAATTTCTAAATGAATTTTTTTTATACACATCAGAGTTATGATGTAAATAAAAAGATAATCAATGTTGAGACTTATATACATTGCAAAATTTTCCATTATCTTTCCATGAAATGCTTCTCATATAGTGGAATTATCCCATAACCATATGAAAACTATAATGAAAAATGAATATCTTATGATTTTTAACATGATATAAATCCATTATGTCATAAGAACATGTGTTTAGATACAAAGTATTTGTTAAGGATATATACAAACATGCATCAAGAAAAACACAATGTGTATCTAAAGAAATTATCCTAAAGGTTTCCAAGGATATTAAAAAAATATCTAACATAGAATAGTTACAGTAAAGCACCAGACTATATCCCTATAAAAGGGTGCACATCTCTATTTGAGATAGTGGGAGAAATATTGACTTGGATTTAGTCAATATAAGATATGCACAACTAGTTGGCATAAGAAAAAGTTCCATAAGAGTTTATAGAAAATGAATTTTCTAGAGAATCATACTACATTGGAAGTATAAAACCATAGTGGTGGTTTTACATTCACTGTGGTGGGTGATACTTTATTCATTGAGAATAATGAATCCTACAAGTAAGTGGTGTATGGAAAAAAGCTAAAATTGGAAAGTTCAATTAGAATTCAATAATGGATTCCATGTATCAAGGTACAGGTGTTTAGTATTTTTAATGTTTTAAATCTTGATATTATGGTGGTATTTAAGATAAACAATACATGGATGGTCAAGTTTGGACCAATGATTCGTGATTAATAGTCCAAAGGTTTAAACATATATGTCTAGACATATTCCATGAAGAAACCTTTGCACCAATTATCATGCTCATTCTGTTTGAATTCTACTTATCATAACTACTTTCTATTATCATTTTATTTGGAATTGGTTTTTAAAACCACCTTTCTTGAAAAGTTTCTATATGATACAACTGGAAATATTTGGTGACACCATAGAATGACAATAAGGGGTGAAAGTTATTGGAATATAGTTTTGGATTGAATTAAGAAACATGATCATAAAATGTTCATTTGGAATAAATTTTCACCATGTGTCTATAAGAGGTTAGTGGGAGTGCTATAGTTTTCCAAGGAAAAATTTGTTTGATAACATATAGAAAACATTTATTGAACTTACAGTTAATTAAGACTAGAATAAAAGTAACACTCCATAGATTGATTTAATGTAGTGACCTAAGTTTTAAGAAAAAAGATCTATTGTGGTAGATATAATGGGTCACTTATACTAAGTCAAAGTACATATATTGACATGGTATTAAAAAAATAAAAGTTTGAATAATTTGAGAGAGAATTGTTACCAATGTCACATGGAATAAATCTCTCCAAGAAGATATGTATGAGATATAGGAGGAGATTAATGTGGTAAGTTTAATTCTATAGGCTTATGAGATGAATTAATCACATATATCATGTGATGTATAAGATATGATATTGTCAAAATATACTTTATGGTAGTCAAATATCAATTATATCTAGGAGAACTACATGGAAAGTAGTCAGATCTATCCAATTGTACTTGAGAGAGTACAAAAGATATGTTCTTGGTACTTGGAGAGGAAGGGACACTGGTTTGAGGGGCATAAACTAGTATTCCTTTGGATCAATATGATCTAATATCATAGTTAGACTAATGTAATAAGAAATAAAAGCTCATTTAATCTAGTGGTGGCCATATCTATAAATAACGAGTGCATTGTAGCTTCTGATACAGATAAAGAAGCAGTGTAAAATACATAGTAATTTGTTCTAATTATTGGAATCACACCTAGTAAGTAAATTTTTATCATGATATAAATTATGATAACCCTGTTATTGGTACTATCCAAGATGTCAAGTTTTTACAGTAGAAAAAATGAATATACTCTGGGATATTATTTCTTGAGGAGTCTTACTCAAGGATCTAAAGTCATAGATGGAAGAGTAGCCATGTAGTGGAGATGTGGTAGGCCCAACAACTAAATACATAACTCATCAGAAGCAATATCTTATCACATAAGTTCTAATAAGTATATTTAGAAAGTTGGTTCTAGTGCAAGTGGGAGTGTTGTAATAGTGGGTGCCCTAGACCCAACTTGAATAGTACATTCTGATTACTATATTATGTATATGGTGAGTTATGCATGACGTACACTTACCACAATAGTGTTGATATTTTTTTCCACTATTTATATGATAATTTCGATAGATTATTTTTCATATCAAAAGGTTATAACAGTTCTCAGGCTATAATGAGAACTTAGAGATACCCTAACAGTGATCTTAAACTTATGTCCTATGGCCCAAAAACATCATGCTAATAAGACACGGATTATGTGTAGCTATCAAGTGATGGAGGATGAGAATCATTGAGACTACTTCTCATGAATTTCATATTTAGTGATCTTGAGTATATGATATCATGAGGATCGAATTGCTAATAGGAACACCACATGTTTCATGTGCCATTGGTAGTTCTTATCTATGAACACATGCAATGGTATCCTAACTTGAGATTATTATCAATGGATATTATTTTATCATGTACTTTGATGCAAAGAAAAAACCATGACATTTATATCATGGTGAGGTAGCTTACTTTGGGTGCACCATTAGTGGTATGACATTGATTGAATAATCAATATAGAATTTGTTTCTTTTGAAAGGAAGTGATATCTTAGGCCTAGTTGATCAAGATAGTAACACCTTCACTAAATCCATGGCCATGGTAGAAGAAAATAATTATGTCTAGAAAGGTCAATGAATAATAAAGTGAGAAAGGATGATGACACAAAGTGTGCATCCTGCTTTATGAGATATAGATAGACAAAGATATTATATTGCACGATGTGTGTTTGTAGGAATGGTTGTCATTGCTATGATTATATATTATCTCTTCATGGGACTTGATGGGTTGTTAAACTCCACTCTTAACCTATGAATAGTATTCACTACTATTGAGATAAGTGCTTAGAAGGTCACACGCTAAGAATATTCAAAAGTATGGCCTATTCTAATGAATAAGAGTAGGATATCATGGGCCCCATCAATAGGGTTCGAGTGATGTCTGAGAATATAAAATAACCATGAAATAAATTAATTCATATTATTCAAGTTTATAATAATTAGTATTGAATTTATTTATTAAATGTATTCAATAGATATTAAGTGAATACATGGAAAATATTTAATGAATGAATATTATTTTAATATTCAAGGTTTGTTTAATATTTGTGGGAACGAACGAGTCAAGTTAATGGATATCCATTATCATGTAATATATTTATTATATTAATATTGAGTGATAAAAATGTAAATGATATTTATGAATCAATAATTCAGTCATAAGATGTTGTTTATAGCTTATTTAGTGGGTAATATGTATCCAGGGGGTCGAGGAGCCATTTCCAGGCATTTAAAACTTCTCTATATAAGTGGTTGGAGGCTCTCATTCGTAGCACTATTCATCATGTGAATTTGAGACTCTCTCTCATGTCTCATGTATCCTATAGATAGATTCTCTCAATCCAAGAAACTAATTAGAGTTCTTCTTCTATGATTGAAGGATCGAGGTAGTGGTGATCGTTAGGACATTGAAGGCTTCGTCGAATCTTCGCGCGGGCACTCAGAATTTGATGAACGACATTCCCATGGACTTTGAAAGAATTTTTGAATGATCTATAGGGATACAACTTTAGTTATTTCAAGAAATGATTATTGGTGACAAATATTTGGGGAACACATCATCAAATCAAATGAGGTAATTTTTTGACTTAATTTTCATGCTTAAATTCTTCATGCGGGATCCTCAGCTTCAATACTGGGTTACGTATCACTGGATTCAATGTAGTTGTGTCAAATAAGTGATGAAATTTTTTAAATCCTCAACCCATCTGCTTCCATTGTGTACCTCTATACCTTCAGGATCATGGTTCGGCTCTTGATGGGGTTGTTGGTAATAGTTTGGTTTTATTTGAGAGGTGTCACTTAAGAGTGTGTTTTGGTGGAAGTCATTTTTTTATTCTAGGGTTAATTTTGATTATCAAGGACATAAATCACTTAAGAGGTATCTAATGTAATGGTTTATACCTTTTGGGTCAATTACTTAGTGGTTTTTGGGTGCTAAAGGCGTTCAGAGGAAGATCGATGAGGAAGATATCGAGCTAGAGCTGAAATTTTAGTTGTAGGTGGAATTTACAACATGAATGATGTGGCACACCATGAATGAGATTTGGATAGCTTTGGTGTAATTTTGGGTTATGAATATTCATGGTGTAAAGGATTTATTCGCGACATAAATTATTTCAAGGTTTCTATGATCTAGTATCCTTGATTTTTAATGGAGGTTTTATTTGAAGGTTTTACAACATGAAGTCCCATGTCATGCCATGAACGGGTGTTTTTCCAAAACCAGAATAAATTTTGGTGCTAACATGAATCCCCTTATTTATCATTCTTTTCTCTTGAAATCTAGGCAACCTAGGGTATTATTTTAGAGGCCTTTGAGATTCCTTTAGCTAGAATAATCCATTTTCTCTAGGAAATTGATTCCTTGTGATTTGTGGTGAGTTCTTCTCTCTTTTCCCTTGCTTTCTTCCTGTCTACTTCTTGGAAATTATTGGAAGTGGTTTAAGTCCATGGTGAGGTATATTGTGATCTAATTTTGATGAGGGGATCACTATATTTTAGGTTATTTATGGGTTCCTCTCTTGTGAATCAGATCTGGTGGAATCCTTATTCTTCTTCTCATAGATTTCAAAGTGATGAGAAATGGGAGAATAATATGCTTGATTTTCTTATAGTGCTTTATCATCAATATACTACTATATTGGGTGTTTATTTTATGATAAAAGGTATAATATAGTAAAACCCACCTTGAATAGAGAATATAAATTAAATAAATATGGTAACCAATTAAATGGAGTTTGGAAAAAAGGGGGATGGTATGTTTCATGTGGTTTATTATTTTCAAGATATTTTTATGGGTTGACTCTTGTTGATTTATGGGTTGATGTTGTGATTAACTTATTGTTTTTTTCACCTACAAACTTTTTCACCACCATAAATGGATAATTACTTAAACCTATAAAAGGATAAAGGGGTCGACAGAAATCCAAATTTTGGATTGATAATGCTAATAATAATTGTTTATACTTGGTGTGATATGGTTTTATTTTTTTCCCTTGACCGTTGATGAGACTATTTCATGGGTTAACACACGAAATGGAAAAACTAAATACATGCATTGTTAATAAGAAGAATTAATTCTTGGGGAACTGGATATTGAGATTGAATTAAACATATGGTGGTTTGTTTAAAAAATGTTGATGTTTGAAATGCATGAGCATTGCTAAAATAATAATATTGGAATAGGAATGAATGGTTTGTGATAATTTGTGGATTGAATAATTATGTTGGTATTGGTTAATGAATGGCATAAAAAATTTAATGATGTTGGTAAAACTATAAATGATGTTGTGGGATTGATATAGATGATGTGGATTATTGATTATGTGGCCTTATTCTTTACCAGGTGTTGGTTGTGCTTGTGATGATATTATGTCATGGAAAGTGTTTCTTGCTCCATCTTATTTTTTTATATGGTATAAGTGTTGGTAAAGATCTGAAATAGATAAATTGGAATTGATGTGATTGAAATTCATGGGAAGATGATGATATATGGTGGGGGTTATGCATGATAGGGGGAGGGAATGATTTTAATGCCATTCATGTTCATGATACCCTTCCACAAAGAAGAGGATATGTTTGTGGGGGGTGTACACAGAAGGATGAGGGCATGAGGTCAATTTCATTCATGTTTACATTACCCTACAAATGAATGGTTATAAGAAAACATGAGGTTGGTGTCGTGATATGATATGTGTGGTTGGTTATATGATATGTGATACATGGTTTATGTCACGAGATGTGATGCATAGTTGATGTTGTTATTAGCGTAAATGGTAGATGGTGGCATGAGAAAGCTTATTGGTTGATGATATGGTGTTGGTGTTGTTTCATACTTGTGTCCCTGCACTTAGTGTGGAGGTGATTTTACTGGCTCACTACCGGTTTGAGTGGGACAACCCCTGAGTTGGTGGGTTGGAGATGAGATGAAATTATTTCAAACTTGAGGATGTTGATAGTTTTTATGGAATTTGTGGTGTTGATGATACTCCTAGTGAAGATGTTGGAAATGGAAATATTAGTGGCAGTGGAAAATTGATGATGATGTTGCATCTTCCCTTTCTGCTTGTTTGCTTATGTATTAATGTTTTTTATTTTTATTACTTGGGTGATTTCACTATTGCTTACTCTTGCATATTTATTTCACAGAGATGTTGATTCGTTTAGAGATATGATCTTATTGAGTACTCCCAAGTTCTCACCCCACCATAGTTTTTTAGTGTTTTTAAGATAATCCTATGAAGAACAAAGCTATTGTTCAAGTGGTTTGGTGAGCATTGGAGGATGTTTGGAGTTTTCTTGGTTTTTTTGCATGTATTTTATGTTTATTTTATGACATGTACATGACATTCAGGTTATGGGAATGAAGATGATGGATTCTTGGTTCCTTTTTACTTATATGGTGTTGGCTTGGTGGTTGTTTATATCTTTTTTCTTGGTTATTAAGAGGGAAATGCCTCCCAATTGAGTGTTTTATACCCTCGATGCTAGCCACCAACTCAGATCCTATTAGAGGTGAGACTCGGGGGGTCGCTCCTTCTCTTCGATATCATCCCAAGAGGGGTACCGGCGGGGGGGGGTTATAATTGGTATATAAATTTATTATAAATTGTTATACAATTGTATTTTATTTTACATTTTTGATTCTTTATTAAATTTTCTTTTAGTTTTATATATGTAATTTTTTATATTAATATTGGTATATAAATTTATTAACAATTGTTTTGCAATTTTTTTTTAATCTGAAAAATGATTATTTCTTTTAATTAACATGTCGTAGCATGTTGCTATAATTTTTTTATTATCTATTATTTTTAATCTATATTTTATTTGTAACACCCCGAGATTTTATGAAAAATATTCTTTTTAATTTCATTAATGTCTTGTGTTGTACACTACACCAAATTGAGCTTGCACAACACGCATCCTTGACTTGTCTTGCATTACACGCAATCGCGACCTTCCTCGATAGCGTGTATGCAATACCGAGTTTCACTAAACGAGATATTATTATAATATTATTATAAACTAACCATTATGAATAGTAATAACCACTTTTTGAAATTTTATAAATTTTATCTTTCAAAATGGACTTCATTTTTGGATTCGTAATATCGAAATTAGATTAGGGTGAAATTTTGGCACTTTTCGGATAACTTTCATATTCTGATGAATAGTGAAAATTACTAAATTTTAATTAAAAACAACTTTTTTAATCGAAATAATTAATAGTGATAAATTATTAATTTGAGTGGTTTTAAAGTATATTTAGAATATATTTTTACAATTTAATACAATGTTGGTCATTGGATGTAATTTCACATTTAAACCAGATATAAACAAGTGTCAATCTTTTGATAGTCATTATCTCTTAAAAACACGCTATTTATTTTGACGACGGGAATTAATTTTTAAATTAGTTAATGTAACTGATATGTTTTGAATTTGGTAAAATAGACATCATTTTTTAATTCATAATATCAAATACATCTTAGGCCTAATTTTTGGTATTTTTCTGGAAACTTTCATTTTTTTGATGAATAGTGAAACCACTAAGTGGTAGTTAAAAAACTGAATTTTTCATAAAACTTAATTTTACCGCTTCTGTGAGTGGAATTTCGAAAATCCGAGAGACACGGTTAATATCAAGGACTAAAATGTGGTTCAATGAGATGAAAATAATTTTTGGTGAATAGTAACTTTTTACTTTTTTTTGCCACGGTTAAAAGTAAATAGGGTAATTAAGGGTAAAAGTGTTATTATTATTACCATAACACATGTCCTAATTCTATTGGATAATTTCAATTCAACCAAAAACAACCTTAGGAATAAAATATGACCATTTAGGCCCACTTGGATTAGATTAGGAAATTTATTATTAATTTATTTAAAGAAGGGTTAAAATAGTTAAAATCAAAGTTTAATAACTAAATAATTTTTAATATAGGGTTATACATAAGATAAATTCGACTATAAATATTAATTATAAAGATAAAAATATTTCCTACATAATGGTATTTTATTTGTAATTTTTATACTTAAAATAATTTAATTTATTTATGACACAATGATGATGCAGTAATTATCTTATTAATGAAATATTGACATAATTGATGTTATAAATACCCAAATAAATGTAATTTGAGACTTTTTATGAATTAAAATAATTTTATATGTTAATATGACATGTTAGTATTGATTTAATTAACTTTTTTAGAACTAATAATTCTGTTATAATTTTCACAAAAATCAATTACCAAATAGTGTCAAAATTGACATAAAATAGTTTTTAAAACAAATATTATATTATTAATTGTTATTATATTCCTAAAAATCTAAGGTTAGGCTAAGATACTTATATCATGATAGGTGTATCATTAATGGACCACTTTGGGGTCTCTTGGATGTATATGGTAAGTTTACTAACTATATAATATAAAAATAAAAAGTGACATGGTAAATGTCAATCTAATTAACTAAGAGTTAAAACTAAAAGATAAGGTTAATATAATGACCTAAACTTGTCTAAATTCTATTGGATGAGAGGATTTCGAATCATACCCACCTTATATTCTAAATATATTAATTTGGAGCTATTAAAAACCGAATATGACTTTATAATAAAATAATATTTTTAGTTATTCCAAAGGTTCCCCTCTCCTCCCTTATAAAAGGGCACCTCCTCCCTTTCTTCCTCACACCACTTTGAGCCTTCAAGCTCGGCCAATACCTGACAATTTCTCTTCTCCACTTCCCTATAAACATCATAGAGGTCCTGGTCTTCTTCAAAGACCAATTTTAGTGCCCTAAGAGGAGGTCTCAAAGAGGCGCTTCAAAGAAGAGGTAATGTCCGTTACCGATTCTTTCAACTTTATTTATTCTTACACTTATTCTTATTAGGTTGTTTCATTATGAATTAATAACATAATTATCATTAATATACTGATATGTTATTATAAGTATGAAAAAACCCTATTTCACCCTCTATCCATCCTACAGAAAACAAAATCACCGCGCGTGCGTACGTACGGAATACTATCTCCACGTCGTGGTGTAATCTATTTTCCACCACCACCTTACTTGTATGGGTATAATTGTTTAAATAATAACTATATATGATTATTGTAAAGTGATATTGATTCTGTAATAGTATACATACACTCCAATAAAATTCCACGATCATGGGAACGATGTCATCGCTCGTGCGTACGTACGAAATACCGTCTCCACGACGCGATGAGATTCATTCTCAATGATTAACCATTCATAAATGATTATAAAGTATATATAATAAGTAATCATGAAATATATGACATAATAATGATACTGGATTTATGTATATATATACATATATATATATATATATATTTCATCCAATTAATTCCATTCATTTCAATGAGGAAACGAAAACAACGTTCATGTGTACGTACGGCCTACCGTCTCCATGAACGGTGTATTTCTTTCCATTTATTGATCTATTATATATATGTATATTCTGAATATATATTATATATAAATAATGTTTTATATTCTGGAATTAAGTAATCATGATCTAAGTAATCATATGAATAATTACAAGTCAAAACACGGACGACAAATGAAACGATTTTACCCAAAACGCTCTTTAACATGGAATTTACAAAAGAACGGGTAATATAAAGTCATAAGTGAACCATATATGATATCATAACAATGAATGTGATTATTTAATAAGTCAATAACATTATTTAAATCATTATACAGGAGGTTCAGATACGTACGAAGCATATCAGACCTAAGGTAAGGGATAATTTTGCAAATCTCATTTTCATCTGAGATTGCTTATTCGTAAGTATTTACTGGGGTTATTACTATCATCCATGTCCATGTTTTATAAAAGTTTATTAATGTATTTTTAAAGTCCTTTTTACCCATTCCTGACTTTTACTACATGGTATGTAAGGAATCTTTCTTTTTTTTACGTTACGAGGTACTTTTTGACTTTTCCAGCAAAAGTATGAGAAGAATGTTTTTTTAACTTATACGGCATGAAAGGATTTTTACGGTTTTATAAAGCCTTATTTTCATGAAGCTTACTCCAAAATATTTCATGACTATTTTCAAAAAAATCCTTTTTTTTAAATTGCATGACATTTTGTGAAAAGAAAATGATTTTGAAGAAGAAAGGATATTTTCCTCAATAATTCATTTCAAGTGTTTTATCAAAACCATTTTTCATCTAAGATGACATTATTTCATATGTGTATGTTTCAAGTATAATGTCTCTATGATTTACATGGTTTAAATTTTCTTATTATGAAATGATTTCCATTTATTTTATATGGATTATGTGATGATGGGATGATGTTTATGAAACCCATTTTATTTTTTGGGTTATGATGAATGTTTTAAGTTTATTTTGTGGCACAAGTAAGAATGATTTCATTATGAGATGGGTGGGAACTATATCTCCCTCCAATGCATTGGGTAAAGATTTATATCTCATGAGATAGACATGGTTGGAATGGTAAGTTAATCTAGTTTAGTATTACAGGACTAGAACGAGGAGTGAACTCGATTCAGAAAGGGACTTTGTCCACTAAGATGGTCTTTGCAGCAATGTCTTGGATACTATGGAAATCATTACATGTGCTTAATGGATTCCACAATTACATGTTTTATTCCCATGCTATGTTATCATGATTTATGTTCCATTATGATCTATGCCTTATGTACTTCCATGTTTTAAGTCGTTGCTCAAGATTTTGATGTTTAAACATTATGTTCATGTTTTTAAGTTTCAAATGTATATGGTATGTTTTATTTTATCCATACTTACCCTTAATGAGCATTTGAGCTCACCCTTTTTATGTTTTATTTTCCCCCAGGATTAAAATAAAGGTTTTAGGTAAGGAAACAAAAAGTGGAAGATCTTTATGGGAGATGTTGAAGATCTTTCACCACGATTAGAAGATTACGTTCCAAGTTTCCAAAGACACTAAACTATTATGGTCCTTGTGTGTATGTTTTTGTTATGTATTATGTATTCTGCAAAAGTAATGTAATATCTATGTACGTCAAGCTTCGTGTCTCTACAATTGGTTTCAGAGGAAAGGTTTAGTTAACCTTTGGAAACTAGGATGCGAAAAATTTAGTGAGATCCCTAGAGATATTTCTAAGGTATGTCTAGGGATGTCCCTAAGGTTAAGTATACGTATAGGTTATAGTCCTAGAATTGTGCTAACGATCTTAGAGTTTAACCTAAGATGTTAGATATTGATGGTACTCCCCCTTTACTATGTTGTTTTCCCTAGAATGATTTTTACCTCTCACACTATTCTTTTTGGGTTTTAGACGATGGCTAGAACCCGAAGGAATCGTGTTGATCAATGCAATGGACAATGTAATGATTGTCCTCCTGAACAAACAAATGTAATGGGAGATGTAGTGCAAAATCTTATTGCTATACTTACACAAGCTATGAATCATTCTGGACTTCCACATGAGCAGAGAAGGGAACAATATTCTATTGAGTCCTTCATGAGGCAATGTCTACCTTCTTTCAGTGGGTCTTCTGATCCACTTGTTGCTGATCAATGGATCAGTACCACTGAAAATATATTTTCAGTTCTTCAATGTTCTGAACATGATAAATTCATATTAGCAGTATATCGTTTGGAAGGTGAAGCTGATCAATGGTGGAATATTATCAAGAATACGAGGCCAAGAGATGAAATTGAGTCCATGGAATGAGACGAGTTTAAGAACTTATTTTTCAATAAGTACTTCCCTTGTATTCTTCGAACAAAGATGGAGAAGGAGTTTCTTGAACTAAAGCAAAAGGATGATGAATCTGTTGGTGTATACGAAGCTAATTTTACAAGGCTTGCAAGGTATGCATCTGGCTTTATCATCCAACCTGAAAGTAAAGTTGATAAATTCTTCAGTGGCTTAAAACCAAATCTTCGAAGGGAATTAGCTATAAGAGACTTCAGTAGCTATGAAGAAATTGTGCGTTGTGCTATCAAGGTAGAAATGGAAGTTGGTGTTACTTATCCATCTCATAGTTTTGACAAGAAACAAAAGATGGGGTTCAAGGAGAAATCTGAGAATAATGGTGAAAAGAAGATTAATGTTTCCTTATGCTCAAAGTGTGGAAAGATGCATGGTGGAGATTGTCTTAAAGGGACTAGAAAATTTTTTAAGTGTGGAAAAGAAGGTCATCGAGCAGCTGAGTGTCGAAGTAATGGAAAAAGGGTTTCTAATGATGTGAATAAAGAAAAGACTGCATAGAACACACCACCAACACTTTAATGCTTCAAGTGCAAGGAAATGGGGCATTATGATAATAAATGCCCTAATCCAAGGGTTAGTGATGATCGACATGAGCAACCACTTAAGTCAAAGGACAAAGGGAAGTCACATGCGATCACTATTAGCGATGTTGAATATGAAAACGATGTGGTGGAATGATTAAGTGTTTATGTAATGGGATTCCAAAATAATGTTGTATATAGTATCATGGAATATTGGAATATTTGTGTATTGGTCTATTGTGGTTTTCAATAATTTTATGGTACCGGTAACCATGGAAAGTGATTGAGATATTTTTGGAAAAAAGATGATATGTGCATAATGAAGGGATAAGGAGAAAATGAAATGTTTGACAGTATTCATGAGATCATGACTGATATAAGGAAATAGTTATATCATGGTTTGAGGTTTTGGTATGCGGAAAGAGTTAACTTTTGACAGCACTCATGTTTTCACTAAGATTCAATGGGTATTAATTTTTCAAGAGAATACATGATTAAGGCCTTCGAATGTTTGGAATGTGACCAACAAGACATATCTCATGATATATGGGGATCAACGATGGTATTAACATGCTTGTTATATGAACTCTTTGGTAATCATTTTCACTATAATATGAGATTGGACAGCAGTATTTTGGATAAGCCTGAAGATTGGAATGGATTATGTTGGAAATAAGTTAGTATTGTTTAAGGATAGAAGTTTTTCGATATTATTGATAGGATGTTATAGTAATGTAGTTTTAGAAAAAGGACAACCTGCAGGATGGGCGATAGCCCATCGCGTCGGACAAGGCTGTGGGAATCGAACCCACACCCGAAGTGCGACTGACCTTTATCGCCTACCACTGGCCTACAGGAAGTCCCTGTTTAGTAGAAACTAGTTTTATTATATTAATCAGTATGATATATGAAGTATAAGTCCATTTTAGGAACCATATATGATTAATCTCACTATAGATGGACTTATGTATTTTTTGATAACTTTTCTAACCTTTTGTTTGAGACATATGGAATGACCCATCATTCTATAACATGATCTGCTAACACATCACGAATAACAAATTCAACTTCATTTCTTTAAGAGATGAAGTGGAAATTGTCCAAAGAACGACCAACGGTGATACTGTACCAAAATCACGAAAGTATTTCTTCTAATTCCAATTTCATCAACTTTAGGGAAATGATCTTGAAAACCAAAAATGTTGTCCTAGTTCTCTTATAACCGATGAATCAGATGGTACCTTAGATCGTCACAAATTTATGGCTTTTTGATTTTTGGATTTTTCATATCCATGTTCTATACCACTCTCCATCATAACTTGATGGTTAGATTTTTCTTCCGTATCCATATTTTCACCTATGTTCTCCTATGTGGAAACCCAGTGATGAGTTAATTTGGGTAACTGTTATGTTTCATACTTTAGTTTTTAAAGTCAAGTTTTGGTATTCCTTTTTACGATGTGGGTTTCTATTAAAGAAACTTTCGAGTAGTAAACCATTTACAACCCCGACGAATTTCGAGGGCGAAATTCATTTTAAGGGGGGTAGAATGTAACACCCCGAGATTTTATGAAAAATATTATTTTTAATTTCATTAATGTCTTGTGTTGTACGCTACACCAAATTGATCTTGCACAACACGCATCCCTGACTTGCCTTGCATTACACGCAATCGCGACCTTCCTTGATAGCGTGTACACAATACCGAGTTTCACTAAACGAGATATTATTATAATATTATTATGAACTAGCTGTTATGAATATTAATACCCACTTTTTGAAACTTTATAAATTTTATCTTTCAAAATGGACTTCATTTTTGGATTCGGAATATCGAAATTAGCTTAGGGTGAAATTTTGGCACTTTTCGGATAACTTTCATATTCTGATGAATAGTGAAAATTACTAAATTTTAATTAAAAATAACTTTTTAAATCGAAATAATTAATAGTGATAAATTATTAATTTGAGTGGTTTTAAAGTATATTTAGAATATATTTTTACAATTTAATACAATTTTGGTCATTGGATGTAATTTCACATTTAAATTAGACATAAACAAGTGTCAATCTTTTGATAGTTATTATCTCTTAAAAACACGCTATTTGTTTTGACGACGGGAATTAATTTTTAAATTAGTTAATGTAACTGATATGTTTTGAATTTGGTAAAATATAAGTCATTTTTGAATTCATAATATCAAATATATCTTAGGCCTAATTTTTTGTATTTTTTTGGAAACTTTCATTTTTTGATGAATAGTGAAACCACTAAGTGGTAGTTAAAAAACTGAATTTTTCATAAAACTTAATTTTACCGCTTCTGTGAGTGGAATTTCGAAAATACGAGAGACACGTTTAATATCAAGGACTAAAATTTGGTTCAATGAGATGAAAATAATTTTTGGTGAATAGTAACTTTTTACTTTTTTTTACCACGGTTAAAAGTAAATAGGATAATTAAGGGTAAAAGTGTTATTATTATTACCCTAAAACATGTCCTAATTCTATTGGTTAAGTGTAATTAGACCAAAAACAACCATAGGAATAAAATATTACCATTTAGTCCCACTTGGATTAGATTAGGACATTTATTATTAATATATTTAAAGAAGGGTTAAAATAGTTAAAATCAAAGTTTAATAACTAAATAATTTTTAATATAGGGTTATACATAATATAAATTCGACTATAAATATTCATTATAAAGATAAAAAGATTTCCTACATAATGGTATTTTATTTGTAATTTTTAGACTTAAAATAATTTAATTTATTTATGACACAATGATGATGCACTAATTATCTTATTAATGAAATATTGACATAATTGATGTTATAAATACCCAAATAAATGTAATTTGAGACTTTTTATGAATTACAATAATTTTATATGTTAATATGAAATTTTAGTATTAATTTAATTAACTTTTTTAGAACTAATAATTCTGTTATGATTTTCACAAAAATCAATTACCAAAGAGTGTCAAAATTGACATAAAATAGTTTTTAAAACAAATATTATATTATTAATTGTTATTATATTCCTAAAAATATATGTTTTGTACAATATACTTATATAATAATAGGTGTATCATTAATGGACCACTTGGGGGTCTCTTGGATGTATATGGTAAGTTTATTAACTATATAATATAAAAATACAAAGTGACATAGTAAATGTCAATCTAATTAACTAAGAGTTAAAACTAAAATATAAGGTTAATATAATGACCTAAACTTGTATAAATTATATTGGATGAGAGTATTTCAACCCATCCACACCTTAGATTCAAAATATATCAATTTGGAGCTATTAAAAACCGAATATGACTTTATAATAAAATAATATGTTTAGTTATTCCAAAGGTGTCCATCTCCTCCCTTATAAAAGGGAACCTCCTCCCTCTCTTCCTCACACCACTTTGAGCCTTCAAGATCGGCCAATCCTTGACAAATTCTCTTCTAAACTTCCCTAGAAACATCCTATAGGTTCTGGTATTATTCAAAGACCAATTTTAGTGCCCTAAGAGGAGGTCTCAAAGAGGCGCTTCAAAGAAGAGGTAATGTCCGTTACCGATTCTTTCAAATTTATTTCTTCTTCCACTTATTCTTATTAGTTTGTTTCATTATTAAGTAATAACATAAGTATCACTCATATACTGATATGTTATTATAAGTATTAAACAACCCTATTTCACTATCTATCCATCCTACGGAAAATGAAATCACCGCGTGTGCGTACGTACGGAATACCGTCTCCACGTCGTGGTGTAATCTATTTTCCATCACCACCTTACTTGGATGGATATAATGGTGTAAATAATAACTATATATGATTATTTTAAAGTGATATTGATTCTATAATAGTATACATACACTCCAATAAAATTCCACGATCATGGGAACGATATCATCGCTCGTGCGTACGTACGAAATACTGTCTCCACGACGCGATGAGATTCATTCTCAATGATTAACCACTCATAAATGATTATAAAGTATATATAATAAGTAATCATGAAATATATGACATAATAATGATACTGGATTTATGTATATATATATATATGTATGTCATCCAATTAATTCCATTCAAATCAATGAGGAAACGAAAACAACGTTCATGCGTACGTACGGCCTACCGTCTCCATGAACGGTGTATTTCTTTCCATTTATCGATCTATTATATATATGTATATTCTAAATATATATTATATATAAATCATGTTTTATATTCTGGAATTAATTAATCATGATCTAAGTAATCATATGAATAATTACAAGTCAAAACACGGACGACAAATGAAACGATTTTACCCAAAACGCTCTTTAACATGGAATTTACAAAAGAACGGGTAATATAAAGTCATAAGTGAACCATATATGATATCATAACAATGAATATGATTCTGTAATAAGTAAATGACATTATTTAAATCATTATACAGGAGGTTCAGATACGTACGAAGCATATCGGACCTAAGGTAAGGGATAATTTTTCAAATCTCATTTTTATCCGAGATTGCTTATTCGTAAGTATTTACTGGGGTTATTGCTATCATCCATGTCCATGTTTTATAAAAGTGTATTAATGTATGTTTAAAGTCCTTTTTACCCATTCTTGACTTTTACTACATGGTATGTAAGGAATCTTTCTTTTGTTTACGTTACGAGGTACTTTTTGACTTTTCCAGCAAAAGTACGAGAAGAATGTTTTTTTTAACTTATACAGCATGAAAGGATTTTTACGGTTTTATAAAGCCTTATTTTCATGAAGATTACTCCAAAATATTTCATGAATATTTTCAAAAAAAATCCTTTTTTTTAAATTGCATGACATTTTGTGAAAATAAAATGATTTTGAAGAAGAAAGGATATTTTCCTCAATAATTCATTTCAAGTGTTTTATCAAAACCATTTTTCATCTATGATGACATTATTTCATATGTGTATGTTTCAAGTATAATGTATTTATGATTTACATGGTTTCACTTTTCTTATTATGAAAGGACATCCATTTATTTTATATGGATTATGTGATGATGGGATGATGTTTATGAAACCCATTTTATTCTTTGGGTTATGATGAATGTTTTAAGTTTATTTTGTGGCACAATTAAGAATGATTTCATTATGAGATGGGTGGGAACTATATCTCCCTCCAATTCATTGGGTAAAGATTTATATCTAATGAGATAGACATGGCTGGAATGGTAATTTAATCCGGTTCAGTATTACAGGACTGGAACGAGGAGTGAACTCGATTCAGAAAGGGACTTTGTCCACTAAGATGGTCTTAGAAGCAATGCCTTGGATACTATGGAAATCATTACATGTGATTAATGGGTGACATAATTACATGTTTTATTCCCATGCTATGTTATCATGATTTATGTTCCATTATGATATATGCCTTATGTACTTCCATGTTTTAAGTCGTTGCTCAAGATTTTGATGTTTAAACATTATGTTCATGTTTTTAAGTTCAAATGTATATGGTATGTTTTATTTTATCCATGCTTACCCTTACTGATCATTTTATCTCACCCTTTTTATGTTTTATTTTCCCCCAGGATTAAAAGAAAGGTTTTAGGTAAGGAAACAAAAAGTGGAAGATCTTTATGGGAGATGTTGAAGATCTTTCACCACGATTAGAAGATTATGTTCCAAGTTTCCAAAGACACTAAACTATTATGGTCCTTGTGTGTATGTTTTTGTTATGTATTATGTATTCCGCAAAAGTAATGTAATATCTATGTATTTCAAGCTTTGGGTCTCTACAATTGGTATCAGAGGAAAGGTTTAGTTACCCTTTGGAAACTAGGATGCGAAAACTTTAGTCAGATTCCTAGAGATATTTCTAAGGTATGTCTAGGGATGTTCCTAAGGTTAAGTATATGTATAGGTTATAGTCCTATAATTGCGCTAACAATCTTAGAATTTAACCTAAGATGTTATATATTGAGTGTAATCCCCCTTTACTATGTTGTTTTCCCTAGCATGATTTTTACCTCTCACACTATTCTTTTTGGGTTTTAGACGATGGCTGGAACCCGAAGGAACCGTGTTGATCAATGCAATGGACAATGCAATGATTTTCCTCCTGAACAAATAAATGTAACGGGAGATAGAGTGCAAAATCTTATTACTATACTTACACAAGCTATGAATCATTCTGTACTTCCACATGAGCAGATAAGGGAACAATATTCTATTGAGTCCTTCATGAGGCAACGTCCACCTTCTTTCAGTGGGTCTTCTGATCCACTTGTTGCTAAAAAATGGATCAGTACCACTGAAAAGATATTTTCAGTTTTTCAATGTTCTGAACATGATAAAGTCATCTTAGCAGTATATCGTTTGGAAGGTGAATCTGATCAATGGTGGAATCTTATCAAGAATACGAGGCCAAGAGATGAAATTGAGTCCATGGAATGGGACGAGTTCAAGAACTTATTTTTCAATAAGTACTTCCCTCGTATTATTCGAACAAATATGGAGAAGGAGTTTCTTGAACTAAAGCAAAAGGATGATGAATCTGTTGGTGTATACGAAGCGAATTTTACAAGGCTTGCAAGGTATGCATCTGGCTTTATCATCCAACCTGAAAGTAAAGTTGATCGATTCTTCAGTGGATTAAAACCAAATCTTCGAAGGGAATTATCTATAAGAGACTTCAGTAGCTATGAAGAAATTGTGCGTTGTGCTATCAAGGTAGAAATGGAAGTTGTTGTTACTTATCCATCTCATAGTTTTGACAAGAAATGAAAGATGGAGTTCAAGGAGAAATCTCAGAATAATGGTGAAAAGAATATGAATGTTTCCTTATGCTCAAAGTGTGGAAAGAAGCATGGTGGAGATTGTCTTAAAGGGACTAGAAAATGTTTTAAGTGTGGAAAAGAAGGTCATCGAGCAACTGAGTGTCAAAGTAATGGAAAAAGGGTTTCTAATGATGTGAATAAAAAAAAGACTGCAGAGAACGCACCACCAACACTTCAATGCTTCAAGTGCAAGGAAATGGGGCATTATGCTAATAAATGCCCTAATCCAAGGGTTAGTGATGATCGACATGAGTAACCACTTAAGGCAAAGGACAAAGGGAAGTCACATGCGATCACTATTGGCGATGTTGAATATGACAATGATGTGGTGGAATGATTAAGTGTTTATGTAATGGGATTCCAAAATAATGTTGTATATAGTATCATGGAATATTGGAATATTTATGTATTGGTCTATTGTGGTTTTCAATAATTTTATGGTACCGGTAACCATGGAAAGTGATTGAGATATTTTTGGAAAAAAGATGATATGCGCATAATGAAGGGATAAGGAGAAAATGAAATGTTTGACAGTATTCATGAGCTCATGACTGATATAAGGAAATAGTTATATCATGGTTTGATGTTTTGGTATGTGGAAAGAGTTAACTTTTGACAGCACTCATGTTGTCACTAAGATTCAATGGGTATTCATTTTTCAAGATAATACATGATTAAGGCCTTTGAATGTTTGGAATGTGACCAACAAGACATATGTCATGATATATGGGGATCAATGATGCTATTAACATGCTTGTTATATGAACTCTTTGGTAATCATTTTCACTATAATATGAGATTGGACAACAGTATTTTGGATAAGCCTAAAGATTGGAATGGATTATGTTGGACATAAGTTAGTATTGTTTAAGGATAGAATTTTTTTCGATATTATTGATGGGATGTTATAGTAATTTAGTTTTAGAAAAAAGACAACCTGCAGGATGGGCGACAGCCCATCGTGTCGGACAAGGCTGTGGGAATCGAACCCACAACCGAAGTGTGACTGGCCTTTATCGCCTAACATTGGCCTACAGGAAGTCCCTGTTTAGTAGAAACTAGTTTTATTATATTAAGCGGTATGATATATGAAGTATAAGTCCATTTTAGGAACCATATATGATTATTCTCACTATAGATGGACTTATGTATTTTTTGATAACTTTTCTAACCTTTTGTTTGAGACAGATGGAATGACCCATCATTCTATCACATGATCTGATAACACATCACGAATGACAAATTCAACTTCATTTCTTTAAGAGATTAAGTGGAAATTTTCCAAAGAACGACCAACGGTGATACTGTACCAAAATCACGAAAATATTTCTTTTAATTCCAATTTCATCAACTTTAGGGAAATGATCTTGAAAACCAAAAATGTTGTCCTAGTGCTCTTATATCCGATGAATTAGATGGTACCTTATATCATCACAAATTTATGGCTTTGTGATTGTTGGCTTTTTCATATCCATGTTCTCTACCACTCTCTATCAGAACTTGATGGTTAGATTTTTCTTCCATATCCATATTTTCACCTATGTTCTCCTATGTGGAAACCTAGTGATGAGTTAATTTGGGTAACTGTTACATTTCATACTTTAGTTTTTAAAGTCAAGTTTTGGTATTCCTTTTTACGATGTGGGTTTCTATTAAAGAAACTTTCGAGTAGTAAATCATTTACAACCCCGACGAATTTCGAGGGCGAAATTCATTTTAAGGGGGGTAGAATGTAACACCCCGAGATTTTATGAAAAATATTATTTTTAATTTCATTAATGTCTTGTGTTGTATGCTACACCAAATTGATCTTTCACAACACGCATCCCTGACTTGCCTTTCATTACACGCAATCGCGACCTTCCTCGATAGCGTGTACGCAATACCGAGTTTCACTAAACGAGATATTATTATAATATTATTATGAACTAGCCGTTATGAATAGTAATACCCACTTTTTGAAATTTTATAAATTTTATCTTTTAAAATGGACTTCATTTTTGTATTCGGAATATCGAAATTAGCTTAGGGTGAAATTTTGGCACTTTTCGGATAACTTTCATATTCTGATGAATAGTGAAAATTACTAAATTTTAATTAAAAACAACTTTTTTAATCGAAATAATTAATAGTGATAAATTATTAATTTGAGTGGTTTTAAAGTATATTTATAATATATTTTTACAATTTAATACAATGTTGGTCATTGGATGTAATTTCACATTTAAACCAGACAAAAACAAGTGTCAATCTTTTGATAGTTATTATCTCTTAAAAACACGCTATTTGTTTTGACGACGGGAATTAATTTTTAAATTAGTTAATGTAACTGATATGTTTTGAATTTGGTAAAATATACTTCAATTTTTAATTCATAATATCAAATATAGATTAGGCCTAATTTTTGGTATTTTTCTGAAAACTTTCATTTTTTGATGAATAGTGAAACCACTAAGTGTAGTTAAAAAACTGAATTTTTCATAAAACTTAATTTTACTGCTTCTGTGAGTGGAATTTCGAAAATATGATAGACACGGTTAATATCAAGGACTAAAATGTGGTTAAATGAAATGAAAATAATTTTTGGTGAATAGTAACTTTTTACTTTTTTTTTACCACGGTTAAAAGTAAATAGGGTAATTAAGGGTAAAAGTGTTATTATTATTACCCTAAAATATGTCCTAATTCTATTGGATAAGTGTAATTCGACCAAAAACAACCTTAGGAATAAAATATAACCATTTAGGCCCACTTGGATTAGATTAGGACATTTATTATTAATTTATTTAAAGAAGGGTTAAAATAGTTAAAATCAAAGTTTAATAACTAAATAATTTTTAATATAGGGTTATACATAAGATAAATTCGACTATAAATATTCATTAGAAATCTAAAAATATTTCCTACATAATGGTATTTTATTTGTAATTTTTAGACTTAAAATAATTTAATTTATTTATGACACAATGATGATGTAGTAATTATCTTATTAATGAAATATTGACATAATTGATGTTGTAAATACCCAAATAAATGTAATTTGAGACTTTTTATGAATTACAATAATTTTCTATGTTAATATGACATGTTAGTATTTATTTAATTAACTTTTTTAGAACTAATAATTCTGTTATGATTTTCACAAAAATCAATTACCAAATAGTGTCAAAATTGACATAAAATAGTTTTTAAAACAAATATTATATTATTAATTGTTATTATATTCCTAAAAATCAAATTTTCGGCCAAGATACTTATATCATGATAGGTTTATCATTAATAGACAATTTTGGGGTCTCTTGGATGTATATGGTAAGTTTATTAACTATATAATATAAAAATACAAAGTGACATGGTAAATGTCAATCTAATTAACTAAGAGTTAAAACTAAAAGATAAGGTTAATATAATGACCTAAACTTGTCTAAATTCTATTGGATGAGAGGATTTAGACCCATACCTACCTTAACTTCAAAATATATCACTTTGGAGCTATTAAAAACCGAATATGACTTTATAATAAAATAATATTTTTAGTTATTCCAAAGGTGCCCCTCTCCTCCCTTATAAAAGGGAACCTCCTCCCTCTCTTCCTCACACCACTTTGAGCCTTCAAGATCGGTAAATTCCTGCGAAATTTTCTTATCCACTTCATTAGAAACATCCTAGAGGTCCTGGTCTTCTTCAAAGACCAATTTTAGTGCCCTAAGAGGAGGTCTCAAAGAGGCGCTTCAAAGAAGAGGTAATGTCTGTTACCGATTCTTTCAACTTTATTTCTTCTTCCACTTATTCTTATTAGGTTGTTTCATTATGAAGTAATAAACATCAGTATCAGTAATATACTTATATGTTATTATAATTATTAAAAAACCCTATTTCACCATCTATCCATCCTACGGAAAACGAAATCACCACGCGTGCGTACATACGGAATACCGTCTCCACGCCGTGGTGTAATCTATTTTCCACCACCACCTTACTTGGATGGGTATAATGGTGTAAATAATAACTATATATGATTATTTTAAAGTGATATTGATTCTGTAATAGTATACATACACTCCAATAAAATTCCACGATCATGGGAACGATATCATCGCTCGTGCGTACGTACGAAATACCGTCTCCACGACACGATGAGATTCATTATCAATGATTAACCATTCATAAATGATTATAAAGTATATATAATAAGTAATAATGAAATATATAACATAATAATGATACTGTATTTATGTATATATATATGTATGTCATCCAATTAATTCCATTCAATTCAATGAGGAAACGAAAACAACGTTCATGTGTACGTACGGCCTACCGTCTCCATGAACGGTGTATTTCTTTCCATTTATAGATATATTATATATATGTATATTCTGAATATATATTATATATAAATCATGTTTTATATTCTGTAATTAAGTAATCATGATCTAAGTAATCATATGAATAATTACAAGTCAAAACACGGACGACAAATGAAACGATTTTACCCAAAACGCTCTTTAACATGAAATTTACAAAAGAACGGGTAATATAAAGTCATAAGTGAACCATATATGATATCATAACAGTGAATATGATTCTATAATAATTCAATGACATTATTTAAATCATTATACAGGAGGTTCAGATACGTACGAAGCATATCGGACCTAAGGTAAGGGATAATTTTGCAAATCTCATTTTTATCCGAGATTGCTTATTTGTAAGTATTTACTGGGGTTATTGCTATCATCCATGTCCATATTTTATAAAAGTGTATTCATGTATGTTTAAAGTCCTTTTTACCCATTCTTGACTTTTACTACACGGTATGTAAGGAATCTTTCTTTTGTTTACGTTAGGAGGTACTTTTTGACTTTTCCAGCAAAAGTACGAGAAGAATGTTTTTTTTAACTTATACGGCATGAAAGGATTTTTACGGTTTTATAAAGCCTTATTTTCATGAAGCTTACTCCAAAAGATTTCATGACTATTTTCAACAAAATTATTTTTTTTAAATTTCATGACATTTTGTGAAAAGAAAATGGTTTTGAAGAAGAAAGGATATTTTCCTCAAGAATTCATTTCAAGTGTTTTATCAAAACCATTTTTCATCTAAGATGACATTATTTCATATGTGTATGTTTCAAGTATAATGTCTCTATGATTTACATGGTTTCACTTTTATTATTATGAAATGATATCCATTTATTTTATATGGATTATGTGATGATGGGATGATGTTTATGAAACCCATTTTATTCTTTGGGTTATGATGAATGTTTTAAGTTTATTTTGTGGCACAAGTAAGAATGATTTCATTATGAGATGGGTGGGACCTATATCTCCCTCCAATGCATTGGGTAAAGATTTATATCTCATGAGATAGACATGGATGGAACAGTAAGTTAATCCGGTTCAGTATTACAGGACTGGAACGAGGAGTGAACTCGATTCAGAAAGGGACTTTGTCCACTAAGATGGTCTTGGCAGCAATGTCTTGGCTACTATGGAAATAATTACTTGTGCTTAATGGATGCCAAAATTACATGTTTTATTCTCATGCTATGTTATCATGATTTATGTTCCATTATGATCTATGTCTTATGTACTTCCATGTTTTAAGTTGTTGCTCAAGATTTTGATGTTTAAACATTATGTTCATGTTTTTAAGTTCAAAAGTATATGGTATGTTTTATTTTATCCATGATTACCCTTAATGAGAATTTGAGATCACCCTTTTTATGTTTTATTTTCCCCCAGGATTAAAAGAAAGGTTTTAGGTAAGGAAACAAAAAGTGGAAGATCTTTATGGGAGATGTTGAAGATCTTTCACCACGATTAGAAGATTACGTTCCAAGTTTCCAAAGACACTAAACTATTACGGTCCTTGTGTGTCTATTTTTGTTATGTATTATGTATTCCACAAAAGTAATGTAATATCTATGTACGTCAAGATTCGGGTCTCTACATTATTTGTAATTTTTCAATAGATATCTAATCTAACAAACTGGTTAAGTTATTATGAATGGTTTAGAAAATTCACTTTCATTTTTCATTTCCCACTCATATATAAAACATTCTTTATGTATAGTAAACAAATAGCATATAAGATGTGTCATTCTTTAATTAAATAACATATATTTTATCTTTAAATATTAAAATATGTTACATAATATATGTTTTCTTTAATTTTATAAGAAAATTAATGTTTTAGATTTTATATTAAAATGTTTAATATAATAATTCAATAAATTTTCAACATCTAAAACATATTTTTTGTGTTCAATGATATATTTTTATTTGGATGGTATACTTACTTTTTATAAATACATTTTTTTACAAAATTATTGAATGATATGGATAAAAGTTGGATTGATCTGCCAAATAGGTTTTGTAATAAATATATGGATGGGTTAGACAAGTTCATCATCTTCATGATAAGGATAAATGATTATTACATTGGTTTTCCTTGTAAGAAATGTGAAAATATGGAATATTTAACATGGGATAATGTGAGAGAACATTTGATTACTAATGATTTTTAAAAGAATTATGAATTGTGGTCTTGACATGGAGAATGTTATGATTCATGTCACTAAGAAGTTACTGTTGACATAAAGGTAGAAGCTATGGTGATTGATCCCTATAATCATAATGTTAAATGACCTTACTTTGGATTTCTCACCCGAAGGCATTGACATCGGGGTTAGATATATCTTATGTCCAGGGGAGACTGTGTCATTTTTTCATAAAATATTTATGTGTATTTATTTTTGATATTTATGCTTCAATTTTGTTTTTAACTTTTATTTTTTTTATATTTATTATCAAATCACTTCATTATTGTGTGAAAGCATGGTTTTTGTGGATTCAGACTACCTTCAAACTTTGGTAGTTAATAAGTGGTTCGGTGATGGTGAGATTTGTGATCTTATTACGTTATAATGACCATTTGGAAAAGTAAAATAATGGGTTTTTTGGGGTGATGGACTTTTTTGTATTTAATGGATATTTTATTTATAGAATTAAATATTATAGATTGTGTATATAATGGATCATTGAAATACAATGCATTATTTTTCAGTATTTGATTATTCATTTTATGGTTTTTTTAGTTTGATAATGTTTTAGAATTTCTATAATATATATTATGTTAAAAAATATGTATTCATGACAACTTTTGGCGGCCTCCAACGGTGATGATTTTTTTTCAGCGAGAACCTATTTAGTAGCTACTTATGGTAGTCTTGAAAAGCGGCAGTCGTGAATACTCTATTTATGACCATACCTACAATGACATGATAGTGTCCACCAAAAGTGGTTTCCCCTTTATACCAAAAGGGATTCATGGTCACGAAAGCCTGATTTTATACTAGTGAATTAATCCTTAATGAAACCTATTTTCCCATCACATGGACTTAGGTTAGGGTGCCCAATTTTGTTGTATCTATTTCTAACAATGATCAGTACTTTATCTGGTCTTATTTCTATAGTTACTAATGAAATATTACTACATAGTGCTAGGTAATCAAAAATGGTTTTAAATATTCTACATTTGTTCTTTATTGATGATACCTTACTATTTATATAGGCCACAACATAGAAATTTTAGGTAATAATGCCTATTTTGATAGAGTTTGTGTTGGAAATAGGAAAAAATGGTAAATATTTAAAATCTAATGTATTACTTAATAAGGAGAAATGGATGATACTAAGTATTTTCTTTAAGATGATTTAGGGATAACTTTGGTAGAAAAATGTAATAAATATTTAGGCCTCTCGATAGTGGCACTACTATAAAAGAAGCATTTAACAATGATAAAATAGACCTTTATCAATAATAAAAAAAATCACCGACTACCAGAGCACGGTTAAAAGCCTTAGGATTTTATCAGTACTATAAAAGAGCTGATAAATGGGTCCTTTATTAGTGCTAAAAAAATCATTGATAAAACACCCCTTTATCAGCACTTTCAAAATCGTCGATTAAATACACCATTTATCAATGCTTTTATTTAGCACTGATAAAGGGAACCTTTAACAGCGCTTCTACAGGTGCTAATAAATAGTCTCGTTATCAGTCCATTTAGTAGTGCTGATAAAGGGACATGTTACATTGTGAAGTTACAACACATTATAACACCAGAAACGGGGAATACTGCAGTATATTGTAACAACACACTATATCACCATAAATTATCAAAATCAGATAAAAATACAGAATTTAAATGAAATAAAATTTACAACACAAATACAAGAAAAAAATGTTATTATAGAGAAAAATAATGCACCTGTATAAAAGAACAAACCACCCCTACTCGAGCAAAAGAATACACCTATATAAGAAAACAATTCTTATATTAGTAATAATATAAAGAAAAAAATTAAACAGAAAGTGTTAATTTTAAACTAAACTTTAAATCATACCAGGAACATTGTGCATCAGATTGAGTTATGGTTGATTCTTGCATGTCACATCATTTATTGTTCATCTTCAAGAATTATCTCTATAAAAATTAACTAAATAAGTATAAGATAAAAATGATAAGGAAATTAATTAAGTAATAGTATATAAAATGATGAGCAAATAATCTGGGATTTTTTTATCAGTTTTGGTGATGTGATGCATGTTTTAAACTAAAATGACACTTATATATTGAAAATAAGTACTTTAAGTCATTCTGGTCACACCGTGTTTTGGATTGAGGTGTGACTGATTTATACACATCCCAAATGACTTTTGGATCTTTTTTCTAATGTATCAAAACAATTTGAATTTATTTCCTCATTTTGGAGTGTTTCACTTGTGTTTTTTAATAAAATGACATTTTAAACTAGAAACATGCACTTTGAGTCATGTCAGTCACATCATGTGTGGATTTGATGTGATACTGATTCCTATGCATCACAAATGAATTATGGATCATTGTCCTAAATTGTCAATATAATATGAGCATGTTTGATTATTTTTCAATGAGTTACACTTTAAAATCTGAGTGTGTTTTTCGTGTATGGTCTTTACATTCCATGTACTCCTCTTTTGCTACCCTTTTAGGGTCTTTTCTTGTTTGCTACCCTGAAGTTAGAATTGGACCCATGAGTAGTGCATTATGAATATCTTTTTGCATAGATTGTGACGATAAGACCTGTGAGGTGTTTTGAGGAGTCCTAGGTTTCATTTATTTAATGAATAGGTTCTTCCTTTGGTAATCTTATTAAGTTGCCTCCTAAGAGTGAGACCCTTGATCAAAGATGAGCCATGAGTTATCTCTCATGAATGATGCCTTGTAGCCTTCCATTGAGGATGTCTCCCTTGCGAGATGTTCCCTTCTTTCCTAAGAGGTCTTGTGTTTAGTTATTTTCTGAGGATTCCATGTAGGATTCCTTTGCTTACATTTCGACTTAGAGGGTCCTGTGTAGGATGCCTCTATCTTCTTTCTATACCAAGGGTCCCCTATGGGATGCCTTTGATTACATGTTGACTTAGTGAATCCCCAATTGGATCCCTTTACATGTGTATCATTTTTAGGATCCCATATAGGATGCATTTACCTTCATGCTCTATATTTGAGGGTCCCCTGTAGGACGCCCCTTCTTATATACCATTAGAGAATCCCAAATAGGATGTCTCTGTTGACTTACCATTCTAGGATCCTATGTAGGATTCCTCCTATTACCTTTACTACTAAGGATACCTAGTTTTATGCCTTTACTTGTGTATAAACCCAAGGATCCTGAGTAGGATTCCTCCCTAGTGTTTGACTTTAGGGACCTAGTGGGTTCCTCGATGTTTGACCGACCCTAATCTAGTACGTCAGGTTTAGATAGAGATGGTCGCAGGTGTCACCTTAGAACCCGTGTCGAACTTGTAATCCCATGGGGTTGTGGTCGTAGTGGTGGGTTTAGAAATTTAGCCACCCTCACTCATTTTTTATACTCTCACTTGGTTATTGTTGATGGAGTAATGTTAGATGGAAGTGATTCTTGGTTGGTGGTTGTTGAGCCTGATGCGAGGCATCTTTATTTCCCTTTGGGATGCCCAAATTTTCTTCTTGTGATCCATCCTATTCATTTATTGGTATTCTATATGTTCTTTCTTGGGATTCAGCTTCTGATCTATGTTTTTGTTTTATTATTTATATACCTAGAGGTACTACTTGGGGTCTGGCTATTGAACCTTTATGTATTTGATTATTATATTATTGGGATTTCCATAGGTGTTTCCTGGTATCCGGTTGTTGATCATATGACTATGATATACGGGCATGGTGTCCCTAGTAATGATACTCGTGTATGATTCCTCTCTCCCGGGTGATGAGGATGATTTCCGCTCTCTCAAGTGATGAGGATGATTCTACTCTCCTCTGTTTGACATGTGATGTGGATGAGTACGCTCTCCTCGATTTGGTCATGGCATCCCAGATGATTATACTCATGGATGATTACGCTCTCCCGAGGGATAGGGATGATTATGCTCTCACTAATCATTTACTTGACCACGGTACTGGACATGGTGTTTCACATCGTTGGATACCCAGAATGATTACGCTCTTTCGTATGATAGGGATGATTTCTCTCTCCCTTACTAGAGACTCTGGGGGTGGGCATGACGTCTCACCAGTGATTTCTCCTTACAGATCGCCTAAGGTTCATACCCTTAGGGATTATCCAGGTTATGAATGTCATGACCTCCTATGAATCGGGACCTAGGGATCAAACATTGGACTAGATTTACATGGAATGAGTAGCATGGCATCTAGATCTTGGCCATTTACAGGATGTCCAGATGTACTTCCCTAGAATCCTTCTTTATAGTGATTAGAGGTGAGTATGAGTGAACCCAGGTGTAGGACGAGTATCCCCTTGTGGTGATGTATCTTACTTAGAGATAGTTCTGGCATTGGTCAAAGTAGGTATATGTCGATTGGGATTAATGACCCAGGGATCAACTTAATGATGCATGTATTGAATGGCATGACATCAAGCTCAATGCCCTTTGTACAGGATGTCTAGGCAATCGGGATTATAGACCCATGGATCGACTACTGGTTGGTTTTATGTTATTTATTTCACCTTACTCATGAATATTCATATATATATATAAGTATGGTACTATACATGTATACGCATATAGATATGGACATACATGGTGGCATTTCCCAGTTGACTGGGAGTATGGACCGGGGGTTTGATTGTGGTTTCATGTTTAATGAATTTACTTATCTTTTAAGTTATGTCTTGGCTAAGCTAATCATATTACTTTTACATGCACTTATAGCAGTGTATTTATAGGTACATCATTGGGGTGGCCTATTGATATTATTTATCACCCTTGCATGTGCACCTCGATGTGTGTGTGTAGACCTTATGCCTTCTTTTTAGGTTGAGCACAATTGCTTGGTGGATAGGGAAGAGGCCTAGAGTTACATGATCGAGTGGAGCTACTCATATGGGTTCTTCTGTTTAGTATGGTGCAGTTCGATAGTGTCTGGAGACTGGGTATATGGTCTGACTCAGTGCTAGTAGTAGAACCCTCTACTTTTATTTCAGTTTCTTTTGTATTCATGTATCTGTATGGTCGACCTAGTGGGTGATGAGTGTTGTATGTATGACATAGTTCTTCAGGATTTTATAGAATTTTCATTTATTATTACAACATGTTCTATTTTAATTCATTTACTGCTTCTGCACTCTGTTTATTTACTGTTGTATATGATAGTTATTTTCATTGTTTGTTTACTCTAATATGAGGACATAGTCTCCCCACTATCACATACTAGGATCTCACTTCTAGTTATTAGCCTCTAGCGTACAAGGAGGCATGCTTGAATCCTCATAAAGAACCGGCTCGGAGCATCGGTTTAGTGGAATCTGGGTCAGGTCGTTACAAAGTGGTATCAGAGCTATTTTTTTCGTGGTCTTTACTATTTGGGATATGGTAGACAGGAGTATTAGGAATGTGTTGGAATCTGTGATGGATATCATATTGGTGTGTTGAGAACACTAGTTCTGGTAAGAAGTCCTAATTATTAGGGGTATGGGATTGTTGTTCTAATCTGTAATGTTATAGTTGTATATGATTTTCACCTTGAGCGATGCACATGTTGTGTGGATGTTATGATTTATTGTGGATCTCTAGCTCTCGGCCATTGGCAAGAGGCTAGTGATAGATTTTGACTTTTGGCTGGAAAAAGCAAGAGGTGTCTCGTGCATCATATTTGGCACATAGGATTCACATTATATAGGTTTTCTGGTGTGTGATTATTAGTGATGATAGAGGCCAATTATTTAAAGTGTCAACAGAAACCTAAATGGTGTTTTCCCGTATAGTTTTTTGGTGGAATTCTACTCAATTGAGCCTAATTGCATAAATATTTCCTTATGATGGAAGGTAATGTGGATCTACATTGAGGCGCTTATGGTGAGGCTAATGACTCGGTCCTTGTGCATGGGAGGTGCAGTGACCCTATTAGGTCGATATGGAATGTGATTCCCTTTTGTTGTACCTCGTGTAGGGTGTTGCTTCTCTGGTCATGGTTATCTAGTCAGATCGTCAAGTATGATGCTGATAGATACCAGGAATTTTCTAGTGAACTTGACCTCCAAGGGGTATTAATGTGTACAAATTCTCGATGAGTATCAATTCAGTATCTCTTTTTCGTTGGTATCATAACCTCCAGGGATCAGTTCCTTATAAGGATTCTCATGATGATCAGGCCCTTGTGGGCCATGTTGTCAGTTTTGACCCTCACAGGTCAGTTTTCTCTTTACCTTATTTAGAGAGGTGGATATTTTAGGCTAGGTGGCTAGACCTTGTGACCTAGTTATGAGACCTTGATCAGTAGGTCTAGGTTAGAGACCTAGAGACCCTTAGTTTTGACTCGGACCCTCGTATGTCAGCATTCATTTTGTTTGAGGGAAACCTATGTGAGAGGTTGGCTAGGTTTTTTTATGCCTTTTTAGGCAGTGAGCTTGGTTTTATGCACATTTTGAGATCGAGGCAGTATGTGATTGGGTTTTTGCGTTATAGGCATGTTGATTTCTTTGGCTTTAACGAAGCGCCTAGGGTGATTTGGTAGAAAGACTAGCTCGGCATGAGGGACTATTTAGGTGCCTGGCCAAGTCGACCAGTGTTTTTGTTGTTGCTAATGTAGTCCGAGTGCAGATTGACGCTCGTGATTGGAACGACGTCGGGTGGCGAGCGGTCATGGAATAAATTGTGGCACATGTGAGGTGCCTGATTTTGAAGAGGAGTTCCAAGAAAGCGTCTGGCTAGTTAAAACTAATGTGGCATGTAGCATGATCAACTTAGCCTTGTAATAGAAGAATCATTGGAGTGTGAGTTGGGGGATAAAGATACACATTGTTTGCGTGTGGTGTCATTTGAATCTAAATCGGTGAGTGGTCGGGTTTGAGCCGAGGACCGATGGTTTCAAGACTTATCGTTGGCATGGTTGCTTGGGAGTTTTGGTTTAAATGACGAATGTCCCTCCATAGTAGAGGTGACATCATAAATGAATGGGTTACCATATAATGATTGACCTGTGGCTGAATCATGGTCGGGTTTTGATAGGATGTGAGTGTGTCTTAGAGGGATTTATACATTCCCTTTTATATAATCTTAGTGTACTCCTATTATAGATGATCATGCTCTATCTTGACATCGTATTGAGTGTGCTAATAGATCATCGGACCTACACCAAGCTTCTTTTCTTTTAAATGTTTATTTCCTAGCTTGATGAGGGAACCTATTGAGGTTGCGCTCAATGAGCAGTGTAAGGTAATCCATATGGTGGGGAGTGCATTGTTGTCCATTTGAGGGTGGTGACCCTCATTTTCAGTTGAACTTTGGTGTTTTTTATGGGTCGTTGGGCTCATAATTTGGTTTAAGATGACGATAAGGGTATTCCTATGGTGGGGAGTACCAAATCAGATGTAGTTAAACATCTTCCATGTAGGAGATGGTTGTGGATGCTGTGAGGCTGGTCATTGAATAGTCCATATAACTTGTTGTGCAGATTATTGGGTTGATATCATGGTTTCTAGTATTAATACCAAGGATTCTCAGGGATGAGAAGGTTTATGGTGGGGATATTGTAAGGTCTTGTGTTTTTCCGGATTGGAATTTTGAGCATAAATTTGAATTTTTACTTTCAGATACTTGTAAGGGGTAAAATGGTATTTTTCCCCTAGAATATAATCTCAAATAATTTTTCTGACCACTCCATTGGTCTCAGAATAGGGTGTTTATCCTAGGATAGGAGTTTGGTGGAAATCTGAGTCGTCCGAATTTTATTGAAATAATTAATAATTAATATTTAATAAATTAAATTTAAATTATTGAATTCACACAGGTTTGTTTCACAATATCTTTTGAACAAAGCATCAGATTGAGATTTCATCTCCATCATTGATTTCAGAATAGAGAGTTTTTCTTAGGTAAGGCATAAATGCAAGTTGGGCGTTGGGGCCGGCCCAAGCCCCTTTTTTCTTTTCCTTTTATTTTCTTTTCTTCCTTTTCTTTTCTTTATTTTCTTTATTTTTCTTCCTTGGCTACTCATGTACACCCCCGCAGCTTCCCCTTCGCATGACTAAGATTGAGGAGAGGGATGGGGAGAAAGAGAAAGATAGAGGTACCGTCATGGAGCTCGGGACGTGCCAGATCGTTGTGCAGCAACCGTGGACCGCAGAAATGGGCGGAGCTTTGACGGATTTTTCCCAAAGGTAGGCCTTTTATGTTTTCACTGTATATCCCCATAGATTTACCTTTTTTAAGTTTTAATCCCCTGTTATGCTTTTTTAGGACCCCTTGAGGGTCGATCTACTGCTTTCGGGGTAAAAAATGGGGGTTTAGGGTGATTTGAAGGTTTTTCGTTCAGGAAAACCTGTGTACACGATGTGTGGTCCAGGGAACACATGTCGTGTGTTCTTCTGTTTTGGGGAAGATGGCATTTCAGAAGTACATGTTGTGCATGGGGTATACATTCTATGTACTGGTATTCGGCTGTGTAGTTGAGTACTCAGTCAGGTTGCTCGTGTATGGGGCACGTGCCGTGTAGAGTACATGGTCAGACCCTGTGTGGGTCGCACACTGTGTAGAAGTACACAACCAGGTCAAAATACATGGTTAGGCCATATGAGGGACATGGGAAAGTACCCCATGTAGGGTACACGTTGTGTACCTATATTGCATGTCGTGTACTTAGGCTTTTACACACCAAGTACAGGCAGAAGTACACACTCGGGTGGGGCCTTGAGGATACACACCGTGTATGGTCTTTACACACCATGCACTCCTCTTTTGCTACCCTTTGAGGGTCTTTTCCTATTTTCTTCCCTAGAGTCAGAATTAGACCCATGAGTAGTCTATTCTGAGTATTTTTTTGCATAGATCGCGATGGTAAGACTCATAAGGTGTTTTGAGGACTCATAGGTGATGTTTATTGAATGGAGAGGTTCTTCCTCTAGTGATCTTATTTAGTTTCCTCCTGAGAGTGAGACCTTTGACCAGAGATGAGCCATGAGTTATCTCTCATAACTGATGCCTTGTATCCTTACTTTGAGGATGTCTCCCTTGCAAGATGTGCCCTTCTTGCCTAAGTGGTCGTGTGTTTAGTTGTTTTCTAAGGATTCCCTTTAAGAATCCTTTGCTTACATTTCGACCTAGAGGATCTCGTGTAGGATGCCTCCATTATCTTTCTATACCAAGGGTCCCCTATGAGATGCCTTTTTCTTACATGTTGACTCGGGGAATCCCTAGTTGGATCTCTTCACCTTTATACTATTTGAGGACCCCATGTAGGGTGCCTCTGCCTTCATGCTCTATATTTGAGGGTCCCCTGTAGGATTCCCCTTCTTATGTACCATTAGATAATCCCGAGTAGGATGTATCTGTTGACTTATCATTCGAGGATCCCATATAGGATTCCTCTCGTTACCTTTACCTGCTAAGGATCCCTAGTAGGATGCCTTTGCTTATGCATAAACCCGAGGATCCCGAGTAGAGATGGTAGCGGGTGTCACCTTAGAACTCGTGCCAAACTTGCCCATGGGGTTGTGGTCGTAGTGGTGGGTTTATGCGTTCGACCACCCTCACTTGTTTGTTTATACTCTCACTTGGTTATTGTTGATGCGACAATGTTAGCCAGAGGTAATTCCTGGTTGGTGGTTATTGAGTCTGATGTGAGGCATCTTTCTTTCCCTTCGGGATGCCCATACATTCTTCTTGGGATTCGTCATATTCATTTATCGGGATGCCCAGACGTGCTTTCCTAGGATTTGGCTTCTGAGCCATGTTGTTGTTTTATTATTTATATACCCAGAGGTACTACCTAGGACCTAGATGTTGAGCCTTTATGTATTTGATTATTATATTATTGGGGTTTCCATAGGTGTTTCCTAGTATCCGACTTTTGAGCCTATGACTATGATATACGGACATGACGTCCCTAATAATGATACTCGTGGATGATTCCACTCTCCCAAGTGATGAGGATGATTTCGCTCTCCTCTATTTGAAATGTGAAGAGGGTGATTACACTCTCCTAGATTAGGGCATGGCATCCCATATGATTATACTCATGGATGATTACGCTCTTACGAGGGATATGGATGATTATGCTCTCCCTGATCAGTTACTTGATTGCGATACTGGACATGGCATTTCACATCGTTGGATACCCGGAATAATTACGCTCTTTCGGATGATAGGGATGATTCTGCTCTCCCTTACCAAAGACTCCAGGGGTGGGAATGTGATGTTATTAATATTTTCATGACTTATTATATTCCCCCTTTACTTATTTTATATGAAATGTGCATAATTTGTGTGAAATATTAATGTTTTAATATTAAGTATAATATTTGAGCATTTTTAGAAGTAGTCCAATTGAGTCAGTTTAATGTTTTAATAATAAATGCCACTATACTGATCCAAATTGTTAGGTTCTTGTTTTGTAGGATTCTCCTTTCAATATAAAACATTTAATTAGAAGGAACCATGATCCAATTCTGCCATTTGAAGGGTCATATGGTCCTCACAAACAAGACCAAAGAATCTGTGAACAAACTGGACCATCCTTGAAGATTGATTTACTGGGCTCAATCCAGAAGTCCAAAAACATTAACTCTCCACCATAATTCGGGGGACACTACATGCCATCTTGTATAAAAATTCCAAGGCCCAAATCCAAATAAAAGGGGCCCAACATATGCTTTTAAGTCCAGCCCACCATTCTGGACGAGAATTAAAATCAGTATAGTATGCATGACATATCTCATGATGTAAGCATCAAATCGATCTGATATTTTTCAGTGTGAAAGAGGAGATATAGGCGGCCTACTTTGTTGAATAAACCATTCGGATTTTAAGGCATCTTCATATTCAAAAACCCTTTCACATTATGGACTTCAAAAAGACTGGATTGAAATGGACAGTTTACCTTTGTTTAATAAAACCGCCATAACTTTGGATCCACTTGTCCAAATGCCTCCAAATTTTGAGAGTAGTCGGAAAACATTAGTTTCTACAACTTTTAAGAAGGATATATTTGAATATTCGGCTGTCTGAATAGCCAAATTGGCGATGCAAGTGGAGGGACAGATTGGGAATGCAAACAGTCCACTCCTTGGGCTATAAATACTCTCCCCTTCTCTCCTTGAGAGGGGTTGGCATTTCAGAAGAGAGGAGATCATATTGGCACGACCAAATATTTTACAAAGGCTTTGGAGGACCTTCCATACTCAAGTTTTCACTTGAGATACCTTTCCTTCTCTCTTTGTTTTCACTTACTTTTGTGTTCTTCATTTTTGTAATCTTGTAATTCTGTTTCTTTGTAATTCTGTTTTAATGAAAGTTACATCTTCAATATCTATTATTCTCATCCACCTTATGTAGTTTAATATTTATGTTCTTAAAATAGTTTAAATTCATTTGAATCCCCTTCCCTTCTTTTGCTTCCTCATTCAATCGAAAATCCATTTTTAATTATCATCATCGTTCGTGTGTGTGTGTCAACGTACCACTCTTTTCTAATCCCTTTCTTTTTATTCTATTCTTAATTTATCATCATAATTATTTTAACCACAATATTAAACATCCAAATGGCTGAGTAAATATCTCATTGGGGTGAGTTATAATTTGGGGATGTTAAGTGATTGAGAGTTTTGCTCGATGAGTATTCTTTAAATTAATATTGTGTATGTTAAACTTAATATATCATGGATTAATGATATGTTTTGTTTAACGAGTGGTTTCCATGGATTATTGGAACCATAAATACACTACCATAAATAAGTTTTGATTGAGATTATAACCCTAAGTTAAATTAAGGCTTGGATTAAAGCCTTCACACTTAGGAATTCCAATCAACGTCAACTTATGACATGGGTGTTAATTTAATGCAATACAAAGTAAGGCTCAAGGATATCACATGCTTAACTCCCCAATAATGAAATCACCCCAATCTTTATCAATTTGGTAAATCAAACATCATCCATAAATCATTTCAATTAATCTCTGCAAACAAACCCCCCTAATCAAAATACAATCAACTAAAAATAAATGACTATTACAAAGTGTCGTCGCCGAGGATTCGACCCGAGTGCTGCTATACACATTAGCAGAGCACCGGAACCTTGAACGGTCGATAGGCGACAATCAGCCGCACTTTTAAATGGCGTCGTTTCCGGGGATGGTTCTTTAAGTAGTCATTAGTTTCTGGTTATTGTAAAAAAAACCAAAAAAATCAAAATTTTTGAAAAAAATTGAAATAAAACACAAAGAAAAACCCGTCTTCCTCTTAAAAATCACAAACTGAAAAAATACAAAGGAAAATCCATCTTCCTCATCCTTTCTAAATCTCTATGAATGCCCCGCAGCCTCCCAAACAATCCCTCGGATTTGTTTGACCCTGAAATTGATAGAACTCTTCGTCGACTTAGGAGGACCATTAGGGATAACCAAATCACCCAAGAACCAATCATTGCCCTACCAATTGAATTAGATATGGACAATCCTAGGGAACAAACATTGAAAGAACTTGCTACCCCTGATATGAATTACCAACCTCTTGGTATTCAATATCCAAACATTGAAGATGACTTCGAACTCAAATCGGGTTTGATTCATCTTCTCCCTCATTTTCACGGGCTAGCCGGTGAGGATTCACATCTTCACCTTAAAGAGTTCCAAGTAGTATGCTCTACCATGAAGCCTCAAGGGGTTTCTGAAGAACAAATCAAGCTTAGAGCTTTCCCCTTTTCCCTAGCGGATTCTTCCAAGTCTTGGCTCTACTACCTCCCACCTGGTTCCATAAACTCATGGGTTGACATGAAGAGACTTTTCCTTGAGAAGTTCTTTCCCGCTTCCCGAATAGCTTCTATCCGAAAGGAAATAAGCGGCATCTGTCAATTCCCTAATGAATCACTCCATGAGTATTGGGAGAGTTTCAAAAAGCTTGTGGCAACTTGTCCACACCATCAAATCCCTAACCAACTCTTGATCCAATACTTCTATGAGGGGTTATTGGCTATGGAGCGAACTCTCATTGATGCCGCAAGTGGCGGTGCTCTTGTTGACAAAACTCCTGCAGCTGCACGAGAACTCATAAGCAACATGGCTGCAAACACGCAGCAATTCCATACTCGAGCACATGCTCAAGTGAAACAAGCCCAAGATAATCAATCCATAGAGCCCAACAAGATGACTGAGTGGATGAGTGAACTTACAGGTCTTGTGCGTCAACTAGCAGTGGCTACCAAAGCCTCAACCTCATCTTCTCCACAGTCACTATTCCCTAGACCTATCAAGAATTGTGGAATATGAAACTCTCCATCTCATCCGACTGACACATGTCCACAACTTCAAGATGATCCATCTGATTCATCTAGTCCAATAGAGCTCAATGCGGCATATGCTCAGCGAAACTTCAACCCTCAAAAATCAGGTCAGTTTGTTAGAAACTTCAACCAACCCCACTCTGAGCCCTTATCTTCTACCTTTAACCCACCTCTGAGGTATGGTAATCCCATTTCTCATCCTCCTCAGTTCCCTCATCAAAATCCAAACCAGTTCCAATATGGTCAAAGTGGTGGTAACATCCATCAACCTTATCCTTTTGTTCCTCAACCCCAAAGGAACAATCCTCCTCCTGGATTCCACTATCCTAATGAGCCTTCCCAATTCCCCACCCAATACAATCGCTTTCCCAAGAACCAAAATCAAGGTCAACCCAATTTGGGACAAGCCTCTTCTTCTAAACAACCATGGGAAAGTGTTGTAGAGGATCTTTCTTCCTTCACCCGTTCTAGCCTCAAGAACATTGAAACCCAAATAGGTCAACTTGCATCCCACCTTATCCAGCAACAACCATCCAATTCATCCCAACTCCCAGCTCAACCATTACCCAACCCTAAGGGTAATGTAAGTGCAATTGCACTTAGATCGGGAAAGCAAATTGCTATGCCCCATGCTGATTGCTCTACCTCCCCTTTCGATATTGATCTAGAAAATGAAAAGAACAAAAAGCTGGAAAAGGAACTTGAATCCACTCCTTCACCTCCTTTCATTCCTCTAAGGAACCCAATTCCTTTTCCTCAAGCCATCTCCAAGCCTAAGAAGTCCTTTGAACCTGATTCTGAAATGCTTGACATGTTTAGACGTGTTGAAGTGAACATCCCCCTCTTAGATGCCATCTGGTTGCGCCCAAATTTACCCTACGGGTAAAAGCGATCGATGTAGTACATGTAGGGGTCGAGTCCACAGGGACCGAAGAAGTAACCTTGAGACGCTATGATTTGGTGAAGGATGGGCTATGAAGTAGCCAACTTTGGTTTTGATTTTGGATGGTTTAAATAACACTAAGAAACCTACGTGAATTCAATTTAATGAAAATGGGTTGATCTAGGATTATGTTCGGGGTGGATTGAATGAATTTTACTTCTTTAAACAATTTTGGTTTTATTAATTCTTGATGAATCCATTCTTCAAAAATAACACTACCTTCATCATTTTCTGGTTTGGTGCTTACTAAACACAATTACTAATACCTTATACACTTAGAGAACCAAATTCATGATCTCTCCGAGGTATATGGTCATTTAGTAATTGAATTTATTTTTCTCAAACACAGTAAAGATGAAGAGTAGAAATAACTGAAGAATGGATGTCTTAAATTAATTATCCAATTAACAACAATTCGTTCATAAAATAACATTCAATCCAGCCTTTGCATCCTCCTAAGATCAACCCATTAAGTGTTTAGCCCTCCATTGATAGTATACTCTCAATGGTGGGCGGAAGATGGCTAACAAGAATTGGATTGAAGAAATTAAAACCGCGGAAATAACGAGCACTCCTCCGTGTGTGTGAATGAAATTCACACCTATGTGTGAACTAATTCACAACAACACAGAGATATCATTGTGCTTTGTGATTATAAAGTTTTAATAAATGAAATGGAAAATATATAAGAGAAGAAGTTGATTAAGAACATAAAGATACAAAAAAAAAACTTACATGGAAATGGAAAACATTACAAAGGAAATTTGGAAGCAAAACATTACAATGAAACAAAGCATCCAAGATGATAAGAAAATTTTTCACCCCCATTCTCTTCACCAATAGCTCCTTATATAGGCATATTAGGAGCCTTAGGTACATCCCTCAACAATTAATTCACCCCCCAACAATTAATAGAGTCAAATGGAGGGTGAATAATCAAAAGGAAATTGATGTTTCGAATTTGACCCGGAAAACTGTCCAGATTCGTCCACCACATTGACGTGTGAATTAGATATTGAATAAGGCCGAATCCGGAGGGGTTGTAGAAGAGAAATATCTTCATCCATCTGTCCTCTATGATCTGTAAAAATTTCAGGAACTTTAGCCTAGCCGTTTGGAAGTTATAGTCGAAATGGTAGGACGGATTTTTGAGCATTAATGACGAGTCCACCATTTAAATCTTAACTTCATATCCCTTTATCATCATGAAAACATCAGAATTAGCTCCGGCCACAGTTGAATAAAATGATCCTCATATTTTTATATTTCTACTGTATAAATTTGAGCTTCATTGGGCTTGGTGTATGGGCCCCACATTTGTTTGATGGGCCTTAGGCCCATTATGCTTTTTCCAGCATGTTTCTGCCTTCAGGTGCAAAATTCTCCATCTTCCTTTGGAATTCATCCATCGGACCTAAAAGATAAAATGTTCCAAACAAAGTGATCCATCATATCCCAAAATTTCAAATTAAAATGATTAATATTTTAATTTCCACAAGCAAATTATTGAGTAGGCCCAAATTGACATTTTAAGCATGAATTGCACAATGATGGGAAATGAAGTTCAATTTCTGAATTGGACTAAAATTGATGTTTATGAACTTTTAAATACATTAATATTAAGATCTTAACAATGAATATTAGCCACTTTCAGTGACTAATCACACCCCCCAACTTGAGTTTTGCTAGTCCCGAGCAAAATAAATTACAAATATGAAATCCAAATCCCATTTTCCAAAAACATTTAAATACACATTACTCACCCAAATATCTAATACCAAAAAAATTATGAAAACCCATAAAAATCATTTAAAACAAGCTAGGTCCATAAGCATATCCCAAGCCCAAGCCCATTCCTTTGTTCAAATTCATTGCCACATTTCATCCAATTCCAATTAAGCATGATAAAGTGTTGTGCATCATAAAAGATATGGGGCCCATTTTATTGTTCAAGGGGAAAAAAATGGAAGCGCTAGGTGGGAATCACATTAAACCTTAAGATGAGTATCCCTTTTTTTATTTATTTTTATTTTATTTTTTTAACCACAATAGATATGAAAAGACTAACTCTGGGCAAGACAACTATGGAGTCACGATCCCCAAGTGTCGGACGCCACACATATTGTCAATTTCATGCTCTACAATAGAGATATAAAGCCTAACTCTGGGCAAGACAACTATGGAGTCACGATCCCCAAGTGCCGGACGCCACGCATTTGGACAAAACATTGCTCTATGTGGTCTTTTTTTGTTTTTTGTTTTTTGTTTTTTTTTTTGTTTTGTTTTTTTTTGGATACTCAAATTAAACTAAAAGTGACCCCAGAACCCTATTCTATAATGAAAGGGACCCAAGAACTCAAATTTACACCCACAATCCAAAAGACGTGCATTGTGGCATTTTTATTAAGAGGATGAAAATGTAAACTTTGAAAAATCACATTGGACAACCGCACTTTCCAAAAACTATGCTCATGAACTTAAACTTGCATTAAAATCAGAATCAAGGCATGCAAAATTTATTTGATATCCAATTTTAGAGTTTGCAATGTGTCTTTATCATGTTTATGGTTAATGGAATTTTTTTTTTCATGCATGTTCTTATTCAAAATAAAAATCATTTTTTATCCCCCCCCCCCAACTTAGAATAACACTGTCCCCAGTGTTTAAAGAAAAAAAAAGTTAGAAGGGGGTAGGAGAGGAGTTCAAAGATAAAATTGAGAATGAAAAACATGGAACAAATTCACCTGGTTTTTAAAGTTGAGTTTCATGATGCTCCAAATTACTCCTTTGATCTCTTTGGGGATGTAGGCACCTCCTTGATTGAACATGTATCACCCAAAATAGTTCCTGAACCATAAAAAGAAGGACAAAGCAGACAAAACAAACAACACAATGATTTATTTAATTCTAAGTACCATCATTTTCATGTTTTTTTTAAATCAAACTAATGATACATTGTCTTCTTTTAAATTTTTGGGTAAGGTATTACTCAGGGATCACACCGCATGACACGGATGAATACGGTGCTCCCCTTTCATACCCATCCATACTCATAAAAGAAGAACAGGTCAAGAGTCTAATAATAATTTTTTTTTAAACCTACAAAAACATAAATAAAATAAATTGATGATACATTGTCTTCTTTAAATTTCTGGGTAAGGTATTACTCAGGGATCACACCGCGTGACACGGATGAATACGGTGCTCCCTTTTCATACCCATCCTTACTCATAAAAGAAGAACAGGTCAACAGTCTATGGTAATTTATTATATGAAAAAAATGATTCAAAATGATTAGAAACATAAAAACCATGGGTTGCCTCCCATGCAGCGCTTTTGTTTAACGTCGTTAGCTCGACTTGAACCCCCCAACTTATCCAATTCCAACTTTAAAAATTTTAATTAACCCATCTTTCTCCACTTCAACAAGATTGAGATTGATTATTTGTTTGAAATATGTTTCATGTGAAATCCCATGGTCAATAATGAGTGTGGAAGTCCAAGGAAAGTTGGTAATGGTTGATTCGGTTGAATTTCTAGTCTTTCCTAAGACATCAATGACCATTCCAAAATTATTGGTTTCTTGAGAAGAATGAACTACAAATACAAGGTTTTTCTTATCTCCTATAGTGGGATTCTTGAGTTCAGAAGAAAGTAAAATAATTTTGAGCTCGGGTTCATTGAAATTTCCTAAAGGAGATTGACAAATTAAATCAAAATCAGTTTCTTCTCCAAAACATTTAGAAAGAATTGGTTCATTTTGAAAATAATATTCATCCTGAAAATTGTCCAGTTGAATATCAGAAGTATGTATGGGATCAATGTTTGGTATTTCTCCCAATTTTTCAGTGATTGGTGGTCCTAAAAATTCACTAATGGAGCCATGTTTAGGAAACTCAATCCATGATGTCATTTTATTATCTTTTGAATTCAAAAAATCAGTTTCCTCTTGATTTAAGCACCCATCAACAATTCCTTGATTATCTTCAACTATCCCAAATTCAATGGTTGGTTCTTCAATAAATTCTTGTGAGGTTTGTGGGAGACAAGATTCTTGTATTAGTAATGAGGAAGATACAACTTGAGTGGGAATGGGTTCCACAACCATTTCAATGCTTTGTAGTTCTACTCTTAAAGATGAAACCTCTGAATTCATTTTATCCATTTTTTCACACAATTGTTCAAGAATTTTTTCAGAATTAGGATTTATAGATGTTTGGATATCATGAACTTCATTATGTTTGATCTCTTCAATCATCCTCGAGAGGTATGGAAATTGATCCTTTAAACAATCAGCATCCCATTGATTGTACATCTCATCTGGTGTGGTGTACTCAATCCTGGTTTGGTCAATGAAATTTTCTATGTGAGGTGATTCAAAATATTGATTTTCCAGTTGATTATAGCCTTGGTATATTAATGGGTAATGTTGAAGATAATCCATTGGAGTTGATTGAAAGTTGTTTTTTGGATTCATTGGACACGCAGAAATAGAAAGGGGAATAGAGAAGAGAAATTAGGGTGAGAATAGAGAATTTGGGGTGAGAAAAGAAGATGAGTGTCTAAGGAACTTACTTGGGTCCCCGGCAACGGCGCCAAAATTTGGTTGCGCCCAAATTTACCCTACGGGTAAAAGCGATCGATGTAGTACATGTAGGGGTCGAGTCCACAGGGACCGAAGAAGTAACCTTGAGACGCTATGATTTGGTAAAGGATGGGCTATGAAGTAGCCAACTTTGGTTTTGATTTTGGATGGTTTAAATAACACTAAGAAACCTACGTGAATTCAATTTAATGAAAATGGGTTGATCTAGGATTATGCTCGGGGTGGATTGAATGAATTTTACTTCTTTAAACAATTTTGGTTTTATTAATTCTTGATGAATCCATTCTTCAAAAATAACACTACCTTCATCATTTTCTGGTTTGGTGCTTACTAAACACAATTACTAATCCCTTATACACTTAGAGAACCAAATTAATGATCTCTCCGAGGTATATGGTCATTTAGTAATTGAATTTATTTTGCTCAAACACAGTAAAGATGAAGAGTAGAAATAACTGAAGAATGGATGTCTTAAATTAATTATCCAATTAACAACAATTCGTTCATAAAATAACATTCAATCCAGCCTTTGCATCCTCCTAAGATCAACCCATTAAGGGTTTAGCCCTCCATTGATGGTATACTCTCAATGGTGGGCGGAAGATGGCTAACAAGAATTGGATTGAAGAAATTAAAACCGCGGAAATAACGAGCACTCCTCCGTGTGTGTGAATGAAATTCACACCTATGTGTGAACTAATTCACAACAACACAGAGATATCATTGTGCTTTGTGATTATAAAGTTTTAATAAATGAAATGGAAAATATATAAGAGAAGAAGTTGATTAAGAACATAAAGATACAAAAAAAAACTTACATGGAAATGGAAAACATTACAAAGGAAATTTGGAAGCAAAACATTACAATGAAACAAAGCATCCAAGATGATAAGAAAATTTTCCACCCCCATTCCCTTCACCAATAGCTCCTTATATAGGCATATTAGGAGCCTTAGGTATATTCCCCAACAATTAATTCACCCCCCAACAATTAATAGAGTCAAATGGAGGGTGAATAATCAAAAGGAAATTGATGTTTCGAATTTGACCCGAAAAACTGTCCAGATTCGTCCACCACATTGACGTGTGAATTCGATATTGAATAAGGCCGAATCCGGAGGGGCTGTAGAAGAGAAATATCTTCATCCATCTGTCCTATATGAGCTGTAAAAATTTCAGGAACTTTCTCCTAGCATTTTGGAAGTTATAGTCGAAATGGTAGGACGGATTTTTGAGCATTAATGACGAGTCCACCATTTAAATCTTAACTTCATATCCCTTTATCATCATGAAAACATCAGAATTAGCTCCGGCCACAGTTGAATAAAATGATCCTAATATTTTTATCTTTCTACTGTATAAATTTGAGCTTCATTGGGCTTGGTTTCTGGGCCCCACATTTGTTTGATGGGCCTTAGGCCCATTATGCTTTTTCCAGCATGTTTCTGCCTTCAGGAGCAAAATTCTCCATCTTCCTTTGGGATTCATCCATCGGACCTAAAAGATAAAATGTTCCAAACAAAGTGATCCATAATATCTCAAAATTTCAAATTAAAATGATTAATATTGTAATTTCCACAAGCAAATTATTGAGTGGGCCCAAATTGACATTTTAAGCATGAATTGCACAATGATGGGAAATGAAGTTCAATTTCTGAATTGGACTAAAATTGATGTTTATGAACTTTTAAATACATTAATATTAAGATCTTAACAATGAATATTTGCCACTTTCAGTGACTAATCACCATCAAAAAAATCCCTAAGTATGCCAAGTTTCTTAAGGAATTGTGCACCCATAAGAGGCAACTTAAGAACATTGAAAATGTTTCAACCCAACAGTCCATTCCCATGAAGTGAAAAGATCCAGGTACCTTCACGGTTCCATGTCAAATAGGGAGTTCCAACTTTGATGATGCACTCATAGACCTCGGAGCCTCAATAAATGTCATGCCCAAATCCATTTTCTCCAACCTTGGTCTAGGTCCCTTGCACCCAACGGGTGTTGTCATTCAATTAGCCAATCGAAGCACTGCCAGTCCTAAGGGGATAATTGAGGATGTTCTTGTTCGGGTCAATGATCTTATCTTCCCAGCTGATTTCTATGTCCTTGACATGGAAGGTGAGACGACCTCTTCTCGATCTCCCCTAATTCTAGGAAGACCATTCCTCATGACTGCGAGAACCAAGATTGATGTCCATTCGGGAATCTTATCCATGGAATTCGGTGACCAACTGGTCAAGTTCAACATTTTCCAAGCCATGCGATACCCATCTGAGGATCACTCTGCATTCTCAATCCATGCTTTTGTGGACACTTCTAAGATTCAATCGAACCCCAATCCACCATGTTCTTCATGTTCTAATGATAAAGGATCTTGTGAAATCTGCACCATGATTAACAAAGTCATAAATGGTGAAGTTGATGTGGACATCTCATTCATAGACTCCATCAATCTAGAGGAACTTGAAAACTCTCTTGAATACCACATCAACTCTGATCTCTACTGCTCCACCTTGGACAGTGTTGAGGAAAATGATTCAAACCCATCTGGAATCCCTTCTCCTGCTCCTAACTTGTCTAGCTCTCAAATCAAGGCTGAAACTGATCTAAAACCACTTCCTTCACACCTCAAGTATGCATTCCTTTTCCATGATCCCTCCTACCCTGTCATCATCTCTGCTTCACTTCCTGAAACTGATGAGTCTCAACTTGTTCAAGTGTTAGAGGAAAACAAAAATGCCTTAGGTTAGACCCTAGAGGATATTCTAGGAATCAACCCTGCCCTTTGCATGCATCACATCCATCTAGAGGAATCATCCAAACCAATTAGGCAACCTCAAAGAAGACTCAATCCACTCATACTTGAGGTAGTTAGGGAAGAGATTACTAAGCTTCTTCAAGCTGGTATTATCTACCCAATTTCTGATAGTGAATGGGTTAGTCCAATTCAAGTCGTTCCTAAGAAGGGTAGGATAACAGTTGTCACAAATGAACATGGAGAAGTGGTCACAACTCGAGTGAAAAACAAATGGCGTGTGTGCATCGATTATCGCAAATTGAATGCTGAAACACGAAAATATCACTACCCACTTCCTTTCCTTGACCAAATGCTTGAGAGATTGGCCGGAAAGTCACACTATTGCTTTCTTGATGGTTACACCGGCTACTTCCAAATTCCAATCGCACCTCAAGACCAAGAAAAGACCACATTCACTTGCCCCTTTGGAACCTATGCCTATAGGCGAATGCCTTTTGGCCTTTGTAATGCTCCTGCAACATTCCAGCGGTGTATGATGAGTATCTTTTCTGAATTCATTGAGAATTGCATGGAGGTCTTCATGGATGACTTTACCATTTATGGCGAGTCATTTGAATCTTGCTTACATTCACTCTCTTTGGTCCTTCAAAAGTGTGTCAAGTGCAACCTTGTGCTGAATTTTGAAAAATGTCACTTCATGGTTTCAAATGGGATTGTTCTAGGGCACATAATTTCTCAAGAGGGTATCCAAGTTGATCCAGCCAAAATTGAGGTGATCCAATCACTTCCTGAACCCAAATCAGTTCGAGACATTCGGTCCTTCCTTGGTCATGCCGGTTTCTATCGGCGATTCATTCAGAACTTCAGCAAGATTTCCCCCCCACTCACTCGTTTACTTCAAAATGATGTCACATTCAATTTTGATGAGGCTTGCAAGAGAGCCTTCATTGAACTCAAATCTGCTCTCACATCTGCTCCAATAATCCAACCCTCAGATTGGTCCTTACCATTTGAATTGATGTGTGATGCTTCTGATAGGGCCATTGGGGTTGTTCTTGGTCAAAGAAGAGAAAACATTCCTCATGTCATCGTTTATGGCTCAAAAACATTGGATGAAACTCAATCACACTACACTGTGACTGAAAAAGAACTTTTAGCTGTGGTTTTTGCCTTGGATAAATTTCGGCCCTATCTCTTAGGTGCCAAAATCATCATCTTCACGGACCACTCAGCATTAAAGTTCTTACTTAAGAAAAGTGATTCCAAACCAAGGCTAATAAGATGGATTTTAATGCTCCAAGAGTTTGACCTTGTGATAAAAGATAAACCTGGAAAAGAAAACCTTGTGGCTGACCACCTGAGTAGAATTTCTAATTCTTCTCATTCTGAAATAATTGATCCTGAATTTCCAACTGAACACCTCTCATCTCCCACTCCAAAGTTACCATGGTATGCACCAATTGTCAATTAATTGGTTTCTGGTGTTTTCCCTGAATATTTTTCAAAAGAACAAAAAGAAAAGATGAAAAGTGATTCAAGGCATTATTTTTGGGAAGATAATAAACTTTGGAAAACTGGGGCTGACATGGTAATTAGAAGATGTGTTGATGAAACTGAACAATCCTCCATCTTGGAATTCTACCACTCAATGCCTGGAGGTGGCCACTTTGGACCACAAAGGACTTCTCAAAAGGTCCTAGATTCTGGATTCTTTTGGCCTTAACTCTTCAAGGACTCACACGAGTTCTATCAATCATGTCCCACTTGCCAAAAGTTTGGCACAATTTCCAAAAGAAACGAAATGCCTCAAAAGCCATTAATCTTCTATGAGCTTTTCGATGTTTGGGGCATCGATTTCATGGGACATTTTCCCCCTTCCAATGGATTATCCTACATTATCCTTGCTGTTGACTATGTTTCTAGGTGGGTTGAGGCCAAACCCACTAGGAAAGATGATGCTCAAACTGTGAGTGAGTTCCTCAAAACCCATATCTTCCATCGATTCGGAACACCACGTGCTTTGATAAGTGACTTAGGAACTCATTTCTGTAATAGAACCATGGAGTCACTTTTGAAAAAGAATGGGGTTGTACATAAAACATCCACTGCATATCACCCTCAAACAAATGGAATGGCTGAACTTTCTAACAGAGAAGTGAAAAGAGTTCTTGAAAGAATTGTTAAGTCCACAAGAAAAGACTGGACCGATAGACTTGGTGAAGCACTTTGGGCCTATTGAACAGCCTATAAGACACCCATTGGGATGTCTCCATTTAGGCTAGTTTTTGGTAAAGCCTGTCATTTACCAGTTGAAATCCAACATAAGTCATTTTGGGCTGTCAAAACTTGTAATTTTGATTGTGAAAAATCTGGTGAAGAAAGATTGTTGCAGTTGACTGATTGGAGGAGCTTCGACTCGATTCGTATGAGAACTCCATTCTCTACAAAGAAAAGGCAAAGTCACTCCATGACAAGCACATTCTTCGAAAGGTATTTCATGAAGGTGAAAAGGTAATGCTCTTCAATTCTCGATTTCGACTTCACCCAGGTAAGCTCAATTCTCGTTGGGATGGACCTTTTATTATTACTAATGTTTACCCATTTGGTGCAGTGCAAGTCCAAGACCCTTCTTTAAAAAGAACATTCACGGTAAATGGACACCGGTTAAAGCATCACCATGAGAGGTCATTCACTTCAGGTTCCACATCGACTTCCATTGACCCACCACTAGATGGAAATGGCGACCCACCAAATCCAAACCAGGGGGCACCTCTTTCCCTTTAACTCTCTCTATCCTCAATCTCTCTTCCCTCTCTTCTTCTCTCTATTTCTTCTTCTTCCTCTCTCCCTCTCATTTTTTTTACAACATTCTTTCACAACCTTTTTTTTCTATTTTCTCTTTTGTGTGGATGTGTCATTAAAAATAAAAAAAATTAAAAAAATTAATTAACAAAAATGAAAATTAACAAAAAAAAAGGGGTGTCATAATTACTAATCATACAATATTGAAATTCTGTCCAACCATTTTGGGGAGTCAAAAGGCTTGTTTTAAACTCAAATATATTGAATTTTTATCTCAAACTTGGGTAAACAATTTTGTGTCAATAACAAACATTTTGAATGAAAAATTTTTGGTGGAAAATGATTCTCCCCTACCGTGAGGAATAACATTAGCCTTCATGCCAAGGTCATCTATGGCCATCTTTTTCATTATGTGTCTTCACCACTGATTGTGAGTCTTGAGTTTGTGGACCTTCGAGCTGAATTTCCATCTTTTGTGTGCATTAATATGATAGAGGCATTTTCTAAGCCACATGAGAATCACAATGGCCAAATAGCCTCTCGTTACCCTTACATTGATCCTACTTTTGAAAGCCCCTTTGAGCCTATGAAAACCTTTCTTTTGATAGCCACATTACAAGCCTAATACCTTGTCCCACCCAACATCTTCATGGATTTTCATTGTATAATTTATTGAAATTTAAGTGTGGGGGGAATGGACTTCATTTTTGGGCGTACTTTCATTGATTTCCAATGTGTCATCATATGCTTGAGGGAAAGCATTCATTCAAGTGTGGGGGAGAGGTTGTAATTCTGTGAGCTTTGGGGTGTATATGTGTAATTTTTATTTGTACAAAAGTCATTGAAAAGTGTTCAAAAAAATGAAAAAAATTATATTAAAAAAAATGAAAAAAAAAGAATGGGTTGTGTCTTGGGTGGGTCAAAAATCATTCATCATCAACCTTTGATCGTGTTATAACTACTAAAATTAGTTCCATGAGAAGATCAAACATGGGTTGGGAGATGACTGTGAGACTTGTTTCAAGCACAACTTTTGAAAAAAAAAGAGAGCAAAAAAAGAAAAAAAAAAAGAACACTTGAATCATCTTGTATTGTGTCATTATTGGAAGTCTTCCATGTTGTACATATTCCATCATCTCACCCTATTCCATTTTCCATCTCCCTCACTTTTCATTCATCACACATTCATTCCCTTGTAAATATGTGTTTCTATTTCCTTTCAAATCAAATTTCAAAAAAAAATGTGCATTGATTTTTCCATGTTGGTGTTTTTAACCCCTCTTTTCCTTTGGACATTATATACCTACCATCCCATAGCCACTGAAAAACCCCTTAAAAGACCTCTTGATTCTTGTACACATTAGATTTGGGAATGGAATCTGAGAGCTCTTACAAACTCTTGATTTTCACTTTTTTTTGGTGAATGAGTGAACCTCCTAAAATACATTTTTATCATCTTGAGAGGAGTAAGTTTTGAGTGCCTACATTTTCCAATTCAAACCTTGAACATGAAAAAATGAATTGTTTCTGATGCATTATTGTGAACCAAATTTGTGATGGAATTCAATATGGATGAGTGAAATAGTCTAAACCTCCCCTGATTGGAGAAAACAAAATTTTAATATTTGTTGGTGAGTGAAAATGATTTTGTCATGTGTTTATATTTGTTGCACATGAGGACACGCGCAAATCTAAGTGTGGGAGAGTTGATGTTATTAATATTTTCATGACTTATTATATTCCCCCTTTACTTATTTTATATGAAATGTGCATAATTTGTGTGAAATATTAATGTTTTAATATTAAGTATAATATTTGAGCATTTTTAGAAGTAGTCCAATTGAGTCAGTTTAATGTTTTAATAATAACTATCACTATACTGATCCAAATTGTGTGGTTATTGTTTTTTAGGATTCTCCTTTCAATATAAAACATTTAATTAGAAGGAACCATGATCCAATTCTGCCATTTGAAGGGTTATATGGTCCTCACAAACAAGACCAAAGAATCTGTGAACAAACTGGACCATCCTTGAAGATTGATTTACTGGGCTCGATCCAGAAGTCCAAAAACATTAACTCTCCACCATAATTTGGGGGACACTACATTCCATCTTTGATAAAAATTTCAAGGCCCAACTCCAAATAAAAGGGGCCCAACATATGCTTTGAAGTCCAGCCCACCATTCTGGACGAGAATTAAAATCAGTATAGTATGCATGACATATCTCATGATTTAAGCATCAAATCGATCTGATATTTTTCAGTGTGAAAGAGGAGATATAGGCGGACGACTTTGTTGAATAAACCATTCGGATTTTAAGGCATCTTCATATTCAAAAACCCTTTCACATTATGGACTTCAAAAAGACTGGATTGAAATGGACAGTTTACCTTTGTTTAATAAAACCGCCATAACTTTGGATCCACTTGTCCAAATGCCTCCAAATTTTGAGAGTAGTCGGCCAACATTAGTTTCTACAACTTTTAAGAAGGATATATTTGAATATTCATCTGTCTAAATAGCCAAATTGGTGATGCAAGTGGAGGGATAGATTGGGAATGCAAACAGTCCACTCCTTGGGCTATAAATACTCTCCCCTTCTCTCCTTGAGAGGGGTTGACATTTTAGAAGAGAGGATATCATATTGGCATGACCAAAGCTTTTAAAAAGTCTTGGGAGGACCTGCCATACTCAAGTTTTCACTTGAGAGACCTTTCCTCCTCTCTTTGTTTTCACTTACTTTTGTGTTCTTCATTTTTGTAATCTTGTAATTCTGTTTTAATGAAAGTTACATCTTCAATATCTATTATTCTCATCCACCTTCTGTAGTTTAATATTTATGTTCTTAAAATATTTTAAATTCAGTTGAATCCCCTTCCCTTCTTTTGCTTCCTCATTCAATCGAAAATCCATTTTTAATTATCATCATCGTTCGTGTGTGTGTGTCAACGTACCACTCTTTTCTAATCCCTTTCTTTTTATTCTATTCTTAATTTATCATCATAATTATTTTAACCAGAATATTAAACATCCAAATGGCTGAGTAAATCTCTCATTGGGGTGAGTTATAATTTGGGGATATTAAGTGATTGAGAGTTTTGCTCGATGAGTATTCTTTAAATTAATATTATGTATGTTAAACTTAATATGTCATGGATTAATTATATGTTTTGTTTAACGAGTGGTTTCCATGAATTATTGGAACCATAAATACACTACCATAAATAGGTTTTGATTGATATTAGAACCCTAAGTTAAATTAAGGCTTGGATTAAAGCCTCCACACTTAGGAATTCCAATCAACGTCAACTTATGACATGGGTGTTAATTTAATGCAATACAAAGTAAGGCTCAAGGATATCACATGCTTAACTCCCCAATAATGAACTCACCCCAATCTTTATCAATTTGGTAAATCAAACATCATCCATAAATCATTTCAATTAAGCTCTGCAAACAAACCCCCCTAATCAAAATACAATCAACTAAAAACAAACGACTATTACAAAGTGTCATCGCCGAGGATTTGACCCGAGTGCTGCTGTACACATTAGCAGAGCACCGGAACCTTGAACGGTCGATAGGCGACAATCGGCCGCACTTTCAGTATGACGTCTCACTGGTGAGTTCTCCTTGCAGATCGCCCAAGGGTCGGACCCTTAGGGATTATCCGAGTTCCAAATGTCATGACCGCCTACGGACCATGACCTAAGGCTCATACATTGGACTGGATTTACATGGCATGAGCAGTATGGCATCTAGCTCTTAGCCATTTATAGGGTGTTCGGATGTACTTCCCTAGAACCCTTCTTTACAGTAATTGGAGACGAGTACAAGTGAACCCAGGTGTAGGACGAGTATCCCCCTGTGGTGACGTAGCTTGCTCAGAGTCATTTTTCGGCATTGGTCGAAGCAAGTATATGTCAATTGGGATCATGGACCTAGAGATCGACTTAATGATACACGACTTGAGTGACACAATGTTCAGCTCAATGCCCTTTTCACAAGATGTCCAGACGATCGGGATTACAGACTCAAGGATCGACTGCTGGTTGGTTTCATGTTATTTCTTTCACCTTACTCATGAATATTCATATTTATGTATATATGTATAGGTACGAGACTATACATGTATACACATATAGATATAGACATCCATGGTGGCACTTGCCCAGTTGATTGGGAGTACAGACCTGAGGATCGACTGTGGTTTCACATTTAATGGCTTTACTTTTCTTTTCAGTTGTATCTCAGTTGGGATGGCCATATTGCTTTTGCATGCACTTGTAACATCATATTTATAGGTTCATCTTTGGGGTGACCTACTGAGATTATTTCTCACCCATGCACGTGCATTTCGGTGTACGTGTAAACCTTATGTCTGCTTTTTAGGTTGAGCATAGTTGCTTGGTGGATAGGGCAGAAGCCCGAAGTTGCATGATCGAGCGGAACTGCTCGTGTGGGTTCTTTTGTTCGTGACAGTGTCTAGAGATTGAGTACATGGTTGACTCAATGTTAGTAGTAGAACCTTGTACTTTTATTTCAATTTCTTTTGTATTTATGTGTCTGTATAGTCGACCCGGTGAGTAACCAGTGTTGTATGTATGACATAGCTATCCGGGCTTTTATAACGTTTTCATTTATTATTAAAACATGTTCTATTTCAGTTTATTTATTGATTCCAAACTATGTTTTTATCTACTGTTGTGTATGATACTTACTATTTCCATTGTTTACTTACTCTGATATGAGGGCATAGTCTCCCCATTATCGCACTCTATACCCTCACTGCTAGTCGACAGCCTCTGACGTACGAGGGGCGCGTTTGATGCCTCGTAACAAACCGATTCGGAGCACCGGTTTAGTGACATTCAGATCAGGACGTTACAAACTTTGATACTCCTGATTGAAAAGAAGCCAAAGATAAATAGTATTCTGTTAAATATAGCAACACTCTTGCCATGGACACCCAACATGTGACTTCCCCTGATTTGTAACTCAGGATACGACACAATGACTTGCATCCCAAAGCTCATCACTTTTGATGGGAACTTATTCATTCCAACTTTACATCGAAAGAGGTACTCTTTATGAGACACGTTGTCCCCAACGTCCCTTGTCCTTCTTTTCAAGAGACAAATGAAAAGTGTGCTCACGACACTTCCCTTTGCCCTAACATTCGAAAAATCTGGAAGAGACTTAGGGTTTAAATGCTCAGGGTTGAAGGGTATCCCATCAACATGTGGGGCAAAACCAGTATTTGAGACCATTTTTACAAATAACAGCCCAAGGGAACGCTTAGGCGTTCCACGTGCTTTGTACGACATGTTTTTTAGCAACTTCAGAATGTGATAATTTTCTCTCAACATTGCTATCAAGACGAGTTATGCGGTGAAATAAAGTTTATGGTAAAATGATCCTTGATCAAGTTCATCTGCTATCTTTGTTGAGCCACTTTATGCCTCGCAAGTTGAATATAGATTTTGATGCGGTTATCTTTCATGATCCAACGGTTCAAGATCTCTAAGATTGTTGGAGTCCATTAGTTGCAAAAGTTGATGATTTATGACTTATCGTATTCTCTGTTAATGCTCATGGTTGAAGCGAGATCGTTTGAAACCGACAATCACATTTTTTGGTTTTTGACGAGCCCATGAGAATTTAGCTACGAGGAGAACGACGTTTTACATTTAAGGACATTGATTTTATAATAGTTGATTTGGTTTGATTAAAGTTTTATACATTTGGAAAAAAAACACAGTTTAATCCAACACCTTGTTTTTAAAAAATTCAAAGGGACGAATTACTTAATTCGATCCAAATCCAGAAAATAACTAAATTCTGACATTTAAAATTATTTTTTTGGGAAACTGATATTCTATTATCAAAGTAAATGTGAGATTCTTCCCATTATGTCATTATCGCTACCTTTTTTAGAAATCCGTATATTCTGAGTTTTGCACGCCGATAGTTCCCACCGTCTGTCACTGCTCTTCCGCCTCGTCGTGCGCTGACGCTTGTTCCTCCGCCGCCGTCTATTTCACGATGGGGAAGAAAGGGAAGAAGCCCGGCAGAGGCAAGGAGAAAACAGAGAAGAAAACGGCGAAAGCGGAAGAAAAGAAAGCTCGCAGAGAAAGCAAGAAAATATCCGAGGAAGACGACATCGATGCCATCTTGGTAATGCCAGTCAAAATCCAACCTTGGTGTGGCGTCGTTACTCTTTTACACTATTATATGCAAACTATGTGGTTATGATAACCATTATCTGAAAGGATCATTTTTTGCTAATTTCACGGGCTTCAAGTTGAATGTGTTGTACTTTAACCATTCGCTGTGTTGGATTCCGTAGTTGAGTATTCAAAAGGAGGAGGCTAAGAAGACGGAAGTTCATGTGGAAGAAAATGTCCCGGCGCCGTCTCCCAGATCCAACTGTTCGGTACCGTCATTACTGTAGCCTTGAGCAATATGGAGTTAAATGCGGTGCAATTTTGTTTTGTTGATGTGATGACGGATACTGTTGTGATTAACCGTGAAGCTATGCATTAATCCATTAAAAGAGACAGAGTTGATACTTTTTGGGGGTGAATTCTACAACGGTAGCAAGGTCAGGGTCTTCTTCTTCTTTTGTTCATATAAGATGGTTTGTGAGTCATCTTTACCTAGTGCCGGAGAATGTTTTTCAATTCCAGACCATTTGTCTTTGCAGACATTTGTCTATGGCGATCTATATCGGTTTAACATTGAAAACCGACAGTGGAAGTTGATCTCTAGCCCTAATAGTCCACCACCTCGCAGTGCTCATCAGGCTGTTGTTTGGAAGAATTATCTCTACATCTTTGGTAGTCTCACAAGGCGTTTTCTTATTATGTTTTCCCTCACGGTCTTCTTCTTCCTCGTCCTTTTCCTTTTCCTTTTCTTCCTTCACTAGTTTTCCTTCACGTCTTTGTGGTGGGGTAAATCTATATATTATCAGGTGGAGAGTTCACATCCCCCAATCAAGAGCGGTTTCATCACTACAGGGTATACAAGTGCTTCTACTTCTGAAGGGGAATCATAGCTTCATTTAGCACGTCTGTCCTTATGCTTTGAATGTTACATTTTCCGTCGTTTATAATCATTTCAGGACTTCTGGGAGCTGGACTTGAAAACAAATCAATGGAAACAAATAAATTTGAAGGGGTGTCCAAGCCCAAGATCAGGTCATCGGATGGTATGTTTCCAACGAAATTCTTGTTACTAAGGATTATTGGTTTATGGAACTCAAGATGGGGTGGTGCATCTGTAAGGATCTTCTTGAAATTGAAAATTTTGAATTTTCTGGAACACAAATCTGCTTGGGCGCCTAGACGAGATTCAAGACCTAATCTTTATCTTTGATTTCCCTACAAACATAAATGAAAATTTAATTTTGTATTTTCTTAGCAGTTTTATTTGACAAAGCGAGGGTGTGCAATATCTTTGTCATTTTGAGATGTCATTAATGTCAGCTAGCATTGCCTGAAACCGCTAGGCACAGAAATTTCTGTTTTTGAATAATTAATGTCATCCTAGGTCCGTCTTGCTTTCGGAGCTTCAATTTTGACATTTTGATAGGGATGTCAATACGAGTTGAAAACATCTAAAAATAATGCATGTATTCACATGTCAATCAAAATCAAGAGCGTAGTATTTTATCCTTCAAATCACATGGAGTACACCAAGGCCTTTTCCAATCAATTATAGAACTACAAATTTTAGATTTTCTTTAAAATTCAAAATCCTACATATCTTCAAGAAAATGCATTCTTCAATTCTTATATAAATATGCCATTTGACCTTGTGTTCCTAAAATGCCGAACCTTTTTCTTAAATATTTCCACATTGTGATGATGAAGTTCTGTTTTACACTTCAAGCAACTTGCATGCAAAAAACGTGACTTTCATTCTCATTTCTCCCCCCTCCTCCTATCTTGGCCCTTGAATCTCTTCTCTTTTATCTCTTTTTCTTTCCTTTTTAGAATCACAATCCTCTGGGAGTCTAGAATGCCTACTCTTTGGTTGCCTTCCCTTTTTCGATTAATTCTCCTAGATGTATTTATAATTTCCCAATTCATGAAATCAACAACTCCTAATTGGTCCACGTGTTATCTAATTGTTCTAATATTGTCATTAATCTGTAACTAAACATAACAGATAATAGTAAATTAACCGAATCAAAATTACTTGAAATAATTTCCCTTAATATCGTGTGGCAGATGCAATATGTTGGTTAGATGTTCGGGGAATGAATTTGATACGAACAATGTGCGTAAAGTATATCTTGAAGTTGGGTCGTGTAAATCCAGTGAAAGAACCATTTGCGTAGAGCAGAACTTGACGCTCTGTTGGTAGCTACTGATGCATCCAATGGAACCTTGTAAGGAAATAAAATGCATCTGGTATCCTCCGTGTTTTTTGTTGGTAACAACTGGTGCTCCTGGTAGACCCTTTGATTTCAATTGGTAGCAAACACGTGTCCAATGAATTTACCCTGGTTTTTTTGATACTATGCATGTGTCTTGTAGAACAAAATCACATGCAAAACATCTTCACCGCGGCTAGAGCATTTGCGATCCAAAACATAGCCATTTAAAAATATAAGGGAGCTATGCTAGGTTGTTTATAAGGAGATAACACCCAAAACATTTTCATCCCGCAACACGAAACATATCCTAGTGCACAAAACACGTCCTAGTGCACAAAACATTTTCTTAGGACACAGAACATGTTTTGTGGACAAAACTAAGGGGACACAACATATGTTTTTCATTCATAAAACATGTTACAGGCACGTAACATTCAAAACATACACAAGGAGACAAAACATGTTGTCTCAAAACATTTGTCCGCAACATATCCAAAAATAAAAATTTATGCATATGACACTCACACAAACTCCACCTTGACATGTACATCAATTTGGTGAGTTTGTCTTCCATGATCCCCTAAACAGGGGATAAATTACTTTAGATCACATGCAACACATTCATACAATGCCTAAATTCTCCATTAGGCGAAGTCTTAATTAGCATACCTGCCGAATTATTCTCGGTGACAATTTTATCAATTGAGATTTGCCTAATTGCAATTATCTCTCTGATAGAATGAAGCCTAATATCTATATGTTTTGACCTACCACGACACTTGTTTTTTAGATAGGTGTGTTAAGAGTATTTTGAATATTTATATTTTTTAGATATGGGGTTTGGTTGGGTCATTATCTTATGTTTTCTTAAATTTCAAAATCTCTCACTATCTCGAGGTTGTGCCTCTTAAGTTATGTTCATTTATAAATTAACTTATCAGACCTCATTTTGGGGATACAATTTCTGCGTATATGGTTTCAACATGGTATCAAAGTTGTAACGACCTAAACATTCATAAATGAAATTCTCTTTTTAAATGAGTAAATGCTTTATTACGAAATGAAATTATAGAAAACACATGCACTACTTTGGTTATTTTGGACCGTTCCAAGTTATATCCTGTCGGATTTAAATGATCGTTAAGCATCATAATCGTTGATAGTATAGCCGTTATGCAATGATTGTATGATTAGTATATATATAGGGTTATAATAAATCCATTTGACACAGACAAAGGAAACAGTGACTTCGACCAGTAGAATCGTTACCCTATGAAGCCTATTTATCGGAGCTTCTGAGGGAGATAATATCACTGGGCTTTGCCCTTGACCAAGCCCAAACTGAGATTCAACAACTAAAACACGAGTGAAACCGGTTACGGGAGAAGTTCAAGCTCATCGAGATCACATTCCAAACCATGTTCGCCGAACCATCCCAAGAAAATTTCACCATCGCACACCTTACCTTTAGGGCATTCATTGGTGTAATAAAAGGCTATGTATCCAGACTCTAACAATATGAATTTGTATATTTTTATTTTTAATAAAATAATGATTATATTTATCTTTTATTACTTTATAATGGTTAAATAATAAAGTTTGATAAAAATTAGATTTTGGTATGATGAAACACAAATTATATTATTGGAAAATATATAGTTTCAATCAAGATGCTCTTTTTGACGTATTCAAGAATTTTTGAAATAAATGATAAAATATTATTATTAAATAATTTTTATTAAATATAAATGATAATATAATTTTAGAAAGTCAAATGTAATTGTCATAAGGGTTCGAAAACTGTTATTGTAAAAAAAAGCCAATATTTTTCAATAAATGACAATTTTTTATTTAAAAGTATAAATTCTCATATTTAGAGAATTATTTTGATAAAATAAATATTATTTTTGAAATCAACAGATTGAAATTATCTAAAAGTGATTTTTTCATAATTTTTTGAGACAATCGAATTTTTTTGTAAAAATTAAATACGGTATAATCATATGGTATGTACTATGACATCATAAAAGTCCAAAAGTGATGTAATAAATACTATAAAGAGTATCCATGACCAAAATTTTGTTTCCTCTTTAAAATAATGTGTTTTTAAGTTATTTGATTAATTTTATAAACCCTTAGAATTTTCGAAAACCTATATTATATTTTTAAGGTTTTAAAAATCAATTCTTTATAAACATGACTCAATTCCACATCACCAGGGGTATTATTTTAAGAAGTTCAGTTCTTAGTCTTATAAAATAATGAAATTCACTCCTCTTTGTCAGAACCCATGAGCAAAAACCATGAGATGATTTATGGTTTGGATTAATTTATCATATAAAGTCCAAAACCCAAGTTTAAAAATTAATAAAGAATTCTCCTCTCTTTTGCTATAAAAACTTACTCAAGCTTCCATTCCTCTTTACTCTTTAGAGTCCTCCCAAGGTGTTCCCAAGCTCTTAAGAAGCTCTTCTCAAGATTTTATAAGCGCCCTCTTAAGGTAAGAGATCCTCTCCTATATTCAAACACCTTCTTTATATTATGTCTTTTATTTCCAATTGTTTATGTTGAGATGTGTTTTTACATATCCCTCTTACTTTCATTATGATGTCCAAGTGATGAAAGACCCATTTCACTCTTATTAAACCCTTCCATGAATCTTTATGTACCCTCGTATGGTGTTGAAATTATCCTGCTATTTTCCGTGCCAAACATTTGTGTAGTGAATACCCATCCTCATTTCCACTCAAGGGTATTCACCTAGATGTTCCTATCCTTCATTGATTGGAGACTTCCATGTATGTAATCCACACTCCTTAATCGTGGTATTAAAAGTGATGAAAGATATCCTTATGTTGTATGATCCATGTATATGATATGAATGCGGCAGGTGAGCCTGTATTATATAGCCTTTCGATGCATTGGGTAATGTTTTTATTTCATAAGATACCATGTATAGTGCAAAGTTTAGTTATTTTTGGGGATTATGATTAGAAAACCTTAGTGAAAACCTTAGAGATAAGACTAAACATAGAAAAATATCCCTAAATTTTGGTAAAGTATATAGTAATTGGTTTCCAATCAAATAAATCCCTGTCTAGATACTACAAGTGGATGTGGGTTTGATACAGTTGTACCTAGTGGTAATAACCCTGAAAAGAGCGCTTTGAGCTGAACTAAATCGTTACCTGGTGCACGACAAAGAGGCCTTGTTGCATAGTTGGTTTGACACTCCTGGAGGATATGCTTTGGTAAATTCGAAAACTCATTACGAACCATTATTAAGGGGACAAAAATGGCCATAAGACTTTATGTTAGGAAATAGGTCATGGATAACTCAGATTGAAATCTAGAAATTCATAGGTCAAAGAATATATGTCATTTATGAGTTATCCCTTTAATGTTCATGGTTGCCCGTTTATGTGTTTAATAGTTTAAAAATTTTCATGCCTAATTTTTCTTTTATTTTAGTCAATGATTGGAAATAGGAGGAACCGAGTCAATAACCAGTGTGATGAGCAATCCCATCTTCACCGATGCACGCTTACCACAAACGCATTCAAGTATAGTAACATAATAAGAAACATATCGATAAAAGGGCACCCCACATCACTTTCCCACTAGTGTGTCGCTCTCACACCCCAACGCCGCATGTCCTGACATTTCCATCTCTTTCATATAATCCCCCGAAGGCACCTGAGCCATCACATCACATCTCGTCCGAAGACACCAGAGCCATCACATCACACAATCAAACCACAACCGCAAACAATATTCCATCTTTCTTTTCAAGTTAAGCCATTTCCAAATTTATTAATTACCAACCATTTTTATTTATCATGCCCATTCATTTCATATTTAACAACCATTTAACCCACACTTCCCATTTTAATTCAAGAGTTCATTTATCATTCCAACTCATTAGTCATTTCTGTTTCATCATCAACAGATTATTCCATTACTATCGGGCAACTAGCACAACACATCACCAGGACAAACAACTAGCACAACACATCACCAGGACAAACAACGCATCTTTCTCATGTCAATAAGCCTTGCATCACAACCACTTCCCATTACATCGCCATATATCACGTCTGCACAACACAACCACTTTTCACATCTTTCGATTCATTTAAGCCACTTACCACATATCAATTTCATAGTTATCAATTAACCACATCAAATTCCAACCATTTTAACATTTATTAACCATCTTTCCATATTCAAATTAAACATTATAATCCCATTTACATTTCATTTATTTCCAGCCCAACCATTTTCATATCAATTCCATGTTCCCGCATCACTTATCTCCACCACAGCCCCACAAGTCAAACTCAGCAATTAACCACACCCAAAATTCCAACAATCACACATTACATCACATCAATCAACTTCACAAGCAACGAGGCAACACAACTTCTTATTTATACACAGCCAGGTGATTCCATAATTATATTTCAGCTAACCGAAACATATTCACAGCAGCTAACACATTTCATAATCAACAATATCCGGCACACAATCATCGAGAACCAATATCATGAAAATAAGTAAATCACATGCGATATCTCCCATTGCCCATCAGTTTTTAATTAACTAATTAATTATCTTTATTAAGCCGGTGCATACAATCTCCCCAAAGGATAAACAAAAGCTTGATCCCTCTCGCACGTACAATTAGATTAAAGACGAAGGATCCCCTACCTGGTATTTCTTTTACAGTGTAAATCGATGCACCCACATGGATAGAGGAGAGAGAGACAGTGAATCCTTTATCTTGGAAACATTGGCTTGGCACGCGAGGAAGAAGCTCGAATCAACTGCAGATGGTTCGCAAGACTCCAGAGAAGGCTTTGAGATCACCCGAACTTGAGAGAAAAGAGGAACTCAAACGAGAGAAAAAAACTTGTTTTAACATCCATAAATATCCTTCCTCAGATAATCTATCAAATTCTATATTTTATTCACTATTTAATTCACCTTTAACTCAAAACTTAATGGCGAAGTGATTAAATCTTCTTAAAATATTAGATTTAGGTTTAAACGGGTCAAAAACATTTAATTCCATGATTTTAGGCTTAAAAAATTGTTTAATAAAAGGAGTTCACCTGATTTGCAGATCGAAAGGAGGAAGAAAATATGAAAACTGGGTAAAAATCATTACCCATACGTAGGTATATAGCGCTGCGTAAGGGTAACAGGGTTTTACCCTTACGCAGCTTGCTTACCCTTACGCAGCTGCGTAAGGGTAATGCGATTTTACCCTTAAGCAGCCGGTCACCCTTACATAGCTTTGGAAGGACCTTTACACGAGCCTTGAAAACTTGCCTTTACCTTTACGTACGAAGAGATGAACCTTACGCGACATTCAGATTACCTTTAGGTAGGTTTTGAAAAAGCCAGGGTATCCTTACGTGAGCTTTAGGATTTACGGGTTACCCTTACGCGAGGTACAAATTACCTTTACACAGTCTTTACCATCAGCGGTTGACTCTTACACAGGTATTAGAAAACCCGATCTACCCTTACGTGAGCCGGAGACCAACCTTTACGCGAGCTGAGGGAGCTCGGGTGACCTTTACGCAGCAGGGTGGCTACCTTTACGCAACTAGTTTAAATTTGGCTTACCCTTATGCAACTAATAGAAAACAGCCTTCACGGCGTTAAAACACCTGCTTACCCTTATGCAACCTATTTAAAAACTAGGCTACCCTTACGTAACTTTTAAAAACTGCTGTCCACCTTTAAATAATTAAGAAAATTCTAAAGCACTTCCAAAAAATTTAGAATCATTTTAAAAACTTCTAAATTAATTTCCAAAATAACTTTTAATACTTTGGAATTACTTCCATAATTTGCAAAACCTTTTTAAAAGTAATTTATAAATTACAAAATCCTTAAAACAACTTTAGAGTTTAAGAAACTGCTCCTGAACCACCAGACACACCCCAAATGACAGACTCGAGAATATTCCAGACCTGTACAGAAGACTTTTAAAACAGTTTCGTAAGACTGTAAATTTTTAGAATACATTAAGATAATGAAAAACAATGAATAAATAATGAAGAATAAAACGAAAACAATAAAGCTTCCCTTTAAATTCACCTTTTTCTAAAATAAGAAAACCAGTTTTGTGCAGTTTTGAAAATCCAGGTGTATAAAACAGTGAGAAATCCTTCCGTATAATAACACCTTAAAAACTACCAGGAGACACGAAACATGTCGAGATATTCAGGAAATCATAAAATGATTTGCAATGAATTAAAAGTAACCGATAGATTAAGTATATGCCAACTGATTATCATTAGAGATATATTCCAAAACAATATCACCTTTATTAACATGATCTCTAATAAAATGAAATCTAACATCTATATGTTTATGTTGTAAAGAATTTTTAGAAATTGAAATAGCCGAAGCGTTATCAGGCACACCCGTGTGTTGATCTGGGCACCCACCCAAGATGCATGCGCACACGTCTCTGCTTCCTACACTCTCTCCAGTCCATGCTGCTAACAAGAATCGTGGCACCTGAACATGTCCTCCCTGCTGGACGTGACATACAGGAACTCGTCTTCATCTTTCTTCACCTAGGCAAGGCAGGATCACCAACCAGGCGTTCTGTCCTGGACGTTCCGGCCTGCGTACTCGGTGCTGCTTTTTTTTGTCTCCGATGCGGTTTTTCTGACCCTCTTCCAGACCCAGATGCACCTCCAACAAAGTTCTTAGCCAAGGCGTCCTCTCTACCCAGTTCAGCGGGCTCACCCAGGCATCTCTGATGTTGTCGTTGCCGTGGCAGGGCCCCTTGTTCTATCCAATTACTCTGTCGTGCCTCTTTGCTTCCGCCATGCCTCTCTGTCGCTGCCTGGACTTTGTTGAGCCTCTTTGCTCTGCCCGCCTCTGCTTTGCCATGCCTTGGCCTCTGCTATTCAGGCATCACTACCTCTGCTGCTCTATTGCTGCGCGAGACTCTGCTCGGCCTCTCTGTTCTTGCACAAACCTCTGTTCTTCACAACATTTTTGAAGATCTTGCATCATCCTTTAGATTGTCTTTTCTAGGTGCCGTACTTTAGATGATCCTTTTCAGGTGTTGTAATTTAGATGACCTTTTCCAAGTGTTGTAATTCAGAAGACCATCTTTCAACAACCTCTCTTCATACGACCATTTCAAGTGTCCTCTTTCAAACAACTGTCTTAGGTGGCCTATTTCGGATGTCAATTTCCCGATGTGCTTTTTCAAATGGCCTTTTCAGGCATCCTCTTTGTGCCCCTTTTGGCCCCTTTTCCAATGAAGATGATCACGGTGTGTTTTCTGTGAGTTTCAACATCGTCTCCAATGGTGTTTCTTCGTCACTTCTGGCGTATTTTGAATTAGTGTAACGGGGGGTTATGAGTATTGCCTAGATCCATCCCATCCCCTTTTTCCCTCTAGTTTGAGTTTTGTATTTCTTTTGTATCTCATATCAGTCTTTATAAGCAGTGTTCTGTTCTCATTCAAGATGAACTGTTTCTGAGCCTTCTCTTTCTACAGGACTATACATCATCATTGAGAACAATAACGCGCTCTCTTATCGATGTAGACTGAAAAAATAAATCTATAGTTTATTTTAAAGATTATTCCAACATATAATATGTTGAATTTCACTTATTATCTACATCGAATAGTAATTTTCTAACTTCCAATTTTTTTGTTGACAAATCCATCTATATCATTGGACATGATTGACTGGTCTATTAATAATGCTAATGCATTTTCTAATAATGTTTATGGAATCTTTATAAGCAGATAGTGTTAGGAGTGATATAAAATATGAACATATGCGCTATATTTTTTTGAACGAAGGATTTGGTTTGAGTCTCTGGAGAAATAGGAGAGATTTTTGCATGAATCTCAACGATGCAGTGCGTTTGAAAAGAAAAAGAAACAAATATTTTCTTGTAAAAGGCAAGGAGGACGAAGGAGGCGAGACCATATTTCTTTTTCAGGACGAAGGAGGCGAGACCGGATTTCTTTTTCAAGTTCGCAAGACATTCCATATGGGAGTGTGCAGGGCAGGAAGCATCAAGCGTCGACCAAGAGACACTGTGATGGTGAAGGAGTGCGATTAGTGGTGTGCGGTGCACGGTGTGGGTGCGAATAAGTGAAGGGAAGCTCGGGATCGTGGCGGTAGTTGAAATAGAGCACCAAGCAGAACTGAGATTGTTGCACAAATCGAAAGTGAAGTGTGTGATTAGTGAGACTTTTACTTTTTATTTGATAATAAAATTAAAAATTCTCGGGTGGAGTAAGGTTTTGCCGAATCACAGTAATTTTTGGTGTTTTTCGATTTATTTCTGCTGCAAGTGCAATTTCTTCCCCAACATATGATATTAGAGCAAGATTGACTTGTTTTTCTTGCTGATTATATATGGGTGATCCGCGTCAAAAGTTCTTTGTCTATATTGATATGTTTAATGGGCAAAATGATTTCCCTCTATGACAACAACGGGTAAAGAATATTTTGATTCGTGAAGGGATAGTGAAAGCATTGGAAAAAAAAATCAGAGAAGTCAGAGAAGACTAGTCTTGATGATTGGCAAGATATGAGGGATTTGGCGACGAGTTGAAATAGAGCACCAAGCAGAACTGAGATTGTTGCACAAGTCGAAAGTGAAGTGTGTGATTAGTGAGACTTTTACTTTTTATCTGATAATAAAATTACAAATTCTCGGGTGGAGTAAGCTTTTGCCGCATCACAGTAATTTTTGGTGTTTTTCGATTTATTTCTGCTGCAAGTGCAATTTCTTCCCCAACATATGATATTAGAGCAAGATTGGCGGACAATACACCGCGGGAGGTGATGGATCTAACAGATCCAGAGGGGATCGGGACAAAGTTGGAAAGCAGGTATAAATCTAAATCTTTGACAAATCGTTTATATCTGAAAAAACGATTGTATCGTTTCTGAATGTCAGAAAGTGGGGATTTCGGAAACCATCTGGACAAGTTAACTAAACTTTTGACAGAGCAGTATTCAGTGGTAGTCAAGATCGATGATAAAGGTAATATTGTGCTTGTGGAAATGGAATAAGATAAAACTTTTCTTTTGTTAGGTTCTTTGCCAGATTCGTATAACAATCTCATCACCTCACTGTTATTTGGAAAACACACTCTGAAATTGGATAATGTGATTTTATCGTTGCTAATGAACGGGACTCGACGAAAGACCAATGACAATGGATCATCAGGTAATAATGAGCTTTTTACAGTGACCGGTTGATGCGAACCATGTTGAAGGCACTAGGCCGATTACCCAAGTGGAGGAGTTCGATTTGCAAGGCCCGATGGCGCGTGGGAGATTAAAGAGGCTCAATGCTACAATGAGCGCACATCTTGCTTCATTAAAGGCCCAATGGATCTTGCCTTGCATAGATGGATAAAATGGGCCTATAATATCACTTATTAAAGCTTAAAATTGATGTTTAAACCTTGACCCACATGGTTGCACGGATTTGGATGCCTTGCCCACATGGAGGATTCTAGAAATGGCATCTTTGGACACCAAAGTCAAATCCGGTGGGCTATGCACTCAAAGTCAAATCCAGTGGGCTATGTTGGAAAGTTGTGTGCTACTTTTCCAAAAGTCTTTGTTGGACTTTATCTTTTTGACTTTTAAGGGGACAAGGTAGGTTTAGCCTTTATGACTTTAGGGTATTAGACCCTTGACCATTGTATCACCTCCTTGTCTATAAATAGCCACCCCATGACATTGTATTTTCATCCAAGATTGAATTGAGAGCTTATGCTTTGTTTCTCTCCATTGTGTGAGAATTGTTTCGAATTTCCCCTTGCTCTTGTGCATTCTTGCCTTGTCAATCTACAAGTTAGATTGGTGATCCAAGATCATTAAGCCCCCAATTCCGTGCCTCAACCCAAGTGCGTTGTTGTGTGGATTGACTATCACATCCCTCCCTTGAGTGTGTTGTCTAAGTAGTAGGTCGCGCTCTTTATAGCGTTGATTGACTACTTGCATCCACTATCCGTACCCATCATCCGCCACTTATCCCCGGACCACATCCTTCAACCGCCACCCTACGCCGTGAAGATTGGGCCACCCCGTGCGTCTCACATCACCGGTGGACGTAATCATTAAGGAAGGTTGACAAAATGAAGGAATGACTTAGGGATCAGGAGAGATAGAAGCCAATCAAGACTGAGAGGTGATTTTGTATGCTAGGAGTGTGAAAAAAAGGTCATATGAGAAGAAACTATCAGAAGTTCAGTGAGCGGTATGCAAGTGGTTTATTGCTGACAACTGTGGAAGATGTTGATTCAGACGGGATTTTAGATTCCGGTTGCTTTTATCATATATGTGCAAGAAGAGAATGCTTTGACAGTTATGAGGAGTGCGATGGTGATATTGTAAAAATGGCTAACAAGTCATAAAGTAGAATTGTTTGGCATTGGTACGGTGTGAGTTCGTATGTTTGATGGAGACACTTACCAATATGAGGTATGTACTTGATTTGAGAATGAACTTGATTTCTTTGGGTATGTTGGATTCCAATGGTTTTATGATTTCTAATGGCGATGGAGTTCTTAAAGTGACAAGAGGAGTAACGATCATGATCAAAGGGAAGCAAATTGGGAATATGCGCAAGTTGATTCGAGCAGATGAAGCTTTTTCGAGGCCCCAAAGTACAGTTACAGGTGATGTTCAGATAGATATGTCTCAAACTGGTTAATTGAAAAAGAATGTGACATTTGCTTCAGTTGTTGTGGCTCGGTGGAGCCACACCATTTTGTTCGTCAGATTTGAGCATTCGGACACCCATAATGGGTGTGGCAAATCATGTCAATCTCGAGCATGGCATTGAAGGTCAAGATGGATGATGACAATGGAGTATTCGAATTTTTAAATCACGGTGGTGATTGTTAGGAGTGATTTAAAATTTTAACATGTGAGATATATTTTTTTGAACGAAGGACTTGGTTTGAGTCTCTGGAGAAATAAGAGAGTTTTTTGCTTGAATCTCAACGATGTAGAGCGTTTGAAAAGAAAAAGAAACAAATATTTGCTTATAAAAGGCAAGGAGGATGAAGGAGGCGAGACCGAATTTCTTTTTCAAGTCCGCTGCATATGGGAGTGTGCAGGTAGGAGGCATCAAGCGTTGATCAGGAGGCATCAAGCGTTGATCAGGAGACACTGCGTTGGTGAAGGAGTGCGATTAGTGGTGTGCGGTGCACGGTGTGGCTGCGAATATGAGAGGGGAAACCTGGGATTGTGGCGGGTGTTGAAATAGAGTACCGAGCAAGAGTTGAGATTGTTGCACCAATTGAAAGTGAAGTGTGTGACTTGTGTGACTTGTAATTTTTATTTGATAATAAAATTACAAATTCTCGGGTGGAGTAGGCTTTTGCTGAACCGTGGTAATTTTTGGTGTTTTTCGATTTATTTCTGTTGCAAGTGCAATTTCTTCCGCCACAAATAGCTCATCTTTAACAATCAATTGTAAAATATGCATGCAATAATGGACATGAAACATTTTACCACGATGAAGTAATTTTTATGTAGATCTAAAATATGTCACAGTGTTGTTACAATATGTTGCATTATTCGTTGTAAATAGGGGTGACAATTCGTGTTGGTGGGTCGTGTTCATGTCGTGCCACCCACCCACACAAACACGATTATGCATGACATGATTAATTAATCGTGTAAAAAAATCCAAACACGAACACAACATGATTATTACACGGATAACACGACACGACCTGTTTAACACGATTAGTTTAAAATAACCGGAAGCAACCCAATTAAAAATGACCTGGGACAAAATGTTTTGACATTGTATGATACAATTAACATGATTGCACACAAATTCAATGGGTTAAATAGGTTATACGGGTTAAATGGGTTAAACAAATCATACTTACATGGGTCAACATGTGACCCGTTTAATTAAACGGGTCATTTCGTGTCAAATTCGGGTTGAACAAATCAACTCGATCACGACACGATTATTAAACTTGTCGACATGAACACGACCCGTTTATTAATCGTGTATGAAAATTCAAACCCAAACTCGCTAATTTCGTGTCATTTTCGAGTTGTCATAAATTGCCGCCCTAGTTGTACGTGTCATAAATTGTCGATTTCGAGTCATGTCAATGCAACTCCTAATGACAACCATTATATGACGGTTCAACTAATTTAAAGGAAATATTTTTTATTTAATTTTCCATCACTATCAATAAGTAATATATTGATATTCAGTATGTTGATTAGAAACCTATATATCCAAAATCAAAGAAATACATCCATTTAATTTTTTTAAATTTTTTGTAATATAAATTTTAATATTATGAATTTTTTGAAAAATTTTGTTTCTTGTAATATTTTGTAAAAATTATTTATATGGATGGCTAAATGCCTTTTGAACTAAATTTGTAAAATCCCAACACGTGTATTAAAAGGATGTTCTGTTTTAATTATATATTCAACAATTAGTATGCATCAGTTTGACTTTTTAAGATTATTATTGTCACTATTAGAAACATTGGTAAACATTTTAGTACAACATTTTGTTTTTGTTAAACCCACTTTTATTATATTGGGTATTTCCGAGTCCCACATCGGAATACTCTTCCATGTATTCCATTTTACTCATCTATAAAAGAATGTCCCCACCTCACATTGTGGTAAGGAGAATTCGCCTTTTACACTCGTCTTCTACATGGTATCAAAGAGATTTTCCCGATAATACTCCCCCCTCTCTTCCGCGGCACTCCTCCCTCCAGGCGGCCCTCCGTCCTTCCTGACGGAGCCCTCCCGCCCGAGCAACGCCCTCCCGTCGGCCCCAACACCTCTGCTTCGACTTCTCTCGGCCCCCTCCCCCCTGCATCCAGTGAAGCTTCCTGGCTCCTCCCTGTTCGTCGCGGATCCCGGCTCCCCGCTTCCGTCGCGGCTCCCCCCCTCTCCAGGCGGAACCCTCCACTCCGCCTCCTCGTGCGCGACTCTCGCTCGACGCCGCCCCTCCCGGCTCCGTGATTGGCCACCGCCCGCCCTCCCGCGGTTTCCCGGTCCCCGCCAGCTCGCACCCTCCTACGTCCCCGCCTCTGCGGCCCCTCCCAACTTCGCGATTGGCCCCTGCTGCCCCCGGCTTCGCGATCGGTCCCCGCCTGCCAGCAGCCCCTCCTGGCTTCGCGATCGGCCCTCGTCTACCAGCGCCCCCTCGGCTTCGCGATTGGCCCCCGCTTACCAGCGCCCCCCGGTTTCGCGATCGGCCCTCGCCTACCAGCAGCCCCTCCCGGCTTCGCGATCGGCCCTCGTCTACCAGCGGCCTCCAGGCTCTGCGACTAGCCCTCGCCTCCCGATCCCGCTCTCCAGCAGGCTTTCCGACAGAGTCCTGGCCCCGCCTCCGGTTGCGGCTCCCGGCCCCGCCTCATGCGGCGCTTCCCAGCTCGCCTCCCGCGGTGATCTTCCGGACCCGCCTGCTCGCGGACTCCCGGCTTCGCGACCGGCCCCGCTGCTCGCCGTATTTTTCCTACTCCGCCCTCCCGTGGCTCTCCGGGTTCACATCCTGGCCCTAGTCCCGCTCTCGGCACGTTCCGGCTCCGCCCTTCCAATGGTCGAACCTTCGGCCGCACCTTCGGTTCTGCCTCTGCTGATCACCGCCTCCACCCGCTTGGTTGATGAGCGGCTTGACTCAACCAATTTCTCGGTATGGCGGAAGACGATGTTGATGTCACTCGTGGGCATGGACCTCGACTCCCACCTCGAGGATCCTCTGCCCCATCTTCTGATCCCAAATACCGTTCATGGAAGCTTGCTGATAACAAGATCTTTGCCTTACTGGTCAATTCCATGGACCGCTCCGTCAAGGGCGTAACTCGGACCGCCAATACGATTAAGGAACTCTGAGATTCCTTAACCCTCATGTATTTCGAGACCAATAATTTGGTTCGGGTCTTCGATGTTTTTCAGCGCTTGTCACTCATCCGCCAGCAAGAACGTTCATTTCCGGCGTACTTCATGGAATGGAAAGCCCTTTGGGATGAATTGCTCGAGCTATGACCCATTCCCTAGACATCAGAGGCAGCCTTGGCCCAGAGGGACCAATTGTGCCTCTTTAGCCTACTCCATAGCCTCGCTCCTGAGTATGCGATGGCGGCCACAAAGATGCTCGCTGACCCCTCTTTCCTAGAGATTCCACAGGTGTATCATCGCCTGAGAAAGACTCATTGGGCATTTCCCCCATCCACTCCCAGCATCGATCACACCGCCCTCTTGGGCTGTGGCAGTGGATGCTCCCCAGGCACTCGTGGACGTGGCCGTGTGGAGGGGTGTTCTCGTCCCCTCCGTCAGCATTGTGGCAAACTCGGCCACTTGATCGATCGCTGTTGGGTTCTTCATAACCGCTCATCCCAGCCACCTCGGCAAGACCAAATTGCGGTCCACGATGCTTCACCATCAGTCGCAGTTCTTCCGTCATCTCTGGACCTCTCCATGGATGAGCTTCAGATGATTCATGATCATCGGAACACCTCTCTGCCAAGTCCTTCTTCGGCTTCTTGCCCACTCTGGTGGTTCCACTGCCTTTGTCGGCTGTTGCTCCCCTGCCTGGATGCTAGACTCAGGTGCATTAGACCATCTCACCGGTGATGCAGGTATGTTATTCACCTACCGTCCATATGCTGGTTCCTCAGCCATCACCGTCGCTGATGGATCAACTCTCCCCATTGCCGGCTTCGGTGCTTGCTCCCTGAATTCATCTCTTCACTTGCCCTCTGTGGCACATATGCCTCGCAACCCTTTTAACATTCTATCCATCAGTAAGCTTACAAAGGATTTCAACTGCAGTGCCATATTTACAATGTCTGTTGTTGTGTTTCAGGAGCGGACAACGAATCAGGAACTTGGTAGAAGCCAGCTTCGGGATGAGGTATACATGTTCGATGGACCGTCATCCGTCGCCTGCACGTCTGTCTCTGTGCATGCATTGGACCTTCATTCTCGGTTGGGCCATCCACCTGCCTCCGCCATTCATCAACTGTTTCCTGATATCAGTCAGCATGTCTCCTTTCATTGCGAGTCTTGTAAATTTGCAAAATATTATCACACTTCATATTTTCCTCGAGTATATACACGGGCTTCCAAACCCTTTAATTTGGTTCATTCAGATGTATGAGGTCCCTGTGCTGTCTTGAGTCAATTAGGGTATAAATATTATATATCCTTCATTAATGATTTTTCACGTATGACTTGGCTATACCTACTTTGAGATTGGTTTGAAGTGTTTCCTGCTTTTCTAATTTTTTACCATGAGATTCATACCCAGTTTTCCATCTCTGTTAAATGTCTCCGCTCGGACAATGGGCGAGAGTATCTGTCCACTCCCTTTCAGCAGTTTCTCCAGGTGGAAGACATCATTCATCAGACCTCCTGTCATGATACACCCCAACAGAATGGAGCGGCTGAGCGGAAATATCGTCATATTCTAGAGATTGCTCGTGCCATTCTCTTCCACCGACAGGTGCCCCTCCTGCTTTCACTCAGTGTGTTTGGATGTCTCTGTTATGTCCGTGACACTCGTCCTGGCCTCTCCAAGCTCTCTCCCAAATCCCTCCGTTGCATATTCCCCGGCTATTCACGCACTCAACGTGGACACCGATGCTTCTCTCTGAACCTACGGTGGTATATCATCTCCGCTGACGTCTCGTTTGTTGAGACCTCTCCATTCTCACTTCCCTCTCCCCATCCAGACATTGACATCGATGATTGTCTTTCTCTCATCATCCATTCTCCTCTGGTGTCTCCCTCTGCTGATCACCGTTTTGGTACGGTCTACTCCCGTCGCCCCTCGATTGTGCCCCCGTCCAGGCCGAGGAAACCATCGTCCCAGCTTTGTTTGATACTTCTGCACCGACACCAGACGACTTGTCCATTGCACTCCGGAAAGGTACTCGTTCTTGCCAGATTACTCTATTTACATCTTCATGAGGTCTGTCATCTCTGGAGATGATTTCTATTCCCCATACAGTTGGCGATGCCAAATCTCACCCGGGGTGGCTACAAGCGATGTGGGATGAATTGCAGGCTCTGGACGACAACCATACTTGGGATTTGATCCCCCTTTCGGTAGGAAACATGCGGTCGGCAACAAATGGATTTATATGGTCCGTCTGAATGCCGATGACACTCTCCATCGCCTCAAAGCCCGACTTGTGGCAAAAGGCTTTGCTTAGACATATGATGACATCCGTTCGATTATCCATCTCTCTGGCCGCTCATCATCACTGACCGCTTCATCAACTGGATTTCAAGAATGTCTTTCTCCATGACTTTCTTGAAGAAGAGATATATCTGCAGCAGCCCTCAGGATTTCGTGCCTCTAGAGTCGACTCCCATGTCCGCCGACTTCGTCGCTCTATGGTCTCAAGCAGTCTCTTCGTGCTTGGTTTGGCCGCTTCAGCACTGTCGTCACCGCCTTTGGACTCTCTCGCAGTATGAAAGACCACACCGTCTTCTACCGAACAACGTCCAACGGCTGCATCTTGCTGGTGGTATATGTTGATATCATCATCACTGGGAGCGACTCCACTGGAATCGTCCAACTCAAGGGGCATCTTCACCACCACTTCCACACCAAAGATCTCGGTCCTCTCACATACCTCCTTGGCATCGAGATTTCCTGTTCTACGAACACCATCTCTCTCTGCCAGCAGAAATATGCCATGAATATCTTGCAGGATGCGAGTTTGAGTCAGACAACTGATGTGGACACTTCTCTTGAGCCTGGGGAACGTTCTCTTTATAACGACGCGACACCCTTTCCTCACCCAGAGAGCTATTGTCGTCTGGTGGGCAAACTCAATTACCTTACCGTGACATGACCGGACATTGCTTGCGCTGTTGGTAAAGTTAGTCAGTTCATGGAGCATCTGACCAAATCTCAGTGGGATGCTGTCATCTGCATTGCCAAATACATCAAGAAAGACCCTGCTCGTGGTCTTCAGTACTCACATCACGCTCATTTGAATGTTGAAGCCTTCTGTGATGCTGACTATGCTGGTTGCCTTGCTACCCGCAAGTCTACTTCTGGGTATGTTGTTTTCTTGGCAGGTAACCTCATCTCTTGGCTGGTGCAGTAAGAAGCAGACTGTCGTCTCCAGATCTAATGCGGAGGCTGAATACTGTGCCATGATCACAGTCACTACTGAGATCCTTTGGCTTCGTCATCTCCTTCATGAGCTTGGTTTCCCACCGCAAACATCTGCTCATATCTGGTGTGACAACTAGGCGACCGCGAAGATTGTTTCGAATCCCGTCTTCCATGAACGAACAAAGCATATCGAGGTGGATTGCCACTTTCTTCGTCATCATCTCAAGCAGCACCATATCAGTTTCGACCACATTCCGACGACGGATCAGCTTGCCGACATCTTCACCAAAGGCCTCTCGGGAACTCGTCTGGACTCTCTGAGCACCAAGCTGAGTATCAATAGCATCAACAACCCAACTTGAGGGGGGGATTGTGGTTGGTCTTGTTCGCTGTCATCTTTCTTTTGCGGGACTCTTGGTCTAATTTGGGCATGTCCAGCTTGAGGGGGAGTGTTAAACCCAGTTTTATTATATTGGGTATTTTCGAGTCCCACATCGGAATACTCCTCCATGTATTCCATTTCACTCACCTATAAAAGAATGTCCCCACCTCACATTGTGGTAAGGGGAGTTCGCCTCCTACACTCGTCTTCTACGGTTTTCAAAGTGGTCGTTTTATAAGATTCATTAATACGAGCTTTATCAAAATGATCCAAAACATTTTATTGAGTTTGAGACCTAGATGATGATGCAATAGGCTGAGGAATAATCCCCACTCGGGAATTAACGGATTCAGGATAAAAAAGCCGACGATGATTCATTTTAATGAAAATTTAAAATTAAATATTTAAGTAATAAAAAATAACTAAAACTTATAAAAATTAATATTAATTATATTGTAATAAATATATTACTAATTAGAAAAAATAATTACAAAAATTTAATAAAATTATCTAATAATATAATTATGTAATACGAGAACTGAATTGCTGCAAATTTGATGTTTGCTTGACGAAATGGAGGGAAAGAACAACAAATTTTATTGAGAATTATGCGGGAGAGAAGAATTTCTTTTTGAGAAAAAAAATGGTAGAAGTGGAGGTGGGGGGGGGGGTTATATGATTCCCTCTAGTTGATGATTGCCAAAAAAAAATGACAGTGTTCATAATATGCATGACCTTTCAAACGGTCATATGACCATTTCATAATAATAAAATTAATAATGAATGGCCAGTCGACCTGGTTTGGGTGGGCTTCGGGCTGGCCTAGGCCAAAATTTAATGGTCCAGGTCTGGCTTGGCCAACTTTTTACTCATGTCTGATTTTTTTGCTTGGCCCTGTTGGTGTTTCCTTGGCTTTTATCAGTACTGTAGTTTAAACCCTTGATTGAAAAAAAAAAGATTATGTGTGCAATGTGAAATTGGAACTTGGATATAAGGCAACCAAACAAACGATGACATGCGATAAAATATCAAAACAGTCACTTTCATTCAAACAAGCTTGAGCCTGGAAATTTCAACTTTACTATTGTTGGTTTTGAATGGTAGACTCTCTTGAGTCTATCCTAGCATGACCTAAATATTCTCAATGAAAGCATATGTTCTTGAATATTTTATATTAAAAATCAGCGTTGTTTCTAAAATTGAAATGTTTTAGTTTTTAAAAATCAGTGTTGTTTATTTGTTTGCAAACATTATTTTTCCCTAAAAAACCCTCTTTTTCTGTTTTCTTCATTCCAAATGATTTGAAAAATGCTTAAAGGATTCAAATACATTATTTTCTTTTTGAATTTTTTTATTCCAGTACTGCTTACAGTGCCATGTCAACCACTTTCCGACGAGTCCCAAGTCTGGCGGACTCACTTACAATGGTAGAAATGTGCTTAATACATTGCACCTCTTTATTGTACATGGGGTATCTGTTAGTCATCACATGCCTTTTCTTTTAGGCACTATCCTTTATCCATATTTTGCTCCAAAAAAATTTCCTCACAAAAATAGATGCTTTTTTTTTGGGGGTGGGGGGTGAAAGCTTTGCTACAAACTATCCATTCCTGTCTGCCATCAATCTACTTGTTAATTTTGATTTTATTACTGAAGTACATTCTCTAGTGAAGGTTCTCATATTTCTCATAGAACTATTTTTTGGTCTTATTTATTCGTTGTCTCATTTTCTCTTTACTGCTGTCATGCTGTAGGTTTTATACAAGCACAAGATCATTGTTTTTGGTGGCTTCTATGACACACTTAGAGAAGTGAGGTTGCTGTTTATGTTTTTTTCACACAGTAGAAATGCTCATTCTTACGATGATTGTTTATATCTCGGTAATGTAGTGAGGGCCAACCATGGAGGTGTTTCCAAGTTTTATTTTTCACTTAAATAAGTTTTCATGAAATTACTTGATACTGTTGTGTTCCTCCCCCAACTATTTGAAGGCTTTTTAAACCAATGTGCATGTTATCAGTATTATTGCATATAAATAAAGACTGTTATGTCACAACAAAATTTGCCAATTGATACCAACAATGCTTGGTTTAAGTGGTTTGAAATATGTTTATCTCAAGTATTGAGCTCAAGTCTTTTTGTTGGAGGAAATCATTTTTTGGGCATTATATCTTAGTGGGTTGACACAACTCAAATGAGATTAATCATTGACTTTTTAAAATAGATATGTTTGGACTTACTACTGTGAGAATGTCATTTTCATAGGCAATAAGTTAGCCAACTTTGTGAGCTATTCGATGATGACTTGAATGACATTCTGTTCTTTCTGCACATCAGGGTGGCCACAACCATTGAAATCTGATCTCATTTTCCACTTTGGTATCAACGGGCAATGGAGCACGAGTTTTGTTTCAGATCTTGCTACATCTTGTTATTGATTTGGTGTACCTTGTACTCAAAATGATGTGCCTCTTTAGGTGTTCTTATCTGTCTAGTTTGGAACACATATGATCTTCCATAACTTGCGTTCATGCTAACATTCAAGTAAAAGTGGGTTTTTGATTGGCTGTATTTATTCTGTTAATATTTGGAGTGAAGGGTCCATCGTTTCTGTTGCATATTGATAGAGACCTGAGCCTCGACATACAACCTAGAAAGGGGAATAAAGAGAATCCAGTTGGCAACAATTGAAGATTCTAGAATTGGGCAGGTTGGCCACGTGGGGGATGAGATAAAGTTGTTATAAAGGGGGGAGTAGAGGAGAGATAGGGCAGGAATAATTCTGCTGAGAGGATTCGGCCATTGGGCTTGAGACTTTAGCCGTTAAAGCTTGGGCAGGTGTGTGGAGACGCCTCTCGAGTCTTCTTCTCCCTTCTTCTTTCAGTCTTCCTCCTCATCTAGTGTAGTTCTCTGGTACCTTGGTTATATAAATACAAGTGTTAGTCTTCTTTCTTTATCAATTGGTCCAATCACCTGTTCTGCATCTTCTTCCTCCTCGGACGCGCAACTTGCTGTTCATCATCTTTCTCCTTAGACGCACGACTCATAGTTCTTTATTGTTATGTCCTGAGAACCAACTGTTTTGTACTTTGATTACATGAATGTTCACTTATTATATATTGTTCATTGTTCTGCATGACTATAATATAATAATGTCCTGGAATATTTGTTGCATTGATAAGGTCGTGGCAGATCCCCGCTATGATGAGAACCTTGAAATGCTATAACAATATTCTTAAATAAAGTTCTGCGGTTGGATGACATACTATGATAGAAAACATAGTATACAGACCATCATGTGCGAGTACTCGTAAGAAGACGAGACTCTCTCTCATGGAGTTCGCACTTGGTAATCTCCAAGATGGGAGATTATGAGAACAGACCCGCCAGTAGCAATTTCGCATGTCTTGGTGTCATCGGACATTGCTATCTACAAACGTGTGTAATGGTCCTTAGACTGGAAGATTATCATTAACTCATGTCATGACTCGCGCACTTAGATTTTCTGACGAAAACCGTCACGAAGAGAGTTGGCGGGAAGTAGGGTACGTTGGGTGCGTCACGAATGACATGTTGTTAATGGATAAGTCGAGGTAAGATCTGTCCCTTCCATATTTATGGAAGTAGATATCTCGGGCCCTTTGATTGAAATAGAACCGTCGAACAAATTCCATGGCCATGGTGACACGATGAGTTTATTTCTGGAAGTTAAAGAATGACAGATCAAGCATATAGGTTTATGACACTGCTATGAAACCTGCTTGATGAGATATCGAGACAAAGGGATTAAATTACACGGTAAGCATTCGTATGAGGTGACACGTCAATGCGGCGTCAACTTCTTTCTCTTGGGTGCCTTGACCCCTTGCTAGACAGTAATCTTGGACTTTAGGCAAGCCCGCCTAATGCCAACGAGAAATAGGCCTAGAGGGTCACACACTAAGTGTATTCAAGTATCTCAAGTAGAATAAAGATTATTCCCATATGTGGTTTAATAATTATTCAAGGAAGCCTAAATCGTTTTAATGTTGGAGGAAGAATAAAATGAAAACAAGTACACGCCGTGTATTAATGATTACACGCCGTGTATTATTTAATGTACACGCCGTGTAGTTTTCATTTTGGAAAGGAAATGAAAAAATGAAAACAAGATATACACGCTGTGTACATTGAATGTACACGCCGTGTAGTTTTCAATGAAAAACAAGTACACGCCGTGTATTTATGATTACACGCTGTATAGTTTTTCCAGTCGGGATTTTGAGGAAATATCGTTTTATTAAATGATATTTATTATAATCAGTGTGGGCACATGTCAAGGAATTAATGACTCGACATGGAGTTTTCAAAAGAGTTAATGAAATAAATTAAACGCGTAACGCGTTTATTTATTGTCATAACTCTACAACCTCAAACCCGATTATAAATATCCTCACAACCCCAACTCTTTTCTTAAGAGAATCGTTGTGCACAACAATTCTGGAGAATTCTCTCAAGACCGAAAGAACTCCGTCCTCCAAGAACACTCTCAAGACCGAGAGAGATCCACCTCCACCGGATCAAGGCGATCTAAGGCGGACAACACAAGCAAAGGATTCTCCACGCTAGCACCTGAAGATTTCTTTGGCGACGTCCAGAGATACGTGATGCACGTGTGGATCACCGCTAGAGGAAGTCTACACTTGGCTTCTGCGACGCAACGACGAATCACATCGGAACGTGATCAGAAATATCAACGAAGAAAGAACGCCATAAAAGGTACTTCTTGTCAATTAATTAAATTAATTATAATCAACCTGTGACGATCCACATTTATGGTTCCGAGACTATTCCTCTTTGTTTATTTCTGTGATTCGATCCGTGGAGTCTGGCGTTTATCGTCGTATTGATCCTGGATTGATCATTGCTAATGACAAAAAACCAAGTGGGCACATCCACCCACGAGCTTCCGCTGCGCCCGGGACCTTCATTTATCACATTTTTTTGCCGGTTTCTTCGCGACCAGAGGAGGTACGCACTGTCGGAATACGTTCCAAGGGGGTACGCACCGCCACCTCGCTTTGTGCCACGCCACACACTTCTGGCTTGTCATCCAACGCAACATGCATTGCCGAATCGCCTTTAGTCACGACGCACACTGCTGCTTTTTCCTCGACCGACTCACAACCAGCGCGACGAGGCGTCCTGACAAACTCGCTCAGGCGACGCGCCCACGATCAGCTTGTCTTCAGCGTGAGGCACACACTGACGGATCACCGCACGAGGAGGCATGCATCGCCAGTTTCTGAACCACGCACTGCTGTTTTCATCTGGTTGAGCCGCACACTATTGTTATCACGAGACGGTGACGATGTGGAGACGCCTCTTGAGTCTTCTCCATTCTTCTTCCGGTCTTCCTCCTCATCTACCGTGGTTCTCCAGTACACTGCTTATATAAATACAAGTTCTTGTCCTCTGTCTTTATCACATATTCGATAGTTTGTGAATTCATGTACTTGATGTTTTTTTGTTGCTTCGAATTTCAAGCCCATGCCCCATAATTCTGTCACTCTGTAAGCATAATTCTTCCACTTTGTAAGTGTTGGAGTCTGTAGTCCACATCAGACTTGTGGTCCGATGTGGAGTTTATCATTCATTATAAAAGAATGCCTCCGCCTCATTTTGAGGTAAGGAGGCAAGGGGGTTTCCTCATTCTACATGGTATCAGAGGGAACTTAATCTCGACCCCCCCTCCCATCTATTTTTTTCCCGCCCGCATCTAGGGTTTCTCCCGTGGGGGGCGGCGGCCTCAAAGCCCCGTAGGGTTACCGCCGCCGCCCCTCCGCCTCTGCCCTGCGCGGCTCCCCGGCGTCTCCTTCGACCGCGGGTCCCTCCGCGGGTCTCTCCCACGGCTTCCCGTCGTCGGCCCTCCGCGGATCTTCCCGGCGGCGCTCCTACAATCCGCGGCTCCCGCCGATCCCGACGAGGTTCTTCTCGAAGGCGGTTCCAGGCGTGCAACTCCCGGCGTCCTCGCCCTCTGCTCTCCGGCGTCCAAGCCCCGACGACCTTCATGCGCGCGACTCCCGCCTCCTCCCGTCGATCTCTCTCCTGGCGCGGCTCCCCGGCGGCCTTCCTGCCGGCGCGACTCGGCTCCCGACCCAGGCGCAGCTCCCGGCTCCCGACCCAGCCGGCGCGTCCTCCTTCTGCGCACGATCCCTCCCGGCGCGGCTCCTCCTGCGCGCGCCCTTCCCATCGCCGCTCCTCCCGAGCGCATCTCCTCCTGAGCGCAGCCCCCCCGGCGGATTTTCCGGATCCACGCATCAGCCGGCTCTCTCCCGGCGGCCCTCCTCCCGTCGCGATCCCGGCGGTTCTCCGTCGCGGCCCGCTTCCTCAACTGCTCCCGCATCTCTCGGTGAGAAGAACCGCCGCCTCCCGCCTCTCCCGTCGCGCACGATCCAGTTCTGCGCAACGGTCCATTTCTGCCCGTTGGTCTCCGGCGTCCAGACCCGACGTCGATTCCGGCACGACCTCCCATCCCGGCCCGCTCCAGACCTCCCGCGGCGCGATTCTGCTCCCGACCCAGGCTCCACCTTCATTGCGGCTTTCTCGGCGCTTCGACGACCGGCACCGCCATTGCGGCTTTCTCGGCACTTTGACGACCGGCCCTCCCGAGCGGATTTCTCGGCACTTTGACGTTCGGCCCGACATTACGGATTTCCCGGCGCTCTGACGACCGGCCCGTAGTGCGGATTTTCCCGACGCTCTGACGACCGACCCGCCAGTGTGGATTTCTCGGCGCTCTGTTGTCCGGCCCCGCACTTTTCCGGCGACAACTTCATCCATCCATCATCCTGAGGGGGAGCTTCGATCGTGAGGGGGAGCAGCAGCCTTTGCAGCGTTCTTTTTTTTATTTTCGTCTGGTTTTGTAATCAAGCTGGGCATGTCCAGCTTGAGGGGGAGTGTTAGCGTCTGTTTTGTTGCTTTCTTTTCATTATGTGTCCAAGCTAGGTACACCTAGCTTGAGGGGGAGTGTTGGAGTCTGTATCCCACATCGGACTTGTGGTCCGATGTTGAGTTTATCATTCATTATAAAAGAATGCCTCCGCCTCACTTTGAGGTAAGGAGGCAAGGGGGTTTCCTCATTCTACAGTAAGCATAACCCAGTAGCTAATTTAGGATAATGGGGGTGGATAGCTCCTTTAATACATTTTTAGTTGTATTGAAGTGTTCTGCCGGTAGTGTATAGCCAACCTGCATCTACACTAGGTCAACTATCACCTAACCTCACCAAGACTCACTCACCCGATAACGCATTCAAGTATGATAACTTAGTAATGGAAGAATATATCAAGAAAACAAAGGCACTCCACAACCACTTCCCCACTAGTTTGTCGCGCTCATGCCCCAACGACAAACGTTCTATGTTTCCATCCCTTCCATATAACCACAAAACCACACCTTGCATCACAACAATAATCACATCATTATCATTACTACATACCACATCATACCATTACTACAACCACATATCACTGCATCATAACCGCACCTCATATCCCCACTATAACAGGGTATCGTGAACATGAAAGACATTAATCTCTTGCCTTCTTTCTATATTACACGACCCCCACCATGTATTACATCCTCCTATCACCATCATATCACATCAATGCACTCCAACTTCTGGCCATCACAGCTCGTGCGTCATTATTTATGCCATCACAGTTGATACTACGTCTGAAAGGGAGAGCGGGAAAGAGGAGTAGTCAGCCATCCGTTTCCCGCCAATCTAGATGTGATGAGAATCATGACACACATATGCATCGAGGAATTGAGAGCGAACATGGCACGGAGGGTGGAAGACGCATAAATGCCCAAGTCTCATTGCATGGAATGAGTGACCCAATGACAAGAGGAAGAATGAAGAGAATGAAAGAGACTTTACATACCCTCATTTTGAAATTATAAGTGGAGGCTCGACATGCTTGTATGAGAGGAGCAAATGGGCCTATAATCACATTTATTAGAGCTCAAAAGTGAACTTAAATGGCCCACCCAAATGATATTATGAATTTAAATCCACTTGTATGACGGAAATCTCCAAAGTCAAAAGTGGTGGCCCTCTTGTCTCAAACGTCATGGTGAGAATCTTCAAAGTCTTTGGGGTGGTGCTCCAAAGTATTCTTGGTGGAAATCATGTCCTGTGAAGTCGTGGACATGTGTGTAAACAATGTAAAAAATTTTAGTTTAGGCTTTAGACTTTTGTGAACTAGGTGTTTGACATGTGCATCACTCATTTGGTTATAAATAACCACCTCATTATACTCCTTGAAGGTTAATTATGAATTTGAGTGTTTTCTAGTATTTATATGCTCGTGTTCCTTGTGTTCTCAGGTGATGCAAGTAAGACTTATCGAAGAAGTCATCAATCTTTGGGATCCTAATTGATCACCCCCTTCCCTTCTAAATTCCCCTTTGCACCCTTTTTTCCATTTCCATCACTTGCGTTTCCACATTTTGCCAGACTTGAGTTGTGTACTCATACAGAATGACAAAGTGATAGCCTATGCCTCATGACAGTTGAAGATCCATGAACAGAACTACCCAACACATGATCTGGAGTTAGCAGTTGCGATCTTCGCCTTAAAGATTTGGCGACACTACCTATATGGTGGTAAGTGTGACATGTATACAGATCACAAGAGTCTAAAGTATATATTCACATAGAATGAGCTCAACATGCGTCAAAGAAGATGGTTAGAACTAATCAAAGACTACGATTGCTTTATTCACTACCCTTAGGAATATAAGGGACCGCCAGGTGTGGGCTGTACTTGGGATATTGTGCTGCCAGCTGTTGGCATCTGTTTTTGGCTGGGTTGTTTGTTAGTGGGTTAAGGGCTGGTGACAGCTGTAAATAGGCTGTTAGAGTTTGTTAGTTGGTTAGAGGGCAATATTGTACTTTGTAATTACATTGCCAGCTGTGGCAGTGGGCTGGAGGGGTATTAAAGTGGCAGCAGGGGGTTGGGATAAGATACGAATCATTTTAGCAATTGCTTGGCAGCAGGTTCGCCGGTGGTCTCAGCTGGGCTCTCAGGAGGGTGGTCTTCTCCTGCGGGTTACTTCTTCTTTTTCCCTTCCTCTCCTTCCCCTACCACCCTACTGTATTTTCCTATATTTCTGCTGTGTTTTCTGCTCTGTTTTCTGTTGTTATTCTGCTACTGTGTTTTCTGCGGGTAATAACATGTTCATTTGCACCGGTTGTTGGTGACCACCTATGCCTAAAGAAGTTTCACTGTATTCCAGCTGCTGATGTTATAAGGGAATTTGGATTTTCTCTTGTTGTTTTCCCTGCAAATGATGGTTTAAGAGCCGGAAATACCGTTTTTGGGTACCCTGGAATTCTCTATTGGGACATTAGTAATGTTGACAAAATTCTGCTTACTGGAAGGTCCGTTTTTACTCCAGAAATCTGGTGTTTAGCCCAATTGAAAGTGGCCAAAAAGGTGGCGTCAACTCTGTACAGGGAATTGTGGTTTGTGGAAGGACTAAATTGGTACAACCTACTGAGGAGAAAAGAGGAATGAACTCTGTATATTGAAGTAGTAGTAGATCACAGTAGCAGAATAACAACAGAAAACAGAGCAGAAAACACAACAGAAATATAGGAAAATACAGTAGGGTGGTAGGGCAAGGAGAGGAAGGGAAAAAGAAGTAACCCGCAGGAGAAGACCACCCTCCTGAGAGCCCAGCTGAGACCACCGGTGAACCTGCTGCCAAGCAATTGCTAAAATGATTCGTATCTTATCCCAACCCCCTACTGCCACTTTAATACCCCTCCAGCCCACTGCCACAGCTAGCAATGTAATTACAAAATACAATATTGCCCTCTAACCAACTAACAAACTCTAACAGCCTATTTACAGCTGTCACCAGCCCTTAACCCACTAACAAACAACCCAGCCAAAAACAGATGCCAACAGCTGGCAGCACAATATCCCAAGTACAGCCCACACCTGGCAGTCCCTTATATTCCTAACAATTCCCTCCCACTTAAAAGCCACCTTGTCCTCAAGGTGGAACAACTCAATCTTTGCTCGGCTGTGCATTGGGACAGCAACACCCGGTGGCGGCTTCGGTGGAGGCCTCAGCATCATTGCATCTTCATTGGAAATCAACAACACACTCGGGCAAATTAAGACGCCCAGTGCAAGTGGATTGGAAGCCCCTTGTTGGTAAGGTAAACTTTGGCCTTGCTGCCCAAGTGAATCTTGTTTCCAAATCGTTCCCATCCAAAAGTGTGTCTTCAAAATATAAAAGAGCCCCTGCGACAAAAGCCCCACTGTTTGATCAATGGAATGCACAACATTTAAAGCGTCATTGCTGCTGCAAGAAAAATCTTCCAAAGTGCCTTCTCTCACGGTCTTGGCGTGGTGAGAATATGGTGGCTGCTGTGTAACAATTACAACATTTTTTAAAGTGACTGTATTAATAAGTTCTGCCTTCAGCTCCCCATACTTAGTCCCAACAGCTGCTCCAAACAATGGACTAGAAGTGTATAGTCCTTCCACAAACCACAATTCCCTGTACAGAGTTGACGCCACCTTTTTGGCCACTTTCAATTGGGCTAAACACCAGATTTCTGGAGTAAAAACGGACCTTCCCGTAAGCAGAATTTTGTCAACATTACTAATGTCCCAATAGAGAATTCCAGGGTACCCAAAAACGGTATTTCCAGCTCTTAAACCATCACTTGCAGGGAAAACAACAAGAGAAAATCCAAATTCCCTTATAACATCAGCAGCTGGAATACAGTGAAACTTCTTTAGGCATAGGTGGTCACCAACAACCGGTGCAAATGAACATGTTATTACCCGTCCTTTCAAAACCATAGCCAGCTGGAAAAACTGCATCCTGGGAGTAGCATTGGCATCACTGTGGAGGAGTTCATCCAACTCAGGACCAATCTGTATGTATGTCAACCAGCACCATACTCGGCCCTGCTTGTCCAACCTCCCTTTAGAACTACAGCACAATTTTCAAACATAACTAAGGCACCTCCAACAAGTTCATTCAGCCCTGCCACTATTGCTCCCCTTGCTGGTCGTTTCATCTTTATAACAGAATTTCTCCTACCAAATCCTGCCGTAGTAGCAAGTGGGATGGGTGAGTGTCTACTACTTATTTGGAGGCCATAATTCAAGACCCAAAAATCAAATTTATCTCTAATAGGATGAGTCACCCCAGCAACTTGAACTTTCTCACTTGCTATAAAATCTGGTAAATGAAATAGCTCCATCTGGAGTGGTGGTGCTGGTACCTGATCCCTCCTGATGCCAACAGGAGGAACTAATCTTGGCACCACCTCCCTTTTTTTTCCTTCCGTCCAAGCCAAGCTGGAGACTATTTTCTCCACTAGATTAGTACAAATGTCCCCTTCCTGTTCAGTATGTAATTCCCCCAAATCTGCTGTTATTTCTTCCTTTACGAAGTGATCGACTTCCTCTTTTTCTCCTGTTCCAGTTCTAGACCAGTCCATGCTTTGGTGTATCCGAATTAAATCAACCTTCTCTTGTCCTAAGCATTGAAGAGCCGACATGTCCTCCTCTATGTCTCCCAGAGCCTGCTTGGATTGCTGCTTGTCACACTATCGTTGAAAAAACTCCTCCTACTCCTTGTCGGACCCGTACTTCTCTAATAGCGCCGGCTTCAGCTGCTCCCATTCAGAACCCAGATTTTTGCTCAGCCAAGACAAGAACCAAATTAGTACCGAGTATTCCAGGCTTATTTGTGCCAAATGTAGTTTCATTTCCTCGGTCGTTTGATTGAACAGGAAATAGGTTTCTGCTTCCCTGATCCAGCCTAGGGAATTCTCTCCTGCAAACACTGGTAATTCCACTCTCTTCATTTTACTCCTCTTACCTACAGTTAGACCAATATCTTTCGGATACAGGCTTCCATATTGTTTGTTGTTGTCTACCATATTTTTGCTTCTAGCTCCACACGAAATTATTGCAGTTGCCATACTCTGTTTTCCAGAACCAATACCGTGTTCCTCCTGCAACTCATTCCCCTCGAGCTTCTCCATCACCCGCTCTTCCATATCACGCACTTGAAAATGCGTCTGCTGGTATTCAGACTGTTCTTGAACCAATTTTTCCAAACTTTCATTCATAGTGGACATCTCCCAATATAAACTCTCCATAGCTGTGTCAATGGAAGCTAATCTGTTTTCCATCCTCGCCTCGGAATTTTTTCCCAGCCGCAATCGTGACTTCCCAGCGTTTGCGTCTCTTCTCCAAAACAGTTGTACGTTCCCCCAGCAGTGAACTTCTGTTGCGTTTGGTTTCGACCAGCAGCGTGCACGACTTCCACTGCACTCACGCGGCTCCAGCAAAAAGTTCAACCAACTACTGCGACGCTTGGCTGCGTTCGTGGCTCGAGTCCGACTCTTCAGCGGTTCGCGTCTCCCTCCCTACTGAAAGCAATCGACTCTTTCTCAACAGCCACGGCGGTTCAGTCCGAGCCACAGTTCTCCAGCAGCGTTCGAGCCTCCCAGCTACGATCGCGGTTCTCCCCAGCACCGACTTCCGGTTCTTATCCAGCAACGAACAGAAAAATAAATTCGCACGGCCCTCCCCTGCTGCGATCCTCCTCCAGCGAACACGTTCTTCCCTCTTGCACAACACTTCCCCAACGGAGTCGCCAAAATGTTATGTAAAATAATTGAGAGAGGGAGAAAAGAGGAATGGACTCTGTATATTGAAGTAGTAGTAGATCACAGTAGCAAAATAACAACAGAAAACAGAGCAGAAAACACAGCACGACAGAAATATAGGAAAATACAGTAGGGTGGTAGGGGAAGGAGAGGAAGGGAAAAAGAAGAAGTAACCCGCAGGAGAAGACCACCCTCCTGAGAGCCCAGCCGAGACCACCGGCGAACCTGCTGCCAAGCAATTGCTAAAATGATTCGTATCTTATCCCAACCCCCTGCTGCCACTTTAATACCCCTCCAGCCCACTGCCACAGCTGGCAATGTAATTACAAAATACAATATTGCCCTCTAACCAACTAACAAACTCTAACAGCCTATTTACAGCTGTCACCAGCCCTTAACCCACTAACAAACAACCCAGCCAAAAACAGATGCCAACAGCTTGCAGCACAATATCCCAAGTACAGCCCACACCTGGCAGTCCCTTATATTCCTAACAACTACCATTCGGGAAAGATGAACAAGGTAGATGATGCTCTTAGTAGAAAAAACCTGCTACTCTATCCATGACGCGGATTGAGAAAGACCCCATCTTCATGGATATGCAAAGGATGGATATGAAAATCATAACGGCTGAGAATACATCTTAACTTGCCCAAATGATTGCCCAACCATCTATCCAAAAGAAGATCAAGGCGGTAGAAAGAGATTATCTGAAGCTTCAAAAGATGGTGAAAGTTGTAAAGGAAGAGAAGCTACATGAGTTCCACATTGATGAGGATGGTGTCATTCGATTTGGAACTACACTTTGTGTGCCTACATCACTTGAGATAAAGAAAGAGCTATTGGATAACATGAAGAAAATTGCCGAGTATATCTTAAGATGCTTGGTATGTCAGCAAGTTAAAGCAGAGCGACAAATGTCCGAGGGGATGATGCAACCATTGCCTATACCCACGTAGAAATGAGTGAAAATCACCATGAACTTTTGTCACTGGTCTTCCGAAGACATCCCAAAGAAATAATGCGATATGGGTTGTAGTGGATCGACTCACCAAGACTGCCCACTTCATCACTATTCGTGAAGATTTTTCGCTTGAACAACTTGTCAATATATATGTTAAGTGGGGAGGCTGTATGATGTACCACTTTCGATCATCTTTGATAGTGATCCAAGATTCACATCTAAATTTTGGAGAAGTATTTGACATGATTTGAGTATTGAATTGAATTTCAGTACGACTTATCACTCCCAAACCGATGACCTATCTGAAAGGACTATTCAAACGTTTGAGGACATGGTGAGAGCTTGATCAATGGAATTTAAAGGAGGATGGAACCAACATCTCTCATTAGTTGAGTTTTCACACAACAACTTTTACTCAAGTATTCAAATGACTCCATATGAAGCTCTGTATGAAAAGCGACGCAGAACTCCTACTTGGAATGAAGTTAGAGAACGAAAGTTATTTGGACCCGATCTTGTGGAAGAGATGACAGAGAAGGTTCAAATCATCCAACAACATATAAGAAATGCTCAAAGTCGGCAAAAGAGCTACGCTGACAGCCGTCAGATTTGGAGTTTGAAATTGGAGACGGTTTTACTTCAAATATCACTATGGAAGTGAGTAATACGGTTTGGAGAGAAAGGGAAGCTTAACTCTAGGTATATTGTCTCCTTTGAGATCTTTGATCGCATAGCTGCAGTGACCTATCGACTAACACTTCCACCAAACATGATCCCAGTTCATGATGTGTTCCACAAATCACTCCTAAGAAAGTACATACCCGACCCCTCACATGTACTGAATTCGAAGGTAGTACAACTGGAGAATGACCTCTCATATGAGGAGCAACTTGTGAAAATCTTGGACCGTAGAGACAAAACTCTACGCAAGAAGACAACTCACTTTGTCAAAGTACTGTGGCAGAACCATAAATATAAAGAGGTGATGTGAGAACCAGAGGAAACAATGAAACAAAAGTACCCTTATCTATTCTCAACTGAGAATGAGTTGAAATTTCGAGGACGAAATTTCTGAAGGGGGATAAAATGTAACGTCCTAGACTTTTTAAATGATAATTGATTCATGAATAAATTTGTGTTATATTATATAGTATTATACACATAGAACACATAGAGAAACCTACTACACTTTAATTCATTGATGAAAATCGTTACATTAGTCAATGACTAAACCCATTAAAATGCCAAATATCATTAGGGGGCAAAAAATAGAAAATAGAAATTTTACGATGGGAAAATTTGGATCACCCCGATCGACTAGAATCATCCATTCCACGAACAACATTTTGGAAAAGAAACAAAATATTAGTAAACCAATCGACATTTTAGAAAATGAAAATATAGAACCTTAGAGAAATTGTAGTGAATATTGAATGAAAGGATGAAGAGGTATTTATAGGAGATAATATGACCGTTGAAATAGTAATATGACTGTTGGAATAGTAACCTGACTATTGGAATAGAAATTTGATATAAAAATAATAAAATATAATGTAAATAATATTTATCATGAGTAATTTAAGAAAATATAAATATTATTATGCCATAAAATAAATATCAATGATTAAAAACTCAGAAAATAGATGCGCATTTTTAATAAACTGTAATTTAAGGTATTTCGTAAAAGTCGTAATTTTTATATTAAAAATTAAAATAACATATCTTAGAAAATTATTTTGATAAAATGAATGCCATTTTTGAAATCACCACGTCGAAATTGTCTAAGGGTGATTTTTTGGTAATTTTCTGAAATAGTTCAATTTTCAGGTGAATAGTAAAAATACATTTTTTTCGTAACCTCAGGACTATTAGAATAGAATACTGACCAGCGGGTCACCCTTGACTCCATTGACTTCCCAAAGGTCGGAAATGCGGTAAGCTCTCTATACTCTTCTGTTCTCTACTCGCTTCGGATCTCCGCAACCCTTTCTTTGACTTTCCCCCGGAGATGAGATGCTTATCCACTATGAAGCTCAACCGGCTAAACGCTTTCTGTCACTCGTCTACTGGAACAGGGGCATCAAGCCTGAGAAAGGAAAGATGAATCTTAAATTACATCATTCATGATGTAATAATGACCTAATCATTTTTAGAACTTAAGGCCTGACCAAAACATATTTAATTTCACAAATGATTCCTTAAAATACAATAAACTTAATTTCTAAACCTAAAAATCATTTTCCAAATCCTCAAAATTGATTCCTTAAAATACCGATTTTTTTTTGCCACTTTCCTTTTTGATAAACTTAGTGAATTTGAATTGTAAAGGAGTTTAAAATCCTTATATTGATATATGATTTATATTGTAAAAAATTCACTCTTACAAGTTTTACCTTTGATATAGTATTTCATTTAATATTTTATTCTAAAATACCCTTTTCATCAAGTATAAATAACCCCTCTCCCTCCTCTTGGCAAACCACTCATCCCTCACTTGCCAAAGCCAAAGCTCTGCCCAAATCCTTTCTCTTAAGCCTCTTAAAATACTTAGGGACTTTTGGAGCCATCCACCTCCAAGCATCAAAGAAGTTTTGAGCGGTAAAAAAGAATCAACATCGAGAAGAGGGTAAGGTCTCACCAATTCTTCCTCTTATTCTCCTCTCTATCTTTTTCTTCACCCCTTTCAAACTCAAATCTTACAATGATAATTAAGTCGTATGTTAACATTATATTAATGATGTTAACCTACTGAAAGTATTATATTTACGACATATTAAATTGTCATACTTCTCATTCCCGCTCTTTTGACAATGTCCCGTTAAACGGTCAGTTAACCACCAACGAAGATGTTGCTAATTCTTTTATTATTACCAAACTTATGGCTGGTTATAATAATTTTTTTATGATATATAATTGTATAAATATATGTATTTTAAGCTTCTCGAATTGATTCTACTTATGTATAATTGAACTTGAACAAAATATTGAAATCGAAGCAAAATGAGAAATTTTTAAGGAAAACATGATATGAAAACGGTTCAACATCAACAACGAAAATTAAGAAATATAATCCAATTGTTATAATTAATAAATAGTTACATAAATTAACATTGTTGAAATGAAAATAGTACCTCACAATGAGGTAAAATGCTTTATTTATAGATGAGAAAAGGAGTAAATAGATAACCCACACCGATGTGGGATACGAATATTAAAAATATCTAATATTCTTAACACTCCCCCCCAAGTGTGACATATATTTATCATGCCCAACTTGTTACATAAAAATCTGGGCACGTGCCTTTTGTGGGAATATCTACAAGTTGATATGAGGTGTGAATATGGCCGAAGGTGATATTTTTCTTCTCAAAGTTTTCTCGAACGAAGTGACAATCAATTTCAATATGTTTTGTCCGCTCATGAAAGACCGGATTTGTGGCAATTTTGATAGCAATTTGATTGTCACACCAGATATGTGTCAGTTTCTTGACGGTATACCTAATCTCCTGTAGAATTTGTTGTGTCCGAATAAACTCTATAGTCACATATGTCATGACACGATACTCTGACTCTGCACTTGATTGGGAGATAACTATCTGCTTCTTGCTTCGCCATGAGATTAAATTTACTTCAACAAATACTGCAAAATCAGACATAGATCTCCTAGAATAGAGACATCTAGCATGATCTGCATCACAAAATGCCTCAATTTCTGTATGCCCATGATCAAAATATAGAAGACCTAAACCTGGTTCCTTTTTCACATATCTAACAATGCGAAGAATAGCTTCCTACTGCGTTTTTGTTGGGGATTCCATAAACTGACTTACTTTGCTAACCGCACAAACAATATCAGACCGAGTCATCGTCAAATAGTTAAGCTTCCCAACAAGTCGTCTATATCTGTAGGTTGAAGAAAACATCTCGCTGTCAGTATGAAGTGATTTTTCTCCAGGTTCGAGGGGTGAGTCAATCGAGTCAACTCGAGTCAACTCGAGTCATTCTAGTCTACAGAAGATCAAGAATATACTTTCTCTGAGATAGAAAAATACTTTTGGTACATCTGAAGACCTCAATCACCAAGAAATATCGTAGTGGACCCAAATCGTTCGTGTGAAAATTCTGATGAAGGATTTGAGTCGACCAATGCCAGCAGTATCATTGCCTGTAGTCATTCACATATACTATCAAGAGAATGCCGTCTGGTGTAGATTGATGATAGAAAACAGAAGAATCTTTTATGCTTTGACACATGGAAAAACGAAGCACAACGGTGCAAAAGCGCCCGAACCACGCATGAGGTGACTGTTTGAGGCCATACAATGATCGACGAAGGCGAAAAACCTTGGAAGACTCCCCCTGAGCAACAAACTCCAGTGGTTGCTCCATATTAACTTCTTCATTAAGAAAACCATGAAGAAAAACATTTTTAACATCTAGCTGATAGAGTGGCTAGTGATAGGAGGCGACAAGAGAGATAAATAAGTGTACCGATGCCATCTTGGCTATTGCAGAAAAGGTATCAAAGTAATCAATGCCATACGTCTGCGCACAACCCTTGGAAACAAGTTGGGCTTTGAGACGATTAAGAGAACCATCGACATTAACTCGCACGGTATAGATCCACTTGCAACTGTTAACCTTTTTATCCGAAGAGAGATGGACAAGATCCCAAGTATGGTTGCTTTTCAAGGCTTGAAGTTTATCCTGCATTGCCTTTTACCAGTCGAGATGAGATTTTGCCTCACCCATGGTGCGCAATGTCAAGTGAGCAGCCAATGTCGTAATAGCGCGAGAGACAGCCACAGATAAGCCCTGATAAGACTAAAATGAGCGGGAACCTTTGCGAAGCGCAATAGGCAACTCCAGTGATGAAGGATCAGGACCAGATGAGTCGTCAGGTGTGGTAGTAGCATCAGGCTCCGGGGTGGCTGGTGTGCTCGGTTGGCGAGTATATACCTGACCAAATTGCGATCCCACAACATCACTAGGAAGAGATGGGGTTGGAGGGGTATCAAGAGAATATGGTAAAATAACATCGGAATCAAAAACAGAAAATGGTGGCGGGAAATCAGGAATAGAAAAAACTGAGGATTCAACGAAGGAAACGTCAGCCAAGGCGACATAACGACGCAAATCTGGAGCGAAACAACGATATCTGCGCTGAGTTCAGGTGTAGCCAAGAAAGATGCGTTTGAGATCACGCACATCAAACTTGGTAATCGTGGGACTGCAACACCCCAGAATTTTAAATTAGAATATCATATTCGATAGCGTGTATAACATGCAGCACCGAGCGTAGAAAGAAATATAACATCTAGAGATTTTACGATATATTTACTATTTTAAATACGTTCAATCTATTCTATAGCTTGCAATACACGCAACACTGAATTATCTTGCGTTACATGCAACAATGACTTTTTTCAATGGCTTGCGTTACACGCAAGACATACTATTAATACGATTATTTAAAAGGACAATTATCTCTTAGCCGTTTAATTGACGCTTATGAATAGTGTAGAATAATAAAAGAGGTAGACCCAAAACCCAATGTCCCTCTCTAAGGGAGGCCTTGAGGTTATTTTATAAGGAATAATAAAGACTTCATCAGACTTGTGGTCTGATGTGGGACGCAAACTCCAACACTCCCCATCAAACTAGGTGTACCTAGATTGAACACATAAAGAAAAACAAAGCAATCAACAGACGCTGCAAACACCCCCTCTTAAGCTGGACATACACAGCTTGATTACATCACAAGACAAAACAAAGAAAAGATAAACTGCCATGATTGCTGCTCCCTCTCAGGAAGGTGATGGATGATGCTGCTGAAAAAGATTGGTTGTCAAGCCGCACAAACGGTGCCGGTTGACGAAGCGTCGGGAAAGCCACACAGGCGGGTTGGTTGTCAGAGGAAGGGCCAGACGATGAGGGTCGCGGAATTGGAGTGGTGGAAAGAGGGAGATGCGACGGGAGGGAGGAACACCTGGAGTGGACATCTCTAGGAAGGAGCTGCCGCGATGGGAAAAAAAGGGCCGGTGTAGGGGTGCCAGTGACAGGAGGCTCGACTGGCGGCGAATCGGGCCGTCGTTGCGGGATTTGGCGGCAATGAGCGGGAGGGCTGGCACAACGCAAGAAGGGTCGGAGAGCTTCATTTGACGGAGCGTTGGATGAGAGAGTTGCGCGCAGGAGTCCACAGGAGGCGCCGACAGGTGGGAGAGCCGCCGTCGGGGAAGAACGACGAAAGGGGCGCAACGGAGGAGCTGCGCAGGAGGCCTGTCGATGGACTGCAAGGAGGGAGATGCCGACAGGGGGCGACGGCGGAGGACCTTCGGCTCCTTGGCCATGGAGGCTGCTGCCCCCTAACGGGGAAAAACCTAGTGTCCGCCGAAAAAAAGAGACGGGTTCGATAGGGTTAGGATACAACCTCCTCTGATACCATGTAGAATAATAAAAGAGGTAGACCCAAAACCCAAGATCCCTCACTAAGGGAGGCCTTGAGGTTATTTTATAAGGAATAATAAAGACCACATTAGACCACAAGTCTGACGTGGGATGCAGACTGCAACAAATAGGATTAACTAACTTATTAAAATATATGGTTGAATTCATTGGTTACCAATTAATTAGAAATGAATATAAAAATCAACCGAATATAAAGGAAATGTTTTTATAAAAAACTATTATTATGCGCCAAACACGTGTTATCCTAATAAATTAAATTAATTATTATTAATGAACGATCTTAATGAAATTTATATATTATATATTCAATCAAATGTTTTTACATTCATCCAATAGATTTGATAGACATAAGATAAGAATAAATCAAATTTTACGCATAAAAAGTTATATTTTTCTGAAAGCAGTTTTGCCGCTTTTTAACGACACACTTGTTTTAAAACTAAATTTTAGTAAAAAAATACTGAATTTTAATTGAAAACTGATTTTTCATTTAAATAATTTATATTGTTAAATTATATTTTGAATTGGTTTTAAAGTCACTATAGTTCAATTATACATCTAATAATCCAATGTAGGCCATTGGAATCATTTTTATATTGAATTTAGATATAAAAACTTAGTAAACTTTTGACCATTTTTACTTTAAAAACCCGTTTCTTATCCTGTCTTCGAGATTCATTTTAAATGAATTTTTACCATTTCTGTGAATTTAATTTGGCAAATTAGATTCCATATTTGACATCATCATAATTTATAATGTCTAATAATGTCAACTTAATTTTTGACCAAAGTAATTTGTGAAACAGTTAAAATTAATTACAGCTATTAAGTGAAAAATGAGTATACCAAATGATTACATTTTAAACTTAAGGGGCCAAATGACCTAGAAACTCGTCCCACACCCATTGACTGACCATATTTCGACCTTATCCCTTCTAGGGTCGATATTGGTCCATTATTGGAGCCACTTGACAAAAGTACCACTCACCCCACTTAAAAAAGCCCACCCCCCTTCTCCTCTCTTCACACATTCAAACTACTTTGGTTCGGTCAAGCCTTGTCCAAATCACTTCCCAACTTCCCCCCTCCTCATCTTAGAAGCCTTTGCTTGGGCAAAAAACCATCCTATTAAGGGTTTAGTGCAAACCTAAGGTTGATACCCGAAGAAGAGGTAATTTTCTTTTAAAAGCGTTTTTATTTTATTTCATTCTCCGCCTCCTTCAATTCTTATTATACCATGCTTATATAATAACCCCAGTATCTTCCATATACTGAGATGTTGTTATGTTAAAGGTACGACTTACAACTTCACTCTCTTTCATCAAATGGGTTATAAAATCATCGTTCGTGTGTATGGTGGACTACCGCTTCGCAAACCGACGTCGTTCGTTTTTCCATTACCATCTTTCAAGGATGAGAATAATGGACTTATAGTTTATATATGATATATATGATATTTATGATATTATTATGCTTATGAAATTATTATATCACACATACATTCATGCTTTCCATTTTGTGGGAATACGATAACGTCTCTCGTGTGTACGGCGAACGTTTCACAAAGCAATGTGATTCGTTCACGTTTTATATGGAATGTATCAAGGATGAGTTTAATAAACATATGTGATATATGACATAAAAATGACACTTGAATGATAATATATATATATATATATATAGCATTTACTTTTCTTTCTTTCAATACTACAGGAAAATGAAAAGAGCATGCGTATGTACGTTCTACCGTCTTCGTGAATGGTGTATTTCATTTTCCATGACTAAATTTTATGGTTTACTCTAAATACATATATACTGAATATACATGATATTTACATCATGGTTTACATTCTGGTGATGATGAAATCATGAGCGAAGTAAGAGGAATAAAAAAATAGCAAAGCAAAACATATTCGAAAAACAAAACAGTTATTACCCAAAACGATGAAAATAATGAAAGATTATTAACAAACAGATGATAAAATGTTATAAAAGAATCATATATGATATCATACATATTAATATGGTTCTGGTATTAGTTAATGACATGTTTAAAACCGCTATACAGGAGCTTAAAAAAAGTATTACCAAAAAGAAAGCGTGAGGGAAGATATTTCGTCGCAATTTCATTTCCTTAATTTGTTGTCAATAATTTTCCTTTGAAATGTTCACTTTCCTTTGATCATTAGATATTAAATTTCCCCTAAATATTCACATTATTTATCATGGATATGGTTATTGCCTAAACCGTATACCATTTTTACATACGGTGTTCACTTTGAAAGTTATTTGATTATTTGGGAAAATATTGATAAATTCGCATTCTTTACTCGATATGGATATTTGATAAGACACTTTGTTTATGAATTAAATCGATTATTCGATATATGAGGAATGGTTTGGACTGGTATGACACAGGTTGGAACGAATCAGTTCGCTAGCCTCAGCTAAATGAGTTTTTACCCAGTATGTTTTAAACCGTCCTGTGAAAGGTCTTGACGATAAATGTTCTGTGTGCCTAGGAAACATGACGTCCAATATTTAAACATTGTCTGCATTCAGAATTCAGTTATTATTATCCAAGAGATTTTCATTATGACAAAATCTATGGATACATTTCATTCTCAGTTTATTGATTAAATGACATGTGTTTTCAGTTATTTACCTTGCCATATTGATCATATTCATTGATTCATTATTGCTTCTGCTGTACTTAACCCTTACTGAACATTTGAGTTAACCATTATTTTGTTAATTTCCCCAGGATTCGATAAAGCTTACTATGACTGATATTCAGGAATACGCTAGATGAAATAAAGTTATTTTCAAGAAAAAAATTATGTTGTAATATGTATTCAAATGTAAAGTAAGACTCGTGTATGTATTTAGTTTACCAAGATTTCTAAACTATCTGGTCCTTTAGGATGCGATTTCTTGTATCTTATGCCAATGTAATTGTAGCAGGTATCGGCTCTAGGCTGCTAGGGTCGGGGTCGCTACAGGGACGAATATCTCGAACATAACACACACAACCAAAAATGTGTAGTGGCAGAGAATAAAGTGATATTGTTGGAAATAAAGAATGGAATGGTATCTCCCCCTAAAGAACAAACGATGAAAGTATATTGATAAGATAGGTGGTTGTGAGAATGAAATCGCCCTAAAAAACAATCGGAACATTTTCTGAAATAAAAGTGCACGAACAACTTTTAACAGATGATGGTTCTTTCGTTCCGCAATACCGTTTTGTTGAGGTGCATCGGGACAAGAAGTTTGATGGGTAATGCCATGATCATCAAAAAAAGACTGGAAAGGTTCATATAAATATTCATGACCATTGTCAAAACGCAAATGGTGAAGTTTAGCAGAAAACTGGGTAGTGATTTCTTGATAATTGGAGCGAAATACATTAAAAATTTCAGAACGTTTTTTCAACAAATAGACCCAAGTTATTCGTGAAAAATTATCGATGAAAGTAACAAAATATCGATAGCCCATTTTAGATGGACTAGGACCGAGTCTCCAGATATCAGAATGTACCGAATGAAAAGGAGTGGATGCACGGGGGATTGCTCGGGGAACATAGGTGACCCGATGATGCTTTGCATAATGACAAGACTCATAGTTAAAATGAAGAAGATGACCCAACCCTGGAAAAAGCTTCTGAAGAATGGGGGCAAGTGGATGACCAAAGTGATAATGAAGTTGGAGGGCATGAGCAGAAGTTGCAGGACAAACGAGAGAGGTTGAGTCAAGCACATACACACCACCCTGAAGGCGTCCACTACCAAGCACCCGAGTAGTCAAATGCTCCTGAAAGATAATCGAAGTAGGTGGGAAGATGACCCGACACTGTAAATCAGTTGTAAGTTTACTAATATATAGTAAATTAAAGGGACAACTGGGAACAAAGGTAACGACAGATAGTGTTAAGCCAGTTCTAATCGTATAACTCCCACTACTAGCAATCTGCACCATCTGTCTATCGTCCACAGTAATATTACTTTCAGTTGAAGTCGAGCGATGAGATTGAAGAAAACTTGCATCCCACCAGAGTCAAGAACCCATGAGGTGGACCGTTGAGATAGACACGTTGCTGGAGGATCGCCATGAGCAACAATGGCGTTTGATGATGTCATAAGGTGATAGAAGACCAAAAACAGAGGGTCGTTTAGTGCTGAAGATGCATGTTGAGAAGGTGTTGAAGGTGCACAAATGGTAGACAAGAGGTGCTGAGCCGTTACCCACTGTGATCAATCATGGCAGAGGAAGCCGGGGTAGTAGGTGCTGAAAATGCACAACCGGATCATCTTGGTATCAATTAGGTCATAGAAGAAAGAGTATTGAGGATTATCTTTATCAGAAAAAGATGCACTTGCTGCTTATGGATGTAAAACTAGCGGATATGGAGCAGGCGGAGAGGTAGCTACTAGATCGACATGATCTTGGAGTTGTGTGCCTTACGTTGGCAAAAAACGCGGTGTTCAACATCAGAGAGGGGAAAACGACGGTTGGGCCGATGACAACTCTCGCGAATATGTATGAGAAGCCTTCAGCGTCAAACAAAGTGTACTTGATGCGAAGATTGTTCAATCTAAAAATGATTGAAGGGAGAATTGTTGCAGATCACATCAACGAATTCAATACCATCACAAGTCAGTTAACATCGGTGAGAATTGCGCTTGACGACGAGGTATGTGCACTGGTTTTACTGTCTTCATTACTTGACTGTTGGAAAGCGATTGTAACAACTGTGAGCAGTTCTTTGGAGAATATCAAGCTGGCTCTGAAGGATGTGCGGAACCTGATCCTCAGTGAGGATATTCGAAGAAGAGAATCAGACAAATTCTTCGATTCTGCTCTGAACGTTGAAGAAAGAGGAAGATATACGCAGCGAGATAATTGCAGATGATGATCAAAATCAAGAGGAAAGAGCCAAGACAAGACAAAAGAGACTACATGCTTGATTTTCTGGGAGAAAGGACATGTCAAGGAGTGCAGAGAAAAACGAAAGACACTTGAAATCAATACAACAAACACGGTGGGTGAAAGAACTGATGATGTGTTGCTGCTGGGCGTAGATAGTCCTATGAAGTCTTGGATTTTAGACTCGGGGGCGTCTTTCCATTCCTCGTCGGAGAAGGGTTTCTTGAATAATTATGTTTCTGAAAATTTTGGTAAGGTATATCTTGCTGATGACGAACCCTTGGAGATCGTGGGGAAGGATGATACACGAATCAAGACTAACAATGAGAGTTTGTTGGTTCTGGAAAACATGAGGTATATCCCTGGTTTGAGAAGGAATCTTATTATGTCAGACAGCTTGATGATGCAGGTTTTAATATCACGTTCACTGGTGGTGCCTGGAAGATCACCAAAGGAGCTATGGTCAAAGCTCAGGGAGTAAAGAATGGTACCCTGTACAACATGACAGAAACGTGACATGCTTGCACCGATAAATTATGTCGGGGATTCACAACCGTGACATTACAGGCTAGGCCTCAGGCGTTGACAACAAAAGGAATGCTATTGGAGCTGAAGTCAGTGGATGCTAGCCTATGTGAAGATCTTATCTTCGGAAAGTAGAACACCGAAGGTTGGGAAGCCAGCGCTGGTGCACACTGATGTTTGGGGGTCTGCATCAATTCATTCCCTTAGAGAATCACAATATTATGTGACATTTATTGACGACTCAACAAGAAAGACATGAGTTTACTTTTTGAAAAGAAAATCTGACGTGTTTAACATGTTTCAGAAGTGGAAGACCATGATGGAGAATGAGTCAGAATGAAAACTGAAATATTTGAGGTCTGACAATGGAGGAAAGTATGACAGTCAAGAGTTCAGAGATTTTTTTTCTAACAATGGAATTCGGTTGGAGAAGACTCTTCTAGGTAAACCACAACAAAATGATGTGACAGAAAGGATGGATAAGACGTTGAATGAACGTGCTGAGAGTATGAGGTCACACTTGGTGTTACCCAAGACCTTGTGGGCTGATGCAGTGAACATGATAACATATCTCACCAACACGTGTCCATATGTAGCAATGAGAGAATGTATACCCGAGGAGCTTTGGTCTGGTAAGGAGGTAAGACACATTTATAAATCTTTGGCTGTTTGACATATGTACATATTGATGCTGATGCAAGGGACAAACTTGATGCTAAGTTCAAATCATGTTTCTTTATTGGCTATGGTGCTGAAGAGTTTGGTTATCGCTTTTGGGATGATCACAACAAGATGATCATCAGAAGGCAGAACGTGATATTTAATGAAGGTATCACATACAAGGATCATCATGCAGCTAAAGTTGTGTTGCGGGAAAAGCCGGGAGCAACGAAGCGATAAAAGATTCATAGAAGTGTAAAAGGGAAAAAACAAAAGAACGAGAAGAAGATCTTGGGACACAGAGATTTACGTGGTTCGGGAATAATCCCTGTGCTCACGGAGAGGTAGAATCACTTCACTATGAAATCCTGGAGCACAATTTTACAGGGAGTATCTCAAAGTTTCTCACACACAGAAACCCAAGCCCGAAATGAGTTAATAAAGAAGATGAAACATTATTTCACCAACCGCACAGAAAGTCCGTTGTGCTACAGTGAAATGCGGTTGAAAGTCCGTATCTCTATAGTGCCTTGTATGTGTCTGCCGGTCAGCTCTGCTACAGTCGGTCATAGTTGCTATAGTGTCCAAAAATTTGGGTTGGGTGGCTTTGGCCCCTGGACCCTTGGGGCAGGGGCGTGTTGCCCCTGCATCCCCCAACAGGCTCATCATGGAGCTCAACTTATGAAGTTGCGGCCTGGTGCGCAGTATGGGTCGGAAACATTCGACCCAATTATCCTCTAAAATGGATCGAGCTACATCAATCCAACAAGTTGACAATGGGAATAAAGAATCAGAGTGCCATGAGCAAATGGAGTTTGAAGGTGTATCTCAGCGTGTGACAACAAAACCAGTGGAGTTGAGGAGATCGATAAGAGTGAGAATGCCTGTGCAAAGGTATTCACCATACTTACATTATCTGTTATTGACTAACGGTGGAGAATCAGAATGTTTTGAAGAAACAATGCAGTCGAAGGAGTCGAGAAAGTTGAAGTTGGCTATGAAGGAGGAGATGTCTTCATTACATGACAACAATACTTAGTAGTTGACACCTCTGCCACAAGGAAAGAAAGCATTGCAGAACAAATTGGTATATTGGGTCAAGGAAGAACATGATGAAAATAGGAGGTACAATGTAAGACTAGTGGTGAAAGGTTTTCAACAGAAGGAAGTGTGGATTTCATTGAAATTTTCTCACCTGTAGTGAAACTTACCACCATTCGGGTGGTTCTTAGTATTGTTGCATTAGAAGATTTATACTTTGAGCAAATTGATGTCCAGACTGCTTTTCTTCCTGGAGATCTGGAGGAGGACATCTATATGCTGGTAGAGGGATATGTTGAGTCTGGGAAGGAAGACCCGGTGTACAAACTACAGAAGAGCTTATATGGGTTGAAGTAGGCACCCAGACAGTGGAATAAAAAGCTTGCAGGATGACATGCTCATTGCAGGATCATGTATGCAGAAGATTGATAAGCTGAAAGGGCAGTTGACTGAGGAGTTTGAGATGAAAGATCTTGGAGAAGCTGACAAGATTTTGGCGATGAAGATCCAAAGAGACCATGTAGCTGGAAACTTGAAGTTATCACAGACTGACTACATTGGGAAAGTTCTGAAAAGATTTAGTATGCTAGAAGCAAAGCCAGTCTCTATTCCCTTGGCGAGCCATTTCAAATTATCAAAGGAGCAATCACCAAAGATGACGAAAGAGGTTGATTACATGAAAAAGGTTCCATACGAATCAGCTGTTGGAAGCCTGATGTATGCCATGGTTTGTACTCGACCTGACATTGTTCATGCAGTGAGAGTTGTGAACAGGTACATGGCTAACTCTGAAAAACAACATGGGGAAGCTGTGAAGTGGATATTGAGATACCTAAAGGGAAACAAGGAAGTATCTCTGTGTTTTGGGAAAAGAAATTCATTGCAGGGATATGTGGATGCCGACTGTGGAGGTAATGCCGACCTCAGGAGTACCACGGGTTATGTATTTACTTCTGGAGGTACTGTAGTAAGCTGAATATCTCAATTACAGAAGGTGGTGACATTATCCACCACAGTGGCAAGATACGTTGCTGTTACAGAAGCTGGAAATGTGATGGTTTGGTTGAAGAATTTCTTGGACAAGTCGGGTTGAAAGTGAGAGGAAAATGTATTGCACTCTGACAATCAGAGTGCTGTACATCTTGCAAAGAACCCAATATTTCATGCCCGAACGAAGCACATTTAGTTGAAATACCATTTTATCAGAGGCTTGATATAGGATGAGCTTCTGACATTGCAGAAGATTTGTGAAACAAACAACAACAATCCAATAGACATGTTGATGAAACCGATGATAATACAAAAGTTGAGGCACTGTCGTGCCTCTGTTGGTCTTCACTGATGAATGAAGGATGTGAGATAGAATATGAGAGAACACTATTAGAGCATAAAAGGGAAAACAATTGGTATTTCATGAATCGAAACTGTGAATGGAAAGCATTCACCGGCGAGTGAAGAAGTGGATGAACTCAGATTAAGTAAGTTGTCCAAGTCACTTGCATCGACATAGGTCAACATTGCGGTTCATGCTCCAAGTGGGAGATTGTTGGATTGGTGTAGCCCGATCCATTTGGATGATGTTGGGCCGAATGCTAGCAGCCCATACTGCACACCAGACTGCAACTCTTGCGGGTCGAGTTCTGCGGTGAGCTTGTCGGAGGCTGCAGGGGGCAACACGTCTCTGTTTTGAGGGCCGAAGGCCCCCGACCTAAATTTGGGGAACTGTACCAACTCTGATCGACTGTGGCAAAGCTGACCAGGCGACATCGACTGACCAATGTAGCAGTGCAGACTTTGACACGGTTACTGTACCATATCGGATTTTAGAGACAACGGTATCGTAGCTCCGCGGGCTTCTAGCCACCGATCAATGTAGCAGCTCGGACTTGGGTGGCCGCAACATTGTTGGAGTGCAGATTTTTAGCCACTGTTCATTGTAGCACAATGGACTTACTGTGCTGTTGGTGGCACAGTGCTGCGTCTTCTTTATTAGCTCATTTGAGGTATAGGGTTTTTTGGTGTGTGTGAAACTTTGAAACCTCCTTGTAATTCTCCTCCCGATTTTAGTGAAATGATTCTTATTCTCCGTGGACGTAGGGATTTTTCCCGAACCCCGTAAATCATTGTGTTCGAGTTTATCATCTTCTTCTTTGTTTCTGTCTTTTCTTTAGCTGCAAACCTCCGTCGCTGTGACTCCCGGCGCTTCCGCAGCAATCACATGTACTAAGGAGAGCGTGAAAGCTTTTAAGTGGATAAAGAAGGATTTTAATAATGCCTATGTTTTATTATGCATTAGTGATGTATGATCCTAATTTGCTCAAAATACTAAACCTTTCGATCCTTGTATTAGTCATGTAAGAAAAAGTAGGATGACTATATTAGTGGCCCATTGTAATAAGCTTTTTTCTAGATTAATAAATATGTTTTTAATTTGAGTTCCTCACATAAGAAGTCTTTTATTCTCGATGCACTGCATCATCACTATATTGTTTTTGAAATAAATTTTAGTAATATAAGTTAGGCCAAAGTTGCTTGCATTGTTTCTTCTATGGAGTTCTTCAATTAGTCATTGCCATGTTCGATGATAAGGTGATTTTAGCATCCAATAATTATCTCAAAAGGGATGAGAAAAGCATTTGTATATGGTTGAAATGCTTGGCATCCAGGTTTTAGGTGACAGGTCATGCTATTGTATTAAGGAGTGGGGTATTAAATAAGATAGGAGAGTGGGGTATTAAATAATGCCGAAGCAGTGGGTTGTCTTTGTGTGGGCTGTCAGCTGGTTGGGCATGGTTGGTGGGATGTCCAAGGGGCAGTAATGTCTTTTACTCTATTAGTTGTTTGGGTTGGCAGGGGGCAGGTGGGTAAATAAGGGGTACAATTGTTGGGGGGGATTACGATTGACATTTTGGAGAATCTTGCTTGGCAGCAGGGAGGTCCGACCTTGGGAGGTTCGGCTGCGACACCAGAGAGTGGTCTTTCGTGGAGCTTCTCTTCTTCTTTGTCTCCTCTCCTCCCTACTATAATTTCTCTTTTCTGTTGGTTCTGTACAACAATCAATTCAGTATATACGACCGTTTTCTACTTTTTCTCCCTCTCACAAAATTGCTCTAACAATCTGGCGACTCCGCTGGGGTTGCAAACGCTGCAAGAGGACAATGACCATCGTTGGAGTTCTGAAAGCTACAGTGAGATGCGCGCCACTCTGAAAGTGGTCACAGGAGGAAAAAAACGATCACAGCAGTGCTGCTGTGACGCAATCATTGGGGTAGACGAATGCTGGAGAGAGACATGAATGCTGGGGAAGCGCACAGGGGACCGCGGGCGCTTTGAGGAAGACGACAGTTCAGGGGAAAAAAAACGCGCTGTGTCGGCTGACGATCTGGTTACAGGATATTCTCATTCTTCATTCTTCAACTTATTCTCTCTTGTGCGATCAGTTGGATTTTACGGGAGTGGATCCGTATGGTTGGATCATCAAAGCAGAAAGGTATTTCCATTTTTCCCGAACAATATAGGACATGAAAGTACATAGGGCGCAACTTTGCATGGAGTGCACGATACTTCTTTGGTTCTTGTCATGACACTATGGTAAGCCTAGTTTGACATGGGAGTGGCTGAAGGCGACGCTTGTGGAGAAATATGGGCCCGACACGGAGCAGATAGAGTTTTTTTCGATAGCGGATTGAGATGCAGCGTTCCGTGCAACCACTAGAAAGCGCCGAGGAACTAGTCAAACCTGCTCCAAATTGTCAAATTTTGGAGAAACAAATTATTACGTGAGGAAGGTCGACCTTGCAGTGCTACAGAATGCTCTTTGGGGCTAGGGGAGGAGGCACTGCTGCATGAGTCAGTTCTTGCGACGCAGGGGTTTCTTTCACAGGCTATGCTAATGCAAGCCATGGAGTTGAAATCTCCTATGTTAGAGGAGTCCGGATTGACTGTTTTGAGTAGCATGGTCAGGTTTGAATTTGGTTCGAAACTTGAGGAATGGAATGAGGATGAAGAGGATTACAATGCGATGGAAGGGGACGCTATGGTGGTGCGACCTGTACCTGGATCGCATTCACAACCTCCTACTGCAGATGATGTGAGGTCGAGTGTTCTGCCAGTCGTAGAGGGAAGGTGTGGAACAGAGAAGAACATCTTACCTTCTATTATCTGTGTGTATAATCAACTTACTTTCCCTTGTTTGAGACGAGAAGAATGTAGCAAGGTGGAAGTTGATTTGGCTCATGAAACTCATCTCGTGGGAGTTCGGAGTGCGGAAGTCGAACCTGATTTCCCAGTGGAAATTGGTGCTTTTGCAGAGGGAGTTGTTGCGGGTTCCGGTCGTGATGAGTTTGGTGAGCTAGGAATTGCCACTTTTGTTCTTCTAATTGGCAGCGAGGTTCGAGCATGAGGCAATGCCCGCGGCATAGGATGCGGAAGCTTGACAAATAGGTCTGGTCGTGCAGCTGTGCAGACATGGGAGCTGAGTGAGGTGGTGATGCAACTTAGACTTTTTCGTCCGGTGCAAGGGTTTTTGCAATAGGCCTTGTGAGCACTGGAAAGGCTGCCTTCGGATGTGGAGATGGTCGGGAAAAGTTGCATCAAGAAAACCGCAACAATCAGGAAAACTAGGATGTGCAGATTACCGGCTGGATCAGTCTTCAACACTCGCAGACGTAGTAAACGTACACTGAACAAGGCAGTGACTTTCCCCAGAACTGGTTCGAAGTCGGGGAAGAAATCCCTTTATGGGGAGCTGAATGCCCCGTGTCAGGTAGAATTGAACGAGAATGAATTGTACCCGAGGAAGCGCGGACAGATTGTTTCTGAATCTGGAGCTGGCACAACAACTGCACCAGCTCTGCTTGGGGATGCTTCTGGACTTGCTGTGCGTTTTTGAGGAACAGAGGTGCATGTGTACAATGTTGATATAAATGGCTTATTGAGAAAAATTCTGGAGGGGTTTTTCTTGGCTGTTGAGGCAGCAGCAGATGTTTATGGAGAAGTTATCAACTCTGGTTTGGATGAACAAATAGTGCCTGAACCAGAGTTTGTAGTGCCAAACAAGTTTTTTCCCCCCATCATAGCTGTTTTGTGTCAGGCTGAGTGGAGCATTAGTCAGAGAAAAACAGCTATATTTGTCTTTGTTAGTGGTTTCGAGGTCCGCGGTACCTGCTGAAAATCATTGCTGCTGGGATTCTGGGGGTAATCATTTAAATTCTCTTTCGATACTACAGCATTACAAGCATAATTCTGGGCCTACTGTTCTATTGGTTGGAGAACATTCTTTTGCCGGAAGATATGAATACGATGATTCTGGTTTTAGATGGGGTTCATGGGGTTGTTTTCTTGAGCCAAGTGCTGCATTTCTGCTATGTGGATTTGTGGCTAGGAAGCATGAAATTGAATACAGGCCAGGAATGGGAGAAAATGTTCCTTTCAAATCATGTTTTCATAGATTACTGACACCTTGGCTGGATATTTCTAAGCATGCTCCTATGTACAAGGGTATTAAACTAGCACCGCAGAACCGACTACCTAATTACAGCAGGAGGGAGAGAGTTTATGGAGGGAAGTTTCCAGATGTCAACTTCACACTGGATTATTATGAGTCTGGCTTCATCCTTAAGACAAATAGCGGTCCGGAAACAAACGAAATATCTAGGAGCAGGTTCTAGTTAGATGGAAGGGAAGGAGAACAAGTTGCTTTTCTTCTGATCCATCTACCAACAAGGCTCACACCGAAGGTGATAATCAAGTGCAGGGTGATGTTAGAAATGTTTGATGGCTGACTTATATGTGTGGATAGGTGCTGTTGTTGCTTAGCATCTAAAGGAGAAGAAGTCAGTCCCTAACGAAGTGGAATTTGGAACCAGCTGGATTTCTTCAGGCATGATGCTGGTGCAGACTCAACAGCTGGCTTGCCGTTCCGGAATTCAAGCTGCCGATCCGAGATTTGAAGTTCCACCTTGAGGACAAGGTGTTTTTTAAGGAGGGGGAAAATGTTAGGTGAGTGGGGTATTAAATAAGGCTGAAGCAGTGGGCTGTCAGCTGGTTGGGTATGGTTGGTGGGCTGTCCAAGGGGCAGCAATGTCTTTTACTCATTATTAGTTGTTTGGAGAATTCTGCTTGGCAGCCGGGAGGTCCGACCATGGGAGGTTCGGCCGCGGCACCAGGGAGTGGTCTTCCGTGGAGCTTCTCTTCATTCTTGTCTACTCTCCTCCCTACTGTAATTCTTCTTTTCTGTTGGTTCTGTATAACAATCAATTCAGTATATACGGCTGTTTTCTACTTTCTCTCTCAGAAAATTGTCCTAACATTGTATTCAGCTTAATTGCAATTTCTGATAGATTAAGCCATTCTATTCTGCACAATAATTGCCAGTCCGACATCTTTGGTTGTTCATTGACATGCTGAGGATGGACAACACCCTAAACTTGTGTTAAGAGTTGTTAAATCCTATTTTATTGTTTTGGGTATTTCCGAGTCCCACATCGGAATACTTGTATGTATTCCGTTTTCTCAATCTATAAAAGTAGGCCTCCGCCTCACCTGGAGATTCCCTATTCTAGATGGTATCAGAGGGAAAACCCCATTAGATTTCCCCCCTCCCGGCTCTGCCTTACGTGCCCCCCCTCCCGGGTCTGCCCTACGCGGCCACCCCCCCTCCCGGCTTTGCCTTGCGCCCCCCCCCCAGCTCCTGCCTTCCGTAGCTCCCATCCCGGCGGCTCCCTCCGGCGTCATCCTAGCGCGATCGACCCCGCGGTTCCCTCCAGTGGCTCCCTCTGTCGTCGCCCCTCAGTTGCGACACACCTCGGGCGCCCCTCCCTCCCGTGGCGTAGCTCTCCCCTCCGCCGCCTCTCCTGCAGATTCCTAGTGAAAACCGGCCCCACCTTCTTTGTGCGCTCCCTGCCGGCTCTCGCTCCCGCATCTCCAGGCGAGCGAACCTGCCGGCTCCCGCCTCTCCCGATATGCACGACCCCGCCCTCCCGTTCCACGCGGCTTCCAGCGCCGCCTCCCTCCCGACGACGGCGCTCGGCGGACTCCCGATCTCGTCTCCTGTTGCGGCATCCCACGACACCGCCTCCTCCCACGATCAGAGGCCCTCCCGCGACAGCGTCTCCCTGGCGACGGCCCCGGTGGCGCTCTCCTCCGGTAGTCCCGACGACGACGGACCATCCTCATCCTCCCCGTCCCGACATGATCAACACCGCCGCGACTCCCTGCTCCATTCCCGGCGTTCTACCAGCCCTGTTATTCATGCGGCTTCCCGACGCTCACCGCCCTCCACGGATTCCCGGAGCCTGCCCTCTCCTACAGTGGGCCTCCCGCTGTGGTACTCGCCCGACGCGGCTCCACCCCCTTCCAGAGGTGCTTCCGGCTCCAGGTTCTGCCCGCAACTGCGGATTCCCGGCTTCAACCGGCCCCGCCTTCTTGCGACCACTCATCGCGGCATCCCGCTGCGCCTGACATCTTCGGCAACTATCCGACGCCTCCATGGCAGCCTCTTCTGCTCTGCTCCAGATCATCACTGCCTCCACCCGCCTCGTCGATGAGCGGCTCGACTCAACCAACTTCTCCATCCGGCGGAAGACTGTGTTGATGTCCCTGACCGGAGTGAACCTTGATTCTCACATTGAGGATCCTCCACCGGAATCCACCGATCCCAAATACCGTCCGTGGAAGCTTGCTGACAGCAAGATCTACGCCTTGCTGGTCAATTCAATGGATCGCTCAGTCAAGGATGTCACCCGGACTGCGAATACAGTCAAGGAACTTTGGGATTCCTTGAACATCACGTATTTTGAGACCAACAATTTGGCTCGGGTTTTCGATGTTTTTCAGTGACTGTCGCATATCCGAAAGCATGACAAGTCCTTCCCAACATATTTCATGGAATGGAAAGGTCTTCGCGACGAGTTGTAAGAGTTGTGATCCGTTCCCCAAACACAGGCGGACGCTCAAACCCAGAGGGACCAACTCGACATCTTCAATCTTCTCAATGGTCTCGCTCTTGAGTATGTCACGACGGCTACCGAGATGTTCGCCAACCCTTCTACACTGGAGATACCACAAGTGTATCATCGCCTGGGCAAGGCCTAACGAGCTCTTCCCCCGCCCACCCTCATCATTGATCACTCTGCTCTCGTCGGTTGTGGCGGTGGACGCTCCTCGGGCACTCGTGGACGTGGCCGTGTGGAGGGCCCTCGTCCCCTCTGTCAGCACTATGGCAAGCTCGGCCACCTGATCGACTGCTGCTGGGTTCTTCCTGGACGCTCATCTCAACAACCGCGACAGGGTTAAACGGCGGACCAAGAGGCTTCCTCATCAGTCGCAACTCTTCCACTATCTCTGAACCTTTCTATGGCGGACCTCCGGCTGCTTCACGATCCTCGGACCCCCGCAGGACCCAGTCCGTCTTCGGCTGCTTCACGATCCTCGGACCCCCGCAGGACCCAGTCTGTCTTCGGCTTCTCTAGCCCACTCTGCTGGTTCCGCTGCCTTCGTCGGTCGTCACTCCCCTGCCTGGATGCTCGACTCAGGTGCCTTTGACCACATCACCGGTGATGCTGGTATGTTGACCTCTTACTGTCCTTATGTCGGTTCCTCAACCATCACAGTCGTTGATGGCTCCACTATCCCCATTGCGGGCTTTGGTGCATGCTCCTTGACTTCATCGATTCTCCTGCCCTCTGTGGCACGTGCCCCACAATCCATTTAATCTTCTTTCTATCAGTAAACTTACAAAGGATTATAACTGTGCTGCCATATTTACATCATCTGCTGTTGTCTTTCAGGAGCGGACTACGAACCGGGAACTGGGTAGAGGCCAGCTTCGGGACGGGGTCTACATGTTCGATGGACCGGCAACCACCGTCTGAACATCTGTTGCTCTTCAAGCATTGGATCTTCATTCCCGGTTTGGACGCCCACCCGCCTCCACCATTCATCAGCTTTATCTAGATTTTAGTCAGCATATTTTTTTTATTGTGAGTCTTTTTCATTTGCGAAACATCATCGCACTTCATACATTTCTCGAGTGGATACAAGGGCCTCAAAACCTTTTGATCTGGTTCATTCAGACGTATGGGGTCCCTGTACCATCTCGAGTCATTTGAGGTATAAATATTATATATCTTTCATTGATGGTTTTTCGCGAATGACTTGGTTGTACCTTCTTCGAGAACGTTCCGAAGTGTTTTCCACATTCCAGACATTTTACAATGAAATTCATAACCAATTTTCCATCTTTGTTAAATGTCTCAGCTCGGACAATGGGCGTGAATATCTCTCCACTCCCTTTCGGCAGTTCCTCCAGGCGAAAGACATCATTCATCAGACCTCCTTCCTGATACACCCCAGTAGAATGGTGTGACCGAGCGGAAACACAGACATATTCTGGAGACTGCTCGTGCCATCCTCTTCCACCGACAGGTGCCTCTGCTCTTTTGGGGAGATGCGATTCTCACTGCTACCTACCTTATAAACTGCCTTCCTTCTTCTATCCTAAAGGGAGAGATTCATTTTCAGGCTCTGTTCTCCTCTCTCCCTCCTCACTCCCTTCCACTTCGGGTGTTTGGATGCCTCTGTTATGTTCGTGACACTCATCCTGACCTCTCCAAACTCTCTCCCAAATCCCTCTGGTGCATCTTCCTTGACTATTTTCGCACTCAACGCGATATGTCATCTCTGCTGATGTCTTTTTTGTTGAGGGCTCTCCGTTCTCCCTTCCCTCTTCTCATCTTGACTCTGTCATTGATGATTGTCTTCCTCTCATCATCTACTCTCCTCCAGTGTCTCCCCCTGCTGATACCCATTTTGGTAGGGTCTACTCTCGTCGTCCATCAACTGTATCCCCCGTCTCGGCCAATGACACCATCGTCCCCGCTTTGTCCGACCCTCCTGCCCCGGCACCAGACGACTTGCCCATTGCACTCCGAAAAGGTACTCGCTCTTGTCTGGATACTCCTCTATTTACATCTTCATACAGGGATATGTCAACTCTGGAGACCGTATGTATTCCCCGCACAATTGGTGATGCAAAATCTCACTTAGGGTGGCTAGCAGCAATGCGAGATGAATCACAGGCTTTGGAAGAAAACCATACTTGGGACCTTATCCTCCTTCCGACGAGCAAACAGACGGTTGACAACAAATGGATTTACATAGTCAGGCTTAATCCCGATGACACTCTCCATCGACTCAAAGCCCGCCTTGTGGCTAAGGGCTTCGCGGAGACTTATGGTGTTGACTATTTTGATACCTACTCTCCAGTTGCCAAGATGACCTCCGTTCGATTATCCATCTCTCTGGCCGCCCATCATCATTGACCTCTACATCAACTGGATGTCAAGGATGCCTTCCTCCATGGTTTTCTTGAGGAAGAGGTTTATCTGCAGCAGCCCCCCCGTATTTTGTGCCTCAGGTGCCGAATCTCAAGTATGTCGACTACGCCGCTGTCTTTACGGTCTCAAGCAATCTCCCCGTGCTTGGTTTGACCGCTTCAGCATCGTCGTCACCAACTTTGGGCTCTCTCGCAGCATGAAGGACCACACCGTGTTCTATAGGACGACATCCGTCGGCTGCATCCTGTCGGTCGTTTATGTGGATGATATCATCATCATCGGGAGCGACTCTAATGGACTCACCCACCTCAAGGGGCATCTTCACCATCACTTCCACACCAAGGATCTCGGCCCTCTCACATATTTCCTAGGCATCGAGGTCTCCTATTCTTCGGACACCATCTTCCTCTGCCAAAAGAGATATGCGTTGAATATTATGCAGGATGTTGGGTTGACACAAGCCACTGTTGTGGACACTCCTCTGGAGCCTGGGGAACGGTCTCTTTATGACTCCTCAGAACCGTATTCGCACCCAGAGTGATACCGTCGACTGGTGGGCGAACTCAATTATCTCACCATGACTCGCCCAGACATTGCCTGCGCTGTTGGCAAAGTGAGCCAATTCATGGAGCATCCGACCACCTCTCAGTGGGATGCTGTCCTCCGTATCGCCAAATATATCAAGAGAGATCCTGCCCGTGGTCTTCGCTACTCCCACCATGCTCATTTGAATATTGAGGCATTTTGTGATGTTGACTATGTTGGTTGCCTTTCTACTCGGAAATCTACTTCTGGGTTTGCTGTGTTCTTGGCAGACACCTCATCTCTTGGCGCAGCAAGAAACAGACTGCAGTCTCCCGATACAGTGCGGAGTCCGAGTACCGTGCCCTGGCCACCGTCACCACGGAGTTCATTTGGCTTCGACATCTGTTCCAGGAGCTTGGCTTTCCTCCGCAGACATCTGCTCACATCTGGCGTGACAATCATGCCGCCACCAAGATTGCTTCGAATCCCGCCTTCCATGAACGCACAAAGCATATTGAGGTGGACTGCCACTTTCTTCGCCACCACCTGGAGCACAATCATGTCAGCTTTAGCCCCATCCCGACGACGGATCAGTTTGCCGACATCTTCACCAAAGGCCCCCCAGGGGCTCGTCTGGCCTCGCTTAGTTTCAAGCTGGGCATCCACAGCATCTGCGACACAACTTGAGGGGGAGTGTGACTGGTCTTGTCTGATGTCATCTTTTTTTTTGTGGGACTCGTGGTCCAAGCTGGGCATGTCCAGCTTGATGAGGAGTGTGAAACCCTATTTTATTATTTTGGGTATTTCCGAGTCCCACATTGGAATACTCCTTTATGTATTCCGTTTTCTCTATTTATAAAAGTACCTCCGCCTCATCTTGAGGGAAGGAGATTTCCTATTCTACAAGTGTCTTTGATTTTCTTGTCATGTCTACTTTTAATTGTATGGTGCTGTGTAGTTTCTGTTTACATGTCACCCGAGATGAAAACTTATTTGCTGTGCGTAATTTTGTTTTTCAAGACAAGGATGGAACCCTTTCACAATATTTATCAGATTTATTGCTTTGATGCGGCATCGCCCTTCTTTCATCATTTATGGAGTTGTTTTACTCTATTTGTATAGGTATTTCAATGATTTATATATATTCGATCTGGATGAATACAAGGTGAATATATATGCACTGTTTTTTTTTTTGTTTTTTATATTCTGTTTTCATTCAATAAATGAGATCATTTTTTTCTTTTACCGAAACAAATGCCTTGAAAATTTCAGTGGCAAGAAGTGAAACCGACACCTGGGTGTATGTGGCCAAGTGCTCGGAGTGGCTTTCAGTTGTTTGCTCACATAGACGAGGTTAGTTATTATGAAGTGGGCATAATTTATTGGTCTGAAACATCCTTGATTTCTTGTCGGAGTTATATTTCTCTGTGATCCGTTGCTGTTTGTATTTCTCTGTGATCCTATGCTGCTTGACCTGTGTAAGATGATATGACTACATATAACTTGCCCATGTTTTGTTTAAACTTTTACCGGCAAAAGAAAACAAAGAAAAGAAAAGATGTTTTTATGTACATTGGTTGACTTTGGGATAATTGATGATCTTGGATTATTCTTAGTGAAAACATGTTTGGATTTGGGGCAAGGGAAATTTCGGGCTTGATGTCTCTGGTGAAAAAGTAGTCAAACTATGGAATCAAGTAGTTGTTGAACCTTTGGTATTTGGTATCGAAGTAAGTTTTTGTATTTGTTTCAGCAATTTATAACTTATCTTCCTTGATTCTGGTTGAACTATGGCCTGGTTCATTAAGTGGTAGAATTCTCCCGATGATGGTTTTCTCCATCCCCACAAGTTTAATTCAATGTCTTGTTCATGGAAAAGATGCGATGAATCTTTTGAACTAACCAGTGTTGGTGTTGATTTGAACTAACCAGTATTGGTGTTGAACAAAACAAGCACACAGAAAAGCCGGGCCTACTAAATATAATTAGTTGTATCATATTCAGCATTTCAAATCTCCCTTTTCTTTTCAAATGTTGTTCATTATTTCTGTATAAAAGGTCAGATGTTATTTCAAATAAAGGCAGTCTTCTCCTTTTTAAAAAACGGCAGTCTTTTCCTTTAAAAAAAAAGGCATAGTCTTCTCCTTTTTAAGAAAAGACACAGTCTTCTCCATGTTATGGTTGTATTTTTTTCTTTTGAATTGAATAAATTAATGTGGATATACTCTAATGTATTTCACGAGAGATTAGGAATGAGGTTTTTTGAAGTATTAATGCCCTAGAAAATCGTTTAAGCTCATCGTGATAAAGAAAAATCCTTTTTCAAGTATTTTTTTCTCTAATTCTTTTTGCCTTGGTGAAAGGATATTCAATTAAGAGCTTCATTCAGCAATTGTTGTTTATAATATTTGAAGGAGAAACTAAAGCAATGAAACAAAATTATATAAATATCCTAAAATTTCCTTGGATTTATTTAATAGCACGACGCCACTGTATTATAGAAACTTGATTCTTCATTTTGTTTTTTTAGTTCATTTATGTCCGTTTGTCATTCTTGAAATTTTCTATCATTGTATCTCACATCTCATAAATTTAATGAAGAGATGGTTTATTTTTGTTGAAATATGAAGCATATCATCAATGAAGAATGTAGATGGTGAATTCCCCTTACCTCAATGTGAGGTGAGGAGGTTCTTTTATAGATGAGTAAAACAAAATACAGAGAGGGTAAGTCCGATGTGGGACTCAGAAATACCCAATTAAATGAAATGGGGTCCAACACTCCCCCTCAAGCTGGACATGCCCAGATTGGATTGAGTCCCACAAAGAAAAGACGACAAGACAAACTCATACTCCCCCTCAAGCTGGGCCATGGAGGCTGTGAAGCCCCAGCCGAGAAGTGAGAGAGTCAAGGCGAGCCCCTGGGAGACCTTTGGTGAAGAGATCGGCAAGCTGATCTGCTGTCGGTACATGGCCAAAGCTGATATGATGCTGCTCCAGATGGTGGCGGAGGAAGTGGCAGTCCACCTCGATATGCTTAGTCCGTTCATGAAAGACGGGATTCGAGGCAATCTTCGTGGCGGCCTGATTGTCACACCAGATATGAGCAGGGGTGTGTGCCGGGAAGCCGAGCTCATGTAGGAGATGACGAAGCCAGATGATCTCAGTGGTGACGGTGGCCATGGCGCAGTATTCAGCCTCGACACTCGATCTGGAGACGACAGTCTGCTTCTTGCTGCGCCAAGAGATGAGGTTACCGGCGAAGAACACGACGAACCCCGAAGTAGACTTGCGGGTCGCAAGGCAACCTGCATAGTCGGCATCACAGAAGGCCTCAACATCCAAGTGAGCATGACGGGAATACTGAAGGCCACGTGCAGGGTCTCGTTTGATGTATTTGGCAATGCGAAGGACAACATCCCACTGAGATTGGGTTGGATGCTCCATGAACTGGCTGACTTTGCCAACGGCGCAGGCAATGTCGGGTCGCGTCATGGTGAGGTAGTTCAGCTTACCCACCAGACGTCGATAGCGCTCGGGATGAGGAAATGGTGCCGAGTCGGAATGGAGAGTATGTTCGCGAGGCTCAAGTGGGGTGTCCACGGCAGTGGCGGTGCTCAGACCGACATCCTGCAAGATATCAAGAGCATACCGATGCTGACAGAGAGAGATCGAGTCCTCAGAACGGGAGACCTCGATGCCAAGAAAGTAAGTCAGGGGACCAAGATCTTTGGTATGAAAGTGTTGGTGAAGGTGCGCCTTGAGGCTGGCGATCCCTCTGGAGTCGCTTCCTGTGATGATGATATCATCAACATATACCACGAGCAAGATACAGCCGTGCGGTGTCGTACGGAAGAAGACGGTGTGGTCCTTCAGACTCCGGGAGAGGCCAAAGGCCGTGACGACAGTGCTGAAACGGCCAAACCAAGCGCGAGGAGACTGCTTGAGGCCATAGAGGGACCGACGGAGGCGGCAGACATGGGAGTCGGCACCGGAGGCAGAAAAACCAGGGGGCTGCTTCAGGTAGACTTCTTCCTCAAGAACGCCATGGAGAAAGGCATTCTTGACATCCAGCTGATGAAGTGGCCAGTGATGATGAGTAGCCAGAGAGATGAACAGGCGGACAAAGGCCATCTTGGCGACCGGAGAGTAGGTCTCAAAGTAGTCGATGCCATATGTCTGAGCAAACCCCTTCGCTACCAGCCGGGCTTTGAGGCGGCAAAGAGAGCCGTCGAGATTGAGACGGACCGTATAAATCCATTTGCTGCCCACTGCATGTTTGCCTGCTGGAAGGGGGACAAGATCCCAAGTATGGTTGTCCTCCAGAGCCTGCAATTCATCCCGCATTGCAGCTAACCACCTGGGGTGAGATTTGGCTTCACCAACCGTGCGAGGTATAGAAACTGTCTCCAGAGCGGACAGACCCCTGTATGAAGAGACAAATAGAGGAGTACTCTGGCAGGAGCGAGTACCTTTCCGTAGGGCAATGGGCAAGTCCTCGGGTGGCGGAGCAGGAGCAGCGGACGAAGCGGGAGCATCAGTGTCACTGGCCGGAACGGGGGATACAGTCGAAGGTCGGCGGGAGTAGACCTGACCAAAATGGGTGTCAACAGGGGTTGACGCCGGTGGAGGAAGGATGATGAGGGGAAGACAGTTATCAATAGCAGAGTCAGGAGGAGGAGAGGGAAAGGAGAACGGAGAACTCTCAACAAAGGAGACATCCGCTGAGATGACATACCGGCGAAGGTCCGGGGATAAGCAGCGGTATCCGCGCTGAGTGCGGGAATAACCAAGGAATAAGCAGTGGAGGGATTTGGGAGAGAGTTTGGTGCGGCTAGGGCGAGTGTCACGAACATAACACAAGCAGCCAAACACGCGAAGAAGGATGGAATGAAGAGGGAGAGTGGGGAAAAGAGCCCGAAAGGGAGTCTCCCCCTTAAGGATAGAAGAAGGAAGACGATTGATGAGGTAGGTAGCAGTGAGAATGACATCTCCCCAAAAGAGCAGAGGTACCTGTCGGTGGAAGATGAGGGCACGAGCAGTCTCCAGAATATGTCTGTGTTTCCGCTCGGCCACGCCGTTCTGCTGGGGTGTATCAGGACAGGAGGTCTGATGAAGGATACCATTTGCCTGGAGAAACTGCCGAAAGGAAGTGGAGAGATACTCGCGCCCATTATCCGATCGGAGACATTTGACAGAGATAGAAAAACGGTTCTTAATTTCATTGAAAAAGGTTTGGAAGGTGGAAAACACTTCGGAGCGTTCTCGAAGAAGGTAAAGCCACGTCATTCGCGAATAGTCATCAATGAAAGATATATAGTATTTATATCCCAAGTGACTCGGAATGGTACCTGGGCCCCAAACATCTGAATGAACCAGATCAAAGGGGTGGGATGCCCGTGTATCCGTGCGAGGAATGTAGGAAGAGCGATGATGTTTCGCAAAAGAACATGACTCACAATGAAAAGTAGGAGTCTGACGGAAGTCCGGAAACATCTGATGAATGGTGGATGCAGGCGGGTGTCCTAATCGAGAATGAAGATCTAGTGCCCGAGAAGAGGTAGACGTGCAAGCAATGGGTGCTGGTCCCTTGAACATGTAGACCCTGTCTCGAAGCCGGCCTCGACCAAGTTTCCGGTTCGTAGTCTGCTCTTGAAACACAACACCAGAAGATGTAAATATGGCCGCACAGTTATAATCCTTAGTCAGTTTACTGATGGACAACAGATTAAAGGGACTGCGGGACACATGTGCCACAGAAGATAGGTGTATCGATGGAGTCAGGGAGCATGCGCCGAAACCCGCTATGGGGAGAGTGGAGCCATCAGCGACGGTGATGGCTGAAGAACCGACATAAGTGCAGTAAGACGTCAGCATACCAGCATCACCGGTGAGGTGGTCGGAGGCACCTGAGTCCAGCAGCCATGCAGGGGAGCAATGGCTGACAAAGGCAGTGGGGCCAACAGTACGGGCCAGAGAAGCCGAGGAGGTAGCGGGTCGGACAGAGGCCGGTGGATCATGAGACCGCCTGAGGTCGGCCATAGAAAGGGCCAGAGACGGGGAAAGAGAGGCGACAGTCGAGGACGCGTCCCGGACCGCGGGCTGCCCCTGCCGCGAGTGCTGAGATGGGCGTCCATGCAGGACCCAACATCGGGCGATCAGGTGGCCAAACTTGCCACAATGTTGACAGAAGGGACGTTGACGACTTGAAGCACGACCACGTCCCGAGGATTCCGCCATGGAAGTGTCGGGAAGCTGATGTAGCGGGCCGGCGGGATGATCTTGCGCAGGACGCGCGCGTGTTGGAAGGGCCGCCGGAACGAGGGCGCTCTGCCGGGACGAGGGCGTGCGGCCGGGACAAGGGCGCTCTGCCGGGAGGGGCCGCCGGGACAGAGGCCGGGGGCGCCTGCTAGGGTGAAGGCGGCGGAAAGGGGGGGCCGCAGGGCGAGAGCAGCGGGGGCGCGCGGGAGGCGCGGGGCAGCGGGAGGCGCGGGAGGCGCTGGAGCAGCGGGAGGCGCCGGGCGAGGGTTGCTGGGAGCGCGCCAGGCGAGGGTGGCCGGGAGGCGTAGGAGGCGCGGGACGTCGGGGAACCGGGACGCCGGGGAGTCGGGAGCCGCGAGAGGTCGTCGCGCCAGGAAGGAGGGCCGTCGGGGAGCCGGGAGCCGCCGGGGCTAGGGCGCTGCCGCCAGGGTGAGGTCGAGGGCGGGGCGCCGGGGCGAGGCCGAGGGCCGGGCGCCGAGGCGAGGCTGAGGGCGCGACACCGCTGGGCGAGGGTGAGAGCGCCTGGGCGAGGCGCTGGCGAGGGCACCGCGAAGCGAGGGGAGCTGCGCCGGGAGGGAGAGCCACCGGGAGAGAGGGCCGCCGGGAGGGAGGGCCGCCGGGAGGGAGGGCCGCCGGGAGGGAGGGCCGCCGGGAGAGAGAGCCACCAGGGAGGGCCGCCAGGAGATTAGGGCAGAGCCAGAGGGGGGAAGAGAGGCGGGGCCGGACAGAACCGGGAATCCGCTGGGAGGGAGGGTCGGGATTAAAATCCCTCTGATACCATGTAGATGGTGAATTCCCCTTACCTCAATGTGAGGTGAGGAGGTTCTTTTATAGATGAGTAAAACAAAATACAGAGAGGGTAAGTCCGATGTGAGACTCAGAAATACCCAATTAAATGAAATGGGGTCCAACAAAGAACATAAGAGATGATAAATTTTACCTATTCCTTCTGCTACTGAAGGTCAAGGAATGCATCCTTCGATTGGAGTGAAGATTTTATACATACAAACCTTTAATTGGAAACTAAAGGCAATTCTTAACGAGGAAATTTATTTTGAAGTAATAACCTTGCCAGAAACATAAAAATTTTCATCGTCATGGCTTTGTCAATCATGTTTATTACCAAATGACATTTCTTGTAAGCCAAATAGTCCATTTCTTTAGTGGTACAAATATGCATTTAATTATAGATTATGTACGGGCATGGTGCTCTTAATGTGTGTGGTATTTAAGTTTCAAAAAAATAAATCTGTAATGTTAGAACAAATATTAGCGAGAGATAGCGAGAATTATAATAGGCGATTACACTATTAAGAAGCTGCTGAACAGAACCAGTAGAACAGATACAATGGTAGGAGAAAGAAAAGATAGGGGAAGAGAAAGAAGAAACCTGTAGGAGAAGACCACCCTCCCTTGAGCCCAGCTGAGACCACCGGCATTTTTGCTCCCAAGCAGATACCAGAATGATTCCCCCCCTTACACACTGCCCCCCCTCTACTTATAGGCCCACCCAGCCAGCTAACAACCTCGACAACAAATAACAAGAAAAGACAAACCTACCCCTGGCAGTTACACACTACTACCAGCCCAAACATTTAGACGTACACCAGCATACAGCCAACTGATACAACCTTATTTAATACTCCAGTCTCCTAACAATTACCCCCTCGTAAAAACCACCTTGTCCCCAAGGTGGACTTTCCAGCACAGTCGTTGGAGTCAACCCTTGGGTGGCGGTTTTGGCGGTGGTCGAAGCAGCAAAACAACTTGGCCTTCTCTCGATTCTGGAACATGATGAAATCTCTGCCGTTGTGGAGATTCTTGATCCTCTTTATCTTCCATTCGGTCCCTGACAACAAGCCCGGTGAGCTTCTGCTGTGCTGCAGCACAACAAGTCTCCTGCCCAGCACAAATTCCAGCCAACCCGTCGTCTTTAATTTCCATTTCTCGAAGCTGCTTTGGATGCCCAACAGTTAAAACATCCTGCCAAACACAAAACCAGCATGAATTGCAAGCAGCTGGCAAAGTAAGACAGCCCTTCGCATCCCATGTGTTTGCAGATTTGAGTTCCCGATTTTGAATGCTATCCCATCCAGCTGCTTACATACCTCCAAATGTCTTCTAGCCCCTTCAGCCGCTAGCTCTTCAAATGGGTGTTCTTGTTCCCCACAAGAATTTACCCAAAAACAAACCAAGTTGCGTCTTGACCAGAATAATGTTGCCAGGACATCTTCACAAACAGCAGGAAGTACCCCAAACATCTCCAAGCTCTACATTTGCGAAAAAATCCATCCAAAAGCATGTGTAGTTGAAACTGTACTTCCAAGTAGGGAAATAAGTCGGCCAAAACCTCGTATGTCCTTAGCTACAATGCACTTAGGAGTATACCTCCCAGCTAGTCTAGTTGATCCTAACCGTGCCCAAACCTGCTCCATTTTCCAGCAGCCATGAATCCTAGCAACATTCGGCATAACAAATTCTGGTTCAGCCAATATTCATCTAGCTGGATCAGTGTGGAGTCTGGGAATAGAAATATGACTCTGGGCATCTCCTGCCTGCCTTTTCGCAGCCATTACCTCCAGCAAAGAAGCCGCATTCGGAGGCGTGAAACCTGAATCATAGACCAAAATCAAGGTAGTTCCCCGTCCTTTGGAGACTATAGCCAGGTATGTGCACTGCGTCTTAGGTGGAGGCCTCAGCATCAAATGTGTAGTTCCTTTGGAAGTTTCTATGGCACCCTTGATGCCATCCAACTCACCCTTGAAAGCCTGGGAGACATCCTGTTTCTCCCTGCTGTATTTTTCTCGATTTCCTCTTTTTCTGACTTCACTTCATGTTCACATAGCAGAGTCTTTTCCTTGATTGACTCCTGATTTGTTCCTTTCAAAGCTGTTGTGTAGTCCCCATCTCTTTCAGCTACTGCCCAAGCCTTCTGTTTAGCACCTTTCAAAATGTGAGACGTAGCCTACTGAAATGCAATCGCTGCTAGCTTCTCATCCTTGAGTTCTGCAAAAGCTAGCTCCTTGTTATACATTATGGCAGAAACATACTCTTGCTGATCAACTTCAGATTGTGCCAACTTTATAAGCTTTTGATCTTTCTCTTTCCGAGTGGCTTCATTTTCATTATTTTTTGGTACTTCACCCCCTGTACAATCACCATTCTCATGATCAAAAGTGCCCATAAACGTATCACCGGAATCGTCCTGTGGAGAATCCCACGCGTCACTCGAGCGGGCGCTGGGTTCCCTACCACCACGCCCAGCTCCGAAGTGTACACAGGAGCTTTGCTGAACTCACCTTATCCATTGTCGTCCTCTGTTTTTCCTTTCCAACTTTGCTAAAAAAATTTGTGGATGCTCCTCCAGCAATACCAGAACCTGTAACCTGCTCCTCAATATAATTGCCCCGCCTTTCTCTGTTGTCCCAAAGTGGAAACAAACTGCCCCCCCTAAAGCATTAACTTGGTGTAACGGTACCCTCTCCGTCGGCTGTCCATACTTTTCCATTAGAGCTGATTTAAACATTTCCCATGACAAGTTCGGTGTAGCTCTGTGCCAGGATAAAAACCAGTATAGAGTGGTGCCAACCATGCTAAGTTGGGTCTAGTGTAATTTCATGTCATCTTTCGTCCGAAAAAGTTTGAAAAACCTTTCTGTTTTGATGATCCAATCATATGGATCCTCTCCCACAAAATTTGGCAGCTTGACTCTTGTTGCCATTCTGCACCCCCAACTCAGCTAAACGAATGACAAACCGTGTCTTCCTCGTGATCCCTTATCACAGAAAAAAGAAATTTTTTGCAAAGTTGAATTCTTTTTTTTCCTCTTTTTTTTAACCATGTTGGACTTCCTCTACAGCAACTCCCGTACGCGCGCATCATCTCTTATGATGTGCGCCTCTCTGCTGCCTGGTAGAAATTAAGCCCGTCCGTCAACAACTCTTACTTCGGATACGTACCGCGGCCTGAAAATTCTCCCAGTCGCGCACATCCTTCGCCGCTGCTCACTAAATCACTTCTGCAGCGATCGCTCCCGACTCGTACGTGTCTCCTGCTACGACGCGTTTTCCTGTCGCCTTCGACTGCTTCGGCTAGCGCTTGTGTCTCCTTGTTCTGCAGCTTGGATTGACAGCCAGTTCCGCACGCGAGTATTCCCTATGTCGACCAAAACCGACTGCGATCGCGTCACCTGCAGTGTACGCGGTTCCAGCGATCATCTAGCTCCGTCCAACTCCGATCGTCCTCCCTCACGCAAGATTTTTGTCGCCTTTAATGTTCAGCACAGTTTGGCTCCTCAGTACGCGTGCATACCCGACAACGCATCTTTCTCTGCTGCGATCGGTTCTCGCCTCGCCTCAGATGCGATGTGAACCAGCGACAGGTTAGAATCTGGCACAACACGTCGCAGACGGAGATGCGATGCAGTAGTGCTCCTCTCTGCTCCGATGCGTCGGAGTCGTTTTTTTCTTCTTCTTTTTTCTCTTCCTGCTCGTGCGAAAAGAAAAATCGAATTCTCTGTCTTCCCCTCGCTACTCCGAAAGCAGGACGTCTCTGCCTCTGATTTTTCCTCTCCAGCGAAGAGTTCCCAAGCAATTGCTTGTCTCTCTCGCATGGCACTCCCTAGCGGAGTTGCCAAAATGTTAGAACAAATATTAACAAGAGAGATAGCGAGAATTATAATAGGCGATTACACTGTTAAGAAGCTGCTGAACAGAACTAGTAGAACAGATACAATGGTAGGAGAAAGAAAAGATAGGGGAAGAGAAAGAAGAAACCCGTAGGAGAAGACCACCCTCCGTTGAGCCCAGCCGAGACCACCGGTGTTTCTGCTCCCAAGCAGATACCAGAATGATTCCCCCCCCTTACACACTGCCCCCCCTCTACTTATAGGCCCACCCACCCAGCTAACAACCTCGACAAAATAACCCCCCTCTAACAAACTAACCAGAAAAGACAAACCTACCCCTGGCAGTTACAACTGCTACCAGCCCAAACATTTAGGCATACACCAGCATACAGCCAACTGCTACAATTATATTTAATACTCCACCCTCCTAACATGCAACCTTGCAAGTACGAACATTATCCATTGTGATTTGATTCACATTTTGAATTGCCAATTTCATAATTATTATATTGATCAGTATAAAATTAACAAACTGGCCACTATTCATTCTTATGATTGATTGTTTTTGAGAACATCGAGTCACTTATTAACTTCTTGCACAAAACATCTTAGCGGCTAACATTGGGGGGGCTCATTTACAATGGGAGTCCTTAGCTCTATAGCCTCCGCTAAACGCCAACAACAATATCTACCACCGCCACATGCAGTCCGCTATAAACAAATTCTAATGCATGCAGGAATGTCATACCATGTAATGTAGGCAACACGACAACCAAAGTCACATGGCACCGCTAGGCCCATGGTAACATCAACCTGACTCCACCTAGTAGCATCTGCCTGCAGTTCACTTTGGAATGCATGCAGGAATGCCATACCGTATGGCGTAGGCACCATGACAACCAATGTCTCATGGCACTGCTAGGCCCGTGTTTACAGCAGCACAACACCATCTAGAAGTATCTGCATGGTTAACTTCCTGCGACCTTCCATTATTATATCCGACAGTTTCTGACTTAGTTGATTCGCTTGAGGATGAATGTGGGATTACTTTAGGCTCATGTTTGTCATTAGCTTCCTCTTGTTATCTTTGAAGATGAGCTCTCTCAGTTTAGTGTTTCTTAATATACGTGCTAACTAATGGTACGGTTCTTGAGGAAGACATATTTTATCCCCTTATGCATAGAGGGCTGGTTTGGGCTGGACATTCTGTAAGTTCATTCTTCCTCAAACAATGGAAATAACTTTCCTTAAAAAAAGTAACTTTTATTTCAGAAAGTGATGGAAATGTTAAATAATCCATGCAAAAAATATTTTTGAAACAAAACTTTCCTCTTAATAATAATAATTAATATAATTGGGGGGATTGGGTGGTAAAGATAAAGAAAATCACCTACGTGTGCACACACGCACACGGGGGGTGGTGTGGCTAAGGGGGTGGCGCGACGTGAAGTCTGAAGTTGCGGTGTGTCGAATGCTGGCTTTCAGGCTATCATAATCCTGGGCCTTTGGGCCATGTATATGCAAGGCCTTTGTGCCTCTGGGTCTTTGGGCCATGCATTGTTTGGACCTATAGGTAATGTAACGAGTTCCCTCTCAACCCAATTAAAAAAAAAGGTTTATTTCCTTAATAAAAAGGGGATTTACCCCAGCTTGCTTCGATAAAATTATAAATATAGTACAACTACAAATGTAATTAAAAGTATAATTATTGTAATTATGATAAAAAATTATAATTGATTATTTCAATAATATTTTTAATTTAACTTATATTTTTATTGTATATTTTTTAATTGTTATAATTATAACCTGTTAATTTGTTAACTTTCTATACGCATATCAAACGACATATGAGTTTCTAAATTCTATTTCTTTTTTCCGTTCCTCTCTCACTCCATATATGTACCATGCACGGCCTTGATTGCTGTTTGCTTATCAAACATGGCCTCAATGTTCATTATAGATTGACAAACCTCGAATGCTAATCATGCAAGCATCTTCTCCAAAATGAAAAATAGAATTGTTCTAATAAAAAACTACGCCTCTTCTTATCAGACTATTTGTTCTTCATATAAAATTTTGGAAGAAAATTTGTTGGTTGTTTGCATGTATTATTTTTTAATGTATTTGCATTACATAGCATGATATGCATTCTGTTTTTAGAAATGTGTTTGTGAAGGTGATGATGATTTGAAACTTCATTGAATCGATTATTTCTTCAATAAGGATTTTTTATATATATTGTTAGGTCATTTATTGTCCATATGGGTTTTTTGGAACGTTTTTCTAACGCTTTTTCTATGGCTTCATTGTGGCGTTTTGGGGCCTAATTAAGATATCATCATCAGAAAAATAGAGCACCCCATCTTTTTTTTCATTTTTCTTTTCTTGCAGATATTTTTATATGGGGGTTATTCTAAAGAGGTTTCATGTGATAAAAACATTGAGAAAGGCTTAGTTCATTCAGATATGTGGTCCCTTGATCCCAGAACGTGGGTATGGAACAAGGTTTGTATTCTTCTTCACCTTTGTTAATGCATGCTTGCCTGGCTTTATGGGTTCAGTTTTTGCATATGCATCACCATATATGTTGGAATCAATTTCTTCTTTTCCAGATAGTATTATGCAAGGACCCCAAACTTCTGTGTTAAAAATAGGCCTGGCATTTTATCTGTTCTTTATTAATTTCCTTTTTAAAAGGTCAAGAAAAGGGGGATGCCTCCCGGGCCACGTGCTGGTTTTTCAATGTGTGTTGATAAAAAACGGGCTTTGCTCTTTGGTGGTGTAGTGGACATGGAAGTTGAAGGTATTTAGTCCTTCACCACATTTTCTTTGGCATATGGTTGAATTCTTAATTTTGGCTTGCGTTTTTGTATTTGATTGTGCTTTCATAGGCATCATGTTTGACATAACATATATATGCGATCCACTGTTTCACACAACATACACATCATCTTTGGGAAAGCGAACTGAAAGATGAAGAATTATGCTAAGAAAAAATTTAAGCACCTGTTTTATATGGATGGGTTCCTCTTATAAAAATTTGAAACGTGGGTTCTGAAACGATAGCATGTTTGTCTAGTTTTTTATGTTGCATATGTGATTTTATAGCGATAAATCCTTGTCAAGGCTTTGTAATTTATTTGTTGGTGCTAATCGTTTTTGCAGGTGAAGTAATAGCGAGCTTGTTCTTGAACGAAATGCATGGATTTCAGTTTGATGCTCGCCGATGGTAGGTTCCATAGGATTTTAATATATTTTCAAGGATTGGGAAAATCATTTTTTCTGTTAAGAAAACTGTTTTTAAGAAAAAAATTTCAGGAACAATAATGGGATGGCATGCTAAAGTCTACATGCTTTGAAGTTTCTCTTAATCTGCAGCCCTGACCCATTGCTATGTTGCTTGGTTATCTTTTTTAATTTAGATGATTATGATAACAGAGTTTGGAATATCCATTTTGTGCATATGATTAAGCATTATTTTATGATTGGTATAGGTACCCAATGGAGTTACGGAAGGAAAAATCAGTGAAAGATAAGGTCCTCTAGTTATTAATAGTACACCACTTGTATCACCTATTCACAATGTTATTGTCATTGTTAATGTTGCTATTGCTGCTGCTTTGCTTTTCTTCATTTCCCCTTCCGTCCTGATAATTATTCTGAAGTCTTTCATACACCATTTCACATGAGTGAAAATATTAAATTTTGCTGCAATTTGTTACCTTAGCAATGGAAGCCACGTTGTGAAAAATAATAATGACTTGTATTGTTTGATGATTGGGTTGGCTTTTCAGTCAAAAAAGGCTTCAGACCCAAAACATAGTGTTGCTTCTGACAACAGGACAGCTCTGGATCTGGAAAATTTTATTGCAAATGATATTGTTGAAAACCTTTGGTGCGATGAAAATGCTGCCGAGTCAGTTGAAATGGAAGGAAAAATAGAAGAAAAATCTCTTCATATGGAAGCTGACATGACTGTAAATAATGCTAAATGTGATGCGACATCTGTTGGAGAGGCTCCTGAATCTGGTGGGAAACCAAATTTGCAAAATGCTGTTCTACCAGGGGTTTGTATAGTAAAGAAAACAGATTTATTGTGCACATAGCCTCTGATTTATTATTCTTTTAATCATTTGTAACTTGTAGGTTGTGAAGCCTCTTGGGCGCATCAATTGCTGCATGGTTGTTGGAAGAGACATGTTGTATATCTATGGGGGCATGCTGGAGGTTAATGATCGTGAGGTTACTCTTGACGATCTGTATGCCCTCAACCTTAGCAAACTTGATGAGTGGAGGTGCATCATACCTGTATGTTCTATTCTTCTCCATATTTACAAATGCTCATGGTTTCTTGTTGTTTGACATGTCTTGAAGAAGTGGCTGTTTATTGTCCGCCACTCTGAAGGATGCTAAAGCTTTTTATTTATTTTCTAGTATTTTGGGATTTCATTTATCAGTTGGCTTGATACCAAAGGTTGTTCAGTTCATTTAACAGATCTCTGTTAATTGATGGCCATGTAGGATGGCTATTCCAAAATATTGACAATCCCATCTTTGATGGTGGATGTTAGTTTTATCTTTCTTCTGAAATTATTTTCCTGTGCTTGGCGCTTTAAAACAATATGCTTAGTGATAGGATGGTGGAATGCTTGTGAGAGAATGTAGAAGAATCATGCGGAAACACTGTATTGCCAATAGCCGAATAGTACCGTTCCAGTAAGAAACAGGAGGCTAAGAAGGTGAAGTTCTCCGAAGAAGACTCTCTGAAGCCAAGGCCTAGGCCTCCCACACAGCCACAGCTGTACGCCAATCAAACGTCTGGTCCCCTCTACCCTGCAGCTTGCCTCTAATTAATACCCCACCACTACTATGAACTCTAGCAACTATTAATAGCAGATTACAATTCTGCCCCTGACAGTTTATTAAACCATCCCTGAACCGCTCTCAGAACCTACCCCCATACTTGGTGATTTGAAATATAAGTAGGCCCCCACTGTTTGATTCTAATTGTTAGACATGTGATGGGTCTTTATTTAACATTGATGTCTCAATGATACATCAAAGTGGCTTATTTAGGAATTGGATATACCAAAGGTAGCTTGCTTTTATCATCCCCCTTGATGGTGGTCTAAATAAAACCTTTTACCCTTTCTGGGTTCCTTGTCACGTGTTTTTATTGGAAATAAGCTTTGTATTTCTAGATAGAATGAAACAATGCTGCCATTGTTAGGGAACCAGTTATTGTAGCTTCGTAGGAAAATTGTTCTTTGAAAAGTAAAGTGACTCCTAAATGTTTATGGCGAAATGTCATGGAAACAATGATTGTGGGAAACATTGCCGACATGTCAGTGGGTTGGTTAAATATAGCAAGCAACGCTGAAGACTTGACTTTGATTATGATTTTTTTTTTCAATTCCCCCTTATTTGAATTGAAGCAGGCATCCAAATCTGAATGGGTAGAAGCCTCAGAAGGGGAAATGGAGGATGAGGAAGAAGATGACAGTGATGTTGGTTCAAGTGATAATGGAAGCAAAAGTGATGAGACTGATGATGATGATGATGTTATGAAGGTGTTTTTCTTACTCTATTGAGGGGTTTTGTTCATAAAACGTGCTTTCTTAGAATTGAAGAGAGTAGAGAAGTTTTAAAATAACGTAAGATAAAAATAATGTTATGTCTGCTTTCTTTCTTTCTTTCTTTCATTGAAGGCTGGAAATGGCTCAATTGAAATTGAAAATGTTGCTGCAATGATAAGAGGGGAAGGAAAGGGTTTGAGAAGAAAGGAGAAACGAGCTAGGATAGAGCAGATCCGAGCTACACTTGGCCTTTCAGATTCCCAGAGAACACCAACGGTATGTTTTTGTGCTTATATTTTCTACCCAATGAAGCTGAAGCGTACGATCATGTAAGTTCTTTTGGCTGCAAGTGCTGGTTGAAATTAATCATTGCATCTGTGTTGACAACCCCCCCACTCCATGGCCGAAGCCTGGAGAATCCTTAAGGGACTTCTATAGACGAACAAACCTGTACTGGCAAATGACAGCACATGAGCATTTTCAGCATACCGGAAAGGTCCCTTTCTCTCTCTCTCTGAATATATAAAGGCTTATTCAGATCATCCTTGGTAAAAAAAATTAGAGTATAGAAGGTTGGGATTTTTATTCAATGCACAACTTCCACCTCTGGTTCTCGCCAAACATTGCATTTTCACTCTTCATACAGTTAGAATATACCTTTATATTGCATTTTAAATACTATAAAGTTATTTTATCAGCAATCATTCTTTCACTTATGATTTCTTAATGAGGTAGAAATATTGTTACTGCAGGAGCTTCGTAAAGATGGTTTTGATCTTGCTGAGAGTAGGTACCGAGAGCTCAAACCAATCCTTGACGAGGTGGATTCCTCTTCTTACCTTTTGGCTCTGTTTGACACCATTTACTGAAAACTGCGCCTTTTCAAATTGCTTATTAACTGTTTTTGTCCCTTGTTTAAGTGACATCCTTCTACAATTTAAACGGCGCCTTCGTCTTATAATTGGGTTTTTTGTTTTCTATGCAGCTGGCCCTCTTAGAGGCGGAGCAGCAGGCCGAAGAGGCGGAAGGGGTGGAGATTAATTCAAGGCCGAGAGGCAAGAAGCAGACCAAACGGTAAGGAGCCTTTTATTTTCCAGTTTCATAACATGATTAACGCTAACAATTTATAATTATTTTATTATTTAAATACTCATTATTATTTTTTTAAATCTTCCAATACAACACGATAATGGTAATAATACATGGGTCTGATCTGATTAGCCAGATTCGATAAAGCGGTCGTATTGGGACTAGTTTTTTTGGCTTGAATACTAAACGAGTATTTTTAAAGTCCGATTAATAATAGGAACGGACTCAAGTTTTAGTACATGACTCCCTATTTCCAAGGCTCGATTGATAAACGGTTCGTGCTCGGGTTGGTACGGTCATGTTCCATTAATAAATGGATCACCATTTTTTCAGTCCGAACCTGATGAGTTCGGTCCTCGCACAGGTTTAATCTTGAAGATGCCATTATAAATAAAATAATTGTGCAAAATTTTGAGAGATTATTGTTTCTATAATCTCAATGATTTTTTGAAAAGAGCTTATTTTTTTTTTCTATTTAAAAAAATGAGACATTTTCTCAATTTCTGTCCGCCATCCATGCTAATCTTATGTGTTGTTTTGATAATATTATAATCATACCCGGTAAAGCAAATGCAAATATTTATCATAAATGAAGGTAAAGACAATTATGATGTATTATAATGATTGTAATTTCAATTAAAAAAATATCAATAAATGTAAATTAGAGTATCATTAGTTCACCGAAATATTTTATCTACAAAAGTTCTAAAAAGCATGTTAAAATAAATAAACTATTTGGCCTCCATTTTCATGCTCATAAATTGGCGAGGAAGTTGAAATGATAATTTATTTGTAGAATGACACATAAATCACATGATATTTTAATTATATAGTTCACTTAATCCTTTGTTTTCAAATGTTAAGAAATTCGGGTTTGAAGAAATCACTATTGTAAATAGGAGATTCATAATTTCAATTAAATTTACATCATAATACAACAAAAAAAGAAACACTACAATATTTATAAACATTTCAAATATTGGTATATACATTTATTGGCATGTATAATTCTTAATAAACATCAATAAATTCAAACAAAAGAATCTATAAAAAAAACAAATTTTTATGTTAGTAAAACTAAAAAGAAACAAACATAAATACGGTACAACGTATTAATAAAATGTTAATTTTAAATTGAGAACACATATTTTGGGATATATTGAGCACATCATGTGTTAGATTAAAGTGAGGTTGATTTTTAAATGTCATAAATGATTAATGGAATATTGTCCTGAAGTATCAAGATAATTTGAGAGCATTTGCTTGGTTTTGAGTATGCGACACATGTTTTTAATTAAAATGTCAATTTCAAATAAAAACATGAATTTTGAGTCATATCGGTCACACAGTGTGTCAAATTGACATATTCTTGCAAATCACATTTAATTTATGGATTGTTGTTCTAAAATATTAAGATGATTTGAGCGCATTTGCTTGATTTTGAGTATATGATAAAATGATAATTTTAAATAAAAATATGTATTTTGAGTCATATCACCTACATCATGTGTCAAATTGACATATTATTGATTCATAAATATCACAAATGATTTATGAATCGTTGTCTTAAAATATCAAGATAATCCGAGTGTGTTTATTTGGTGTTTAGTAACTGACGTACACTTAGTAAAATGAAAATTTTAAAATGAAAAGACGCCTTTTGAGTCATACCAGTCACATCGTGTATTAGATTGAGGTGACTGATTTTTACATGTCACAGATGACTTATGAATCATTATTCCAAATTATTAAAATAACTTGAATGCGTTTGTTTGGTTTTGAGTATATCACACGCCATTTAAACTAAAATGCCAATTTTAAATAAACACGCACTTTGAGTCACACTAACCACACCGTGTTTGATTGACTTGCTCTTTGATCCTGCACTCCCGGATTGGGCGTTAAAACATCATCTTTATATTTTTGGATTTGATACCAATAAATTTGATCCAATTTCAACCATAAAAATAGAAACTATCCACCAATTCCTTTATCTAGAAACTACCATCGATGTTTAGCAAATCTTATGATCAACTTGTCATGAAACACACTAAACTATTTCGGTGCATGTACTTTTGTGATGTGCTTAATATTCATCTAAAATGATGTAATATCCATGTATGTTAAGTCTGAGTCGCTATAGTCACCCCTTTCATCAACCCCAATCTTATTTCAGATTTTCTAGGTATTCCCTTTTGATCAAAGAATATCAAATGACACATAAATGTAGATTTTCTACTGACAAGTCTCGTTCTCATAATATCCTACACTGAATATTATTAAGGACGTACACCATGAGAAAGTGCATCAAAGTCTTATGAGCCTGCACCCCTGATAGTCAGTATCATTTGTGTCCCTCAAATGATATCATCTGACTATAGAATATATATTTAAGAATACCGTCATGACATTTTTGGGTTCTCATCATAGTGGGGAACTGTTATGACCTTTTAGTGCGACAACTACTCTTAGGATATTATCACATTCTATGTCACACAGAAGAACAATCATGATGTGATAGAGTTTATTAATATTCAAAACTATGAATACAAGTTATCATAAAATATGCAGAAGTTGGTTTTATGGCATCAACTCAAATAAACTCTCACTTCCACTAGAGCCAACTGCTAACAACTTTCAGTCTGTTAGCTTTCACATGATACCAATACTTCCACTGAGATAGACCTTTATAGTCAAGGGGTCCGCCATGTTCTCTTCTGTGGGTACTCTGATTACCACAACTTCTCCCCTTTAATAAAAATCCTTCAAGAGGTGATACTTTCAGAGTATATGCTTTGTTCATTAGTGTGACCTTGACTCTTTTGCAAGAACCAACGTTGTAGTATTATCACAATACAATGTGATAGTCTTTACTGCTAGGTACAACATTAAGCTCTTGGACAAAGTTTTTGTATCCAAACGACTTCCTTGACTGCATCAGAAGCTGCTATATACTCGAACTCTACTTTAGAATCAACGACAACTGACTACATTGAACTCTTCTAGCTCATTGTTCCCCCATTGAGACAGAAAACATATCCTAACTGCGACTTCAGATCATTTTAATCTGTTTGAAAACTAACATCAGTATAACCCCTGATGACCAGCTCTTCGTCTCCTCCATACAGTAAGAACACATCCTTAGTTCTTCTCAGATACTTTAGGATAACCTTAATAGCAAACCAATGTTGTTCTCCTGGATTTGTTTGACAACTGCCTACCATGCTCAATGTATAGACGACATCAAGTCTAGTACATAACATGACATACATGATTGATCCTATCGTTGGAGCATATGAAATCTTACTCATTCTATCTTTCTTCCGTTGTGTCTGATGACATATTTTGTTAAAAAGATGTATACCATGTAACACTAGAACCAATTATCTTTTGGATTGTTTCATACTAAATCTTTTTAGTATCTTGTCAATGTATGTACTTTAACTTAGTCCATGTAGTCTCTTGGATATATCATGAATGATCTTGATCCCTAGAATATAGGATGTTTCACCTAAGTACTTCATGGAGAAACACTTGTTCAACCAGTCCTTCTTAACAGATTGTAAGACTGATATGTTGTTTCCAATAAGTAATATGTCATCAACATATACTGCTAGGATAACAACCGCATTCCCACTCAACCTCTTATAAACACACGACTCACATTCGTTCTTAGTGAAACTAAATTCTTTTATAATTTCATCGAATCAAATGTTTCATGATCTGGATGCTTGCTTCAATCCATAAATGGATCTCTGGAACTTGCAAATCTTTTTGTCATCACTTGGAGTCATAAACCTTTCTGGTTGTGTCATATAAACATCTTCCTAAAGGTTCCAATCAAAGAATGCAGTTTTGACATCCATCTGCCAAATTTCATAGTCATGGTAAGCTGCTATAACAAATAGAATTATGATGAATTTAAACCCGACAATTTGTGAAAATGTTTCATCATAGTCAATTCATTGATCACTAGCCTTGCTTTTAGGTATTTTCTTTACCTGTCATGTCCAGTTTTCTCTTAAATACTCATTTGCACCCTACGAGCTTTACATCAATTAACGCATCGACGAGAACCCAAACTTGGTTCTGATACATGAAACCATTTCAGAATTCATGGCTTCTTATCATCTTGCAGTTTTTGTGCTCTATACTGCCTCTTTGTAGGAGGGAGATTTATCATTGTCAACCAATAACGAGTCACCATCTTCGGTGACTAGAAAACCATCTCTCTTTGGTTCTCTTACCTCTCTCATGCTCTTATGTAGTACTTGTGTTTTAGGAACTACTTCTTCCACGAGGACCTGTGGAATATGTTCTTGCACCAAATCTTGTGTATCTTGAGCATCAACTTCATCGAAGTCAATCTTGCTCTTACCATCCTTTTTAAGGATGTGATCCCTCTTAAGAAATATGGCTTGTTTGGCGATAATCACTTTCTTGTCTGACGGGTTGTATATGTAGTATCCCTTTGTTTCTTTGGGATACCCTATAAAGATACACTTTTTACCATAGGGTGCTAGTTTGTTCCCTGAGAAGGTCTTAACAAACGCTTCGCAGCCCCATACCTGTGGATGTGACAAAACAAGTTTCTTTCCACTCCATAACTCAAAGGGAATTCAGTTTGCTGCTTAGTTGGTACTCAGTTTAGTGTATGCCGTAGTTTGTAATGCATATCCCCAAAAAGATAATGGAAGATCCATACGACTCATCATTGACCTTACCATGTCTAACAAGGTACAATTCCTCCTTTCACTAACACCATTCCACTATGGTGTGTAAGATGATGTGAGTTGAGATATAATTTTAAATTCCCGTAAAAAGTCGATAAACTCTTGGTTAAGATATCCACCACCTCGATTCGATCGAATCTTCTTTATCTTCTTTCCAAGTTGATTATCTACTTCATTATTGAATTCCTTGAATTTCTCAAAGGACTAAAACCTATACATCATTAAGTAGACATAACCATATCTACTCAAGTCATCAATAAAAGTTATGAAATAAGAATACCCACCTCTAACTTCTATTGGAAATGGTCCACACACATCAGTGTGTGTCATTCCGAGAAGCTTCGTGGCCCTTTCACCATGTCCACCGAATGACGGTTTGGTCATTTTTTGTTGTAAACAAACATGACACCTTTTAAGTGGTTTTAGCTCAGAAGAGTCTAAATAACCATCTTGACAGAACTTTGTCAAACGCTTCCCGTTTACATGACCAAGACAGTGATGTCATAGTTGGGTGTTATATGAGTCGTGTGAACATTCATTATCAATTGTCAATACTTGGTTTTCATAGTTTAATACATAAAGACCATTATTTAAATATTCCATACCATAACATGTTGTCTTTATAAAAGAAATAGCTTTTATTTCAAAACTTGAAAATAAATCCATCTGTATATAGGCGTGATACAAAAAAAATGTTTTTGGTAACCATTGGTACATAATAACAATCTTTTAAAACCAAAACCATTCTCATTGGCAATGAAAGGTGGTAGTCACCAATGGCTCGAGCACCCAACCTTGCACCATTGACAGCTCGCCGATCCACCTCTCCTCTAGCAGTCTTTCATAATTTACTTGATTCCTGCATTTGGATACAAATGCGAGCACCACAAACTGTATCTAATACCCGATGTGTAGATATTGAAAGATTACACTCGATAACAAATGCACCTTTAGCTTCCCTTTGCTTTTGGGTGTAATTTTTCTTCTAGTGGCATTGCTTGCCACATGTATCTTCTTTTCCTTGCCCTGCCTCTGGATCTTCCTCTTCTTGGAAGTACGGTGCTCAGGAGCTTTGGACTTTTTATGAGTCTTGGGTCCCTTCACTTTGTTTTTCCTTTTCTTATTCACTATAAGGACTGTGAGTTTATCACGCCCCATGTACTTATTCACTCGGCGAATCAAAGTAAGAAGTTCTGAAAACTCTTCTCATTATTGCTCATATTATAATTAATAATAAAACTGGAGAAGTTCTTGAGTAGTAATGAAAGTATGAGATCTGTGCGCAACTCATCTGACAATTTAATCCCTAAGATGTCTAAGTGTTCATGTAGCCAATAAGCTTGACTACATGAGGCCCAAGGGGCGCAAACTCTCTAAGTTTTGTTGCAAAAAAAAAACATTGAAGATCTCGTATCTCTCTTGTCTCGCCTTCTCTTGATAATGATCCCGAAGGTAAGATATCATGCTATACACATCCATGTCCTCATGTTTCTTCAAAAGCTCATTGGTCATGGATGATAACATGAAACACTGAACATCTGTAGCATCATTCAGATGTTTCTTATAGAGAGATAACTCTTCATCACTAGTCTCATTACTAGGCGCATTAGGAATAAGTTCTTTCAGCACATACAATTTCATTTCATGGTGAAAGATAACGCTTAAGCGCCTTGACACTCTTGGAAATTTGTGTCGATGAGAAGGTTATCCTCCTCAAGTATGGATCACAGTGATATGTTTGAAGTCATTTTATTGTTGTTTCTACAAATAAGATGAGCATAATTTCAGTACTTTATTTGATAAAATTTAGACAAATAAATAAATATTATATTTATTAATCTCCCACTATTTTATCGAAACCCAATAGCCCTTATCATTGGTTTCAGAATATCCTGTTGCTTGGACATTCTAGTGGTAAGGATCAATATTCCCCTTCTTGTTGCCCCAACTTTGGTTGGTCAAGCAACTTGAATGGTTTAAGGTAGAAATTTCAAATGCCAACTGCATTTACTTACAGTTTCTTGATCTGTTGAGTGGATTCCCCAATCTTGAAATCCTTAAATTGGATTTCCTCAACTCTTGCCTCTCAGTTACACAAAGTCCTGCTTTTAAAATCAACCATTGATGTGAACTAAGTTAAGTCAACCCTAAAAATCATGTTAGAATTCTCCGATAATTAAAAGCATCTCAACTTTGGCTGATCAAATACTTTGAATTATGATTTGATTTTAACTGAAGTAGTGCAAGACTATACCTACTTAATATATATAATTGAGATATTTTACCTTTTATGTGTAAATTACCAAATTATTTTAGTTTTATCTTGCATGCTTGTTAATTCATTAATTCATGTGATCGTGACAAAACATCCATAATGAAATAACCATGCAACTTGACATAAATAAAATAATAAAAGCAGTACGATCACGAGCTTTACTAATGGTTAGTTTATCTAGCGTAAGATAAAATAACCGTTGACTAAGGGGAAAATCACCTTGAACCATTTCAGGTTCATGTTACAACTTTCCACCTGTCCACCTATGTATCTCTCTTGGATTGGTTTCACCTCGTCTCCAAACTTGAACTGCCTCCATTAGCTGGGAGCTCCATCCATTACATATTCTTTTACTCATACGCAGGTGAGGGGTAGGATTTTACATAAAAGAAACCATGAGCGCGCAGACCCTTACATAATAAGAGGAAAGATTACATGAAAACCAACAATTTGATTTAATAATAAATCAAATGAAATCAATAACATACAAAGGTCTGGTCTTTGCTAATGACCATCCACATGAAATGAATTACGCATTTAATAAAATTAGCATTCAATTCTAATCGTTCTTATTTAAGATAAATCGCACTCAAATCAATTAATTATCATATTTAATTAATCAATTCTTTTATCTTAATTCTTATCTGAATTTCCTTGAGATTCTCATCCATAATAATTTTAGATAAATTAAATAAATTTATTTAAAATTAACTATGTATATAAATGTATCTTGGAGGCAACACGATGGATACCCGTTTGAATCTACCCAACATGCATTATACTATTATGCCCTTTACTCTTTTGATATATGACATGCATGACCTATCACGTACTTTCATGACGTGTACTATCAACTTCATGATTGCACGAATTACATGATTTTTTCGTCACATGTTATGCTTCAATGCACGCAGAGTAATAATTGTACTACGAATCACACATAATATGCAGATTTGAACATTATGCATAAATTAATCACACAAACACACAGATATATATTAAAACTCATCACATGACATGTCCTACACATTAATGACCACACATAAGCACGTGTCGATAATGCTTACACAATATAATAAATTAATTTTAATTATGTGTAATTTGGTATAAGTACACGACGTGTACAAGCCGACTACATGGCATGAACCCTTCTCACCGTCTATCCATGACACACGCCTAGAGACTCGACGTGTAGGCCGTGCTACAGAAAAATTGGAGTACACATCGTGTACAAGGGCTATATGGTGTGTGGTTTCCGAGTTACATGATCACCAATTAGGTAGGTCGTGTAAGAAGATACACGACTTGTTTGTGACTAAAAGACTACACGCCGTGTACGTGTGCTACACAACGTGTACTCTGGCTGATCGTGTGTCATGCTGGCCTGGTCAACACATGGTGTAAAATTAAATGCACCACATATATTCAATGCACACAGTTTGAATTAATCATGAATCAATTCCTTGTGCATTGAACACTAGTACACGACATGTACTTCTGGGTACACGACGTGTACTCTCGTGTTATTCAGCCAGAATCCTCGACACCTCCAGATGAGATCTTCGATTTTATTTCGTTCATAAAATTAATCGATTTGATTAGATCTATGAGAAATGAAAGAGGAAGAAGCAGATCTTGTAATTAGGATTAAAGAACGATTAAACCTGAATTGAAAACTAAATTAAAAATGTGTAAACCAGTCAACGATCTTTCAAAAAATTATAAATAATTACGTGACCCCTCTGATACCATTTGAAGGTTCCAGGCGCATCGAAAGCGTGCGATTGGTCGTGCCTAACTTTGCTTTTTGTCATGACCGATGATCAATTCGAGATTTACACGACAATGAACACCATTATCAACAGAATTGAATCAAAGAAAATATACAAGAGATAGAGCGTCGGAACCAAGCGCAAGATCATCACATATTATTTATAATTAATTTAATCAATTAAAGAATTACCTTGCGTGAATTCTTTCTTCATTGATGGATTTGACAACAAATCTATGTTGTACTGTCATTGCGTTGTAGGAATCAAGAATAGATTCCCTTTAGCGGCGATCTACACGTGTTCCACAAATCTTTGTACGTCACCATAGGAATCCCTGGGTACTAGCGCGATAGATCCCATCGCTTGCATTATTCTCCTTTGACCATCATGAGAATCGCTTCTAAAGATTTCTCCTCGACCTCTCTAGACTCGAGAGTTGATGGTGGAGGAAGATCGCTCTCCGTTCTTAGGAACGTTATTAGAGAGATCTCTTTAGGGCTTGAGATGTTTCTCTCTGGCTGTTGTTGTGCACAACACAAAATGAATTGGCTCTCTTGTAAAAATAATATAATTGAGTTTAAATACTGCTAGAATTTAGAAATAAATATTTGCACAAGTTCTCTTTAATATTTATTTAATCTCTTGAGGAACCCCATGTCTAAAATAATAATAATAATAATAGTATTTCCTTGACATGCCCTTAACTTGAAAATTGAATTAAATATTATTTAATTAAATAATATTCAATATATATTATTACTCACCTAACCTAAACAAACTTGGTTCGCCATTCCTCTATACTATTTATCGGGCGTTGAATAATGACTATTTACTTAATAAATAAATACCACTGCATTATTCACCAATAAATAAATAAATATTATATTCACTAAATAACAAATAAATATTTATTAAATATTCTGCTCACATCACATTCTCTCAAATAACTAGTGACAAAATATATGCAATTAAACATATATGAATAGTTTATTAAACCACATGTGAGAATAATATTTATTCACCTTAAATAATAAATAATAATATATTATTTAACTGATATTATGGATACACTTACCGTGTGACCCTCTAAACCTCTTTCTTAGTGACATTAGGCGAAACAACCTAAAGTTCAAGGTTAGCGTCTAACAACACGTCAAAACACCCATAGAGAAAGAAGTTAATGGAGCAACAACATAATTCCTCATACGGAAGATTGATGTGTAATATAATCCTTTTATTGAGATATCTCTAATCAAGAAGGTTTCATGCTGGTGTCATAAACCTATGTATTCAATGTCTCTTTCTTTGACTTTTAGGAAATCGAATTTGCCTATAGAACACCATGGTCATGGATTTATTTAGGCTATATCATTTTCATCAAAGGTTCTGAGATATCTACATCCGTTAAAGAATATAAGGAACAAATCCTTTATCGCGTTATTCATTAATGCAATATTACTCGTGACACACCCAACGTATCATACCTCAATGCGAACATATGTTACAGTTTTCATCAATACATCAAAGTATGCGACTCATAATGCCCATTAATAATAATATTAAAGTATAAGGATCAATACACATGTCCGCAAATAGGAACATCTAATGATACATATAAATGTGGATTTCCTACCAGTGGGTCTCATTCTCGTAATATCATACATTAGATATTACCAAGGGAGTACACCATGATAATTTTCCTTAAAGTCCTATGAGTCTCCACCCCCAATAACTTGTATTATTTGTGTCCCTCAAATGATATCACCCAACCATAGAATATATCTTTAGGAATATTATCACGACACTTCTGGGTTCTCATCATAGCGGAGAACTACTATGACCTTTTAGTGCAACAACTACTCTTAGGACAATATCACATACTATGTTATGCAGAAGAACAATCATGATGTGATAAAGAGTTTATTAATATTCAAAATTCTGAATACATGTTATCATAAATAACACAGAAGTTGGTTCTAGGGCACCAACTCCAACAATGTACTGTTCTGTTTCTTTATTCCAAGTAAGTGAATTGGTTCATATTTGTTTATTTAATCTTGAATCACTTTATGAATATATTAAGCACGCTTTCGTTTTCTCATTCATTTAATACCGTCGTTACCATGCATGACTAATCCGTTTAGGGTTAGGGGTCAAGAGTAAGGGTAGCATAAACCTAATAAATTCTTAAATCAAAACTTGGATAACCCTTTGGATAGGAATTTGGTTAAGAACTCTTGTTTATCTCATTATTTTGCACAATCTTGATCCCGAGGATTATAATAGGAGGACCCTGACCTAATTAGTGTAGAACAGACTGGGACCAATTTCCTATGACGGTTTCTGTCTTTAAAGCTCCAAGCACCTAGGTTTCGGGCCACCTTTAGATCAAAGAGTGATTGGAAATTTGGTTGATCCAATTGGTTTGGTCAAAAGTAATTGGTTACTTCCGCACTACTTCAGAGCCTAAGGCATAAGACCATCCCAAGTTTGATTTATAAATATTCTTTTCATAAGATTCCTGAAATTGATCTCGATCCCTTCTCTATCTTCTAAAGTAAAATTGATCTGCTTAGCTTTAGAAACCCAACCTTAGAGAATCGCATAAGGAATCCACCTGTCGGGTTCTAATTCCTCGGTCACCTACTTTGTCAGCTCTTCCCCGTGGGTTCGCCCTGGGACTTCCATGTCCTATGTTTCTACGTAGTAGTACTAGTTGGGTTTTATAAATTTTTAATCTGATCACGCCTGTGCAGAATCAATGATGATGTGTAGATGTATTAAGGATAAATAATCACGAGCCATGTGATGTCAATCTTGATCAAATGAAATATTAAAAACTCATTAAAAACATAAAGAAAATGTGTTGGTATCTTAGAACATTATTTTTATAAAACCCTTACAAGAACCCTTATAAGTGTTATAACCAATACGACCGACTAACAACATAATTTTCTAGAGAACATAATCATTACCCAAGGCAATGGAGAGCTATATCGGGTTTACCCGTCATCATGAGCTATATTGGGCTCACCCATCATCACAAACAACGTCAAAAAATTATAATATAATCATAACACATGAAAGTTTTCATTTTTCAATATAACAATAACTATTGTTCTTTCATAGCTTGATTTACCCGTGGAAAAGAAATGCGTTCCTTGACAATCTCATAATCTATCAGAGAAAGAATAAAGATGATATCATTACAACATATCCCCAGTAGAGTGTAAGTAACATTAAGGGTTGTTGTCGTTGATGAATAAAAATACCATAAAAAGATCATTAAAAACATTATTGATGAAAATAAAATTTCCACTTTGAAAATCACTTTTAAAAACTAAAAATTCACAAAATATTATGGATTTTTTTTGAAAATAACTTTAGAAACTTTTAAAGGGAGATTCAAATCAAATAATGGTCATGGTAGCGAGAAAACCCATTCACGACATAAGCATTAAAAATAAACATTATTTTCAATCTTTTGTAAAGAGAGTCAAAAGTGACTCATATGGAAAATGATAAGGAATTTCCTTTTAAAACCTTTTAAAAGAAGATCAAAGATCATGTAAAAATAATTTTTGAAATCATTTAAGTTTAAAAAATAACATTTTTGGTTTTTTTAGAAAACATGGATACAGAAGAGAAAGATTCCTAATCTAAAAGAAGATACAAGATCAATATCACTTACAAGCTTTCTTGATGTTTATTTAATCAATAAGGGAGAAATTTGAAACCAAACATGTAAACTATATTCATAACCAGAGGAGAAAAAAGACATGATTCATGAAAATAATAAGAGTGTATGAGAAAGGAACCTTGAACATAAACAATCCTGAAAGGAAATGAGATTGTAACACAAATCCTTTACTGCATTGGAAAATTTCGAAATCAAAATTCATTGAAAGAAAGAATATTATATGGATCTGTAAATATCATGAATTACATGAAGTGATATGTCAAAGTTCATTCATGGGGAATTATGTCCACCATTCAAAGAAATCATGTGCACATCATGAAACATGTTTTAAGAAAATGAGATTGAGACAAAGAAAACCCTTTCAAAGATCATAACTTTTGAAGTGATAATTAATCCATGAAGTGATTATGTGCATATATGTAAATACACATAAAAAATGTGGAAATAAAGAATAAAATAATTTAGAGATCAATTCACATATAATCTTGGCACAACAAAGTCAATGAAGCAGAAGTATAACCCAATGAATGAAAATTGAGTTGAGAAATCCCTTACCACTTAATAACTTTCAAATCAAATATACTTGGATAAAATAATTTGAATTGGAACTTAAAATGCCATTAAATATCAAGGATTCATGATATAACATTTAAAAGGGGAAATATATACACCATATAAAAGAAATTAGGTGTATAACATTAAAATATGTCTTAATGAAGGGAAATTGAGATGAAATTCCTTACCTCGAGTCCAGACTTGCAATGTATGTCCTTTTACTCCTATATAATAAAATTATATCAATTATTTACTTGTTTAAGAATATTTTTCAAGTTTATTACTTTATCATTAAATCATTTGTTTCATTTATTTCAATGAAATATTTAATTACTTAACCGGTTAAGTTTATGTTGGGTATTTTGGGGATGTTCGTTTCATAATTTCAAAATGACTTCAGTATGTTGACCATGGTCAAAGAGGTAATTGTTTCATAATATACAAAATAATAATCATGAAATAATTATCATTTTTATACATTAATTATACTTTTAAAACCAGCTATGAAACATGGTTATGAAAAATAAATTACGTTAGAATCATGGAGACGATATGCCGTACGTACGCATGAGTAACATTTCTATTTTTCAACAAACATGAGAGAATAGAGGTAAGTATTATTTTATTTTCCAGAATTATGATTATATCATAAATATTATATTATTATTTAAATACTTTATATATACCATTCATGTGATGTGTGATGAAACATGAATCACATGATTTTGTGGAGGTGGTAATCCACTAGTACACATGACCAATGTTATCATTTTTCAATGGATGAAAAAGTGAGAAAATAGATGATATATTATCTTTACAGAATGATAATTATGTCATGAATATCATATATATACATTAAATCTGTTATTATAAACAACTATGAGAGGTAGTGATGGAAAACGAAACACATCGCTTCGTGGAGGTGGTAGTCCACACGTATGCACGAACAATATTTTTGTTCTCCATAGGATGAAAAAGGAGATTAAAAATGGTTGTATCATAATCATAATAACACTTCAGTATAGAGAAGATACTTATGTTATTATATAATAATGGTTTAAGAAGATTTAAAGGGGGTAGAAGAAGAAATAAATTGAAAGAGGTTAGGTTGGATGATTACCTCTTCTTTGGCAGACCTCCTTTAGATCCCTCCGTAAGGACCTTTGAAATGGTATTTTAAGAAGACCAACACATCTAATTCATGGCTAGGGAAGTTGAGAAGAGAATTGGGTAGAGTTTGGTTATTCTAGATGACTCAAAGTGATGTAAATAAGAGAAAAGAATGATGTCCCTTTATAAGGGAGGGAGATACTTTTTTAGAAATTCCTGACATATTATAATATAATAAGTGTCTAACTCATATCAAATGGTTCCAAAATGACATGGATTTGAAGATAACCAGGAAATGGTCTTAATAAAATAATTCAATCAAATTTATACAGGTTTAGATATTATTTTAAATCTTATCTTTTGGTTTTACCCCTTGTTTAACCAATTTTAACCTTAACTGTGGTAATGATTTTTTCAATATTAAAGAGTTATAATTTTACTTATAAGGTGAAAATTGGCTCATAAATGGATAAGGGATGACATTGTCGATCATTTTTCATCCTAATTTTAATTTTTTATGTTTTTATGATTTTTAAATAATTTAATAAAATATTATTTAACATAAAATATCATTAATTTCATTTTTGGCACTACTCGTTAGTTTAACTTTAAAGACAAGAAGATGAAAATGGTTTTTGAATATAAACATTTAAAACATCTCTAATATGTTATATTGATCTATAAAATTCATGGGACATTATAATTCACCCAAACAATATTACTTTTAGAGTTTTTAAAATCATTTACTTGATTTTTCTACCGCTTTCACAAATATCGTGTTGGCATTGTGTAAGCATTTAAAATAACTATTTCATCATTAAAAATTTAAAATAAATTACCATGATAAAAATAAATTTATCTTTAAAATAACCATTTATAATCGAACATAAGTTATTTTTATCCATTTCAAAAAATATTAAAAATATTAAAAATGAGAGGTTGACATTTTTTACTATACTTTACTTAAAATATTATAAAGGTAAAAATCAAAAATAAATAAAAAAAATGTTATATTTTCAAAGTATGGATGATTATGGAAGAAATAGACCCATCCAATGAAATTAAGGCAAGTGTTTGAATGAATTTGAAGCCTTATCACATTAGTTTTAACCTTAAGTATCTCATTTTATATTTACTATGGTAACAAAAATTTATTATGGTTACTATCCATATTGATCAAAAATTAATTTGACCTTATTACATAATATTAATTATTTTGATTCCAAATATGGAATCCATTTTATAAAATTCAATTCACAGAAGTGGTAGAATTTAATTTAAAATTAAACCCGTAAAACGCAATGAAAAATGATTTTATATAAAAATATTTTTAAGTATAAAAAGGTTTTTATACCAAATTCAAGTATAATGTTGATTCTGATAACAGTTTTTGGATCATGTTTAAAAAAAAATAATGAAATTTTAAAACTAATCAAAAATAGAATGCGACTTTGTAAGTACTTGAACTTTTCAGAAAATTCTCAAAAATTGATTATAACCTAACTTTGACATGATGAATTCGGAAATGATATCTTTTTTATTAAATAATTTCTTTAAAATTTCTAGAAATTAATTACAATATTAGCTCCCAAAAAACAATTAAAATCATTTTGAAGAAAACATATTTCTGAAGCATAAAATGAATTTATTGAAAAATTGAGTGCTTATTCCCTCAACATTAATCAATACATTTGTATTGTGTATGAACTTTATATATATTTCAAGATGCAGTTAATAAAATTCATGCATGCCAATTTAACATCTATGTTATAACATTTAAATATTAATATTTCATGGTTTGTTTAACCTTAGTGTTGCGTGTTTTATATGTTATTGGGTGTTTTTTTCTCGATCTTCAGTGAGTGACATGTTTTTAATTAAAATGTCATTTTTAAACTTAAAATATGCACTTTGAGTCATACTTGTTACAATGTGTATAAAATTGACATGTGGATGATTCTTACACATCAAATATGATTTATGGATCATTTTTCTAAAGTATTAAGATAATATGAGTCCATTTTCTCGGTTTTTAGTGCGTGTCATATGTTTTTAACTAAAATGTCACTTTTAAACTGAAAACACACATCTCGAGTCATACTAGTCACACTGTATATCAGATTAAGGTGTGGATGATTGATATACATCAAAAATGATTTATGGATTATTGTCTTAAAATATCAAAATAATCTGATTGTGTTTGATTTGTTTTGAGTATGTCACGCGTCTTTTAAACTAAAATGCCAGTTTTAAATAAAAACACACACTTTGAGTCATATCGGGAATATTGTGTGTCGGATTGATGCGTGGTTGATTCCTACACCTAAAAAATGACTTATGGATCATTTTCTCAAAGTATCAAGACAATCCAAATGCGTTTTCTTAATATTCAGAAAGTGGCATACATTTTTAACTAAAATTCCATTTTAAATTGAAAACTCGCACTTTGAGTCATATCGGTCCCATAGTGTATCAGATTGATGTGTGACTGATTTCTACCCATCAAAAATGATTTATGGATAATTTTCATAAAATATCAAGATAATTTGAGTCTTTTTTCTTGGTTTTTAGTGAGTGACACCTTTTTAACTAAAATGCCATTTTAAACTGAAAACACGCACTTTGAGTCAAATTAGTCACACCATGAATCAGATTGATAAACATCAAAAATGACTTATGGATCATTATCCTAAAATATCAAAACAACTTGAAAGTGTTTTCTCAGTTTTTAGTGAGTGACATGTTTTTAACTAAAATGTCACTTTAAACTGAAAACATGTATTTCAAGTAATATTGGTCACATCATGCATCAGATTAAGGTGAAGACGATTCCTATACATCACAAATGACTTATGGATCATTGTATTAAAGTATCAAAATAATATGAATGCGTTTTCTCAATTTGAGTATGTCACATGACTTTTGAACTAAAATGTCAATTTTAAATAAAATATGCATTTTGTGTTATACCGGCCACATCGTATGCCAGATTGACATTTTATTGATTCATATAAGTCAAAAATGACTTATGTATTGTTGTCTTAAAGTATCAAAATAAGATGAATGTGTTTGATCAGTTTTTAGTGAGTGACACATGTTTTTAACTAAAATGTCACTTGCATAGGTCACACCGTGTATCAGATTGAGATGTGGCCAATTCCTACACATCAAAAATTAATTATGAATAAATTTATAAAAGTATTAAAATAATTTGAGTGTGTTTTCTTAGTCTTGAGTATGTGAAGTCTTTTTTGTACTAAAATATCAATTTTAAATAAAAACACGCACTTTTAGTCATATCGACCACATTGTTTGTTAGATTGATGTGCAGATGATTCCTATATATCACAAATGACCTATGAATCATTTTATTAAATTATAAAGACAATATTATTGTGTTTTCATGGTTTTTAGTCAGTGACACACATTTTGAACCGAAATGTTACTTTCAAACTAAAAACATGCAATTTGAGTCATGCCAAGAACACAGTGTATCAGGTTGATGTGCAGCTTATTCGAACACATCATAAATAACTTATGTATCATTGTATTAATTCATCAATACAATTTGAGTGTTCTTAGTTTTGAGCATGTGAAGTATGTTTTGTACTAAAATATTAATTTTAAATAAAAACATACACTTTCAGTCATATCGACTACACTGTGTGTTAGATTGATATGATATTGATTCTTATACTTAAAAAATTCCTTATGGATCATTTTTTTAAATTATCAAGAAAATATGAGTGTGTTTTCTCAGTTTTTAGTAAGTGATGCATGTTTTGAACTAAAATGTTACTTTTAACTAGAATACACACACTTTAAGTCATACCAGGTATATCGTATGTTGGATTCATGCGCGGTTGATTAATATACATAAAAAATGATTTATGGATTGTTTCATAAAGTATGAAGACAACCCGAGCATGATTTCTTGGTTTTGAGTATGAAACATGTGTTTTAAATTTAAATATCGATTTTAAATCAAAACACACACTTTAAATCATACCGGGTACACAGTGTATCAAATTGACGTGAGACTGATTCTGACACATCAAAAATGACTTATGGATAATTTTATTAAAGTATAAAGTCAATTAGGGAATTTTTTCTAAGCTTTGAGTATCCGATGCATGTTTTAAACTAAATGGTCAATTTTAAACTGAAAATGTGCACTTTGAGTTATACTGGACACATCGTGTCTCAGATTAATGTGTGGTAAATTTATACATGTAACAAATAACTTATGGATCATTATCCTAAAATATCAATACAATCTGAGTTTGTTTTCTCTATTTTTAGTGATTGACATGTTTTTAACTAAAATTTCATTTTTAAATTGAAAACACGCACTTCGAGTCATAACGGGCACACCATGCATCATATTGATGTGTGGTTGATTCATACAGGTCAAAAATGATATATGTATCATTTTACTAAAGTATCAAGACTTTACAAGCATGTCTACCTGGTTTTTAGTGACATACATTTTAAACTAAAATGTCACTTTTAAACTGAAAATGCGCACTTGAGTCATATTAGACACAACTTGCACCAAATTGGTGTGAAGTTGATTCCTAAATGTCATAAATTATTTACGGATCATTTTCCTAAAGTATAAAGACAATATGAGTGTGTTTTCTTGGTCTTTAGTGAGTGACATGTGTTTTGAACTAAAATGTCACTTTTAAATAAACACACACACTTTCAATCATACTGGTCACCATGTATTAGATTGACGTGAAGATGATTTCTAATATATTAATTGAATTATACATAATTTTCTAAAGTATTAAGACAATACAAGTGTGTTTTCTTGGTTTTTAGTGAGTGACACATGTTTTTAAATAAATGTCACTTTTAAATACAAACATGCACTTTCAATCACACCAGACACACCGTGTGTCGAATTGATGCATGACAGATTCCTATACATCAAAAATAACTTATGGATCATTTTACTAAAGTATAAATATACTATGAGTGTGTTTGCCCAGTTTTCAGTGAGTGACACATGTTTTGAACTAAAATGTTACTTTTAAACTGAAAATGTGTACTTTGCATCATACCGGGTACACTGTGTGTAAGATTGACAGACGACTAATTCCTAAATATCACCAATGAATTATGAGTTATTTTCCTAAAGTATCAAGATTATATGATCGTGTTTGACTAGATTTTAGTGTGACACTTTTTTAACTAAAATGTCATTTGTAAATTAAAAAACACACTTTGAGTCATTATAAGCTGAAAACACACACTACTGAACATAAATAGATTAAATAAAGAACAAATAGATTTAAGAAGAGAATTAATATTACTTGATCACATAATCCTTGTTGAAGACTTTGTCAAGAATTGATTCTTCTCTAATCATTTTGTGCTCTCCATATAGTGAAAAATGGTTGGAGAAAAATAAATTATTGATGAAGTTACCTCTTCACGATCTCTATCAAAATTAACTAAATAAGTAGTAGATAAAATGATAATAAAATTAACTAAAAAAGTATATAAAATGATGAGAAAATTAATTAAATAAGTTCCAGTAAGTCACCTCTTCATAATGTATATTGTAACGTCCCGGGTCGACTTACCACTGAGACGGTAGTCAGACCGGTGGGTCATATGACCTCAAACGCATCTCCCCAAATTCCAGAGATTTCCGAATAGAAGCTAGGGCCTAAGGTGTTTCTTTGAGGAGACTATGCCCTCATAGATCAGAGTAGCATGATGATATTACTGAATAAATAACAATCAGCAGTGGAATAAGTAATAAATAAATGGAAAAAACAACAAAAGACAAATATTATAAAAATTGAATTAAAGTGTCCAATGTCAGTTTATGAAAAACATGTATGCATGTCATAGTAATGATACATAATTGAAAATAGTAAACATACATCATGATTCAAAATTCATAACAATACAAGACTCAAGTAAAGAAAATAACTAAAGAGTCCAAAGGTGATCTCCTCGAGCATCCTGTGCATGAGCCTAGTCCTGCGCTCCCTAGCTCTCGTGTATGCAACACAACACAAGCAATCAATCTAAAGACCTGCAAAATGTAGGATTGCTCGGGTACCCCAGTGCAATGGGGGCCCGAGCAGGGTGCGAGACATAAATCTCAATAGACCGACACCACCAGTTTCCAACCCAATCCAGACAGTGCAAAATAAATTAAGAATAATTCCATATATAATAAAAGAAAAGTGATAACAAATTAAATAATAGAAACTCGATTCGGGTTCCTAAACGAACACCCATCTTATACCACCTACTTCGGCCTAAGTTGGAATTCTGAAAGGTATACCTTTGTAAGGAAGAATATATATATACATGGGCCAATAGTAACATGGAAAACCAAGGAAGGCATACCTTCAAGCGTGTGCCTTGGCTTGGGGTCTAATACCATGTCATCACATAAGTGTGCTAGTAAAGTAAGAGAAACATCTCAATTGCAAGCACAAAACATAATAATAATGAAGGATGCATCTCATATGATTCAACAATCAAACAAAAAAATTAATCCAAATAATTCATCAAAACCAAGTGTGGAGTCCTGTTCCCGTCCAAGGTGATCTATAAAGAATCCCAAGTATCACAATTGGAACATCTGATATAATACAATACCATTTATCCCATCCAAGGTGACCCTTACGGCATCACACGTATCACTATGAGGCATGGTAAAATCTGAGCCCAACCATGAGTCCTTAATACAGAACCCTTGTTCTCTACTGGCCCTTATCAAGAGAGCCGAGTATCCAAGCACATCACAAGTAAGACATATATCACAAGGAAAAACATTTATAATTTAAATCCATTTAAATAACCAACTCATGCTACAAGCTACCAAGCTATTTCAAATAGGCCAATACACAATGGAATAGATAATATGACCAAGCAATAAGCCTTAAACAAGAGAAGTATATGGGAAAGAGGCATAAACTACCAAGCATAGCATGTAACCAATGAAATATAACCATAAGCACATGGCATAATCATGCCTCTTACCATATGTCAACATCTCAAAATTTCAAGCTATCAAGCTTAACCAAGCATAACATTTATATGTAGTCACATTCCATCAATGAAATTTAAGTAATCAAGCACAAGCATTAAAAAAAATAAGGTGAGAGACATGTAGATCAAACCAACCAACTATGGAATATGGACAAATACAATAGGCACTAAGCCTAAGCATAAGCAAATGGGCATGGCCTTACCATTCCTTGGGTCATTTCATTTAAAACTATTTGATTCATTTTAATGAGGATGCTATTATCTATTTTAATCCACCCTATACAAACCATTTACCATAATCAATCCATTCACTTTTCCTAAACATGGAAAATTCATTTATAAGACTCAAAGAGGTCAAATGGAAAGTGTCTTGGTAATAAGGCATACACCTAATTGGAAATGTCATTTAAACTAAACATGCATGACGATTCAATTTGAATTATTCAAAGGGGGAAAAGACTAACTTGCTACAGAACAAGAACCAACAAGAATAATATGGAAAACTCAAACCAAAACTAAGCATGATATAAATAATTATCCCTAATTTTTGGTTTGAAGACAGTGCACATTCGATGAAGGGGTTTTATTATAAAAACATGATATTGCTCTTAAAACAATTAATTTATCATATTTAACATTCCATTCAATTTATCAAAAGAAACATTTAATCTAAAAACCACACTATATTAATTAAAATCTAAGAATGGTGTGAGAAGTAATTGATTAATGCATTCATAAAATTAAAGGGCAAGGAAAGGGATCCCACCTTAGAAAAAGAAGACCAAGTTGAACACTTTGACTCTTGACACTTTTATAGGTGATCACTCGAAGCTGATCCATCCTGCCTCCGAGAATATGCACCTTATCATATACATATGGATACCTAGCCTCTACATACATATTTTCATGCCCATGAATATATGTACAAGGGGATCCTTACATATATCTTATATTTGCACATACCAATTAACACTTACCTGCATATGCATTTTTCATATTCATACATGAGAACACCGAGCCCCATATAAATATACTCATTTCCATGGGAGAACATATATATAATGGGGGAAGTCATATATATTTACCTACCTATGCATACATAGGCAATTCGCCTTTAACAATGAAAACTTGAACCCGCCTCAAGGACGACCCAACACACTACAACAAATATTAAGAACTCAAAATCATCATTGTAAGGTTCAATGCACCATAGGAAAATTACCAGCTCCTAAAAAAGTATGAAATCCCCAATTATAAATTAATTAATGATGAGGAACGAAGGAAAAAATCACCCCAAACTATTGGCGGCGAACCAAATTGAACCAATCCGCCTCACCTTCGGTGGTGGATGTCAGAACATGAATGATGAAGTCCTAAGAGACCCTTTGCATAACTTAACATCGAAGGAAAAAATAAAAAATGGGTTAGAATCAAACCCTAGGTTCGACCGCACCTCACCGGGCGATGGGGATACCAAAAATTGATCGGAAAAGGGGAGAAGGAGGAGCAGAAGACCTTACCTCGATGAATTGAATGCAAAACCGATGGAAATATTGTGGAGATCGGTGGATGAGAGGAGGCTGAAGAGAGGGGAGTCATGCCTGTAGAGAGCTCTGGGGGGGGGGGGGGTGGGGTCTTATCGCGTGTAAGGGGGAAGGGAGAAGAGGGGAGACCCCCTTTTGTTTTTCTTAAACCTAAAACAAATAACAACAACAAAAACAACAAAGAAATATTATTATTATTATTATTAAAATATTTCTTTATTATTTTTATTTTCATTTAACCTCATTTAATTCATTTTTATTTTTATTTTAATTAATTTAATTAATTACCTTTATTTAAAAAAACACTTCGCAGTGTTTGAACTCTTGGAATTGAGTTCTGAGGTTCGGTTTTAAAAATGACCCCTCCAGTAATCACAAAAAATTTAAAATCCCCCTAAATTTTACTTTGGATCAAAACAAAAGTCGTTAAAACCTCCCCATATTAGAACTTATCATCCTGAAGATGCCTTCAGGAACAACGAAAACATCACCCAACCTACAATGGTCGTGAAGTTTCGTTCAAATGGTCACGTTGCATTTTAGAACATCTATTGAACCTTCGAGTATTCATTTTAGCACACAACACTTAAGCTGTCAAAACTCAAGCCAATGATAGATTTGCATCTAAAACACAGAAGCAAAGCTTACAAGATCTTGTTAAGATAGAGACACAATCACATCATCATCTCTTTAAACATCTGGCTGAAGGTACTCCCCACCTTAGGCTTTAACATTAGAAAGGGGGAAATTTCGATCCATGGTACCTCCACCGTTAGAATTTCCTTACAAAACATGCCTCTAATAATTTTAACGATGCTACTAGAGTGATACCAGGATAATAAAGTGGTCAGTTCTGCACCGACTATTATCATATAACAAGAGGATACAAGTCAAGCCACCTTCGACCGACCATTATTGAAAATGCTTGACTTAGGCGGCCAACACATTTCCAACAGATTTACGATACCTTATTCCAAGGCACCTTACATTTACAATGAACACATTCACCGAATCCCTTACCCAACTTTAATTGATGATCCCTAATGAGAACATCATCTGGACATTTTAAAACTATTGTGCCTCAGCACTAACAAGGGTGTAACCCTGATCCAGACCACTAGAATCGTCACGCCCTTTTAAACGTCAACTCCAAGCCCAACAACAAGTCCTGGATAACCTTAGATCTAAACTACTATAGTCCAAGGAACTATCCAAAGTATTCCACATTCCAATTTTGCAAAGAGGCGTTGGTAAAATAACAAGACCTCCACGTTAGATCATTGACTAGCCCAGAGAAGCATCTACCTGGCGGTCAAGTCAAAGGAAACAACTAGTGTTTGAACATACATACATGGAATTCCTAATCAGGAACCAAAAGATCACTAAATACTAACCAAGCTTTGATAAGAGCCATGCTTCAGTGTGCAACATAGAGAAAAACACCCAACAATTCCAACAAATTTTTTTGTTGTTGAAAATTTAGCGTGGCATAAGACCTACAATCTCTTAGTTTATCGAGGACGACATCAATACATGGGACATTCTTGTCACTTAAAGAAGAGTACACTAATAGTTTTTTCATGGTTTCTAGACAATCATACCCAATTATTGGAATGAATAATAGTTGAACCATAGTTAGTCAACTTCAATAAGGAACTCAACTTCACCTACTGATGCACCGCCACCAACCAATCACAAGCCTTCACCACCTGCGACATCCCACGATCATTCAAGAATAACCACCAAAGTATATCTGAGACCAATAATGTTTCTTAGAGTTTACACACACAACCTACCTCATCAGAGTCATGCTTCCAAGCAATCACCAACATTTACAAATCTCACCAGCCCAAAAATGCGTTTAAGTAAGATCAACCATTTACAAATGGTTCTCTTTGGTTGTGCTCCTTCAACTTGGAAGAAAAAATTCACTAGAATTGACATGAGGCTTCCCACCTTAGGAGTGTCCTATTCGATGAAGGGAAAGAAAAAGACCAGACACTTACTAGCGTGCTAAATCCAGATTCATCTTAAACGTATAAGTGAATCTCTTCCATGCCATGATCACATACATTATAACATTTTGAGAGAAAACCAACAACCAAACATACTGGTGTGTCAACACACCCACATCATAATAAAGTCATCCTGAGCATGGATGAACTTGATTAGTTTAAATTCACAGGTCACTCTACCAGGGAGATGATCTGAGAACACACAGAGCAAATCAAGGCTCAATGATTTCATCAAACTCAACCGGTCCATTTTAACATTTAGAAACTTAAAAGGTACCAAATATGTGAATACATAATACCTTGAGGTTTTTAGAAGTAAGATGACACATCCCATATACTATCCATAGGTTTTCCAGCATAGACATTCAAGTATTCGGTAGTCCACACAAGATATTTAGCTCAGAGTCGTATTTCCCCATACGACCATTAACCTGGATAACACCATGCCAAGTCATCCATCACTAATTAAAATAAAGGATCAAGAAACCTATGAAGAGGTCGTCCATTCCCGAGGCATGTCTAACCTGCTAAAAACGATCATTACCCAATGCTCAAGCCCATAACAAGGTAAAAAAGGATATGACCACCCGTCCGAACAAGGGTGTTAGTGGAAACTAAAAGTCCCACCAAGGACAATGACACCTAAATGGAACCAAGTATAAGGCCCCAACCTTAAACATTACGTATTCTTGAGGCATGTCAAGAAATTTTCTTTATTTCACATTGAGGATCTTTTCAAGTTTAGATATTTAGAGAATTAGGCCATAACTCATAATAACAACTCAAATATTATAAAGTTTTGGAGTTGGTGTCCTAGAACCAACTACTTTGTACTTTATTCATTAATAAATACCTTATCACATCTTGATCATTATTCTGTGTGACAATGCATGTGATAATGTCCTAAGGATATCTGTTACACTAAAGGGTCATAGCAGATCCCTGCTACGATGAGAACCCAAAAGTGCCATAACACTATTCTTGAATATATGTTCTATGGTCGGATGATGTTATTTGAGGGGCATAAATAATACACGACATTAGGGGTAAAGACTCATAAAACATTTAGGCACCTTCCCATGGTGTGCGCCCTTAGTAGTATCCCGGAGGATATTATGAGAACAAGACCCGCCAGTAGGAAATCAACATTTCATAGTGTCATTGGATGTTCCTATATTCAGACATGTGTATTGATCCTTAGACTTTAAGATTACTATTAATGGGTATTACAACTTGTTCACTTAGATGTATTGACGAAAAATGTGATGACATACTATTTGCAGTGAGGTAAGATATGTTGGGTGTGTCATGAGTAATACTGCAATAATATATAATGCGAGAAAGGATTTGTCCCTTTTGTTCCATAGCGGAAGTTGATATCTCAACCCCTTTGATGGAATTGATATATCCTAAATAAATTCATGGCCATGGTAAGGAATGAGAAAGTTCAATTTTGGGAAGTCAAATAAAGAATAACTAAGCACATGAGTTGAAAACACTAGCATGCAACCCGCTTGATTCGAGATATCATGACAAAGGGATTACATTACATGATAAGCATTCGTATGAGGTGACATGTCATTGAGGCATTAACTTATTTCTCTATGGGTACCTTGGTGTGTTGCTAGATGCTAACCTTAGAATTTAGGCAGGATCCGCCTAATGCCACTGAGAAAGAGGCCTAGAGGGTCACACAATAAGTGTGTCCATGTATCTCAGTTAAATATTCATTTAACAAGTTGAATAAAGATTATTCCCGATCATGGTTTAATAATTATTCAAGGTTGTCTTATCGCATTTATTTCGATACTAGTTATTTGAGATAATATATTGTGGATTAAATAATATATTTATTAGTGAGTAATGTAGTGATATTTATTTGAGAAATAAATAGTCATTATTCAAGGTCTAATAAATGTGGTGGAGGAAATAAAGAAAATGGAAAAACAAAAATACACACTGTGTATATTAATATACACGCTGTGTAGTTTTTCTGGGGATTTGTGAGAAATAATATTATTTATTTAATTAAATAATATTAGGTGTAATTAGATGGGCACATGTCAAGTGATAATAATAGTCGACTGTTATTATTAGACATGGGGTCTTACTAAGAATTAAATGAAATGAATAAATGATTTCAGGTAATTAATTCATTTTATTATTCTAAGTAATAAAATAAAAATTACATTATTATCATTAGCCCAGCCATTCTTTGTGTTTATGCACAATAGATCTGGAAAAGCTCTCAAGCCAAGAGAGAATTATTTTTCCACCAAGAACGCTCTCAAGTTATGAGAGAGATCCTCCTCCACTGGATCAAGGAGAGCTCTTTGGAAGCGGCTCTCAAGGCGATCAAAGGCGGACATCGCAAGCGAATTCTCCTTTGCACTAGCACATGAAGATCCCTTTAGTGATGTCCAGAGATACATGGAGCATGTGTGGATCACCGCTAGAGGAAGCCTACACTTGGCTTCTACGATGCAACGACAGATCACATCAGATTGTGACTGGAAACATCAACGAAGAGAGAATTCCATCAAGGTAATTCTTGTCTTTTAATTAAATTAATTATAACCAACATATGATGATCCTCTATATGGTTTTGGGACTTCCCTCTTTCCTTTTCATTCTTCGTTCTATTATGAAGTTCTGACATTTTATTATCGTAACGAATCTAGTATTGATCATTGTTAATGAAAAAATTAAAGTTGGGTACACCCATCCACATTCTTGCACTACGCCTGAAACCTACAAGTGGTATCAGAGTGGTCATATCGCTGATTATAATTATTTAGTTTTTCATTGACGATTTATGCATTTAATAATTTAGTTGTTTCAATTCAAGTTAATTGTTCTATACATCTGAATATCGACTGTTCTTCCTCTTTAGTTTCTCATTCACCGTACAGAAACAATTTTTTCTTTTAATTTTGATTAAAATAAAATAGAGGATCTCATCTGAAGGTGCCAAAGGTTCTTGAACGTACAACACTAGAACACACGGCGTGTATTCGTAAGTACACGCCATGCAGTCGAGATTCCATGCACCAGAACCGGTCCGCCAAACCAAGCCGTGTGTTGGAGTCTATCTAAGTCTTAAATGACTCTATGTGTTGACCAGAAATAGGTGGCACATAGTTTCTAGATTACACGCCGTGTGGACTATAGGACACGGTGTGTAGTCACTTCGGGTTAGGGTTAGACCGTGTACCCCATACACGGATTTCCTGACTAGAGACCATGTAACACAAATACTACATGACATGTGGCACACTGGACATGCCGTGTACTCCAAATTTTTTTGAAGTATATCTACACGCTGTTTCCCAGACGTGTACTTCAGATGGACGGTGAACGATAGTACACGCCGCGTAGTTGGAACTACACGCCATGTACTCATCCTAATTATGAAGATTTATTAAAATTTATTATTATATTATATAAACCCTTGAGACGTGTACCATGATGCAGGCATAAAGCTGAAGAACAACACGTGATAGGTGTTTTATATATATGTGTTTAATTTAACATCTGCGTAATGTTCATTTCTACTCATTGGGTAGTTATAAATGAGAATTCACCGGGTTTCCTCCAAGGTATAAGTTACGTACAAAGATAATTTTAAATTAATTTAGTTTTTTAAAATTACGATAGATGAGAATATCAAGGAAATTTAGAAAAAGGGTTTAAGATAAAAGGATTGATTAATTAAAGATAATTAATTAATTCGAGCATGATTTATCTTAAACAAGAATGATTAAATAATTTAATTCTAGTTTTATTTATGCGTAAATATTGTTTCATGTATGGATGATCATGATCTAGACCAAGACCTTTGTATGTGGATGGTTTTTTAATTTATTTATATAAATTAAATTTGTTGGTCTGCGAGCCTTCTCCTCATTAATATATAGGGCCTGTGTGACCAAGGTTTCTTTTATGTAAAACCCCATTTTACCTCTCATATATGAGTGAGATAAAATCATATGTAATGGATGAAGATATCAAGCTAGTGGAGGAGTCTCAAGTTAGGATCCAAGGTGAAACCAATCCAAGGAGATACAAAGATGGATAAGTGGAAAGCTGTAAACACAAACTCAAATGGTTCAAGGTGTTTCTCCCCTAGGTATTGGGTTAGTTTATTAACTTCTAGATAAACTAACCAATAGAATAAGATCATGATCATGGAATTTATTTTATTTCTATAAGTTGCATGGTTTATCTATTGTGGGTGTGTTGTAACGATCACACAATTAATGAATTAAACAAGAATGCAAGATAGAACTAAAATAAGATCAGCTTATGCGTAAATATTATCTTATACATGGTTAATCACTTAAGTATATCCCACTTAATATTAAAAAGCATGTAATCAAAGATAATAAAATGGAAATTATGTATATGGATAAAATCCCTCAAATAAATATTAAGTCAGTATAGCCTTTCATAATCTTGGTTAGAATCGAACCATAGTTCAAAGTGCTTGACCAAACCTAGTTGGGGTGCTTTCAATTATCGGGAAATTCTAATTCAAGGTTTTGGGTTGACTTGACTTGGTTCACATCAAGGGTTGACTACCACAATAGGACTTGGTGTTTCCAAGAGGTAAAGGTTGAGGAAATCCAAAATAAAAGGATTTCAGGATTGGGGAGTCCATTCAGTGGATCAAGGAACTGCGAGTTAATGCAATTAGCATTTGGAATGCCTACCTAAAACCCTTAAAGTTGCTTGACCAACCCTAGTTGGGGTAATGCGAAGGAAAATATGGATCCTTTCAACTAGAATACTCAAGAAACAGAATATTCCAAAGTCAATTGTGAGGGATATTGGATTTAGATAAAATAGTGGGAGTCTAATAAGTATGAATTAATTTATTTGTCTCAATTTTATCATGATAAAGTACTAAATCTTTGAAAATATTAATTTCTAGAAATGATAAGAAAATGAATTCAAACATATCACTACGAACCATACTCGATAAGAAAAACCTTCTCACTGATACCAATTTCTAGGAGTGGCAGTGGTGTTTACACATCATCCTTCGCCACGAGAGGAAATTGTATGTGCTGGAAGAGCTTGTTCCAGTTTCTCCTGGAAAAGAGGCCAGTGATAAAAAACTATATCTCTATATGAAACATATATATGATGCCACATATGTACAATGTTTCATGCTATCAACCATGTCTAATGAGCTCTTGAAGCAACATAGAAACATGGACGCGTATGGCATGATGTCTCACCTTAAGGATCTATGTCATGAGAAGGCGAGGCAAGAGAGATATAAGATCTCCAATGCTTTGTTCACAACTAATATTGGAGAGTCTGCACCAGTTGGGCCTCATGTAGTCAATCTTATTGGCTACATTGAACGCCTATACATCTTAGGGATTAAGTTCCCAGATGAGTTGCGTACGAATATCATCCTATCATCACTGCCCAAGACTTTTTATTACTTAATTTTCATCTAAAATGTGAGAAATAATGAGAATAGTCTATCAAAACTTCTTACCTTAATTCTCCAAGTAGATAAGGACATGAGGTGTGAAAAACCCACAGTCCTTATCGTGAATAAGAAGAGGAAGGACAAAGAAAAGGGGCCAAGGGTTTATAAACAGTCTGAAGCCCCCGAGCACCATATCTCCAAGAAAGGGAAGATCCAAAGGTAGGGAATGGAATGGGATATGGTATGATTTTCATGTGGCAAGCCAAGACACTAAAAGAGAAACTACACCCAGAAGCGTGGAGATGCTAAAGGTGCATTCGTTATCAAGTGTAATCTTTCCATTTCTACACATTGGGTATTAGATATAGCTTGTGGGGCTCACATCTGTATTCAAATGCAGGAACCAAGTAGATTTAGAAAGATTACCAGAGGAGAGGTGGATCTTTAAGTTTCCAATGGCACAAGGCTGGATATGTTATCCATTGGTGATTACCATCTCCCATTTCCAATTAGGATGCTTTTGGTTTTACATAACCGTTATTATGTACCTAGTGTTACCAAGAACATAATTTATGTATCATGTTTGGATATGGATGGATTTATTTTCAATTTTGGAAATAAGGGTTGTTTATTTTATAAGAACAACATATGTTATGGTATGGCGCATTTAAATAACGGTTTGTATGTATTAAATTATGAAAACCAAGTATTGGAAATCGATAACAAAACAAACTCACATGACTCATACAACACCCAGTTGTGGCATCACCATATTGGTCATGTAAACGAGAAGTGATTGACAAAGCTCTACCAAGATGGTTATTTAGAATATACTAATCTAAAACCACTTGATAGGTGTCATGCTTGTTTACAAGGTAAAATGAACAAGCTGCCTTTCGGTGGATAAGGTTAAAGGGCCACAAAGATTCTAGGATTGGTGCACACGGATGTGTGTGGACCATTTCTAGTAGAAGATAGAGGTGGATATTCTTACTTCATTACTTTTACTAATGATTTGAGTAGATATGGCTATATCTACTTAATGAGGTATAAGTCAGAGTCCTTGGAGAAATTTAAGGAATTCAATAATTAAGTAGAGAATCATCTTGGTAAGAAGATAAAGAAGCTTCGATTGGATTGAGGTGGAGAATATCTAAACCCAGAGTTCATTGACCTTTTACGGGAGTCTACGATTCTATCTCAACTCACTCCTCTTTATACACCATAGTGGAATGGTGTTAGTGAAAGGAGGAACTACACCATGTTGGGCATGGTGAGGTAGATGATGATTCATGAAAATATTCAATTATCCTTTTGGGGATATGCATTACAAACTGTAGCATACACATTAAACCAAGTACCAACTAAGGCGACAAATGGAATTCCCTCCTAGTTATGGAATGGAAAGAAACCCATTTTTTCGCACACATGTGTATGGGGATGTAAGGAATTTGTTAAGAACTTCTTAGGAAAAAAACTATCACCCTGGGGCATGAGGTGCATCTTTATAGGATATCCCAAGGAAATGAAAGAATATTACCAATATAATTCTTCAGACAAAAAGTGATTGTCTCTAGAAAATCCGTCTTTCTTTAGAGAGAGAACATCCTCAAAAAGGATAGTGGGAGAAATATTGACTTCAACGAAGTTTATACTCAAGATACACAAGAGTTGTTATAGGAACAAGTTCCAAAGGTCCTTGTGGAAGAGGTTCCAGAAACACAAGTACTATTTAGAAGCACAAGAGAGGTGAGGGAATCAAAGAGATTTTGTTTCCTAGTCACTGAGGATGGTGAATCATTATTGTTGGAAAATGATGAACTTAAATCCTACAAGGAAGCAGTAGAGAGCTCATAAGCTGCAAGATGGCTAGAAGATATGAATTATGAGATGGATTCCATGTATCAGAACCAAGTTTGGGTTCCAGTCGATGATCCAGTTGATGTAAAGCATGTTTTATGCAAATGGGTATTCAAGAGAAAGATGGGCATGAAAGGTCAAGTTAGCACCTATAAAGAAAGGCTAGTGGCTAAAGGATTAAGAAAGCATCAAGGAATTGACAATGATGAAACCTTCTCACTAGTTTCCATGTTTAAATCCATAAGAATCATACTTTCCATAGCAGCTTACCATGACTATGAGATTTGGAAGATGGATGTAAAAACATCATTCCTTAATAGAAACCTTTAAGAAGATGTCTATATGACACAACTAGAAGGTTTTGTGACACTAGGTGAATCCAAACAGGTTTTCAAGTTGCAGAAATCTATTTATGGATTAAAGAAAGCATCCAGGTCATGGAACGATCAATTTGATGAATCCATAAAGGAATTTGGTTTCATTAAGAACGAATGAGAGCCATGTGTTTATAAGCGGTTTAATGGGAATGGTTCATTATCTTAGTAGTATATGTTGATGAAATATTACTTATTAAAAAAGATGTACCGATATTATGGCCAGTTAAGGACTGGTTGAAAAAGTGTTTCTCCATGAAGGACTTAAGTGAAGTAGCCTACATTCTAGGGATCAAGATCATTTGTGATAGATCCAAGAGGCTTCTTGGACTAAGTCAAGGTATATACATTGACCAGATACTAAAGAGATTTAGTATGAAACAATCCAAGAGGGGATTGGTTCCAGTGTCACATGGCCTACATATTTCTAAGAGAATGTGTCCTCATACACAACAGGAGAAATATAGGATGAGTAAGATCCCATACGCTTCGGCTATAGGATCCATCATGTATTCCATGTTATGTACCATGCTTGATGTTTCCTATGCATTGAGCATGGTAGGAAGATATCAACAAGATCTAGGAGAACAACATTGGACTACTGTTAAGACTATCCATAAGTATCTGAGAAGAACTAAGGATATGTTCCTAGTATATGGAGGAGACGAGGAGCTTGTAATCATAAGTTATGATGATGTTGGTTTTCAGACAGATCAAAATGATCTGAAGTCGCAATCAGGATATGTTTTCTATCTCAATGAAGGAGCTATGAGCTGGAAGAGTTCAAAGCAGCCATTTGTCTCTGATTCTATAGTGGAGTACAAATATATAACGGTTTCTGATTATCTAAATAATCCATATAGATTAGGAAATTTTTCTAGGAGCTTGATGTGGTGCCTAGAAGTAAAGATCCTATCACATTGTATTGTGATAATACTGTAGCAGTGACTCTTCCAAAAGAACCAATGTCACATCAACAGACAATGCACATTCTCTGGAAGTATCAACTCTTGAGGGATTTATATAAAAGGGGTAAAGTTATAGTGAGCAGAATGTCCATGGAAGAGAATGTGGTAGACCCCATGACTAAAGGCCTATCTCAGTAGAAGAATGAATATCATGTGAGAGCTAGCGGGTTAAAGGTTGTTAGGAGTTGGCTCTAGTCTACATGGGAGTCTGTTGGAGTTGGGGGCCTATATCCAACTACTTTGGACTTTATTCATTAATAAATACCTTATCACATCTTGATTGTTCTTCTATGTGACAATGCATGTGATAATGTCCTAAGGATAGTTGTTGCACTAAAGGGTCATAGTGGATCCCTGCTATGATGAGAACCCAGAAGTGCCATAACACTATTCTTAAATATATGTTCTATGGTTAGATGATTTTATTTGAGGGACACAAATAATACAATCCATTAGGGGTGATGAATCATAAAATATTGAATCCCCTTCTCATGGTGTGCGCCCTTGGTAGTATTCACGAGGATATTATGAGAACGAGACCCACTAGAGGAAATACACATTTCAAAGTGTCATTGGATGTTCCTATCCATGGACATGTTTATTGGTCCTTAGACCTTAAGATTATTATTAATGAGTATTAAAAATCACGCATTTATATGTATTGAAAAAAACAGCGACGACACACTATTCGCAGCGAGGTAGGATATATGGGGTGCGTCATGAGTAATACTGCATTAATAGATAATTTGAGAAAGGATTTTTTCCTTCTGTTCCATAATGGAAGTTGATATCTCAGGCCCTTTGATGGAATTGATATAGCCTAAATAAATCCATGGCCATGGTAAGGAATGAGAAAGTTCAATTCTGGGAAGTCAAAGAAAGAATAATCGAGCACATGAGTTGATGGAACTAGCATGAAACCTGTTTGATTCAAGATATTATGACAAAGGGATTACATTACATGGTAAGAATTTGTATGAGGTGACACGTCATTACGATATTAACTTATTTCTCTATGGGTGCCTTGACATGTTGCTAGATGATAACCTTGGAATTTAGGCAGGCTCCGCCTAATACCATTGAGAAAGAGGCCTAGAAGGTCACACACTAAGTTTGTCCATGTATCTCAGTTAAATATTCATTTAACATGTTGAATAAAGATTATTCATGATTGTGGTTTAATAATTATTTAAGGTTTCCTGATCGCATTTATTTCAACACTAGTTATTTGATAGAATATATTGTGGGTGAAATAATATATTTATTAGTGAGTAATGAGGTGATATTTATTTTAGAAATAAATAGTCATTATTCAAGGTCTAATAAATGTGGTGGAGGAAATAAAGAAAATAGAAAAACAAAAATACACACTGTGTATATTAATATACACGCTGTGTAGTTTTTCTGGGGATTTGTGAGAAATAATATTTTTTATTTAATTAAATAATATTAGGTGTAATTTGTTGGGCGCATGCCAAGTGATAATAATATTAAACTGTTATTATTTGACATGGGGTCTTACTAAGAATTAAATGAAATAAATAAATGATTTCGGGTAATTAATTAATTTTATTATTCTAATTAATAAAATCGCAATTACATTATTCACATTAGCCCAGAAATTATTTTTGGTTGCGCACAATGGATTTGGAAAATCTTTCAATCCAAGAGAGAATTATTTTTCCACCAAGAACGCTCTCAAGTTACGAGAGAGATCCTCCTCCACCGGATCAAGGAGAGCGCTTTGGAAGCGGATCTCAAGGCGATCGAAGGTGAACATTGAAAACGAAGGATCCTCCATGATAGAATCCAAATATCCCTTCGACGATATCCAGAGATATGTGGAGCATGTTTGGATCACCACTAGAGGAAGCCTACGCTTGGATTCTCTGATACAACGACAGATCACATCAGATCATGACCAAAAACATCAACAAAGAGAGAATTACATCAAGGTAATTCTTGTATTTTAATTACATTAATTATAACCAATATATGATGATCCTCTCTATGGTCTCAGGACTTCCCTTTTTTCTTTTTTTTCTTTATATTCCAAATATCTAGAATTTTATTATCGTGATGGATCTCGGATTGATCATTGTTTACGGAAAAATTTAAGTTGGGTAGACCTATCAACGCACTTCCGCTGCACCCAGAACCTACACAAAGTAAAAACTTCTAGTCGCTATGTATTTTGTTTTAATAGTTTTTTTTAAAAAAGAAACATGGTTTAGTTTCATGTTTAATCATCAAAAATTTTCCCTTGATCCCATACTTGTCTCTATTCCCCCTTAAATCCTATGAAAATCATTTCAAAACTTGGCATGAGCATAAAAATCTCAGTAAGGGATACACAAAGAAGGGAAAATTTAGTATTGATAAAACATGTATACCATGAATACTTTATTATAAAGTAATAAATTTCACCCTTAAGAAGTAGTAAATACTTTCCTTTGAATATAATCCCATTGCTTACCTTTTCTGTAATCAAGAGATTACTATAAAACCCATATAAAGTACGTATAACATATAAAAGTAACTTGATACATAATCATAATTAAATGGAATAAACATGTAGTCGACTTCGATACATATCACTCTTACAAATGGAATATCCATGTGGCCTACTTCCATACCCAATGCATTGAAGGTTATAACATAACCAACCATCCTTAGTTTATCATGGAACCACCCGTCTTTGGTTTATCACTTAACCACCCATCAAATGTACAAGTACCATTACATAATCACAACACATAAAATATTGAAATTATCAACATTTCACTCATCAATCATAGGAAATCATTTCAAGATATTAAAATACTCAATCCATTTCTAAAACCATTTAATAAAGTGATTTTTGAATCAAAGTGTCCCATACCACTTTGAAACTTTTGAAAGAAATTAATATTTTAAAATATTCATGTCCATATAAATAAATTCATAAAAACCATTTTGAAAACATGGACATGAAATATAAGGTTTTAGAAGAATAAATCTTTAAAACATTTAAAATGATGTTTTAGTTAAAGTGTCCCTTACCACTTGAGAAACACTTAAATAAAATTAATTAAGGAATAAAATTAAAAAAAACTTTAAATATAATGATAATATACTAATTCACAATATAACGTGTCAAAAGGGTTTTATATACACCTTATAGTATAATAAAGGTGCTTAACATCAAGATATTCCTCAATGAAAGGAGATTGAGACAAATTCCCTTACCTTGAGTCCAATTCATGATGTATGTTCTTTATCTTCCTGAATAATAAAATTAGGTTAATTTATACTTACTTAATAACCTTTTTTTGTTTATTATTCATTTTATATCACTTATTTCCATGTTATAATAATTACTTAATTATTTAAGTTCATATTGGACATTTTTTTGATCTTTGGTACTTGTGTCGAAAATGAACTTGGTATGATGTCAATAGTCCATATGGTTATAAGTCCATCATATCCATAATAATATTCATGAAATAATAATCAATTTTATATATCAATTATACTTTTAAATTCATTCATTAAATATGGATATTAAAAATGAACAACGTTACAATCACGGAGACGGTAAGCCGTACGTATACATGAGTAACGTTTTCCATTATTCATTGATCGTTATGGAAAGAAGTTAAGTATTATTTTATATTTACAAAATTATTATAAAATAATTAATATAATATTAATCATTTAAATATAATTATATATATATATATCATACAAGTGATGTGGTGATTAAAAACGAATCACATCGCTTCGTGGAGGTGATAGTTCACACGTACGCACGAACAATGTTATCATTTTTATGTGCATGGAAATTAAGAATGTAATTGATATATTATTATCTTATAATGATAAATATGTAATTAATATAACATATTAACATTAATTCTGTATTTATAACCAGTCATGAGAGACAGTTATGGAAAAAAAATTAAATTTGTTCGTGGAGGTGATAGTTCACACGTACGCATGAGAGATTAATTCCTTTACCGTTTAATAGAAGTGGAGATGGATTTAGATGATGATATTAACATAAAAAATATCAGTATATTTACTATATTGAATTTATTATTTCATAAAGGATAAAGAATATTTGAAGGAAGTGGAAGAAGAAATAAAATAGAAACACTTAAATAAAAACATTACCTTTCCTTTGGATGATCACCTTTCTTAACACCTTAACACCTATAAGGAGGGTGTTATGACTAAACTAAAACCTCTATAATGTGGGGAGGTATTATATTAATGGGTTTAGACAAATATTGGCCGAACCAAAAGGTTTTGGAAGTGTGAGTAACAGAGAGGAATGAGTGCCTTTTTATAGGAGAGGGAATGGGCACCCTTGGAAACCCTTAAAATATTAAATTAATATAAATTAATTTTCTATTCAAAACAACTCCAAATTTTGTTAGTTTGAAGATAAGATTAGGATGGTGTAAAATACTCTCAACTAATAATTTTTTTACACGTATTGGTTTTATTTTAAACCTTATATTTTTTAACCCTTTTTTAACCTTTTTAATTCTTACCATTTTATTAAATAATAAACACTTTGAAGGTTACAATAATTACCATAACATGCCAAAAAACCCATAAATGAGTCATTGATCTTATTCTATGACTTATCCCAACTATTTGTCCGAATATTGTATTTTAAATTTTTTTATATAATTTAATAAAATATAAATTATTTTAAAATCTCATAAGTGTCAATTTTGACACTATTTAATAATCGACTTTTTAGAAATATTATAACTTGATTCCTTATAAAAAACTATATTAACTCATCCCTAACATGTCAAACTCATCAATAAAATTCTTGTATAACATCAAATATTTCAAATTATATTTATTTTAATATTATTAATATCATTTATTTGATTCTTCCTTTAATAAATCAATTACCACACCATCATTGTGTAGAGGTCACGTAAGGAGAGGAGGCCACCAGAGGTAGAGGCCATGGAGAGGGAGGTTCGCTGGGAGGAGGGAGTGAGGTTGGCGGTCCGGGAGGGAGGGGGTTGGCGTCGCGAGGCAAGGGGGAATGGGAGGGGGTCGGCCGCCTCGAGCGTGGAAAGGGGGAGGGGAAGGGTTGGCCGCGTGGTAGGGGGAAAGGGAAGGGTTAGATTAGGTTTTTTTTCTTAATTTAATTAATTCTATTTTAATTTTAATTCAATTGATTTAATTAAAAAAAAGAAAACTCAAAAATCAATAAAATTTAATTAAAACTCAAGAATAAATAAAATAAAAGCGAATATCGGGTCGAGATGTGACAATATAGATATATTAATTATAAATAGTAATAAATAATATATATTAAATATAAATGTAGAAAATTAATAAAATGTAATAATTAAAAAATATTAATGTCTTATTTATTTTTAATAGTTTTTACATAATTATTCATTAACACATTTAATATAGAAATATATTTACACACACACACACATATATATATATATATCAATGTATATAATATTTACTAAAATATGATTTATATAATACAAAATATTTATTCACTTACATTAAACAAGTCACATATTTAGTGGTTTATAATTAAAAATTAATATTAATTAAAAATACTGACTAATTGCATTGAGTAATGGACATAATTGAATATCGTTTGATTTTTCAATTTAACATATATCAAATGTGTGTTATATTGATTGAACATACATATACGTAATTAATGCATTTTTATATACAACACACACAGAAATATTTATGCAATTAATGAAATCTTATATAAAAACACATATATCTAATATTTATGTAACATATTCAAATTTTAGTATCCATTTTAGAATTTCATTATAACATGATACATTTAATATATTATTTTTTAATTAGTAAATTATATTTTATTTTTTTAATATTATTTAAGTTAAGTATTATTTATTCATTTTTAATATTTTTTATTTTGGATTTTTGTTTTTTGGAATTTAATCATTTTTTATTATTTATTTATATATATTTATTTACTATGTTTTAATATTTTCAATATGTATTCATCTTTATTTCAATATACATCCATTTTTTAATAATTTATATTTAATTAATACAACTTATCCATTTTTTCAATATTTTTAAAGTGTACTTATTTTTAATTATTCAAGTTCACTCATTTTTAACATATGCATGCATTTTAGATTATATATTAATTAATAAAGTAGAAAATATATTTCTAAATAAATATTTATAAATGTATATTTACTATATTAATAATTATAAATAAATATATATTATTTTTTAAAAAGTATTTAAATAATTATAAATAAATAATTATATATATTTAAATAATTATAAATTTATTATAAATTTATTTAAATAATGAATATGTATACTATATATATATATTATATATATATATACAATTATATAAATACAAATAATGATATAAATATATAAATAGCATTTTTCAAAAAAGTATTTATATAAATATAAATAAATAATTATATATTTAAATAATTATAAAATTATAATAAATATATTTAAATAATGATATATTTACTTTGTTTTTATTTATATATATTTATTAAATATATATAGAATTATATAAATATATATAATGATATAAATATATTTATAATTATAAATAAATAATTATAAATATATAGATATATTAGGTTTTTGGGGGTATAATTACATTTAAACACACACAGACACACACCACACACATAGGTTAGAAATACAGGCCATAACCCCTCAATGAGATAATCCACCCATCAAGCCTTATTTATTTAGTGCATGACCCATAGGCCCAGTGGGCATGAAGCCCATTATAGGGCCTGTAGGCCTAGTGGGCATAAAAGCCCATTACATGGCCTTAAAGACCCAAATTTTTGACCCAAAAGCCCTTTGGTGAATAGTGCTGCTATAGTACCGAGATGCTATAGTATCGCTACTGATAAAAGTCTCCCCAATCTATTTTAAGAACACTAACCGTGACCATTTCAATTGCGATATCTCAAGCTTTACATGAAATCCACCTGCTACCAACGCTCCTCCTTCTCAAATCTAGGCTCAAATCAAGCTTCGAATCAAGTCTCGGATGCATCCAAGGCTCAAATCCAAGTCTCGAATAAATCAAGTCTCGAAAAAATCCAAGGCTCGAATGAATCCAAGATTTTGTGTGTGATATCTCTACGTTCTCTTGGACAAATCAAAGATTGAATCTAAGGTATGTTATTTTCTCCTCCTCCTCACTCGTTTATTGATTGTTTGGGTTCCACATAAGATGCTTTTAACTATATATTTTACAACAGTTGGTTGATTTAGGATTTTTTTTCATTTTCATTTATTTTTGCATTCTTTTGTTCATTCTCACTCTCTATTCATTTCCTTTTTTCCACTATGGATGCATTTTTGCTTTCCCACACATTATTGCTGAAGGTTTTGCATCATCTACGATATCCTTGGGTAGGTGTATTTATTCTTTAAAAGTGGGGTGGTTTGTTCGAAGTTACTCATGCTCATTATAGATTGGACTTTGAGGCTACAAATAAGATAATGACAACAAGGAAATGAGTCAAGAATATATACAACCATCATGAAAAGGTAAATTTATACTACTTATTTAATTAATTTTTTTGTCATTTTATCTACTATTTTTAAGTTAATTTCCTCATCATTTTTATCTAGTAATTATTTAGTTTTTTTCATAGATCTTTTGGGAATTCATATTTTGCTTTCAACTATCTGCAACAAGTTAGAAAAGAGAGATCATATTTCCTTGTGATGGAAGAGGAAACCCCATGCTGCCTAAAATGTGAAGTGTTTTAGACAGCATGAGGTTTCCTCTTCCATCAAAATGGAACATGTTCTCTCTTTTATGAATTTTTGTAGATATTTTAATAAAAAACACATATCACATACTCAATCAAACACACCTCAATTTGATACACAATATGCTTGGTATGACTCAGATGATATGTTTTTAGTTTATAATTTACATTTTAGTTCAAAACACACATCACATAATCAAACCAAGAAAGCACATTAATATTGTTTTGATACTTTATGAAAACAATCAATAATTCATTTTTGGCATGTATAAATCATTAAAACCTCAATCAGATGCATGATGTTCCTGATATGACTCCAACTGTGTATTTTTATTTAAAATTGACATTAATTTTAGTAAAAAAGACAAGTGTGATTCTAAAAACCAAGAAAAATCACTTAAATTGTATTGATAATTTAGGAAAATGATTCATAAGTCATCTGTGGTGTGTAGGAATCGGTCTCACATCAAATTGGAACATGATTTGATCGATATGGCTCAAAGTGAATGTTTTTAGTTTAAGATGACATTTTAGTAAAAAAACAAGTGACACACTCAAAATCAAGAAAACACATTTGGTTTGTTTTGATACTTTAGAAAAAATATGAATAATTCATTTGAGACATATATGAATCACCCTGACCTCAATCTGAAGTACGGTGTGACCGATATGACTCCACGTGTGTCTTTTTATTTAAAATTGACATTAAATTTAGTAAAAAGAAAAGTGACATACTCAAAACCAGGAAAAAACATTAATATTGTTTTTATACTTTATAAAAATGATCCATAAGTCATTTGGGATGTGTAGGAATTAGTCACACCTTAATCCAATACAACATGTGATCAGTATGACTCAAAGTGTCCGTTATCATTTTAAAATTGACATTTTAGCTCAAAAAGTGTCACTCAATGAAAACCAAGAAAACATGATCAGATTATATTGATAATTTAGTAAAACAAATCATAAGTCATTTGTGACGTGTAGAATTAGTGTGACATAAAATTGATACAAGATGTGGCCAGTATGACTCAAATTGCATGTTTTCAGTTTAAAATGACATTTTAGTAAAAAACAAAAGTGATATACTCAAAACTCAGAAAATGAATTCAGATTGTTTTTATACTTTAAGAAAATGATCCATAAGTCATTTGGTATGTGTAGGAATCAGCTAAACCTAAATCCGAACATGGTGTGATCAATATGACTCAAAGTGTGTCTTTTTATTTATAATTGACATTAATTTTATTAAAAATAAAAAGTGACATACTAAAAACTAATAAAACACATTATAATTGTTTTTAAACTTTAGGAAAATGATCCATAAAAAATTTAGGTTGTTTAGGAATTAGAATCACCTTAATCCGATACACGATGTGCATGATATGACTCAAAGTGTCCATTATCAGTTTAAAATTGACATTTTAGTTAAAAAAGTGTCACTCACTAAAAACTAAGAAAAAAATCATATTTTATTTATAATTTAGGAGAAATATTCATAAGTAATTTTTGAAGTGTGTGAATTATTCTCACATTAAATCGATATACGATGTGACCAATATAACTCAAAGTGTATGTTTCCAGTTTAAAATGACATTTTAGTAAAAAAGATAAGTGACGTACATAAAACTGATAAAAACACTTGAATTAGTTTTATAATTTAGGAAAATGATTCATAAGTCATTTGTAATACGTATGAATTAGTCTCACCTTAATCCAATGCACAATGTAACTGGTATGACCCTAAGTGTGTATTTTTATTTAAATCTGACATTAATTTTAGTAAAAAAGAGAAGTGACGTACAAAAAATAGAGAAAATGAATTCATATTGTTTTGATACTTTAGGAAAACAATCCATAAGTTATTTTTAATATGTAATAATTTTCCATAACTCAATCCGATACATGATGTGCCCAGTATGAATCAAAGTGTCCGTTAATAGTTTAAAATTGACATTTTAGTTTAAAAAGTGTCACTCACTGAAAACCAATAAAACATGCTCATATTAACCTGATAATCTAGGAAAATGATTCATAATTCATTTTTGATATATAGAAATCAGTCTAATGTTAAACTGACACATGATGTGACCGGTATGACTCAAAGTGTGTGTTTCTAGTTTAAAATAACATTTTAGTAAAAAAGACAAGTGACATACTCAAAACTAGGAAAACACATTAAGATTATTTTGATACTTTAGGAAAACAATCCATAAGTTATTTTAGACATGTATGAATTAGTATCACATCAATCCGATGTACGGTGTGACTACAATGATTTAAAGTGTGTCTTTTTTATTGGAAATTGCCATTAATTTTAGTAAAAAAGAAAACTGACCCTCTCAAAACTGAGAAAAAGGATTCAGATTGTTTTTAATAATTTAATAAAATGATCCATAATTCATTTTTGATGTATAGGAATCATCCACACCCCAATCCGATAAACGATGTGCCCAGTATGACTCAAAGTGCCCATTATCTCTTTAAAATCGACATTTTAGTTCAAAAAGTGTCACTCACTAAAAACCAATAAAGTGAACTCAGATTGTCTTAATAATTTATTAAAATGATTAATAATTCATTTTTTATGTTTTGGAATTATTATCATGTCAAACTGACACACAATGTGACCGATATGATTCAAAGTGTGTGTTTCCAGTTTAAAATGAGATTTTAGTAAAAAACACAAGTGACACACTCAAAACCAAGAAAATGTATTCATATTGTTTTGATACTTTAGTAAAATAATCTATAAGTCATTTAGGATATGTATAAATCATATTCACCTCAATATGATGCACAGTGTGATCGGTATGACTCAAAGTGTGTTTTTTATTTAAAATTGACATTAAATTTAGTAAAAAAGAAAGCCGACATTTTCAAAACTAAGAATACGCATTCTAATTATTTTGATAATTTAATAAAACTATCCATAAGTAATTTTTGATGTGTAGGAATTGGCCTCATCTCAATCCAATACATGATATGCCCATTATTACTCAAAGTGTCCATCATCAGTTTAAAATTAACATTTTAGATAAAAAAGTATCACTCACTGAAAACCAAGAAAATTCACTCAGATTGTCCTAATAATTTAGGAAAATGATTCATAAGTAATTTTTGACATGTATGAATTAGTCTCATGTCAAACCAAAACACAACGTGACTGGTATGACTCAAAGTGCACGTTTCATGTTTAAAATGGCATTCTCAAAACCAAGCAAACATATTCATACTGTTTTGATACTTTAGGAAAATGATAAATAAGTCATTTGGGACATGTTGGAATTAGGCTCACCCCAATCTAATTCATGGTGTGATTGTTATGACTCCAAGTGTATTTTTTTAATATATAAGTGTCATTTTAGTTTAAAACGTGCATCACATCGCCAAAACCAATTAAACAAGACTAGATTGTTTTCTTATCATTCTATCTGCTATTAATTAATTAATTTCCTTATCATTTTTATCTTATACCTATTTAGTTAATTTTCACAGAGATAATTCTTGAAGATGATAAAGAAATGGCGTGACGTGCAAGAATCAACCATAACTCAATCAAATACATAATGTTTCTAGTATGAATCAAATTTTAGTTTAAAATTAACACTTTTTGTTTAGTTTATTTCTTTATATTATTATTAATATAATATTTTTTTCTTATACAAGTGCATTATTTTTCTCGAGTATGGGTGGTTTGTTTGGAAATATCATGAGTCAGGGTGAGGGGGAAAATACAAAGTAACATTGATATTTTTGAATGTATGTGATAATTTGTACCTATTTAGTTAATTTTCACAGAGATAATTCTTGAAGATGAGAAAGAAATGGTGTGACGTTCAAGAATCAACCATAACTCAATCTAATACATAATGTTCCTGGTATGAATCAAATTTTAGTTTAAAATTAACAATTTTTGTTTAATTTATTTCTTTATATTATTATTAATATATTATTTTTTTTCTTATACAAGTGCATTCTTTTTCTCAAGTATGGGTAGTTTGTTTGGAAATAGCATGAGTCAGGGTAAGGGGGAAAATACAAAGTAACATTGATATTTTTGAATGTATATGATAATTTGTACTTACTCATGTAATTGTATAAAACAATATTTGAAATGTCTATAATATAGTTTTTTTCTTGTATTTGTGTTATAAATTTTATTTCATTTTAAATTTGTATTTGTACCTAATTTTTCTTCTTTCTAGTGTTGTTTCTGGTGCTACAGTACGCTGTTACAGCACACTGCAATATGCTCTTTTATCAGTTCTACTAAATGCATTGATAAAGGCACTCTTTATTAACACTAAATAAAAGAACTAAAAAATGGGTTCCTTTATGAGTGCTTCTAAAAGTGTTGATAAAGGAACCCTTTATGAGAGTTTTTTTAGCATTCATAAAATCTTAGTGATTTTAATACTACTCCGGTAGTTAGTGCTTCTCTAGTGCTGATAAAGGATAATTTTAGTGCTGTCAAAAGCCTATTTTGTAGTAGCATGTATTAAAAATTGACAAACATCATCATGTAGGGTCGATTTGTTGGTCATCCATGTATTGAATCCAAAAAAAATATATTTTAAGTATCTAAATTTATTGCTATGAGCAAAAAATGTTCCCTAAAAAAGAATAATTAATGAAAGAAATGAAAATATATTTAATATGATTATATTGTGGAGTTTTACCCCTTCATCATGGGTATTAATAAGAGTTTGTTGTCTGTAAGTTTCTTTTCAAACATTGAATCCATTTGGTCCACTATTTTTAAATACTCGTTTTCTTCTAATGACCTTTGTTGTGTAGAAGTGATGTGTGGACTAATTAATCTATATTTTTGTTCGTAGAGTTTTCCCTTCAGATAGTACTGATATATATACATCTGCAAAAAATATGAATAATATTTAACTACAATTAACATAGTAGATCAGCTATTGGAGAAAAAATTATGAAAAGGAATCCCATGTTTAAATTTATAACTGAGACTCCCAAAAATTCTTGCTTGAGGATTTCATCTACATTCTCAAGATCAAGATAGTCTGTAATGGCCTCATAGTACATTTGTTCTTCAAAATTAATGATGACTATATTTAAATATTTGAACATTATATCTGCATGAACTTGTAATATTTGTAAATGAAATAGTTGAACTAGTAGGGAAAAAGTACTCTCTGAAGGTCTTTTCAATTGATTGGTTGATCTTTTAGATTGTTTTTATTAAACCTCCTGTTTCCCCATTTTCTCCATTTGTAATAAAATTCCCCAATTAAGGCCTTATTTCATTAATTGTTAAAGGTTTTTCATAAAAAATGAATTGGAATGAACATGCCTTTCCATTGAATTTCATTTTTACAAGATCAAACAACCATTCTATGAAAGTTCCAATAGGAATTTTGACTGTGTGAACATCCAAATCATCAAGGGGAATAAGTATCTAAGTGATCAGATCATGAGCTACATAAATCCATACTCTCACATTATCATTTGGAAGTTGTTTGTTTTGTATAATATCTCATTAGATATCATACAACGTACCCCTCCTAATAAGGTGATGAGTGGGTACTGATAGATATAAACCACAATCAATTTCACCCTATAGAATATTAATATAGGAAAGGTATTTGTATCTTTCTGATTTACATTTCATATAAATGGTTATGATAAAATTTATTACCTCTGGTAAGGTAGACCTTTGATGGGAATGAATAGCCTCAAAGCTGGGGGGGATTGGATCTTTATGTAATGATTGTTTCTATTTTGTTTCTTCTCTTTGATTCATTCCCACAACATTCTCTAATAAATCATTCTATAAATTCTATTTTTCTTCTAGAACATTTATTCATGCTTTCATATCATCCATTTTCTTATATTTATCCCCTTGTGCACTTATTTTCTAAAAATATGTTTGAGGTGACAATCAAAACCCACACCTTTAATGCAACCATATTTCTCTAGCCGCTTCACGACCACTAAAAGCAGTTATTCATTAGGAACAACCAATGATGATTATTGTGTCTAGATCGAATAAAAAATATAGTAAAATGAATAGTCATTGTTATATAATATTGATTTAAAGCAGAATTTTTTTTATTATGCCATACTTATAAATGATTCCCATACTTTGCATGTTTTAATCTACCAGTATTCCGTCTTAATTTACATGAGCCTCTTTCTATAGCACATGATGTGGGATGGAAGTGGCTTTGGATTTAAATTTATTAATCTACATATAAATAAAGGAATATAATTATGTTTTTGTTTCTTTCCACATAAAATTATTATTGTAGATTTAAAATATATACAATTTTTTTTAATTGAAGTGTACTCCATCCTTGCTTTATAGTAGTGGTACATTGGTTTTGATGCACACTACTTATTTTTATCACTTAATTTTTATTTCATAAACTAAAAATTCTTAATCAAAGTAATTAATGCATGAATTTCCAAGTAAAGTATTTCCAATCCTAATGTACCTGAAATGATTCCTCCTCATGATGACTAATAAAATCATTCTATGTTTCTTGGTTTATCATGTGTTCCTATATCTATGGTGGGTGTTAGTTTACTTTCCCTTCAATATCCCTAAGGCGATGCTTCATAATAATTTTTTGAAAGGATCTATGATCATTTTCAATGACTATTAATACAAATTTCATTCAACAGTCATCTAGTATAAATGCACTCTGTAAGGAATAATGAAGAGTAAATCAATGTTTCATTATCTTTTTTCATAAAATAGATAAAGTACATCATAATGTTACCATAATATCTTCCCAATCATGGGCATAACACTGTGCCATGTATCTACACCAACTGACACATGCATTCACGTGGTAACCCCAATTTACTAATGAAAATAGACTTTTGGGGTTAATAGGATGACCGATTTCATTCCGTCCACCTTGAATTTTATGTCTCTACTTCTTTCCTTAATAATTTTAATTAAGAGCATCATGTTGTGAAAATACTATTTTTTTATTAGATACAGGTTGTTTACCTTCTACCATTTCCTATATTTTAACATTTTCAATATGTTGTTCATCAAGATTGGTAGCATCAACATGTGGAGAAACTTGTTGTTCCTATGGATTGGGAGAATAAACACATTGAGAAACATATTGTTCTTTAATATTGGGAGCATAAACATGTGGATAATTCATCATCTTCATAAGTGGTTGAACATTTAATTTAGATTACATAAATGCAATGGTAATCACATAATACAATGAGGTAACACAATATAAATTTAAAAAACTTTAACCTGATTATCAAACCCTGTTTTTTCTTTAAATGTTGAAGGGATTTTACCCCTCTATCGAGAATCTAAATCCACTCATTGTGGTATCCTATGATATAAAATACCCCATCTACATTGGGACCACTGTAACATGATTTTGATGTCCCAATGAAAGGACCATCCTTAGTTTAATTGAGATCTAACCTTGCAGTGGTTTTGGTTGATAAAATAACAATTGAAAACATTATGTTTTCAGGATCTAGGATATAAAATACAAGTACTTCCAGTAATTATATTATGAACAGTTCATCCTTATACCCTTCCTTAATAAAATCCACTTTCATGAGTCATTCATCAATTTTAAATGCACCCCTATTATCAACCCACTTACATTGAAAAATCAGCACTTGAAATGTTGAATAATAAAACTCCCATATTTTTTGATGATGCCAAAGTATGACATATTTACATGAATTGGATTTCTTTCCTTTTTACCAGAACATGAATCACTTCTACCAAAGGAGTAAATCCACTATTTTTGATAGTACCGTGTTCATCATATTTCTTTGTATAGAATGTATAACCATTAATCACAAAACCATTATAAGACAATACATGCACACTTGGTCCACTGTCTATCTATAAAAGTCCTTCTGAAATTGATTTTGGATTCACAATTGACTCCTTAAAAATATGGTCACAAAAGACCACATTGTCGTATCTCTGTAACCAAGTAAACCATTAAGTGAACCATCATATCAAAGAATAATTATGGGAATAACATCTCCAATTAATATAATATGATAACAATTTCCTTTTCCATAATTGTAAATTTCACCAGGTCTATAACTTTACTACATATAACTTTAAAAAAGAAACAAATCTTGGTTAATGTATGATATACATTTTTAGGAAAAAATGCAATATGATGATACATGCATTAAATCTTTCATCAAAACATGAATTAATGTGATTTTAGGCCCTTTAAATTCAAATTAGTCATTGATACGATATTCTTGATATTTGATAAATACCGCTATGGAACCTTTTCATCATTTAGGAAGTTGAAAATGGATATCTCTCTAACCTAGAAAGAGTGTACGCAAATGGTGTAAGAAAATGCCACCTTTCAACCTTACTAGCGCCAACTCTTCCCGTATCCCCATCTCAATCATGACCAACCTATCATTAATTCCATCCTTTGTTTTTATAGTTGAATTTAGTAATGTTCTAATGAAACTATCACATACATTTTTTTTCTACATGCATGACATCAGAAAAATATCTGATGTACAAACAATTTCAATAAATTAATTTAAACAAAAAACAAATCTATTTTTCCAACCGATTTTTATAAGTTTTTTTGAAAAAGGTTTACCAAAAGTGGTGACTATATCCTTTAATTTCTCAAACATTTGATAACCTATTAATAGATATGGTGTTGTACCTTCTTCCGAATTCCCATCGAATGATGTCGTCCAAGATCGATATTTATGTCATCGAGGTAGAAATTTGCGATGTCCTAGAAACAAAATCTTTAAAGAATGTTTCAACCTAACTGAGTGTGTATCTTATTCACAAATGAGAAACCCTAAAATTCCTTTAATTATATATCCATACAAATTTCCATAAGCAGGAAAACCATTTATCATCCCACACAACATAACTGTCAAAATGAAATATTAATTTTTATAAGCATCATACAATGTAATAAATGAATCCAATATTAATTTTAGATATTTGATCAATGGATAAAAATAAATATCAATATCATTACTTAGTTTTTTTGGTCCTAATATAATAAGATACAACTTAATGTATTTTTGCTTCATGTATAACCACAATAACTAGTTATAATTTACTAACATAATTGTCCATGTACCATGAGTTATTCTTTGTAAACCAAAAGGATTCACTCAATTTGTATACAGTGCAAGATGATTTTTTTTGAGATCATTTCTAAATTCAGGATACTCATGATCAATTTTATTCCATTGAGGAGAGTTTTCTAGGTGATAAAATTTCCCATCTTGATTTATTGTATTTGTGTTCCATGTAAATTTCCTTGTAGTCTCCTCACTTCCATATAGGTGTATAAACATTTGAATGATTAGAAAGTACCATACAACTTTAAAAGGAATTGATTTATCTTTCTTGTATCAAGACACACCACACTTTGGGAATTTTTTAAGTGATTCATTGTCCTTGTTAAATAGTATACAATTATTTGGAAAAAATGTATTCTTTTAGAGATCATATCCATTGAACATAGAATTATTTTAACTTCATATGTTCATAAAATAAGTTCATTATCTTCTAGTATAATATCATTCAAGAGAGCAATTAGTTCAGTAAATATGGTGTCACTCCATCGGTTTCCATATTTTACATTATATAACTTCATTATGGTTGAAAATGTTGTATATTTAGTAAAACCATCATACAATGATATCTTTTCAAAACACTTTAAATTTTTAAATAGATTTGGATAATCACAAAGTCCATCTTATACTATCATTTTCATTTCTTTAATATGATCTTCATCATTGTTTACACATGTAATCATATCCTCGATATGATTTTCATCATCGTTCACACTTGTAATCATATTAAATGATCTATAAAACACAGTGTTATCCCAATCAATATCTATATTCAGTTCTTCCTTGTATTTTATCCAATAAAAACAATGTAAACATAGACAAAGGAATTGAGAAGGTCCATATGCATGATCTTTTGTAAAATTGATAAACATTTTAACACCATCATCATGTTCTTTTGTCATACAATTTACATCCATTAATTTTCGATTCACATTCATCCTATTTAATTCAATAGTATTAATATTAAACCAAAAAACACATAAGGTATACGCTTAAAATCCTAAAAATATATTCTTTAGACACACACACACACACACACACACACACACACAGTCATCATATTTAATATGAATTGTCACTGCATCAAAAATTGTTAAAATATATGAAGACCAATAATTATATAAATTTAAATTATTATAACACCTATTTTTTTATTACAAGAAGTTACATAACATAAATCATTCCTTTTTTGAAATGGATTCATCAAGGGAGATAATAATGTAAAATTTTAAAATGGAGATCATTATCTCCAATCAGTTCACTTCATCCAAGGTCGTTAAGGTCATCAGAAGTGATTGGAGGTCACCTTGAAGAACAAATACTTATAAAATTTTTGGATTCTTTCAAGTATACATATTATATGGTGTATTTTGAGTTTCCATGCATAGAAATTGGTTAACTGTGAATGTTATTATTTCTTTAGCATAATAAAAAAAATAAATATAAGAAGTTAAATCTTATATCTTCATTGCCTGAACATGTTTAATTTTTTTTAATAATTTATTATATTATGGTATTTTTAAATGAGTGGGCTATGATACAATACCAAATCCCCTTAAATAGTTGGTAAACTCTTCACTTAGGTATTTACTCCATTAATTTGGTTAAAAAAATTAATAACATTTCCAATATTATTATTTTTATACAGTTATTGGATATTTTGGAACATTTCAAAGATTCAACATTTTCATTTCATTAGAAATACATATTTATATATACTAAAATCATATGTGAAGGTAACAAAGTACCATTAATCACTACTTTCTTGTGTAATCATTGATCCACACATATGTGATGATATAACAAAGCCTATGTTTTGGAATGAATTAAGTCTTCTCTCTTGGTGCAGATTGTTTTCCTAGTGTGGAGTTGGTAACTTTATGCACAATGTGGAGATATAATGTGATGTTTTTTTCAAGGAATATTAAGGATTTAAATATAATATAAAATAATATTAATATATAAATACACACACACACACACACATATATATACACACATAGATAGATAAATACTAAAACAAACATAAAAAATACTTTTATACTTATATATATAAAAAAATGAAACACATTTATATATATATTGAAGAAAACATCATATCTCATGTCGTGTTTCTATAAAAAATCATTAATCATACTCTTCAATCATTCTCATTTCAAATATAGTTACTAATTTGATCCAAAACATAACCTAATGAATAATCTTGAATCCATTAATATTTATAATACCTACACTTATTTATAACATTACAAACATTGATTTATTATCTAAAAATTACCCAAACTATTAATTCACCGCCTAATTGATAAAAACCATTTTCATTCCACTGAACCCCATTTAAATTTTCAATCAATATCAAATAATATTTTTTAATTATTTTTTTGGTAATCCCCATCTATAGTATATATTTACATATATAAAGAAGAAGAATAACCCAAAAATTGGGAAAATATAACAAGATTGGTGAACAAAAATGGAAATCACCCTAAAAGGGTTGATTCTTTTAAAAAAATATGGAAGATCAATGAACAAAATTGATTATAGACAAAGACATTAGTGAAGAATCATTACGAATGGACATGGGAATATGAACTCAAAAAAATCATAAAAAATGCATGAAAGATCGACTGTGAATCCTTAAAAAATAAGTTCAAGATATCATACATTCAGTTAAGTGATTTGATTTGTCCAAAATAAATGAGTTCAATTGAAATAGATATATTGGGGAAGAAACATGATCAGTCCCAAGATTAATTTCTTGTAATAAAATATTGTGAGAGTCTCCAATGAAAACAGAAGCAAGAATTATAAGCAAGAAAATATAAATCAGCACACAAGATTTTTAATGTGAAAAAACCCTCCTTATAAAAGATTAAAAAATATTAAAGAAACTTTGATAATTCCAATATAATAAATTCTATAAAATTCAAGTAAAAACCCAAAATCCAAATTGAAAATACAACGTAGAGAACCTATGTAAAAACCACACCCAGACACACCTCCATATTTTCTATGATAATCATCTCATGAAAAATGTCAGCTCTCAGAGATAAAAATTAAACACATGGTGTCCTTATGGAATCTCCACTAAGCTGTTTCACAAATCGAATTACCACTCATCCTTAATGCCCATGACGTAAAATCCACCATTCATATATTTGAATGAGTCACTGCTTACTTGATCATATATCTCACCTGAGGAAACACTGTACTTCCCCATTTCATAGAACTTATAATATCCTTTCAAAAATTCAAATAATATATAATTATATAATATCTTAAAATTCACAAAATACGTGATTATAATGCTACAATGAAAAATTCAAACTCCCATATTTCTATTTTTATCTCCTCTTTGAAAATTGAATACGGGCCAAACCTATCAATCTCTCCATTTATCCCAACAAAGAGGGAGGTGAATTCTAATAAATTCAATTGGAAATAAAACTTATTGGTTTTTCACTAACCATCAATCTTTAGAGAAAATATGACATCACCTTTTTACAACTCTGACAGAAAACTGAAAGATCCCTCTGTAAAAGAAATACAAATGATGAAGTCTTCATCATACATGAATAAGCACATTCTATACCATAATAAATAATATCTGACTTCCCCATAATCGTAATCAACACATAATTAGATGCGCCTGTAGGAATTAATTCCTCCCCTTACCCAACATTATTCGAGTAGTCTGAAACTCTCAGTGTATCACCTCAATCTTTGATTTTAATTCTTTCTTCACTAGTGGAACCTGGTGAAGAAAAATAATTAGGAGTAAGACCTAAAACACCTGACATAACTTTATTTGTATTTCAAACCCTCTTTTTCTTAGTCTATGGTCTTAGACTCATGCGCGATGACCACATATTCCACAAATATGATGAATTCATCTTCACATCTGCATTCTTTACTTCACCACACACCTTCACATCAGTACTATAAAGCATATCAATCATTTTACCTCGTGTTTATACCATCAATCCCCTAGAAAATGTCCATATTCTATTTCCAAATGAACTCATGAACCCATAATTATCAAGATAACAAAAAGATAACAATTTATGGCATATACCTGACACATGTCACACATCCCTCAACATCAGCATACAACCTATATTCATAGTGATTCAAATATCATTGAAACCAAGGACACCGACATAATATCCACTGTACATCTTCAGAATACCAATTTCACCTTCTTCATATGAAAAAAATAATAATTCCATCTTCGGTGTATTATGGTATGAATATACTAAATTAGTCACCCATTCATTATATAGATATAACTTGTAACAATTAACACTAACTGAAAATAAATCAACCTCACCTTGTATAAGATTTAAGCTCCTTATCACAAGAGAAGCACTTGAATTTTACTTTTTTCCTATGATCAACATTTTTGATTAAAATGTCCATCTATCACAACTAGAATACCACTATTACATGAAGAAACATGATCAGTCATAGGATAAATTTCTTGAAATAAAATATTGTGATAATATCTAATGAAAAAGTAAGAGATAATTATAAGAAAAAAATATAAATTAATACTCAATATATTTAATGTGGAAAAACCATCCTTATGGAGGTTTAAAAAAATATGGAGAAACTCTAAGAATTCCACTATAATAAGAGAGTCTATAAAATTTAAGTAAAAACCCAAAAATTGAATTGAAAATACAACGTAGAAAACCTTTGTGAAAACTAAACCCCAATACACCTCTATATTTTCTTTGATAACCATATTGTGAAAAAAATGTCATCTCTTAGAGATCAAACTCAAATATGCGGTGTTTTTAGGACACCTTCATTATGTCATTGCACAACCTGAATTGTCACTACTCCTTACTTCCCACACCCTAAAATCCATCGCTCACATCTCTGATTAAGTCGCTGCCTGGTTTCTCATGTATCTCCCCCAAGGAGGTACTGTACTCCCACCTTTAAGTGCTTTATATCCTCCTTTAAAAAAATCAAATAAGATATACTGACATAATATCTAAAAATTCACAAAATATGTGATTCCAACAATGCAATGAAAAATTCAAACTCCTTTATTTCTATTTTTATCTCCTATTTGAAAACTAAATATGGGATAAACCTATCAATATCCCCCTTCAGCCTAACAAATAGGGATATGAATTCAAATAAACTCATTTGGAAACAAAATCAGTTGGTTTCACACCAACCATCAACTACCGCATAAAATACGATGTTGCCTTTTTACAACTCTAGAAGAAACCTGAAAGTTACCCATATAAAAGAAATTCAAATGCCAAAGTCTTATTCATACCTGAATCTGCACTTTGAATTCTAGAATAAACATTATTTGACTCCCCCATAATCGTGATCGCCACCTAATCCGGAGTGCCTGTAGAAATTAATTTCCCCTTCCCAATATCCTCCAAGCATTCTGAAACTCTTAGCACATCACCTTGATCTTTGATTTTATTTCCTTTTTTACTAGTGGTACCCTATGAATAAAAAGGATTAGGTGTAATACCCAAAACACCTAACCTAACTTGGTTCAACTTCCAAAACTTATTTTTCCTAGTTAATGGTATTTCAATTATGCGTGATAATCGCATGTGCCACAAATTCGATGAAGTCGTCTTCACAACCGCATTCATAAATTAATTTCACACCATTACATAAGTCCTATAAAGAGTTTCAACCATTCTTCCTTGTTATATACCATCAATCCATTGGAAAATGTCTATCTTTTATTTTCAAATGAACTTATGAACCCATCATTATCAAGATCACAAGAAGACAAAAAATTATGGCGTATACCTAACACATGTTTCACATCCCTCAACATCAGTATAAAACCTTCATTCACAGTGATACAAATATCACCAACACCAAGGATAATAGAAAAATATCCATTGTCCATATTCAAAACACTAAAGTCACCTTTTTTGTATGAAGAAAAATCATTCCCTTTTCGGTGTAATATTGTACGAAGTTGCCGAGTCAATCACCCATTCATTGTACAGATATGAACCTTAATAATAAACACAAATTAAAATTAAATCACCTTCACCCTATATAAGACTCACACTGGTATTCTTAGAATTGGTATCATACCTATTTTTTTATTCTGTAATCTTCTTCTTCCTAGCTTTATAGAACCTTTACACATGACCCTTCTTATCACAATAGAAGAACTTAACTTTTCCTTTTGCATATAATCGACCATTATGATAACCATTTTCATCTTTCACAACAATAATACCACTATTACATGAATAATTTCCATAATTAGTCTTTTATCGAGTCTCATTCATCAACAATGATGAAATCATATCACCCAACTTGAGAGTGTCTTCTTGAAACAATTTTTTGATGAGATTATCATATGAATATGGTAACAAAACCAAGAGAAGTGAAAATTTATCTTCTTCTTCCATTTAAAAATTTACCACATTACCTTTATCATCAATCTTGACCACCATTGAAGATAGATCCCTCAGAAGTTCAATAAACTCATCTAGATGGTTACCTAAATCTCAATTCTCTATTATTCAAAAATACAACCATTTTTTAGATATAAATGAGTTGTGAGGGGTTTTTATTTATAATTTATTTCAATCTTCACCTATATTTCATCTGGATATTTCAGATTCATCACCTCTCACAATATATTATTATATAGATATATATGAACTGTGCTTGTTACTAACTCTCTCATATCATGCCAATCACCATCGGTCATCTTCTCCAGATTCTCTGATTTTTTCTTCAACTCCTTCACTATCTTCTCACGATTCAAAATATTTTTTACTTATTGTTTCTATATAGTGAAATCATTTTCCCATTAAATAGTTCAATGTGGATAGAAATCCCTTGGCACGAATCACCCATATCCAATCAATAAGAAAAATAGCGAACCTTTCTCTGATATTAGTTGTTAGGAAAAAAAATGTGATCGGTCCCAGGATAAATTCCCTATGACAAAATATTGTGAGAATCTCCAATGAAAATGAAAAAAAACTATGTAGAAAATATAAATCAGCACACAATATTTTTAACATGGAAAAAACCTCCTTGTGGAGAATTAAAAAACCACAGGACAACTTCAAAAATTCTGCTATAATCATAGAGTCTACAAAACTCAAAGCTTGAAACTTAAATTGAAAATACAACGTAGAAAACATGTATGAAAACTACATCCGATACGCCACTATATTTTCTCTGATAATAATATTGTGACAAAATGTCACCCCTTAGAGGTCAAATTTGAACACGCGATGTCGTTGTGGAACCTCCACTAAGTCGTTACACAACCTGAATTGTCGACGCTATTTACTACCCACACCCTAAAATCTATCTCTCACATATCTGATTGATTTATTGCCTTCTTACTCACATATCTCACCCAATGTGGCACTGCACTTCCCCCTTTTAAGAACTACACAACCTCCTTTCAAAAATTCAAATAAGATATAATGATATACTATCTTAAAACTTAAAAAATACATGATACCAACACTATAACAAAATATTCAAACTCCTTTATTTCTCATCGATGATGCATTGTTAGATGAGATCTCCTTCTTTGATAGACTGAAGGGGGAGATTGTTGAGGTTTAACCTGAATCATATGGAGACAAAAGTGAGATATGAGAGAATTTGAGTTTTTTTAATATCCGATGGTGGTGCACATGGTGGTTTTTTTAAAGGTATGACACATGGATTTATCTACACAAAGGGAGATATATTTTTATATCTCTATTTGAGTGAGATAAGGGGCTCATGAGGGCCTATAAAAAGGCAAGAGGCATCATGTGTAGGGTGTAGTAGATACATGATTCCAATGCTGTAATGAAAAATTCAAACTCCTTTATTTTTGTTTTTATATCCTCTTTGAAAAAGAATATGAGGTGAGCCTATTAAGACAAAAAGTGGAAGAAAAAGCCAAAAAAATCATGAAAAACACAAGAAAGATTGACTGAGAATCCTTAAAAACAAGTTTTAAATTTCATACATATGGTTTTGAGGTTTGACTTGTAAAAAAAAATGACTTCGAATATTGCAGAGGTTCGATTTCATGATAGTTTGAATGTGGTAGGAAGAGAAAATACCTGTTAGGGTTCATTTCAAAAAGGGTAAGGGGTTTTATTAGCTCTTACAGAAAAGTGGTGATAAAAGCCCATTTCATCAGCATTAAAAATATAAGCAGTCATAATACCACTTTTGTTAGTGCTTTTTTAGCGCTAATAAACATTTACCAGTGTTAAAAAAGTGCCAACAAAAGTGGTATTTCTCAACGCTTACTTTTCAATGTTGAGAAAATACACTTTTATTAGCGCTTAATCTAACGTTAAAAAAATGAATAAATAAATAATATTAACTATATAAATAAAAAAATTATTAAAAATTAATTACACTATCTAAATCACAAAAATATTAAAAATACATTTAAATAAATTAATAATATAAATAAAAAATATATTGAAAATATTAAAACTAAATAAATAAATATGTATAAATAAACATTAAAAAATGAATAAATTTTGAAAATATTAAAAATTAATAAATATTTAAGAATTAATAAATAAAATTTAAAGAATTAATATTAAAAATGAATAAATAAATTTGAATAAATTACAATGATATTAAAAAAGTGAATTCATAACAATAATTAAAAAAATTACAAACACATGAAAAATAAAGAAAAATGAATAAATGAATAAATAAATAAATAAATAATATTAATTATATAAATAAAAAAATTATTAAAAATTAATTATATTAACTATTTAAATTACAAAAATATTAAAAAATGAATTTAAATAAATTAATTATATAAATTCCAAACATATTAAAAATATGAAAACTCAATAAATAAATAAATAAATATTAATCATATAAATTAGAAACATATTGAAAATATTAAAACATAGTAAATTAATATGTATAAATAAATATTAAAATATGAATAAATTCCAAAAAATAAAAATTAATTAATATTAAAAATGAATAAATAATATCAAATGAAAGAATATTTAATATGAATAAATAAAATTTAACTAATTACAAAAATACTTAAAAAAGTGAATTCATAAGATTAATTACATGAATTATAAACAGGTAAAAAATGAAGAACATGGACGGGTGATGACCAGTGACCTTGGGTGGGAGTGGTGGCAGGGTTTATTCTCGACCAGGTGTTTGCCGGTGGTGTGGGGTTGAACATGGGAGGTTCCCGGTGAACAGGCTGGACTCAGTACTATCAGTGGGATGCACGTTATGGGCGGGTGACCTTTGGTGGTGAAACAACGAAGGACCAGGGTGTGGACGATTGTTGACGGGATGAGCTGGATGAGGCAACCTCCACCTAGCAGCAGTGGTGTAGGTAGGTGTGGGATGTGCCTCAGCTTTCGGGCTAGGATGAACCTATGAGTCTAGGCCTACGAGACTGATGTATTGGGGTTTAATGATTAATGGGCCTATAATGGCCATGTAATGAGATCCTTCTGCCCAGAATAATAAGAGGGGTGCCTTTGTTTCAATAAAAAAGGGTTCTTCCCCCCTACTTGTTAAAAAAATGTTTAAATACATATTAAAAAATGAATAAATTCCAAAAATATTAAAAATTAATAAATATTAGAAATGAAAAAATAATATTAAATGAAAGAATATTAAAAAAGAATAAATTAAATTAGATAAATTACACTAATATTTAAAAAAGTGAATTAGTAACATCAATTGTATGAATTAAAAATACAAAAAAAAAAGAATAAAAAAGAATAAATAAATAATATTAATTATATAACTAAAAAATTATTAAAAACGAATTATACGATATTTATATTAAAAGAATATGAAAAATTTCCTTTAAATAAATTAATGATATAAAATAATAAACATATTGAAAATATTAAAACGTAATAAATAAATATGTATAAAAATATATTAAAAATGAATAAATTAAGAAAATATTAAAATTAAATAAATATTAAAAATTAATAAATAATAATGAATAAATATTTAAAATGGATAAATAAATTTGAATAATTTACAAAAATATTAAAAAAGATGAATTCATAATATTAATTACACAAATTAAAAACACATAAAAAATGAATAAATAAATAATATTATTTATATAAATAATTAACAAATTTATTAAAAATGAATTATATTAACTATTTAAATTAAAAAATATTGAAAATGAATTTAAATAAATAAATCATATAAATTCCAAACATATTAAAAATATTAAAACTTAATAAACAAAAATGAATAAATATTAATCATATAAATTACAAACATATTGAAAATATCTAAACATAGTAAATAAATATGTATAAATACATATTAAAAAATTAATAAATTCAAAAAAATTTAAAAATTAATAAATATTAAAAATAAATAAATAATAATAGTAATATAAGAATATTAAAAATGAATAAATAAAATTTAATAAATTTCAAAAATATTTAAAAAAGTGAATTCGTAAGATTAATTACATGAATTATAAACACATAAAAAATAAAGAAAAATGAATAAAAAATATCAATTATATGAATAAAAAATTTATTAAAAATGAATTATATTAAATATTTAAATTACAAAAATATTAAAAAAAGAATTTAACTGAATTAATTATATAAATTTCAACCATTTTAAAAATATTAAAACATTATAAAGAAAAATGAATAAATATTAATCATATAAATTAAAAACATATTGAAAATATTAAAACTTAATAAATAAACATGTATAAATAAATATTAAAAAATTAATAAATACTAAAAATGAATAATAATATTTAATGAAAGAATATTAAAAATGAATAAATAAAATTGAATAAATTATAAAAATATTTTAAAAGTGAATTCATAATATTAATTACATGAATTAAAAACACATAAAAAATGAATGAAAATGAATAAATAAATAATATTAATTATATAAATTAAAAAATTATTAAAAATGAATTATATTAACTATAAAAATTATAAAAATATTAAAATTAAAATGAATTTAAATAAATAAATTATATAAATTTCAAACATATTGAAAATATTCAAAATTAATAAATAAAAATGAATAAAAATGAATAAATATTAATCATATAAATTATAGAAATATTAAAATTATTAAAACTTTGTAACTAAATATGTATAAATTTTACAAAAAATGAATAAATTCCAAAAATATTAAAAATTAATAAATATAAAAAATTAAAAATATATTTAATAAAAGAATATTAAAAATGAATAAATAAAAAAGAATAAATTACAAAAACATTTTAAAAAAATTAAATTCACAACATTAATTACATAAATTACAAATGAATAAAAATTAGTAAATACATAATAATATTATTGATAATTATTGATGTATGTATTATATTGATTGTATATAAAAATATAATTAATTATAAACGTTTAGAATTTTTAATAAGAATTAAAAATATTATTATTTAATTAAATGTATTATTATTTAGAAATGTATAAATATATATCAAAATTTAATATATTACAAAAATATTAGATGAATAAATATTAAAAATAAATAAATATTAAAAATGAATAAATATTAAAAATGAATAAATTACAAAAAATATTAAAACTAAAGAAATTTTAAAGATGAAAAAATAATATTAAATGAATAAACATACACACACATACGCAGAAACACACACACACACACACACACACACAAAGATGCATACGCATACACATACACATACGCCTACGCATACGCCTACGCCTATGCATACACCAACGCATACGCCTATGCCTACGCCTACGCCTACGCATACGCATACGCATACGCATACGCATACGCATACGCCTACGCATACGCATACGCATACGCATACGCCTACGCATACGCATACGCATACGCCTACGCCTACGCCTACGCCTACGCCTACGCATACGCATACGCATACGCATACGCATACGCATACCCCTGCACATACACATACACGTACACATACACATACACATACACACACATACATGCACATGCGTGCATATGTACATAGATGCACATACTTGCATATGCATGCATATACACATACATGCACACACACACATGTATATGTTGGAAATAACTTACATGATATTAAATTTAATAAATATTATAATGTGATAATGAGGGATAATTTGGTCAGATTTATGGGCTTTTAAAAAATTAACTTTTTCACATTAATAAAAAATAATTTTCAACCCATTAAAGGAATTTAGAAAAATTAATTATAAAACTACCCATGCAACTGTTCTATCCCTATTTAAAGGGTCCTGTCCTTGCCATCAAGTCTCAAATTTTGGATTCTAGTACGTTCTATAAAATTTTATGAAATAGAGAGAATAAGGAAAAAAGATAGAAATCTTTTTCTTCAGGAGAAAAAAGGGGTTTTAATGGATCAAGGTATGTCAAATTATTTTTAATTTTATCATCAGTTGTATTTTATTTTAGATGTGATAAACACAGATTTCAAAATCTTATCTTTTAGATCTAAACTTTTACATATGGTATCAGAGCATGTTGTGCAATATATATTTTTCTATCTCGGATTAATTGTGCATTTAAAATAAAATAAATTATGGGTTTAGTATTTGATTAAAAATAAGTAATATTATTTTTTATATTATTGATTTTACATTTAGTGAAAAATTGAAATATATTTTATTTATTTATCCTTATGTTTGCAAAAAGTTATAGATTTAGAACTGTTTTTTCTTTTCCTTATGAATTCTAGAATCATTTTAATCTTGATTAATATTATTAGTTTTTCATTTATGATGATTATTAATTTGATGCGTTAACAAATATCTAAATTAAAAAAATTCCGTATTCAATTTTTTTTATATTTGGAACATTACTGTGTGAGATTTGTTAATCACCAAAGTGGATAAATCATAAAGTTAAAATTGTTCTAAAAATTATATAAAAATGATATATATTTATTTCTCATAAATTTGATACTATTATGACATTTATGATTAATTTGTATTCATTATTATGATATATTTATTAATTTCTCAAAGGCAATTTGTATATTCTTATAATTTAGGAATATAATTATTAGTGATATATATGCATTATGATATTTATTTATATATCCAAAAATAGTAAATAAATCTAATTAATGCACATATTATTTATAAATAATTTTAATTTAATTAGAATCAATTATGATTGTGTATTAGTGTATCACCTAAAGAAGAACACTAATACACATTTTATGTTAAACAATTTTTCTAAATCGATGTAATTTTAACTCAGAGCATTAATTTAAGCATGTATTTATTGCAGTTAGATTTCCATTATTATTACACTCACAAGCATCAGATGTTCTGAACTTTAATGAACTAAATTTCTCTAATTAGAGTGAAAAAATACAATTTCACCTTGGTGTATTGGATTTTGATTTAGCACTCTAAGTAGAGAAACCTGCTAATATTATGGATAACAGTACTGATGACAGAAGAATATATTATTCAACATGGGAAAGATCAAATATGTTAAATTTTATGTTCATGCGAATGAGCATAGCAAGTAACATCAAGTATGGTCTCACCAAAATCGAAAGTGATAAAGAATTTATAAAATCCATGGGGGACCAATCTCAAATTGCTAACAAATCTCTTTTTGAGACATTAATGAGTACATTGATCACCAGGAAGTTTGATGGTTCTCATACTATGCATAAGTATTTCATTGAAATGACAAATATTACGATATGACTTAAGACTTTGGGAATATAAGTGGATGAAAATTTCCTTGTAAATTTTGTCCTAAAGTCATTTCCATACGAGTATGAAGCATTTAAAATGAACTAAAACACCATGAAAGATAAATGGAATGTGCATTAATTACATAGTATTCTAGTTCAAGAGGAAACACAATTAAAGATTCAATGAATATACTCCATCAATTATGTTCATCATCAAGGAAGAAATATGTATGGTATAAAAAAGCATGGAAAAGGAAAGGGACCATTGAAAGTTAATGAGCCCTCTAGAAAGAACTAGAATAATGGAAATAAAGATAAATTCCATTTTTGTGGGAAAGTTAGACTTTTCCAAAAGGGATTCCTGAAATGAAAGGTTTTATTTGAAAAGAAAGGGATTCCTTTTAACACAAATCACAAGACCAAAGGAAAATTTCATTTCATGGGGAATAAAGTGAAGGTTCCAGTGGAAGAATTAGAGACTTACTGTTTGAACCTTGGTAACAGATATAGTTTGGATTTATGTGAAACCTTTTATGTACCTAGTATATCTATGAATTTGGTTTCTTTATCAAAACTCTGTGATGTTGGATACTCTTAATTTTGGGAATGGATATTTTAGTTTTTTAAGTATACACACATGATTGGATTTGGTTTATTATAATATGGGTCACATAAAATAAATCTTGATAATTATTATATCGAAACACTTATGACCTTGCATCATAATTTTGGTATTAAATTCGGTTTATTAAATGAAAAGTATTAAAATAATCCCTGATTTATATTTTACTGACCTAAACATTTTTCTAGATTTTATTAAATGAAAATAAAAATTACACATCAAGAATGGTTCCATTAGAGGTTCTCAACTCTTTAAGATCATATATATTGATATATGTGGACCTTTTGATGTAAATTATTTTGGTAAGGAAAAATATTTTATCACCTTTATTGGTGATTTTCACATTATGGATATGTATATTTATTATATGAGAAATATCAAGCAATAAATTCCTTGAAAATTTATATAAATGAAGTTGAGAGGCAATTAGGTGGAAAGGTGAAGGTCATAAGGTCCGATAAGGGTGGTTAATATTATGGAATATTTGATGAAAGTGGATAAAACCCTAGTACATTTGCAAAGTTCCTAGAAATTCATGGCATATATACACAATACACTATGCCAGGCACACCACAACAAAATGATTTAGCAAAAATGTGTTATAGAAAATTAATGGATATGGTTAGGAACATGTTAATCAATTCTTATTTATCCTCAGCATTGTCGATGTATTATTTAAAAACTTATATGTATTTATTGAACAGGGTTCCTAATAAAGAAGTTCCAAAGACTCCATTTGAAATTTGGACTTGTAGGAAACCTAGTTTGAGACACCTACATGTATGGGGTTGTCAGGCATAAATAAGAGCATATAATTCACAATAGAGAAAACTGGATATAAGAACAATCAGTGGATATTTCATTGGTTATATAGATAAATCAAAGGGGTATATATTTTATTTCCTTATCCATAGTATGATAATTTTTGGAAATGATAGATTAATTGATAATGGTGAATCCAGTGGGAATGAAGTTCCATAAAATGTGGAAATTATGGAAGTTAGAGTTTAAGTTCTGTTTTCTTATACTCAAAATTCACCTGTTATTGTTCCTCAATTTATTTCATCACGAAATAATCAAGTATAAAAAAAAATAATGTTTCCAAAGTTAAAAATGAAGAAATTATTGAATAACCATAAGAAATAGTGTTAAGAATTCTCAAAAAGGAAAAAATTTAGTTATTTATGATGATTATGTGGTATATCTACATGATATAGAAAGTGACATTGGAATTGATAATAATATAGTTTCATATTATCAATCCATAAAATATGATAATTATGATAAATAGTTAGATTCTATGAAATGTGATTTGAATTCCATGGAACAAAATAAAGTATAGGACCTTATGAAATTTATTGAAGGATACAAGAGAGTTGGATGTAAATGGGTCATAAAAACCAAATGTGACTCTCTTGGTAACCTTGAAAATTATAAGTACAAAACTTTTTATATAGAAATCACTCAAAATAAGGGTATATACCATAAGGAAACCTTCTCACCAGTTTTTAAGAAATATTATTTTAGAATTATTATGGAATTGGTAGCTCAGTATGGTTAAGAGTTATATTAAATGGATGTTAAAACAACCTTTCTAAATGGAAACATAGAGGAATATATATACATAGATCAACCAATGGGTTTTTTATTTAAAGGAAAGGAATACATGGTATATAAATTAAATAAGTCAATATGTATACCTAAACAATATTCTTGGCGATGGTATATTAGGTTTCATTATACCATTGTATCTTTTGGATTTAAGGAAAATATCATTGATCAATGTACATACTATAAGATTAGTGAGAGTAAAATTATATTCTTGATTATATATATTGATGACATATTTATTGATGAAAATGATCATGGTTTGTTATGTGAGACTAATATATTCCTCTCTAATAAATTTGAAATGAAATAAATGGGATAATCCATGTATGTGGTTGGAATAGAAATATTATATAATAGAACTCTAGGTTTATTGGTATTATATAAAAAATCATACATTAATAAAATTTTATAGAGGTTTAGGATGAAAAAAATGTTTAGTATCACCATTTTAAAATTATAAAGGAGTTAAATTTAATCTCAATAAATATCCCAAAATTGATTTGAAATGAAAAAGGATGGAAGGAATTTCTTATGCATCTATTGTTGTAAGCTTGATGTATGCTCAAACACGTGCATGGCTATATATTATATTTAAAGTTGGTATGTTAGGAAGATACTAAATAAATCTTGGAATGGATCATTAGAGAGATGTACAGAAATTTGTGTGATACTTTCAAGGAACAAAGGATCACATGCTTACTAATAAAAGATCCAATCATCTTGAGGTGATTGGATATTCTGATTTATACATTTCTGGTTGTTTTGATACAAGAAAGTACACATTCGGTTATGTGTATCTTCTAGTTGAAGGAGAAATATAATGGAAAAGTACAAAGTAATAGGTTATAGCTACTTTAACCATTGAATATGAATTTGTAACATGCTTTGAGGATATAATTTAGGGTATTTGGTTGCAGAACTTTATTTCAGGACTAGGAATTGTCGACCATATTGCCAATCCCTTGAATATTTTTTATAAAAATTCTGCAGAAGTATTATTTTTAAATAATTAATGATATCCCAAAGGTGATAAACACATGAAATTAAAGTATTTTTCCATCAAGGAGGAAGTTAATAAATGTAAGGTATCAACTGAACATATTAGTACAAATATTATGATTTCTAACCCTTTTATTAAAGGGCTTCCACCCAAGAAATTTATTAGAAATGTTGAAAGTGTGGTTACCTGAGGGTAGGGGTTTACGTGTCTGAGGACATTTGGCTATTTACTTAGAATATTCACTGTGGTGATATTTTAAATTAAATGATTAAATGGATATTAAAATGACAATATAACTAGTTAAGTTAGTTAGTTTTTAGTAATTCTTAATTTATTTCATTTTACTACTGCACACTGTTGTTGCATGATTTCACACAGTTGGGAATGGGCCTTTGGTGGGTGCCTACTGGGATTTATTTCTAACACCTTGTTTGGGTCATGATTTTCGGACCAAATAGATTATGTTTCTGTAGGTGTAGATAAGGGAAAGAGCCCTTATTCAGGTACTTGATTGCTGCTGAGGAGTAGGGGAGCATGGGACCGGGATTAGGCTTGTGATGCTATCAGCTGTTCTGTTTTGTTTTGTTTTTCTGTACTCTGTATTGTATTGTACTGTTTGTAACATGTTCTACCTATTTTCTTAGAACTTGAGGCATGTTGCATCATCTTTACATATATATGACTGTTGGTTGTTTTATTGCAGTTTTTTATTTTAAATGTGCATGGTTTACTGCTTCCGCTGTTGTTGTATGCTTTTTATTTTATTCCGCTGTGCTACACTTTGACAAATGAGGGCATAGTTTCCCCACTATCAGACCTGGGGCCTCGCTGCTAGACGGCAGCCTCTGGCTTTTGGGGAAATGCGCTTGAGGTCACGTGGCGAACCGGGTTCAGGGCACCCGGAACCGAGACTTTACACCCATGTCCATCCTTTTCAAATATAAGACGATTTTATCCTTCTAAATTTTCATTATTGATAACGTTACAAGGACCTTTCTACTTAGAGCATCCACAACTTTATTCACTTTTCTCGGACGATAGTGGATTGATCAGTCATAATCCTTGATGAGATCTCATTATAATCATTGGTGAAAATTAATCTCATTCTATGTGAATATATATTTTTGGATCTTATGATCAATATACATCTCACACTTCTCTCCATAAAGATAATTCCACTTGATTTTCAACATGAGGATCACACCTACCAACTCCAGATTGTGCGTGGGATAGTTTTCCTCATTAGTTTTTAACTTCCTTGAGGCTTAGGATATCACTTTGTCATTTTTAATTAGTATATATCCTACTACCTTATTTTAAGCATCACTGTAAACCAAAAATATTTACCCACTTGTCAGAAGTATGAGTACTACCATGGAAAAGATGCCTCTTTTTTAACTCTTTGAAGAAGTCTTCACATTCACTTATGAAAAAAATATTTTCTCCCTTCTGAGTCAACTTAGTTAATGGGTTTTAAAATCATGATATATTCTAATAAAATCACCTATAATACCCATATAGAGTATGGAATCTACACATATCCATTACATATGCTTTCCTGGGCCTCTCTTAGATTGCATTTGTCTGGGAAGGGTCCCTTTAATATTCTATTATAGGTGATAACATTTCCCAAGAAAGATACTTCCTCCATCTATAACTAATATTTATTGTACTTTTCATGAAGGTTTTACCTTCAAAAAATCTTTATCATAGTATTTAAATGCTTTTCATGTTCCTCCTTGGTCTTGGAGTATACCAAAAAATCATCAATAAAGACTACCAAAATTTTGTCGAGGTAATATATAAAGACTCTTTTCATTAAGTAAATGAATATTTCTAGAGAATTAGTGAGTCTTAAATAATCACTATGGACTCATAGTTTCCATACCTTGTTTAATTGAAAATCTTGGTAATATCTTCCTTCCTCACATTTAATTGGTGATATCCCAACTGAACGTCCACCTTAGAGAAATAATTTCCCCCACACATTTGATCAAACAATTTATTTATCCAAGGAAGGGGATACTTGTTCTTTATCATGATTTTATTTTTCTCATTATAAAAAATGCAAATGCATATTTATCCATCCTTCTTCTCGATGAAGAGAAATAGAGCACCCCATGGTGAAGCGCTCGGGCATATGAAACCGTTGTCCAGATTCTCTTGTAACTACTTCATCAGTTCCTCCAACTCAATGGTGGAAATTATATAAGGTGTATTTTATATAGATAGTGATACATGAATAGGTTCAATTGAGAACTCTACCTCTTGATTAGGAGGAAGAACCGACAATTATTTAGGGTACACATTAGTGTAGTCCCACACAATGGGTATGTACCAGATCATGATTCTCTCCTTTTTATCAATTGTTTGAGCTGTATATGATTGATCATAAGGAAATAGAATCCACAATTGAGATAATTAATCTGAAGGATATTCATCCTCTTCCTTACGATTATACAGAATTGGATTATGTTTCAGGATTTGAAGTTTGATCTCCCTTTCCTGACAGTTGATGTTGTCATTGTATAAAGATAGTTAATGCATGAACAATATAGAATAAAACTCCACAAAAGGAATAAATATAAGATTTTTTGGAAGGATGAGTGCAAAAAAACTAACTAGGTATGAGTTATATACTTTGGATACAATAATTTCCCCATTTTCTATTCTCACAGATAACTCAACCTCTATTTTTTGAGGTGGTGTTTGAATTTTTCTAATAAACTTGAAAGATATGAAAGAATGTGTAGAATAAAAATCAAACAGTATGTTCTCTATTCTTGAATGAATAACCAATGTACCTGTAACTGCATCATTGGTGGTCTCCACCTCATCAGTAGTGATGAAATAAAATTTCCCTTGATTCTTTTGCTTTGTTGGCTGTTGATGCTGATTACCCTTGAGAACTCAAGGTTTAGTGCACTGGATTTCACATTTCCTTTTCTATCTATAGTTGTATCATTTAACTATAGGTGGTTCTCTCCTTTCTTCCACCATATTTTATAGTTTCTTCATGTATTTTCAACATTCTTGAGCTTGGTGGCCTTATCTGCCACACTTGAATCACTTCCCCATCCCTTTGAGGCAATTCCCATGATTCTTATTCCAACATTTTTAACATGTGAGTGGTTGAGTTTTCTTTCCTACTTTTTCATTAGATACTCCATCTTGAAATTCCATCTTTCTCTTCTTGTCACCCTAGAATTGGGACCATTCTCCAAATTCCATCACCACATTGAAAGCACATCAAAAAAATCCTTCATTATTCTTAAAGTCCTGAATAGATAGATCCTTTCAAAGGTTTGGTTTTAAACAACTAAAGAATGTATCAATTTTTCTATCATTTATAATAACAAACCTTGAAAAAACCATGAATTCCTTTATAATTTTCATTTATAATACATGAAATATTTAGCCTCCTTTTTTTCATCTCTAATAATTCTATCTCTATCTTTGAATAAAGATTTCGAGGGATATACTTGTTATTAAATATTTTCTTAAAGTATCCCCCCTTCATATATTCAATTTCTTCCATCAGTTTGGTTTTTTAATCAAATACCACCATTTTCATCCTCTCCATATAAAATATAAATGAATAGAGTCACCTTCTCTATTTCAGAATAGTTAAGCACAGAAAAGATATTGTCCACTGAGTTAACCCACTGTTCTGCAACTATTGGATTAGAAGATCCACTAAACGTCAGTGGTCATTGCTGCATAAAATATTCGATTTCTAGTTTCTCCCAATTATGTGAATGAGGGTGTTCCAAATTATTTAGGTTATTATTAATATCATTATACAACTGGGTAAACATCCCCATGAAATTTTGAACTCAACCTCCCTAGGAATTGGGGATGTCGTTCAAGGAATCTCTACACTATCCATCACACGAGTTTTTGTTCTGGATTCTCCTAGTTCCTTAAATTTTATAAAATAGATATGTTTTGAACAAAAAATAAGTCAAAAATTTATAAATAAATAATTTACTCATTTTTGAAATTAACTCTAAAGTCTTATCTTATTGAATTCATATGTTTATAAATTTTCTAAAACAAATATTCTTGGGTGATTGGCCACATACTTAAGTGTTTTCACTAATGTTTTTAATACCAATTCCCAAATTAACTAAAATTTTCTCTAATAATAACTATAGAGACCACAATTTTCTTACATTTATATTACATCATTTTAAAAAGAAAAAATAATAGTGTTACAAAACCTAGATCCAAACGTTTAATGTCTCGAGAAAATTAAGGCCAAACATAAAATTTACATAATAAAACATAAAATTATTTAATTCTTTCTTCTCCATATTCATAGTGGCCTTCATGCACTAATTAGTATAATTAGTCACCTGACGATATACATCAAAGAAATAGGTGATCTAAAATCCATTTAAGAGGATAGATAAGAACATGAATCAATATAACATGGGTGATGATAATCATTATCAGCATAACATAATCATGGGATCATAATCACAACCATGAGAGGAAGAATTAGATAAAGGTATTTAATGTGGAAATACATGAAATGAAACATCATGTCTTAGTGGTCAACTATCACACATAGTTGTAAACAAATATACCATCATTTCCACACATAACATATGTGAATAATCATAAGATCATCCTTATTAAAAAAAATCTAGAATCATTTTTATGAATATTTCACATTATCTCATGAGATAAATCACATTTCTTAATACATTAGATCACTATATTATTCTGGGTTCACCCATCACATCATGACATTTACATAATCATGCATTCCATTTAGAACATATATCAATCATGGACATAAAAACCCCATGGAATGAAAATGGGTTTCATGAGAATTTCATAAATATAAAATTCATGAATAAGCCTTTAGGTTCCTTAAATAAAAATATAATAACATAATTAGTATAATAATCATCATTATCGTGTGAAGAAGAATCATTTTCAAGAGAAGTAAAAGGTTTTTTTGTTTATAAAGAAGTGTTATTTTTGAAAAATATTTGCATGTTTAAATAAAATTAGATTTTAAACATATATATCCTTGAAAATAAAAGTTAAATAAAATTTTATGAACATAATATGAAAATTTATACCGTGGAAGAGATAATAACCCAAAGAACGGAATTGTGTTCGAGAATCCCTTTACCCTATGTACGAATGATTTCTTCACATTAATATCCTGCATGATCAAATTAGATTAATTTATTAATTAATAAATAACGTATTATATATTTATTTTATTTTTTATAATTTTATTAAGTTCTTTTATGGAAATTATTAAAAGTTATAGTGTTCAATTACATCATTCAGGAGTGTATGTTTTCTTGACTTTCATGACTGGTTCACTTGTATTAATGTATGAAAGATCATATAAAATGGGGATAATTATATAGAAATGAAATTATATGTTATTAATGAACTTAAATAAGTTTAATTGGTCTTATATATTATTTTATTTCTAGATATGAGAATGATTTATTAGATGAAATGTTAATGATAATCATTTTGATTTATTTGGTGGGTTTCATTCACAATGAAATCAATTTGTTTTATTATTTAATATTGTGTATATATTCCAATTCTAGAACATAAAAAAGGATATAAAATAAATTTTAAATTCTTTTTCAACAATTATAATGGTTTTGAGACCATCCTTGGAGGCAGTAAATAAAAATTAAAACTTTTCATCCTAAGGTGACAAAACAACACCTCACAAACGACATTTCCATTTATAGAATAAAATGGAGAGAAGAAGAGGTTTGATGATATATTATTACATTAACATAATAAAATTATAGTATATATAAGGTAATAGAGTTATCATTCCACTTGGATAATGGTATATGAGGATAGAGTAAGAAAATAAAATAAAAATGAAATGAAATTAAAAGAAAAGAATGAGGATTTACCTTTTAAATTAATCTCCTTTAGAACCTCCTAAAGGAGATTGAGTTTTGTATTTTTTTGAGACTAAAGGCTCTTGGGAATGGGGGGGGGTGAGATTTATAAGAGTATTTTATAGAAATTTTACAAAATTCATGGCTTTGGATGTGTGAGGAGAAGGGGTGGTATTTATAGTGGATGAGGGGTGGTGTTATTTGATTATTATAACCATTAGTTTATTATTTTGGATAAAAGATATGAATATTTTGAACCTTATCACTAAATATATTAAAATAATTAAGGATGGTTTGATATTATGGTATTACCTCAGCTATAAATCATGTATGACTCAATAATTTATGTATTTGTTAAATACCATAAATTATCGTATTTCATTATTCAAAAGAAATCAACTATTTTTCAAAAATCCCAAAAATTACTCCTAAATATTTATAGATGTGTAGAATTAAAAATTGAACTCCATTTTATGAAAATAATTTTATAAATTTGATAAATGTAATTTTTTTTTATTAAAATCATCATTTATTAGAAAAATATCAATTTTAAAATTATAACTGATTTTATGACACTTTGAAAAATTAGTTAATGTCCCATAAAGTTATCTTACAATCCTTAGAAAAAAAATATTAATTTATGAATATATTTTATGAGAATAAATTTTCTTTTGAATCATTATATAAATTAAAAAATTGTAAACAAATATTTATGTTTTATAAAAGACCAACACATAATTTGTTGTTTTTAAAAAATTTATTTACTTATACAATGATATTATTATATCATATTATCATTTATAAGACGAAATTTTTTATTTATACTTTCATATGTGATGTTACTATTCTATTGGATGGATTAATATTCAAAATGGTCACATTATTATTCCAAATTCCAAGTTGCTATTCTTTAGGCACAGGTTCTTAAACTTCTGAAAATTTATTTTATTTAATTCATTGATCATTTATAATGTTTTTATTGTTTTATATTTGTTATTTTATGTGATTTATACAATATGGAATAATTATAATTAGGGAGTTTCCATTGATAAAATTGTAGGTTGTTATATGACTGTTGGATTAGCTGTTAGTTTTGATTCCCTTTTCTATTGGACTTGTCTCTTGGAGTTCATTTTGATACCATTTTAGCTGTATTTATTATATTGTTATATTTATGTTATGATATATATATTTATTATATTTTTCATCTAGTTTTTCTTCCTATACATGTGTATATAACTCATTTTGTATACTACATTATGGGAATTTTTTCCCTCTATTTGTTTCTTTATTGTCTAGGTGAAAGATGCTATCCCATGGGGATTGGGAATTCCATTTGGGTATGTAGAAATTGGGGTCAAATAACAATTTTAGAGGATATTTAGGACGGGTTCATCATTGTTTGGTATCAGAGTAGGATTGTCCTCAACAGTCCTTATCTTGGGACATCTGGTAGATTGGAGATAGGATTTTCAGGACTAGAGACGTATATTATGGTGAGTGACTAAACAACTCTACTATGATAAGACTCGTGTTACCCTATGATGCTTAAATTGTGTCTCCTATTTTGAGTTCTTGACCTCAATATTAGTATTTTCTTAAGGGTTTTTTTGGTTTGAACTGATATTATTTTATTTTCTAATAATTTATTTTGTTTTGGTGTGCAATAATATGCCTCTAAGAGGTGTTCTATGAGTTATTCATAAGGTTATAACTGATAATACTCAATTTAACCCTTTTATGGATCAAAAATTTGTTGAGGATATTGTGAGACCAGTTCTTACTATAGTTCATAATGTACAACAAGCCCAGAACATAGTCATTGAGGTATAATGAGTAGTTTGAGACAAATATCGATCAAGTGAGTTCTTACATGAGAAGCCACCATCCTTTAAAAGTATTAATGAAACTCAAGAGGTAGAGGAATGTCTTGAAAATATTGATAAGATACTCATATTCCCAGATAAACCTAAGAGTATCAAGATGAATTGTGAAAATTTCATAATTAATCCCAACAAGTGATGGTGGGATTTCATTATACAGGAGGATAAGCACATGGGCTTAGACCAGAAGTGTTTCAAAACTCTCTTCTTCATATATTTTTATTCTAATTCATTGATAATGTAAAATTATCTAGAGTTACAATATATATAGGTGGGAGAGTGTTTAGTGTCTTTATACACCAATTAGTTTGTTGTGCTGGTTTGTTTCACACTAGAGATTGTAAAGAATAACCTGATGAAAGTTTAGAAGTACTTGCAAGTTTTCTGACCAGATATCATATCATATGTATTTTTGATGAATATTTATACCTATGTTGATATAGTTTAAATATCTATGATTTAAGATATTAATATTAAAGGAAGAGTTGGGTATTCTTCCCCTTATCTTTCGTCTAGTGATAGCTTCAGTGGCATGCTAGGGAAAAGGAAGAAGTGAAAATATCATAAGAGGTTTAGAGGATGTGGTTCTCAGTAGAAGGAATATTTATAATCTCCAATCACACTTAGTGGTGTTCCTATAACTTTCTATCAATGTGTAAAGGTCAGAAATATAAGGAGTTATTTTCCTTCACCTTCAAATATGTGCAACAGTAGTGGGAATTATGGTCGTCTGCAATGTTTCTATCAAGCTATTTATATTCATCTATATGGACATGGATCACCATCTCTAAAGGCTAATATTATGAATTTATATGATTAAAATACTATAGGTATCTATAAACATGACTTAGTAATGAATAAAATTTATGTAGTAGAGGAGTTTCTGGAGGATGTAGTTGTAAGTCCACTGAGAATGAGAGGTCCCATCCTGACTGTGTCTTCTATAGCGATTGATTTATTTGATACTGGTCTTTCCTATTCATTTATATTTATCCATTTTATTGATATTATTAACCTTGAAACATATCTCATGTTCTTTTTATGGAGTTAGTGCCACCTCTTGGGAAGAGGAAAGAGTAGGGTTTTCAATGTCCTTATTATGCACTATCAATAGAAAATTAAAAGTTAGTCTGGGATTTTATCATTATCGATTTCGATATTTTTTGACATCATCATCGAAATAGATTGTATTTTTTTTCATCAGGTGAAATATGATTACTATCATCGATATGAATCTTTTCTTGCAGCTGATGGTAGAACACAGGTGTTTTAGGGAGATTGAAATCTGAGTTTTGGTCCTTCCGTACTATCCCACTGAGAGCTTTAGAGTTTTTTGTCTGCTGTTGTAATTGATCCCAATGACATTTCTTATGTTTTTTCCTAATATTGACCATTATTTTATTTATGTTTTCCCAGATGATTTATTTATACTTCCTCAAGGGAGGTAGTTAGAGATTATTATTGATTTGGTGTCAGGTACATTGCAAGTTTTGATACCTTCTTGTCTTAAGGCACCAATAGAGATGAAGGATAAAAATATTCATTTGGAAGACTTGGTAGAAAGGGTTTTTTCTCTATTGCATTTCACCTTGGACAAACTGAGTGTGCTTTTCCAAGAATACAGATGCTTAAAATTTATTTTTCATGGACAATTGGATGGTCAACTGGGTAACATTTAAGAACAAGTATAATTTTCCTCGTGTTAATGGTTTGTTTGATTAGTTAAAGGGGAAAATTAGTTTTTGCTGATTGATATTTGGTTGGGTTATCATCAGCTCAATGTTCTAATGTTTGATTTACTAAAGAGGAATTTATAGAGAAGGTATGGCCTTTTAAAAAATCTTATGAATCCTTTTGGAATGAAAAAAATTATATTGTTTTTATAGACTTGATGAATCAGATATTTAATCATTATTAGGAAAATTTTGGATCAGTGTTCATGGATGGTATTATGGTTTATTCGAGATCCGAGAAAGAGAAAAATCACCATTTTAAGTTGGATATGGAAACCCTGAGGAGTCACCATTTGTATAGATATATTTTTAAATCCAATTTTTTTATCCAAAAAGTGATATTCTTGGGACACATGATTTATAGGAATGAATTATCAATTTCTCCTAAGATGGTAAAGGCAACTTTTTCAGGGGGTGAACCAAAAATGCATTTGGAATTATGATCTACCTTACTATTGTTGGATATTATCAGTAGGTCAAAGAAATATCAAGGTTGGAATCAAATTTGAATACTCATACCAGAAATATGGTTAAATTCCCATTGGATTTATGGTTTTAATCTTCTTGTGATGAGATGAAACGAATTTTGACATCGGATCCTATTTTGATATTACCCAAGCCTGGAAAGGGGTATGAAATTTTCTTTGATGCTTCTTTCACAGGTTTAGGTTTCGTACTCATATAGGATGATCATGTAGTAGCTTAAATATCATGTCATCTTAGACCACATGAGAAGAAATACTCCACTCATTATTTAGAGCCTATCGTAGTAATGCATGAACTTATGAATTGGAGAAACTACCTTTCTTGGGAGAGTTTCACTATCTTTTATGACTATAAGAGTCTGATTGATATATTTTAATAGAAATACTTGAATATAATATAGTGAATATGGGTTGAATAACATTATACATTTTACTTTGACAACACATACAACCTGGGGAAGGGGAATGTATTTGTAGATTCTCTCAGTAGGAAAGTGTTATTGCAGGATGTTCAGGAATCAAAGGAAGAGTTTAATCTTATGTGGCCTTTTTTTAATATCATCTAGATTATTAGGATGATGTTCTAGTTATGGTTTTCACTAGTTTCCAGTTATCATTTTCAATACTTAAGTCTATTATATTGATTAAGCAGTAGGATGATGAGTTTAGATGAATTCAAGAAACCCTATATGGTTGGGAGATAGTTCAATGTTATTCTATCTCATAAAATGATGTTCTTAGTTTTTGGGATCAATTTTTCATCCCAGAATCTATGAGGATCATTTTTTTTTATTTTCATAGTTCTTAATGGGCTATTCATATAGGCACTTTTAATATTTATTATTACATGAGATGGAAATTTTAGTGGTTGGGTGTGAAGTGTGAAATTACTAACTATGTGTCCTGTTGTTACACCTACCAATAAATAATGGAATAGGGCCTAAAACTTTCTAGTTTTCCCTGGACTATTCTAATACCGATATGAAAATGGGATGAGGAATCCATGGATTTTTCTTTTGGATTACCATGGACTCCCTGAGTGAGGAACACTATCTGGGTGGTGATTAATCAGTTGAAAGAATTATCTCTTTTCATTCTGATCAGTGACGTTACTAAAGTTGATGATATAGGTAAGATGTGTGTACAAGAGATTGTGAGGTTACTTGGGATTCATTCTTCCATTTTTTTGGAAGTGATCCTAGGTTTTATTTGAGGTTATGAATAGTATCCAACATGCGATGGGGAATCATGTCAGATTAAGAAAAACTTATCATCCATACAAAGACAGTTTGACAAAGTAATCTATTCAGATCCTAGAGGATATGCTCTATGCCTGTTTCATCAATTTTAGGTAAATTTGGGATATCTATCTAGGACTGATTGAGTTTTCTTATAAAAATTGTCATCATTCATCAATACGAATGTCTTATTTTTGAGGCTCTGTATGGTCTTTCGTGCAGGTCACCTCACTCTTATAGCTGATACTTGGACTTATAAATGTTTTGACTATATTACATGTTTTTCAATAAGTGTACATGATAGAATTGAATATTGATAACAAATATATTATTAAATAATGAAATTATCGTTGGGAAATATATATATATATATATATCCCATTTTAATTATGATAAGGAAAATGTCAATCTTGTAGTACATGGAAGGGGCTATATTATTAGATGATGTATGATATCCATGAATCATGTGGACATTATCCGTAATTATGATGAATTTTATGTACATGATAAAATGAATATAAATGTGCATAATAATTGATTGAATTTATTAAAAATCATAAAGTAATATCACATGAGTTAAGTGGGAGAATGTTGTAAATATATCACGTGATATTAAGTTTAATAAATATTATAAATGGAAAATGAGGGATAACTTTATCAGATTGATGGACTTTGAAAAAATTAACTTTGACACATTAATAGAAAATTAATTTGGTCGCATTAACAGACTTTTAAAAAATTAATTATAAAACTACCCATGTAACTGTTTTATCCCTATTTAAAGGGTCTTGTGCTCACCATTAAGTCTCACATTTTGGATTCTAATACGTTACATAAAATTGTGAGGAATAGAGAGAATAAGGAAAAATGATAGAAATTTTTTTCCATAGGAGAAAAGCATAGGGGTTTCAATGGATCAAGGTATGTCAGATTATTTTAAATTTTATCATCTTCTATATTTAATTTTAGTTGGGATAAACATAGATTTTAAAATCTTCTTTTTTGGATCTAAACATTTAAAATATACACATACACATACATACAATTACATACACATACATACATGTACATACACATACATACAAATACATACACATACTACATAAACATACACATACACATGCAACATAAACATACACATACTATATAAACATATACATACATACACATACATACACATATACAAATATACACATATACACATATACACATATACACATATACACATATACACATATACACATATACACATATACACATATACACATATACACATATACACATATACACATATACACATATACACATATACACATACACATGCTCGCGCACACACACACATGCACATGAATCCACAAGCATACACATACCCATACACATACACATATACATACACATACACATACACATACATACATACATGTACATATGCACACACACACACAAACATACACACCCACAAATATACATCTATATAAACACACCCACACACACAAACACATATATACACATACAACACATACAAATGCATACACACACATATAAATACACACACACACACACATCCACACACATACACATGTATACACATACATAAAAATATATGTGTATATATAAATGAATATATATTAATTCATATATATATATATATGTAATTATTTAAATAAAATATTAAAATATTATTTTTATATATACATTTTTTAATTAATGTATATAAATAAATTGTTAAACATTTTTATTGATTAATAAAATTTGATATTTTTTATATATAAAATTATGAAAACATGGACTTAGGACTTAAAAATTAAGGACTCATAGGGAAAACCAAGATAAAGTTTCAGAGTAGTAGAAACCTCCATTACAAGGTATCCATATTGAAAGTGTGAGAGGGCATATATTTTCCATTAGTACCAGGGTCTATGTAGATTTTCACGGGACAATTCTAGCTAGACACCTTTAATACAATGGTAGGGTAAAGATTAGAATCATTGATAAAAAATTGCTAGGGTGGAGAAGTTTCTGTGAAGTTAGGGTCTTTTGGGCCTTTCAGGTCATGTAATGTGGGCCTCCATTGGTATTTATTAGGCCTAAGTGGTTCTGGTCTTAGGATCCATGTAACAGTTACCCCTCAACCCAATTAAAAATGGGGTAATTAAATAAAAAAATTAATATCCTTTGGTTTTAGCGGTAAAAATATATAAATATGTATATATAAATTAAATTATTCACAGTTTCATGCACCTATTTTTGCTTATGAGGTGTATATATTGATCCTTTTAAACATTATATAATGTATCCTTACTACTTCATATAATTTAAAGCTACAATTCAAATTATTTCATCTAGGGGGATTTGATTTGAATGTTACTAAAGCGGTAAGGGGTTTTGTATCAAATTGTCTTCTTTGGGACATATGTTATGTTACACACCTATCTTATTTTATGAGGTGTATCTAAAACCTATTTGATATGTTTTATCATTAATATATTTATGTTAATGGTATTTAAAGTTTTATTTTATGTTATTTCCTTCATGGGAATTATAACTCTAAAGTCACCAAAGCAATAAGGGTTTTATGTTACTATCTCACTTTTTATCAGGATTGTTTATGCTTGAATTTTCGATAATGAAATTATATGAGATATCTATCCCAAATATTATTTATTTTATTATCCTATGGTTATTTATAGAGATTACATGTTTTTATTTCATTTTACACTCTAAGTATTCAAGAGACCGATTTTTTAAGGAAAACAAACTTTATTTCTCTCTTCAGTCATGAATATTTTTCTTCCATATACATATTTTATTTAAAATGTCTTTCAAATATGATTTTACCATTCCAAAATCATTGTATAAATACATTTTTACCCATGTTTTAATTTCTATAAAAAAGTTTAAAATGAATCTTCTTGTTAATTTATGAACGATGTACTTTTGACTTTTTACCAAAAAATGCAAAAGGAATCTTTGTATTAAAATGAAAAACATGATTTTTTTCCAACCATCATGAGTTATATTTGATTTGAATATTCCTTTAAAATTTTCCAAGGTTATTTCAAAGAAAAATTTTTCTTAATATTTTGGAAAGCTTTAGATTTTAAATAAGTTATTTCAAAATTAAAAGGGAATTTTCCTCAAAAAATGTTTCAATGATCTTTTTAAATTTATTTTTTTACTACAATAACATCCTTTGATGTTTCTTATGATTTATTGGGAATATTATCCAATGTTACCATATTTAATATTTATTTGGATAGATTATGGTTATGATGATGAAATATTGATGAAACCCATTTTCTTTTCCATAGGTTAAGGTTTCATGTTCTCATGGAATACATATAAATGGATTATGATTATGTGATGAGTGGGTCAATTATAGAACACCAATTAATTGGGTAAATATTAATGTTTTATGAGCTCAAAGGGTACACATGAGGTTGTCCCAATCCAAAAATAGGGTACATGGGAGGTTATCTTAATCCCAAAAGAGGGTACATGGGAGGTTATCCCAAGTTAGAATCCAATACATGGGTGTTTAAACCAATACTAATCAGTGATGAATGTATTGGTGGGTATACTTGACATAATATTTCTATGATTATGATTATTTCATACTTTATTCCACTATTTTATGACCACATCTTATGCCAATGTTATTATCTCATGGATCATGTTCTTTAATTACTTTATGATTCATGTCTCATGAATTAAAAACATATATTCCATGACTCATGATTGTGATCTATGAATTGTTGGGTATGAATTTAAAATATTAAGATCACGTTCTCATGCCTTTTTTCTCTTGATATTATTACATATGATCATTGATTGATATATTTATTGTTTACCCTTAATGATCATCTGAGCTCACCCTTTCTTACATTTCATTTTCCTTAGGATATTATTTTTTTGTATGATATGTATAATAAGGGTGCTAGTTGTGAAGAACTTGGTGAGAGATGTTGTAGATATTTTATCTACCATTTATTTATGTATCCTTGTTTCCAAATACACTAAACTTATATGATTATGGTATGGATTATAATTATATTTAATGAATATTCATCTAATATAATGTAATATTTTTGTATGAAATGTTTGGGTATCCTTTACCATGGTTCTAATACCAGGAATAAAACCACACAAGAGGTGAAACCATGAAGGTGGTTATGTGCACAAACATAAGTAAAACATAGTAAATGAGTAATGAAGAATATGAAGAGTTGAGAGATGAATCAAATAAGTAACCACTCTTAGATTAATGGAACATAGAGCATAAGGATTCCTATCCCAAAGTTTAAGTCACCCCTCTAATCGGGTTATAATATTTGTAGCCATGCTGGGATGAATCCAATGGATGAGGTGATAAGGTCATAATCCTAAGGGAAAAGGTAAGATTTACAAGTGTCTTGACCTTATCCATTTATACTAACATAAATACTTTACTTTGGAACAAAGCATACAACAGTGGCCATTAGTTTTTGAAAAGAATCTTAATCAAAGTTCACCTAACATGCCACCACACACTTGTCCCTGAAGATGACATACACTTTTATAAAATCAAAAAATACCACCACTCTATATAAATTAGACTCCCATGGTCTTAATTTCTTGGTAATAATAGAACATACATGTTTCTCTAATAGATGGTCTTCACACAATCTATGTGTTTCTTCTTCAATAAGCATAACATGAAGACAATGCTCTATTGAAAGACCCCCAAATTTATCTTCTGGATGGCCACCATGTGTTTCATATATAACTTCCTTGATAAACATATTATCTATAAAACACCATTATAATAATAACATTGATGTGATGGGGCACACTTGTCTCTTTACAGGGTCCACAAATAATATAATTTTTTTTTCATCTACATAAATATCCCCTAATAAAAAAGGTTAATCACATGTGTATTTGCTTCTCTTCCTAATAAAAAATGTAAATCACATGAATATAGTCCCCCTGAACAAAAAGGAGTTTGCATATATGTTTCACATATGTCCTCTTTTATCAAAATATACTTTTTCAAATCTTATATGACACACCACCACACACCTTTCCCTAATGATGACACATGATTTTACCGAGATGATGATGACCACTACTTTACATAAAGAATATTATCATGGTTTTCATGATGAATCTTGCATGATGATCCAACACCTTCCTAGCCTACATGATATGATACAAAAATAAATCTCCATAGGATGGATTCTATATATTCATTGCATAACTTCCTCAATAAGCATGATATGAACATACTACTATCTAGGATGACTACCGCACTACTTTACTAGATGGATGCTACATGTTCCACATGTAGCTTCTCTAGATGACTACCATGTGTCCCAACTATATATTCCTTAATAAACACATTCTTTTTATGAAAATATTTTAATATAATAACTCTGATGTGATGGGGAACACTTGTCTCACCAGAGGGACCACACATAATATGCACATGCCATGGTTCACATAACTCTCTCATTGATTAAACCGGTCTATCAAATGTACATTTAATTTCCCCCTTGGTCAAAAAGGTGAAGCACATGAATGTGAAACCCATAACCAAAAAGGTATTTGCACATATTATTCACATATTTCCTATTTACCCTAACTAAAATAGGTTTATCTTACTAACCATTAATCATATCCATAAACTGAAATGTAATTTAGGTCATAGTCATGACTAGGCTAGAAATCAGATAAAGAGGATGGTGGATATCCAAGAGGGTTGAGTAAATAATGGGATGATAAGAATGGATAATGTCCCACTCATATCAAAGGATAAAATCATGAAGAGAATCCTGGATGGTTATATAATAAGAAGTCCAGAGAATCTCCTGAATATCATGGTGCCAATGCAGTTGTTGTTGTATAAACAACCATGAGAGAACTGTAATACAATGAACATGATTTTATTGATAGAGATGGAGAATGTTTTTAATTGGATCACTTTCCATGATCATCCTAAAATTTAGAACCTAAAATTCATAATGAGTATGTTTTAAAAGTTCATCCTTTGAAGAGTTGATATGTTTTTCAATTATGAAGAGTATGAAAACCTCTTCAATAATGGCATTCTTTCAATAATATCATAAAACTATAGAACACCATTCTAGATATATTTTTATCCAAACATTGATAACCATCTAATAAAGTATTTCTCTTATTAAACATAACAGTTAACATATAATTCCTGATAAATATGATATCTATAAAAAATTATACCAATGTAATAACCAATGGCCATCTTACTGAAAAATTAGAGAACCTCATCTAGAAGACATCACTAGAATTATTCCTTAATTATGAGAATAATGAGATGAGTATAGAAAGGATGTATTGGTACTACATAGAGTGAAGCATCATAGATCCCATACCAATTGATTCAAGAAAACTGCTAGGATTTGAACACTCCTTGGATCTCATATTCTTTCTATTTTTACAGAATCTCCTGACAAATTTCAAGAGGATGATGTCAAATTATTTTTGCGAGATATCTTGGATTTCTAGATGATTAATATAAAATTTTCATACATTTTATTGTATAATTAAATGTTTTAATCTCACTAATTTATTATTTTAAGGTCCATTGTCCCATTTTTAGGGTTTAAGAATATTTTGGACTTTATTATGAAAATGATTTAATTTTTAATTTTTATATCAGCTTCATATTCCAATGATAAAATTTTATACACCGATCCAAATTGTAAAATTATTTTCTAGGATTTCATATTCATTGGGATAAATTTATTTCAACTGAACCTAAATATGAACCCAATAATAGGAGGCCCAAATAAAGCTTATAAGCAGGGCCAAAAAATATATGTATAGTTTTGATAAATTTGAACAATAAACCCATATATCACAAATGGGAAATACAAATATAATGAAATTTTACTTGAGGATATAGAAGATGCCTAGTAACATTTTCCTTTACCATGTCTACTTTTGATTCAACTATTTGAAAGGCCAAAAATGCATGGGAAACCAAAGCATGAGAATTCAAATACTGCCAGTCTAGAAAAGTTTTTTCTAGTAATTCTATCCCAAATTCCGATACAACTATTAGGATTTGAACCCTCCTTGGATATCATCTTCTTTTTATTTTTATATAATCTCCCAAAAAATTTCAAGAGGATGATGTCAAATTATTTTTGTGAGATCTTTTGGATTTATTGATGATTAATATCAAACTTTCATACATTTTATTCTATAATTAAATGTTTTAATCCCACTAATTTATCATTTTAAGGGCCATTGTCACATTTTTATGTTTTACGAATATTTTTGACTTTATTATGAAAATGATTTAATTTTTAATTTCTATATCAGCTTCATATTTCAATGATAAAATTTTATACACTGATTCAAATTGAAAAATTATTTTTTAGGATTTCATATTCATCGGAATACATTTATTTCGACTGAACCTAAATATGAATCCAACAATAGGAGGCCCAAATAAATATTACAAGTGGGGCCACAAAATCTATATATAGTTTTGATAATTTTAACAATAAACCCGTATATCACAAATGAACAATACAAATATACTAAAATTTTACTTGAGGATATAGGAGAATCCTAGTAACATTTTCATTTACTATGTCTACCTGTGATTTAGCTATTTTCAAGGCCACAAATTCATGGGAAACCAGAGCATGAAAATTAAAATCCTGTTAGTCTAGAAAAGTTTTTTCTAGTAATTCTATCCTAAATTCTGATACACATATCCAATGAATCTAAATATTTTTTGGGAAAACTCATAATAATTATAGGAAAAAAATTTAGAATACCATTTTCAAATATTCATCCATTCAATGGGATAAATGTGTATTAACTTTTATAATACATATTTGGAGAAAAATTGTCATCCATCTTGCATGTAAAATTTTACCCCCATTTCCATTCAAAGGAGTTATACATTTTTAGTAGGAAGGGGGAGTTTTTATATTGTAATATTCTTATACATTTTTATATATTATTTTTCTCCTTTTCACTTATTCTTCTCTCTAATTTTATCATTTTTTTCTCCCTTAATGAATCTAATCTCCATGAAAGTGGAGAGATAACTTAATCTTTTGTATGAAGAGAGGGAGCAATGTTTTTCTTTGAGTTATTGTGTTTCAATGATTCAATTTATTTTATTCTAAAATTTTGGAAGTAGTTAATATGATTAGGTCATGTGGTCACTCATTTTTCTCTACTTTGAAATTATTATTCCCATTCATCTTTATTCCTCTCATTCATCATTATAATACTGTATATGGTGGAGTAACATTATGATCATGATGCCTAGTGAAGAGGTGTTCTAACCAAAATTTGAGAGAGTATTATCCCAAATATAGAGGTATAGGTATGGGGTAGTAATAATTCAAAAAAGGTGGATGTTGAGTGATAGTTATTGATCTCAATTCTGAATATAATATTGAGAATAATTTAAAAAAATAAAGACAACACCACTATGAACTCAAAAGAGAAACAATTGTAGTGCCCCATCCTGGGATACACTTAGAATGGTTCCCCATGTTAGTTTTCCACTAGCCTCAAACATGCCTCCTCATATGCCAAAGGCTTATGATTAGTAGTGAGGGTCTAAAGGTGGTACAGTGGGGAGAATATACCCTCTATATTAGAAATAAATACCACATAAGCATTAATAAATAAAATCAAAAAAAAAAAACAACAACTGATCATCAATAAATAGTAGATTAATAATCATGAATGAATATGACATGAAATAAATATAGGTAGGTATACATAGTACATGGAAGGTATGAAAAAAATAAGTAAAGAAATAAAAGACACAACGACTATCTCTAATAGCATAATGAGCACAAGATCATTCCTCTACTCCTACACTCCATCCTAAGTAGACAATCAAGCATCTACAACCAGACACTTCCCTTTATCACTACTTGTATCCATGAGTTCTGTTTTGGATACCAATCAGAGGCCCGGATAGGGTGTGAGATATACTCAGTAGGACACCACCAATGGTGTCTAGTAAAATCTATCTGATGTATATAAAATGATAAGTGTTATTGTATAATAATGTAAGAAAAGATATAAAATGCAAATGGGTCAGCTCTGGTTCCTAAAGGACACCAGGTTGACACTACCTTCTTTGGCCTAAGCCAGATGATCTTTGAATAAGTAACCATATGTATACATATATATAGTCTATATATATAGTGATGTTTATATCCATATATATGGATACTACTACTATTTTAGACCCGAGGTTTAACTCATGGGAAAATGGATAGTAGTATGAATCTCATAGAGATTTAGGGGATGCCATTCCCAGGTTTCATGAATCATATGGGTCACTGTGCTCGATTATCACATTTTAATTGGGGAATACATGCCCATAAATCATATTTAATTAGGGTCTTAATTCCCATAAATCACATTTATAATGGATTCCATGCCTGTATATCACATACATATGGGCTTCCATGCCCGTATATCGCACGTTTATGAGATTCTATGCATGAGATCACATGTTTATATGACACCATGCCCGAGAATCACATGTAAGTGGGTATCCATGTCTGAGAATCACATGTAAGTGGGTATCCATACTTGAGTATCATAAGTAGATGGGACACCTTTCCCAATTATCAAAAAATTATGGGATTCCATGCATGTATATTATAATTGGATGGGACGCCATACCAGTAATTTAAATTTATATAATAAATACCAGTCATACTTAAATGCATTCTGAGGGATGAATTAAAATTCAATTATAAAACCATTTAACTTGGGGATTAATCCACTAATTTCATATAAGTCATGTGATGTGGTCATACCACTCACTTTCACTCGATTCAAGGTAGTTTATTTAATTAGGTATCAAGCCAAAACCACTTAGAAGGCGGTTTGGACATTTAGTCATTTAATATATCATAATAAATTTATGGAAACACCTCAAAATATAGAAATAGTTGAGAGGGGTCACCCTCCATCTATAATTTAGGGTAGATAAATCATATCTAGTATGGGTAACAATTTAGAATAAGGAAAATTTAAAATTTAAGGTAATGTGTTGAAATTTTGTCATGCGTCATGAAGAAACATAATATAGAATGATTCAGATTTTGGGAAAAAGTACTAGACTACATACCTTAGCTTGGTAGTTAAATCCTCATCCATTTCAATGCTTTGATTTGGGCCATAATAGGAGAAATCAAAAATTAGACAAACACCTTGAAAATAGGGAAAAAGGGCTTGAAAAGATTTAACATTTTGTATAAATAGATAAATAAAGAAAAGTAGCGTGAGGAGTTGAGATATTACTTATATAGTTCTAATTCACCTAGAGATGCCTAAATTAGAGCTCGTATGAGGGATATCTTTCAAATCCTAGGTGGGAGGAGTGGATCTTGATCGAAGGCTTCCATATTTGGAAGGAAAAAGGGAGGAATAAAGAGGAAATAAATTTTAAGGAGGCAGGAGGAAAAGTGTCATTTTTCCCCATTTAATGAGACACATGGTTTGGATGCATGGTTTGACTAACTATGAAAAAACTATGAAGTGATATTATATAAGTGGAACTACCCATGTAGGCTAGGGGCATGGTTTGACAAAACATGCACATCTCATGTAAAGATACTATCCAAGTGCCACACCCCCTTGCACAGTTAGGTGCATGGGTAGAAAAACTGTACACCAAACGTGTGATGAACCTAAAAATTATTGAAAAGGGTTTCACAGGTATATGGGAAACCTCATACAATTAAAAAAAAACTATTTCCCTTAATAAAATATATCGCACAATTGTGCCATATGGCTAGTACTAACCGTGCTCCAACCGTATGTCCATGTCCGCTTCTCCTAAAACTGATTTTTTGGGGACCAATAATCCCAAAAATCATCTGAACACCCAAGATACCTCTCATGCCTTAAACTTCATACAAAAAAAATATGTATAAGTATTCCAATACTTACTTTAAATTCCTAATCATGGTTTAAAATTGGGTCTATCCACCAAATGAAAAGTTCAAATTCTCTTGGAATTTTCAAACTGATCCAAAACACAAGATGTTACAACCTCCCCACCTTAGAACTTCTCTCCCCTAAGAAGAATTGGGGAAAAGTGGAAACATAACCAAAACTACTAGGGTTGAGAAGTTTCATTCAAACAGTCTCATTACATTTCCAAATTCCCAACACACCTCCATCCATCACTTAAAGTGCGCGGTACCTAATCCATTGAAACTTTATCCAATGCTCAAATTAAAATTTGAAACACCAAGATAGTTCTTACCCAATGCCATTTAACCCGAGACATGATCACATCATCGTCTCTTACATCATATGGTGTATTTATATCCCAACAATGGGTTCTAATTTTAAAAATCCAATTCCAATTCATGGTACTCCCACCATCAAAATTTCCTACTGAACACGTCCATAGAATTATAGAGACACTACCGACACATTTATCAAATTTCACATGAGAAAACTAACCTTGATACTAAATATGATCAAAACAATTGAACTATAATCAAACAAGCTCAAACTGGTTGCATTGGATTTTCCTTGAAAATCCCTGTTCAATCCTCTAAGCTGTACCTATCTCATCCTAAGGGAATTCCTAATGTAATTTTCTCTACATCCACATCCATCCATACAAGAGAATGAAATTAAAACTGATTCCAGCTAGATATCCTTGAAATTCTTGGCGTAAGGATCAGACACATCATCAAACTATATTCTAAATCCTTTAAATGTGGAACAATGAGATCATACCGAACTTTTTCACCAAAGTTTGTAACCAAATTTTAGTGATGTCTCTTGATTGAACTATCTCCTGATCAAAACTGTCACCACACTATTACACCGACACCAACACATTCCCGATCTAGCATCCATGGATTGTCATAAGCTACCCTGGGCTTAATTACCAAATCTACATTTCACCCAAATTCTTTATCAAACCCGTATTTTGAATTTATCAAGAACTCTATCCATACCTTGATTCATTTATTTAATAGCATGTGAGTTACAAAGAGATCGTCATAGAACCGATCTCAAGGTACCATAGTATTTCTCTCCTGAGAGTTTCTCACCAGTGACTGATGTCCTTCTCCCTTCATTAGGATCATCCTCATATATGCTTAAACAAAATGAAAAAATTACCCCAGTGCTTTCCCTGTCCATCCTCGACATATGAATGTCATAGACAAGAACTCATTCATCATCAGTGATAGCATAAAAATCAACTATCACCTGTTCATACTTCCATAGAATAGTTCCCATAGAGATTATTAAGATTGAATCATAATGAGGTCCATCATCCTCCAATGGATAATGGTGTACCGTGTACTATCTGTCTTATCTTAAAAATCACCCATTGAGAACAAACCCCAATGAGTCCTTTAGTTAAACCATAAAATCTATTTAAATAGGTATCCAGGTGTACAAAAAATGTATTCTCAGGGTACTCAGGGCAATGTTAAGATATTGGGAATGATCACTTGTAACAAGGAGTACACCAAGATTCCATCAACAAGTGTGTATAGCACATCCCATGCCACACATCAAACGGTCTATATTTTCCTGTACCAACTATAGACACCATATATCCAAAAAATACATGTCCATTACATTCATGGGTCAACTATCTCATATCAACTAACCCATTCTAGATTATTCATTATCACCAGGAACTTCCCTTTAATCTTACCCAAAGCTTCAGGTCACCTGCCTGCAAGCATCATATTCAAAACCATAAATCCTCAACCCTTACTTGGATTCTAACCAACATTTAATTATAAATAGTTTTTTTTGAATAATAGGAATGATATAAACTTAACATATGTAGTATGTGTACATCCCATACCACCTGGTTAAAAAACCCAACTCATGCTTCTGAGAGATGTCCATAAACAAGGTCAAACTGACCGTACTACACGAAAAGTTAGTTTTCATTAAGCCATAAGTTATCTTGGAACTCCTTTCCAAATTTGATAATCTCTCATGATCCATGATTTAATGAATGAACACCCATATCACTATTTCATTTTTGAAAGGGAATCATCAATAGTACAAGCACTAGTCTACTGGGCTAGGCACCTGAATAGTCTTACACAACGTAGACAGTTACGATAAGCAAGAATTCATGGTGCATTTTTAAAAGAAAAGGAACCACCATGCCTGAATTGAAGGGACCAATCACCTTCCATGCATTGGTTTATAAAAGTTCATGTTGGACAGAGTGAGTATCTCAAGATGGGGGGGGGGGTGAATTTATTACCCAATAAAAATTTCTGTCTAAAATGGATTATTTTGAAATCCCCTAAATGTTTAAATACAACCTAGTTTATCAAAACATTTAGTATGATATAGATCTTAATCTTTCTAAAGATTTCTCTAAAGATTAATTAGATCTTGGATGAATAATTTAAAATATTATTGGATCCTTTTAAATTAGTTTACTTGATCAAAATACCATATGAACACAAATTAAGATAAACTATCAAATTATATATTTTGTTTTATAGTTAAAAAAATTTTCACGTTTAAAGAAGAAATAAAGTAAAACAAAATTAAATCACATAGAGGAAAGAATGAATTCAAGGGGTTTAGTCTCAAGTTGAGACTTAGTCCTCTCAAACTGGTGATCACCCACCACCAAGTAGTTTATATAAAATAAAAAAGATGATCCACAACCTGTATTAGGTTTGATAGTAGTTTACAAACTGTTTTGGTCACACACGACCTCTTCCGTAGTTGTACGTGGGAGTACAAATAAATAGGCTACACAAGGACCTATACCACTCTTATCAATGGAAGCAATAAAAAAATTAAAAGAGTTTGAGAATATATCAATTATCTTATATTTTATCACAAGAGACATCATGTGTGTGATAAAATAGAGTATGAAAACACACTAATTCAAATGTAATAAATAAAAATAGAACAGTACAATATTAAATATTAGAGTTTATAAGTACTTGGTCTATTTAAATACAACTTGTGACTCTTGATTTGATTATGCAATGAAGCTTGAGTTAGGTTCTCTTGAAAACCTTTGGAAAACAGAGTGTCGCAGACTCTTGTTCTTTGACTAGAGGAAATAAGAAAATGTGAATTTGTAGTTCATCTTCCCATTCATGTGTTTGTAACATGTGATCTCTTCTTGTTTATAGCCAGGTTTAGCTCTATGTGTGTTCAAGAAGTTTGAGCTCACAAATTTCTATCAGTTCACTGCATCTACTATATGCATCTCTTTTAACATGAGGGAGTGTGATTCACTTTTATCCACAGTAGAAAGTAGAATATCTGGATTAGTTGGTTTCTCATACTGCACATTCTGACACTCTCTTCAATTCTTTCCATAGAACATTTAAGAGACAATAATTAAAATAGTAAATGGAATTAACTTCAATAAATATGGCTGTTAGAATAATTTGATTCAAAAAGATATGTTAAGAAAATTAGAGGTGATGTATTAAGGTCTAATGGAGTCTCGCTCTGACGGTATGTTATTCTGGAAGAATGATATTGGTGGTATCTTAGACTTAGCAAAATTTCCTCTACGCTGGCGGTGTCTCAACTAGTAGTGTCTGGTCTGGTGGTGTGTGATCTGGTGGTGTGTTAAACTTATCCAAAATTCTATGATGGCGGTATGACATTGGCAGTGCCACACTTGGTGATAAAATTTTTCATTCTGACGGCATGACATCTTGACGGTGTGCCGATTGATGGTGTCTCAGACTTTTTCAATTTTTTAGATCCATGGTACGAAATTCTGGCAGTTGATATCATAACGGTATCTCATACTTAGCAAGATTTTTATGCTGGCGATGAGTCATGGATAACGGTGTCTCGAGTTGGCAGTGCCAATCTCAATAATGTCATACTTAAACAATTTTATCACCTATATTATATTAATGGAATACTTATAGAAAAAATAAACCTTAATAATAATACCAGAATCATGATTTTGTGATCATTAAAACTAGGAGGTCAAAAATATCCCCCTTTTCGATGATCACAAATCATGGAATCAAAAGTATTACAAAAGTTTAAACATGATATCCAAGGTATTATAAACTAAAATATAGCATTCCGTGCAGATGGTATCAAAGGAAAATAAGAAAAGAGTAAGTATCAAAGGTAAGTATCATAAATAGAAAGATTAAATACATATAGTATCAAATATAATATATAAAAAATACCATTATAAATCATAAATTCCATAAGATTTTCCAATATTCCATAAAAATTATCCCCCTTTTGGGATTATAAAAAAGGTAAAGAAAAGAAGTATAAAAGTAAGGATAAAAAATAGAATAATAAATATCAAAGGCATTCAAAATGACTACCAAAAGTTATTATAACCCAAGTCCCATAAACGAAAATCTATCTAAACCAATAAAAACAAGGGTTGAGATTTAGAAGAGGGGTCCATTGGGTCATTGCCTTTAGCCTTGGCATTCTCTTGCTCCTTATCCGAGGCAGTAAGACCAACTCGAGGTAAGATTAAAGGAACACCAGATCAGATTCTAGATACACTATGAGGATGATCTTCCAAAATAACTATCGGTTAGAGGTGTCTCAAATATTGAGTATGAGACATTGGAATTTTTTTGAATTAGTAAGGAAAAAGAGCTAAAATATCTTGAGAAACTACTGGTCTGAGAGACATTTCAGGAGTAATAAGAACAACTTCTTGAGCAAAAGCTTCTTGGGAATGAACATGAAGAAATGAATTCATGAGATTTATAAAATCCATTAGATTTTTCCACTTATTTAAATATCACTAAAGAAATATTCCTTCTCTTACATAAATCAGTTTAACACTAGAGTCATCTCCTTGAGCTGTCTTAATTGTTCTTTGAAAGCCAATATCGTAGGAGGCATTCTCAAATTTTCAGCCAAGAATTTGAAATTGGATTCCGTTGCATTATTGGTATAAATATGAGAGAGATAGAACTTTATGGACTTGGTATAGTTTATCTGTTAGCTTTCATGTCATGGGTATAGCTGGTAATCAACTTGAGAACATGATCTGAGTTATACTGAATTCTACTCAAAGTCTCTCGAGGCTGATCAGTGACACTTCCAGAAGCACTGGCTGAAGCAGATCACAACTCATCTCTGAAAACTATTCTAAACTGATCAACATCAAACACTAAAGGATTATAAACAACAATAGAAGTATCTAAAGATGTATCCTCAATAATTTTAAGGATTCCATTCATGGAAGATTTAAAATCAGATATAATTTATTCAATCAAAGACTTGTGGGATTCTATTTCACCACTTATCCTTTTATTCTCAATTTCTATATCATAAATGTGATGCATCATCTTATGTTGTATATGTTGAATAACCATCTTGAAAACGTATGTTGAATCTTTTTCACAGATGAAATTCTCTTGTGGCGGTCGATTATTTAACTTCAAAGAAAAATCAAACATCATCATTTTACCAAAAGAATCCAAGTCACCATTAGTGACTACATCAACTGGAATAGAAATAGGTGATGGAGTAGGTTCAAGTGTTGGAGTTCTAACAGAAGTGAACTTTTCCAATAGCCCATCAAAATCTACTTGAGCTATCAAGGATCCCTTAGGATCTCCTTCAATCCAAAACTCGGGTCCACCATTATTTTGTGGAATCCTTACATTACTAGATTACTTTCCCCATTCTTCAAGAATGGGATCAACCCATAACCCAGAACCCTCAACAACTACTAGAGAAGTGGTAGGAGGGACCACAACAACAAGAAAAACCATAGTTTTCTCAAAATTTCAGAGATCATATGAACTCTGTAAAACTACAAACTGTACAATGACTATAGGTATTTATTTTAATTTTTGATCATCTGAGCTCTATGAAATAGCACTGGTAGACTTAGATTCTAAATATGTACCAATAATATGTGCATATATCTTCTAAAATTCCTTTTTTTGAACAAAATTAGTGGATTAACCTTCCACATTCTCATCCATAGGAGGCTTATGAACATTTAAATCAACTAAATATCCATTTAAAAATTATTCCTCAATAAGTTCCTTTTTATCTTGTTCAGCTACAAGCTATTATACAGTATTTATAACTACCATTTTCTCAGACATAGTAGAATCAAATATTTCTTGACCAGTGGAAAATGATTTGGTCTCAACATCATCAATAGCTGGATATTCCTGAAATATTTCAACAGACGGGGATTACTTCCCCTCAACAAGTGCATCCCAAATCTCTAGAGGCATCTCCACTTCCTTTCTTTTAATTCGTCCACTAACACCATTTTGGTTAGAGTTTTTATCATCACCAACTTCACTTCCATTCTCATATTCTTCCTCCTTCTCTTACTCCTCAATATCATCATCATCATCATCTTCAATGGAATTGGAACTTTTAAACTTCTCCTCTCTAGATACCTGAATATCTTCTTCATCACTTTTAACTAGATTTTCTCTTTTTGGAAACCTCCTAGGTGGACTAGAAGCTCTAAAATTAATGGGATAATCTTTGGGAGACAATTTAGTTTCACTATATACATCAATATATGGTTCCTTTTCTTCTTCTTCAACAATAAATTATTCTTTATCCTCATCAGAGTATTCAACTACTTCATCATGTTCCAAGACTGGATCAACTTAATCCTTTGGTCTAGTAGGATGATCAACCAGATTATACTAAGCATATAACTTCTCACTATCACCAACCCACTATCTTTTATAGGGTTTCCATATAATCTTAATCCTTTAACAAGTATCATTTTTAATACAAAAACCACCACAATCTATACTAAACTCTTTATCCTTAGCTACTAGGCCCTTGGCCTTTAACATGGAAAAAATATTCTTAGGGTAGATCAAAGAATTAGATCTTGAGGAAATCTTGGTCATCTAACACATATACACCATGAAATATCTAAATGTATTGATCTTGTGACATTCTATCATAAGATAAATAAGATAAACATATTGATACCTTAATGTTTCAAAATCACCCTTTCCTAGGCATAGCATGTGCTGGAAAAACTTAAAGAGAAACTTACATTCTCTATCCAGCTCTGAGGAAATATGCCTTCTGGCTATGCCATCTCCTGTTAGCACAATAAGAGCATCCTCATACATAAAAAAATCACTATCTTCTAGAATGCTTCCTTGTTAGTCAATATAAATTCCATAATGAGGAACAATTAAACATTTAGCCCATTTCCTTCATGAAAAACCAAATACGCACCCTTTCACACAAATTCTCATTCAATCAGAACCATCTTGATCAAACAAAAACTCCACATGATAATAAAACTAATAAACTAGCTTAAGACATAAAGGTATTTTTTTTAAATAAAACCACTCTAATTATCTCTCATTCCGGAGTACTTTGTACCAGAGACTTACTAGAAAAAAACCACTTCAATTCAACTTCATTTTCTAGTACAAAAAATTATGTTTGAAATCTCAGGTTTAACCAGTGAATCTAGAGAAGGTATGCTCTATTCTTTCTTCAGCTTCTTTGAAGATATGTACTTAAAAGGTGAAAGCTCAAAATCACGCTTCATTCTTGGAATTCAAATCAGTTCAAAAATCTCAGTCGAGGGTAGGAGAAGGTTTGAAAAATGGGAGGCAAAGGGTTTCACTAGGCCTGAGAAAGAAAGATATGGGAGTATCATGCGAGGATCAAGGTATGTTAGTAATATACGTAATTCCATTTTAATACCATTTGGGATACTAGGTATTTGAAAATAGAATTAATACTTGAAATTGAAATTGAAATCTGAGTAAAAAAATGCATCGGGTTAAAGGAAATATCATAAACTAGGAAATAAACTGGTGGTTCAAAATATTGAGAAACATAAAATTTTTCAAAGGCATGAAAAGCAACGACTTGAAATAGAAATGGTATGACAAGACAATAGTGTGACATGCAACGATATAACAAGCCAAAATTATGATAAACCAATGAAATGACAACCAAAATGATATTTCATAGAAAATTAAACTTAACCAAAATCTATCATTCATAACTCATGTTTGATATAGTTCATTCTTTAATAATTCAAAGGGTTAGTAAAAATACCAGCTAACTGATGTTTTGTGCCAATAAATTCAAGAGTGATATATCCCTTTTGAAAATGGTCTCTCAAAAATTGATGTCTTATATCAATATGCTTTGTAATAGAATAAGAAATATGATTCTTAGAAATGTTAATAGCACTTGTGTTTTCACGGTTTATGGGGACATGTCGAAATTGATATCCATAGTCTAGTAGAGTGTGTTTCAGCTACAAAATTTGTGCACAAAAACTACTTGCAGTTATGTACTTAGCTTCAGTGGTAAACAATGCAACAAAATTTTTGTTTTTACTACACCATGAAACTAGAGACTTTATTAAAAAGTTACATGTTCTAGAGGTTCTTTTTCTATCTAACTTTCATCCACCAAAATCAGCATCAAAATAACTTACTAAATCAAATTCTTGTCCTCTTGGGTAAAAAAAATCCTAAATTGGTAGTAAACTTGAGGTATTTGAAAATTATTTTGACATCAACTAGGTGTGACTCTTTTGGGTTTTCTTGAAAACGAGCACACATAGACACACTAAACATAATACCTAGTTGAATAGCAATCAAGTAGATAAGACTACCAATAATACCTCTATAATTGGTTTAATCAATTAGATTCCAAATTTCATCAAGATCCAATTTACAGGTGGTACTCATTGGAGTATCAGTACTCTTAGTGCTATCCAATTTGAAACATTTTAAAAGATATTTTTTTATTTACTTTTATTTAAAATAATCACTTATTTGTTTTCAAAGATCTAAAATACAAGAAATAATTTGAGTTCACCCATTAAACTCATTTCAAATTCATTTTGCACCATTTTTGAAAAATCAGTACATAAAGAATTTCTTGAAGATCCAAAAACAATATCATCAATATAGAGTTGTACTACTAATAAATCTTTTGATTTTTTTATAAAAAAGAGTAGGATTAGATATTCCTTTTAAAAATCCTTTTGAAATCAGAAAATTACTGATCCTATCATACCAAGATCTAAGATCTTGTTTTAAACCATCTAAATCTTTGATTAATTTAAAAAATTGATTTGGAAAATAAGGATTTTGAAAACCAATGGGTTGTTCAAAAAAAACATCCTCAATTATAAAACCATTTAATAATTAACTCTTAACATCCATTAGATAAAGCTTAAAATCCAGGTGTACTGTATAAGAAAACATGATTCTTATGGATTCAGGTCTGGATATAGGTGAAAAGGTTTCCTCATAGTCAATTATTTCTTCCTAACTATAACCTTATGCAAAAATTCTAGCTTTGTTTCTAAATATAGTGCCTAACTCATAAAATTTATTCCTAAACACCCATTTAGTGCTGATAGTTAAGGTGTCCTTGGGTCTATCTACAAGTTCCCACACTTTTTTTTCAAACTAATTTAATTATTCTTGTATAGATATTACCCATAATTCATCATCAATATCTTTATTGATGTTCTTAGGTTCAAGTTAAGACAAGAAATATTTATGTTCAACCTTATTTCTAATAGAAGCACTAGTTTGTGTTCCCCTATTTATATAACCTAAAACAAAATTTAAAGGATGGTACTTAATGATTCTAAAATATCTAGAGAAAGAGGGACTGGTCACTTCTATATTTTCAGGTTTAGGTTTTAAAAGTTCTAGAAATTCTTTAGAACTAGATGATTTTTATGCTTGTTTTAAAGTAGAGTGTAGAAATTTTTGTGACCAAAATGATTCAAAATCATTATTTTCAAACTCATGACCATGATCACTCCTTAAGGTTTTAATCTTAAGTCCACTAATATTTTCTACAAAATTATCATAACTGGAAAAGTAAGAGCAGACTTCACTTTTTTGAGCTAGAAAGTATACCCAAGTATACCTAGAATTGTCATCTACTAGAACATAAACATATTACTTCCCATTAATACTTGAAACTCTATAGGGTCTAAACAAATCCTTGTGAACCAACTTAATGGATTGAGAAGTTGTCACTCCTTTATTTAATTTATAATAAACTTTATGAAGTTTCTCTTTTTGACAGGGGTTACATACTTTATCAGTTAGAAACTCAAAATTATATAGATCCCTAACTACCCCTTTCCTAGTTAGCTTTCTAAGTGAGTGAATGTTTTAATGGCCTAGTCTCATATGCCAAAGCCATGACTCTTTGTGAAATTCACTTAAGCAAGAAACATTTTGAGAAATAAAATGATTTAAATCTACAACATAAACAATGTCATTTCTCAAAGTAGTAAAAATTAAGGTATTTTAGAATAAAAAGCATTGTAAGAATCATTATCAAATTTAACTTAAAAACCATCATCACAAAACTGAGAAATGTTAAGAAAATTATATTTTAAACCATAAATATATAAAACTTTAGAAATTAAAACTGAATTTTTGTTACCAATCTAGTCCAGGCTGATGATTTTTCCTTTTACATTATCACCAAAGGTGAAATATCCACCATTAACCTTTATTTGGATCTTAAAAAATGAATAATCTTATGTCATATGTCTCGAACAACCACTATCCAAGTACCATAGAATTCTACTATAGTTCTTCAAGCATTTTTCCTACAAAATAATTTTTAAACAAGAAATGATTTTGGTACCCAAATATATTTGGGTCTATAAATATCAGTAATAAAGGCTTTAGGAATTCATATTTTCCTAATGGATTTTCTATAAATAGATTGAAAACTTTTATAAATAAAAACCTAGTTAGGTTATTTTGAAAAATGATTTTTAGTAGAACTTTCAGTTCTGGATTTAGTAACAAAAGTACTTTTATATATTTATTCTCTTTCTAGGTTTATATCCTATTCCAGCAACATATTTTGGTGTAACTTGTTTTCCCAAAATTTTTGTGAGTGTCTCTTTACCATTTTTAGATTTTTATAGATCTTTATTCAATTTATCATTTAACAGTTTAAGTTCAGTGTTTTCTTTGAGAAATTGGACATTTTTCTCTTTTTCTACAGACAGTTATGATTTTATATTTATAGTTAGGGCATGATACCTTTTAAGACTCTTTTACTTATCCTTTAATTCATTAAAGGTATCATATAGCATATTGCAGTTCTGATTTTATATTTATAGTTAGGGCATGATAAAACAGAGTATGCACACACACAACTCAAAATTTAATAAATAAAAATAGAAAAGAGAAATATTAAAGAGTATAGTTTATAACTTCTTGATCTGTTTCAATGTATCTTGTGACTCTTGATTTTATTTTGTAGTGAATCTTGAGTCGGGTTGTCTTGAAAACTTTAGGAAAATAGATTTTCATAGACTCTTGTTCTTTGACTGGAGGAAAGAAGTAAATGTGAATGTGTAGTTCAGATTACCAATTGTGTGTTTGTAATATGTTATCTCTCCCTGTTTACAGATAGGTTCATCTCTATGTGTGTTCAAGAAGTTAGAGCTCATATCTTTCTATCGGTTCACTACATCTAATCTATGCATCTCTTTCTGCATGAGGGAGTGTGTTGCACTTTTATCAGCAGTAGTAAGTAGAATATCTAGATCAACTAATTTCTCATACTACACATTCTGAAACTCTCTTAAATGATTTCTATTGAGAATTTAAAACACAATAATTAAAATATCAAATGACATTAAATTCAATAAATATATCCATTATAATAATGTGATTCAAAAATATAAGTTAAGAAAATTAGTGGTGGTGGATTAGACTGGTGGTGTATCAAGGTTTGACAGTGTCTCACTTTGATGATTTGTTATCTGGCAGCATGATACTAGCAGTATCTTAGACTTATCCAAATTTCCACAATGCTGGAAGTGTCTCAACTAGCGGTGTCTGGTCTGGCGGTGTGTGATTTGATAGTGTGTTAGACATAGGTAAAATTATATGATGGTGATATGAAATTGATGGTGCCTCATCTGGTGGTATATTGTACTTAGACAAATTTGAATTCTAACAGCATGACATCCTGACAGTGTCTCAAACTTTGTCAATTTTTTCAGATCAGTGGTATGACATTCTGGTGGTGTGATATCCTGGCGGTATCTCATATTTAGAAATAATTTTATGCTGGAGGCGAGTCATGGATAATGATTTATTGAGTTAGTGGTGTGAATATCAATGGTGTCTTGTACATAGACAATTTTATCAACTATCACAAATTAATAGAATACTTACAGAAAACATGAACCTTAATAATAACATAAAAATCATGATTTTGTGATCATTAAAACTAGGAGGTCAACAATGTGTAAAATGAAGCTTATCACAAAAAGGTATACATAGTCCTGGACCAACCTCTTCCACAGGTTGTTTTTAATGGAACATATTCATTGACCTACTAGGGTTTTATTCAAAAGTGAGGGCATCTAGGTCTACCCACCCAGCCCTAAGGTCTCACATGAGAACACTAACTGACTTAATGAAATTTATTACACTTCACCTAATGCCTCTAGAAACACTCTTTTAGAAGAGGTTAAACCGAAACAGGTAAGGAAGAATTAACCTAAAAGGATTAGAATATATATTCATAAATGTAATGTCATCACCTTTTAAACATCGGGATACTAGGTCCTGATCATCACTGAGCATCCAAATAGGGGAGTTCACACTGAAAGGTTAAAACACTAATGTAAGGGATTAAGAGCCGACACTCAGTAGCATATGGATATGGTAATACCCCCTTAAGGTTTAACTTACCAAAAAACCACCCATCTCATAGGGGTGTCATTTCATTAACTAAAATTCCTACTTAGGGAAATGAAACCTGAAAGACACCATATGTCTAAAACTTTTCACAAGCATTTAACAATGCTTTAAAATTTATGGGTGATACCTCTATAGGGATAGATAGTTACTTACACATGGCATTGATCCTAAAAAACGTTCACACCTAAAAAAAGTCACTAAGATAAACCACATAACATCTAGGTCCAGCACAACCTAGAAAGAAGTCAACATGGATCTATAGGAAACATCCATGTTCTCATCCCAAATAAACATTCAAACCCAAACCTTAAATGAGGTATCATAGTAAAAATACCTCTAAAAGGTTTTATTTTAAGGCATTTAAATTATGATCATTTATTCCAACATTTAAAATAGTATATATAAAAAGTGATTCAAGTTTCAGTTGTGAATACCAACTGTACTAAGTACTTTATTTACTAATGTCATGCAGTGTTATAAAATTGTCTCATAATATCCTATTTAACCATTAATCTAATTCAAGAGTTTCCATAACTTTCTCAGTTAAGTAAAATATCAATTTCCAAACTATATATGAAAATTATCTTGAGTTTGTAATTGGAATTTTAATCAACCGACACCTTATAATAATAAATCTCAAAAGCAAATAATGAGTTTTTTTATCAATTAAGGGGGTTGGTCAAGTAATATGCAACCATACATTTATGTTTTTTTAGAACAATGTGACCCATGGATTGGAAAAAAACCAAATCCATGGACCGAGAAAAATTTATTAAAAAATAAAACACACACAGCCCCAAAGTCAAGGATTACAAGATACAAAGTGCCCAAATAGAGCACCAGCTTCCTGAAATTTCAGTCAAATTCAGGATCAACATATAACCAAACTAACCAAACTTGGAAAAACTGGACATTAACTTTCCACCAGTCGACCATCCAGTCTTTAAAGATCGTGATATCCAAGACATAGCCTTCAAATATCATTTTTTTCTTCGAGCTTGTCCATGAGGAGATCCCCCCTCTCAGATGTCACCCTCGGATCCACACAGTGAAATAATCTCATGCCTTTTTCTGGATCATGAGCAGCAAATGTCAAACTGGATCCCTCCTGTTAATACTCATCATTGACAACATCCCTTGCATCGACAGAAGAAGAAGAGATATCGAGAGTATATATAATCTATTGGATGGTAAACATCACATCCTGCTGAAAATATGAATTTACCACATTAGTCTGCAGAGAGTAAACATGTTATTTTTGAAACATTAACCTTCTTTATCTAAGTGTCATAAGTGTAAACACCCTTTGTATCAGAAATTCTGCAAAAAAATCCAGCATTAGCGCACACAGATCCTGCTACATCAGAGATAATAGCAGAATCCTGTAAATTCAAAGTCATAGCAGCATCCTCAAAAATATGAAACAACTCCACCTAGGAAGAATCAAACCATAAAAGTAAATCACCCAAAACCATGATGTCCATCCCATTCACATTCAGGTTTAGCTCCATGTAAACTCAGTATATAGGTCATCATTATTCAATTTATAAATGTCCATACACTTCATAAATAAACTAATTTCACAATATTCCATAGTAACATCATTATGATGAATCACCATGCATCATAATGAATTTGAAATGAAATATAGTGAAAAAAATATATTTTTGGATGAAAATTGATTCCTATATCTCATGAATAATTTATCTAGTTCAAGAATTCAAATACATATTAAGTTAGGATCCCTTACTTAGAAAACATAGTAAAATAGATAACATAAAACACAATTTAATAACATAATATGTATTTATTTAAAAATAATATATTATTTAAGTAGATATTATATTTTAATAGTTCATTTATAAATTAAATAGATATATTTATCTTGTTATAGAAATATTCCATTCTTATAAAATGTTTCACATTTTTATCTTTTAGTTGTTTTAGATAACTTAATATTGATATTTTTCTTTGGATTTTGAGCAATCCTAATTACGTGGGTTGGCCGAAACCAGAAACAAGCTATTTACTAAGTTACAACACAATCCTATTCTCCTAATTACCATCTCAAAATATTATGAAGAAAAGGAAAAGTGGCCCTGATACCATTTTTTGAACCCCATCCCAGGAGCCACTTAGAATGGTGCCTCGAGTTGGTTTGCTACTGGGCCTCAAGTGTGCCTCATCGTATGATAGAGGTATCTAACTAGTAGTGAGGGTCTGAAGGTGATACAGTGGGGAGAATATACCCTTTGGATCAAAAAAATACCACAAAAATAATAAAAAATAAATGAAATATACAACTGATTACCAAAAAATAAGGTATGAATAATCATGCATGAACATGTTCTAACATAAATACAGGCAGGTAGACATAGTACATGGAAAGTATAACAAAATAAGTAAAGAAATAAAAGAAACAATGAATATCTACAATATAATAATGAGAACAAGCTCTTTCCTCTTCTCATGTACTCCATCCTAAGAAGAAAATAAATCATCCATAGTCAGACGCTTTCCTTTATCCCTACTTACATCTATGAGTTCTGTTCTTGTACCAACTGGTGGCTCGAACAAGGTGTGAGATATACTCATTAGGCTAAAAACAATGGTGTTTAGTAAAATACAACCAGTGCATATAAAATGATTAGTGTTCATGTATAATAATTCAAGAAAAAATATAAAATGTAAATGGGTCGGCTCTAGTTCCTAAAGGACACCAGGCTAACACTACCTGCTTCAGCCTAAGCTTGATGATATATAAACAAGTATACACATGTATACATATATATGGTCTATATACATAGTGATGTTTATATCCATATATATAGATAATACTATTATCCTAGACCCTAGGTGCAACTCAAGAATCCATGGATAGTAGTATGAGTCTCATAGAGTTGAGGGACACTATTCCTGGGTGTCATGAATCCCCTGGGCATCCACGCCTAGTTATCACATTTTAATTAGGGAAGCCATAATGAAAAATAATATTTAATTAGGGTCTTCGTGTCCTTATATCACATTTAAAAGGGATTCTGTGTCCCTATATCAAATGTATATAGGAATCCATGCATGTATATCATACGTTTATGGGATGCCATGCCATAGAATCACATATTTATGGGATTCCATGTTTGAGAATCACATGTAAGTGGGTTTCCATGTCTAAGAATCACATGTAAGCGGGTATACATTCCCAATTATCACAATTAGATGGGACTCCTTTCCCGAGTATCATGAACTTATGGGACTCCATTCCCGTATTTTACAATTTGATGGGATTCCATTCTCATAAAATACATTTATATAATAAGGCCCAATCATTATTAAATGCATGTCAAGGGATGGATTAAAATTAAATTATCACATCATTTATCTAGGGTATCAATCCAATAATTTCATAGAATTCATGTGATGTGGTCATACCACTTACGTATATTCAATTAAAGGCGAACAAATTAATTATACATCAAGCCAAAACCACTTAGAAGGTGGTTTGGCCCTTTAGGCATCTAATAGGTTATAAGAAATTTATGGTCACACCTCATGAGGTATCCCTAGTTAATAGGGGTCATCCCCATCTATAATTTAGGGAACATGAAGCATATCTAGCATGGGTAATAATTTAAAATAAGGAAAATTTATAATTTAAGGCAACGCGTGGAAAGTTCAGCGTGTGACATGAAGGTGCATGATATAGAACTACTCAGATTTTGGGAAAAAGTACTATAACATCTGCCTTAGATTGGTAGTTCTCTCCTCATCTATTTCAATTCTTTGATTCAATCTATAATGGGATGCATAATAATATTAGACAAATTTCCTAAAAATAGGGAAAACGAGGTCGCATGATTTATCATTTTTCTATGGTGAAATAAACAAAGAAAAGAAGCATGTGGAGTCAAGATATTAATGATACAGTTACAAAAAACTTGAAGACACCTAAATCAGAGATTGAATGAGGGAGATCTCTCAAATCCTATTTGGTAGGAGAGGAGCTCGAGCAGAGGCTGCTGGGTGTGAGGGGAAAAAGGGAGGAGGAAGGGGAAATCACTTTTTAGGAGGTAGGGGAAAGATATTCATTTTACCCATTTAATGAGTCACATAGTTTGGATTCATGGTTTGTCCAACCATGCACCAACCATGTAGTGACACTACCTAAGTATAACTACCCATGTGGGTTAGGCACACGGTTTGACAAACCATGCACAACTCGGGTGGAGCTACTGTCCAAGTGCTACACCCCCTCACATGGTTAGTCATAGAGTTAGAAAAACCATGTGCCAACCATGTGATGCACCTAAAATTTATTATATAGGGTTGAAAGGGTATCTGGGGAACCTCTAATGGTTATAAAAACCATTCCCCTTAACAAAATAGGCTACATGATTTCGTTGCACAGTTAGTACTAATAATGCGCTAACCGTACACCCTTGTCTGCTTCTCATAAAACCAATTTTTCAGGCCTAACACTCCCAAAACTCATATAAACACCTGAGAAACCTCTCATACTTTAAACATATCTAAAAAAAACTTATAAGAATTCCAATTCTCTGATTTATATTCCAAATCTAAGTATAAATTTAAACCAATCTACCAAACAAAAAGTTCAAATTCTCTCGGAATTTTCACCCTGGTCAAAATCATGGGACGTTACAATAGTCTTCTTTCATACCAACCATTTGTGTCTTATTTTTAATTTTTATATATTTTTATATTATATTTATATATCATATTCATTTTCTAGAACCCTGACTACTTTTTTTTCATTTATAATATATTTCAATTTATAAATATTTATAATAGAAAAATAGTGCTTGTGAGTGGCCTCTTTGTGAGATTGAACCTAAGGTGAATGATATGTTTCATTTTTAGTAAAAAACAAGAAATATTGAGTTAGGATTCACATAAATTTCCTCAATTTAATTTTACATTATTTATAGGGAGGTGCAATCACTCACATAGACTGTTTTTCATAAAAAACAAAAAAAATCATAAATTTCCAAAAACTAAAAAATAACTTCATTTCATATCTTTAAATACATATCATAGATCCAATAAATTTTGATTTAAGAAAACTATTTAGATTTTAACTCTCCTTGTATCTCATATTCTTTGTGTTTTTCTAGAATCTCTTGATGGATTTTAGAAGGAAAATCTCAAATTATTTCTATAAGATATTTTGGATTGATAAATGTGCCCACTATATTGATTTCTTATAAGAGAAAACTTTCCAAAGGTAGATTATATTATTTTAATTATTCTTGATCCAGGGAAATCACTGTATCTTCACTTGGTTTATCTTTAATAGAGAATATTATTTCAACATCATCATCATCTAAGTCTTTAAACTAAGAAAGATGGATGATGAGTTTAAAATCTACCTTCTTGTTTTGATATTATTTTGATAAATGTTCTTTCTAGCCATAGTTGTAATACATATTTTATTTTTTTTATTCCTAACCATGAATTATTTTTAAAAAAATTTCACATATTTTTTCTTCCTCCTAGAAAAGGAGTTAAATTACTTCCAAAGTAAGTCCAAGATCTACTTTTTCATCATGTTCATGCAGGTTATTTTCCACATTTGATCTTCAGTTTTGGGTGATCACAATCATGCTGAATTTTTTTGTACTCCTTGATTTGTTTAAAAAAATTATACTAATGTTAGATATCATCAAGACTATTAAGTGAATTCATAAATAATTCTCCAAGAGAGGTATCACTAAGCTATATTTTCTTAAATTTCAATAGGGATATGTTTTTAGAACATAGAGGTTTTAATGGTGAATTAATATAAAATTGATTTAGGTTTATATCATCAATGCCACCTAGTGAATAATAACTTTTAGAAATGTAATCATGATGATTTTGAAGATCTTTTCTTTTGAATGAACACAACTTCATCAAAAGATACTCCTCCATAATATAGAATATATAATGATCACATCTACCTAGGAATTATTTATTAATAACCATAATCAATGTTTCCATTGTAGGAAGGTATTTCATTTGAAGTTGATGATACTCTCTAATGGTGATCCACCATAGTCACAATCAACCACATAATCTCTTGAAAAATTCTATGACCACTAAAGAAATAGTTTCCTCAGGCTAGAGTTACTCAAAAATACTCCAAGAATGAATTATGACGATATTATCCCTTAATTTAGATGTAGAGATATTATAAAGGGATAATGTGATGTGATTATCAAAGGATTACTTTTTAGTAGAAGTATCCTTCTTTATAACTTTATTAGGTTCATCAATATCTGGATGTCAATTAAATTATCCATAATGATTCTATCTTCATTTTTCTCTTTCATAAGATCCAAAATATACATATCCTCATAATTAGAATCAATGAATCTGATCCATAAAGATGTATATTTATTTAGTGGTCTTTTTATCTTAGAGGATCATTGAGATTGTTGTAGAAAAAAATCACTAATAATATTGGACACCATCTATTATGGTGGAAGATTTGATCTTCTACGAGGGAATAATGAATAAGGTGATGAAGGGTATTCTTGAGTTTGTAGTGAAGGTGGTCTAATAATCATTTATTCTTTCCCCTTTTCTATATTATTAATATTTTGAGGGTAATGGTCTTGTCATGGAAGGTTAATAACCCCATCGAAGGGGTTTGTTTCAGTGAATGTGAAAGTGGGCAATGGATGAGAATAAATGGGAAATATAGTTGGATGAGATGTTAGTAAAGGTTTATAACAAGGATTACCTTGAGGATCTATTTGAATGAAATTAATCTAAGCCTTAAGGTGTTTTATATTAGTTTGATTTTTGGTATGGTAAGGTTTGTTTAAACTTGTTATATGTGAGTGCCGAATAAGATCATGATGTATGGAATTAATATTGCACTTGAGTTCATATATCAGAATATTTTTATCCACCGATTAAGATTTTATACCTATGAGAATATTTTCCCAGTTTTTCGAGATTTATTTCAATAAATAATTTTGTGCCATGACATTCTATGATTTCTTGTTTAATTTTTCTTCAGCTAGAGAATGTTATTTGGTTGATCAATCTGATTACAGTGTAGTTAAAGTTTTGATCTTCTATGAGTGAGAGTAATTATACTTTTCAAATTATCAATAAATAAATCTACTAGTTTGGAAAAATTTTATATCTAGAAGATAGATCATAGGTTCTCTATAGAAAATAACATAGTAATTAAATTTCTTACTTGAGGATTATCCAAGAAGACCGACCGTAGTGTCTCCAACTTCTTATCTTTCCTTGAGATCCTTCTAATATGATCTTATTTTTTTCATTTATCTGTTTCTTTATCATTACTATATACTTTTAAATAATTAGTACAAGCACATATATTAAAGAAGGTACAATCCCTTTAATTAAAGTGATAGAAAAAAACTCCATCTCCTTGGAATGAATTTATTATCAAGTTAGGATAAAAAAGATATATATGCCACATATCTTCAATAAGATTAACCCTAGAAAGAGGTGATATAACTTCATGAGCATCACATTGGATTTTGATCCCAATAAATATATCTTTATTTCACGAGAAATAAGGTTTTGTTGAATGGATCATCTGACTTTATTCTCTTGAATTTTTATATCGGGAGATTCATGCTTTAGAAAGAATATTTTACAGCTGATGTCTTAGAATTTTATTTGGAATATATATACATGTCTAACTATTCTCATCTTTGACTTGAAGATATAATTATTCTTCCATGTTCTTAGAAAAATTGAGATCCATGTCATTGTTTTGGAATTTGAACATGATTTAATGATGTAGAATGTAAATATAGGTGTCTTTACTCAGAGGAGATTTAATGATTTGAAGTTGAACATGTAGATTATCTATGATGTGTGAATCTTCCAATGTAAGGTTATAATCTTGATGGAACATAATAAACACCATGCATAAATTAAGAGTGATTTTAATGATTTCTATGCATTCATTTTCATCCCATTTTTAATGAGTATCAAGAAAATAAATCCTTGCAATAACCAAGAGTCCCTTGCATCCAAGAAGAGTAAGGGAAATTATGACTGCTCTATAATGATGATTTTTGAAACCCATAGATCTCAATCTCAGAACATATGATGCCTCTAGGAGTAAAATATCATTTGTTATGATTCTAGTTTTGGAACAAGACACTATTTCAGGGAATTATACCCAATGTGATATTTTAGAGATTTAACATAATTGAGTGTTTTATTGAGCTGGGAAGACTAGAAGGTCTACGAAATCTTGGGTATAGGTTAAATAGCTAATGGCTTGTAAGGGGATTTTTTCTACATTGGAGATAATCAATATTATAAAGATCTATAATATTTGAATATGGTTTTTTTTGAAGAGGAATCACAGAAACTAAAATGAAGTTTTAGAAATTTGTTTTCCATGGATAGAAAAATCAACACCCACCTTCATAGATACACACAATTTGGAAACCTCTAACATTTATTTCTTGGAAATAAAATAGGATATAGATTCATGAAATATTACCTAAAAAGTGATGAAGAGGAATGGAATAGGAAAGAAAAGGCTACTTTGAGGCTTTTCCAAGACTTTTATTATCCTACTAAGATAGTATTATCTAGAATGATTTATTTACAGATTCAGGTAACTCCAAAAACATTAATTCTATCCATGACTTATACAACAAGAAACGTTATCCACTATAGGAATTAAAACTCAGACAAGGGAGAGGTATATAGAACTTATAACACTCCTAGTCACCTCATGGTTGTAAATAATGGAATTTACCCCATATTAAAACCCAGATACACTACCAAAATTGATTATAGATAAATCACAAGTAAAACCCAACAAGAAGAGACTCTAGTCTCAAGATTTTTGATGCAGAGATTCCATAAAGAAAGGAAACCACAGAGAATACTCTCTATGGCCTCAGTGTATAGATATATGAGGTCCATAAGGCAGATGATGCCTTCATTGGGAAAGAATGAGCATTACAACCATGAAAAATTTATAACCACAAAGAAGATTATGTTCACAAAATGAATTAAAATATATTAAGAGAGTAATGAAGAACATTAAGAGAACATAGAGATGAATTAAACAAGGCACTACTCTTAGATTAATGGAACAAAGAGCATAAGGATTATTCTCTCAAAGTATGAATTTATTTCTAAACCTATATTACAATATTTATATCTGCATAGTACTAACTACAATAGATGAGGTGATAATGTCACAATAAAAAGGGCCAATGGAAGAGTGAAAAGTGTCCTGACCTTATCCCTTCACATGGACCCAACTACTTTACATTTTCACCAAGCGTACAATGGTAGACACTTCTTTTGATCAAGTAACTTTATCAAATTGTACTTTATAAAATATTTCATGACATTCCTACACTCAATTTTCTCTAATTATAACACATTATTTTACAAAATACAATGACGACCACTAATTTACATAAAGTAGATTCTCATGGATTGAGTGATGATATTAATGAGATACTACACCACCTGTCTGGTCTATGTGATCTGACACAAACATGATTATTTGTAGGATGAATTCCATATAGTTATTGTGTATATTCCTCGATAAGCATGAGATAGACATGCTACACTACTATATTTCCACCACATAGTCTATATGTAACTTCTTTGGTAAACATTTCATGAACATGTTGATATATTGGATGGTTTCCATATAGTCTAAGTCTTTATTCTTTGATAATAATATTCTAATTTTTTTCACACAATAATTATAACTATAAAAATATGGGGAACACTTTTCTTTTTAGAGGGTCCAAAAATAATATTCACTTTCCATGGTCAGTATAACTCTCCCCCTGAAAAAAAATTAAACACATATATATGTGCTCCTACCCTTAATAAAAAACAGGAATCACATTAATATTCCCCCTGACCAAAAAATGTTCAAAAATATGTTTTACATATGAACTATTCACCCTGACCAAAAAAAGATTATCTTATTAACCAAAATGAATACAATTCTGAGGATGAGTTGTAATAATGTTCCTTGAGATGATGATATTTGTTTGGAGGTTTTTTTACTATGGTAATATTTCTTGATGCATGATTGAATATCCTAGATGTAATCTTTAATAAATGTAACGGGATTGTGCCAGGTGACTCCATCAGGATGAAGGAGTTTATGTGAGATATCACTTGGATCAAGATGATTAATAACCTATATATTAATTCTTTCTTTAATAATTTTTTTTCATAAATTTGTGTTCACATATAAGAGAATAATGGGGATAATATAGATATATTCTTGTAACCGTAAGAGAATCAACATCCTCAAAATTTTATCACCTATCATTTGAGAATGTGATGAGGAAATATCAAATTCTGTTACCTTTAATTGACTGAGAATTAGGTTATAACTTCTACTTATAATATTCTGTGGTCTTGAAGTGATTATGAAATTTCTATAGTTGCAGATATCTTTTCCATATCTGGTTGAGTTAGAAAAGTTCCAAATAAAAAAGAAGTGTCCCTTACTCAAAGATAATACCAACTGTATAAATTTTTGATAAATACTATAAGACAAGAAATTATTTTTTCAAAAAATTAAATAAATAGTCCAAATAATAAAGGATTAACAAGGTGAAATGGAATAACAAGTAGGGGTCAATATTCAATAAAACACCCATTGATGTAAATTTTATGGAATGATAGAAGATTCTTCTGAGCATAGGTGATGTGAATATCATGAATTATGTTTTATTGAGTAGAGTGAAAAAATAGTGTTTCAAGAGCATAAACCATAATAAAAGATAATGTGATGATTATTTGAGATCTTGATAGGAATTTAGGTAGAAAATTATTTTTACCTTTGATTTGCCTTGCTTTAAATTTCCATTGGGAAAACCAATTTGACCATATGATGAGTTGGGGTTTAGCACAACCTTTTTTTAAAAATAAAATATATGAAGGAAATAAAATATTTCCATTTCAATTAATAAATATTTCCTGATGAGTTTTATTTTTAAATTCTCAATCCCTCTTTTTACTACTATTATTTCCTTGTATGTTGAGTAGTAATGAATTTATCTATATTTTAAAGCTCCACTCTTATAGACACAAATATTACTTTTACCCTTTTGATATTTTTCTAACAAAATAGCCTCCAATATAGATCACTAGAATCTATTTGTAGGACCCTCATACCATATATTAGTATCTTCAAATAGGGTAATGACTTTGAGAGCCTCTTTAAATCTTAAAATGTTTTCATGAATTATGTACTCTAATGGAAAGAATTCTTTCACAACTAGGAAGAGAGAATGTTGTGGTATCTTGAAAGGTCATAAATTAATTTAGTCATGTAGTTAAAAGTTAAAAAACATTATTGGATATGTCTGAATGAAATATTTTGATCTTGGAAATTATCAAGTTATCTTGCAATATTTTGTTGAAAATGATACTAACCTTATGAGATATGAATACCGAGAAAATAAATCTGTGTCTATAAATCAATATATTATTCTTTGAGAGCTTAAATCCATATTATTGGATGATTTTTTATAACATTTCTAGAAAAATAGAGTGGGATTAAATATTTGGATAAAATATAAATATATAATTGATATAAACAAGGTAATTATACACGATTGACTCAAAGATCCTTAACATAACTTCATAGAATAACGATGGTGGAGTTTTGAGGCCTAATGGTAAGACATTCCAATGAAATTTATGGCCTAGAACATAAAATATTGTATTGTATCTATCATATTTCTTTATTCTAAGTTTCCAGAAACTTGATTTGAGATCAAAATTTAAGAAAAATTGGGCTTGAGATAGATTTTAGAAAATAGTTTCCCGCTTTGGTAGAGAAAAATTTTCATCCTCAAGTAAATGATTAAGATACTAGTAATTAATCAGAAATCTAATATTATCCCTGAATTTTTATGATCTCTTATTCACATAAAATTCATTAAAATCCCATTGGGAATTTACTTCCTCAATAAGTCTTTGTTCTTAAAGATTAAAATATTTTCTGAGAGCATGCTTGAGAATATTAGGATTTATACCTATGTGAATCACATTTTTTGGATTAACATATTTATCTCTTAAGAAAAGAAGAATGATAAAGAAGTTTGGATTTTCCCATAATAGATGATCACACTTATTGGGAAAGTATGTGTGTGATTCAACATAAGATGTTTTGATCATATCATCTCTAATAGATCCCAAAACCTCAATTAGATAATTTTTTTGAATTATTATCCATGTTAAGAGATTATTTATATTTTTAATACCTTTTATATTATATGAGACCCTCTTTAGAGAGTGAAGGATGTCAAAACTAATGAGAAGATATTTTTTCAATAAGTTAGAACCATAAGTGTGTTTTTTAATCACATAGATAGGAAAAATTTGAATATAAATGGGCTTACTAACAATTTATATAACAAAGGTTTCTCTATTAGCAACTTTGAATGGTTTGTATCATGACTCCCAAAGAGTTTTGGGGAGGATATTTAGCTTCATGATTATTGATCCAGCTCCAATATCAAATAATGGCACTAATAGGATAGGTTTATCTCATCTAGATGGGTAAATATAAATATTTTACAAAGGTAATATCTATGAGTCAACTCTTGTATTAGTCTTGTGACATCCTTATATTCCAAGATCTAGAAGAGTGTTTTAATTAACCAAATATTTTTGGGAATCCTCTTCTAGAATACCTCTATTATATACTAGAGACTCTGATGGTATTTTTGATGATTCCTATAAGGAAATAATATAATCATGTAGATTTTTTTCCTTGGTTTTCTCACTAATAATGAATTCATCATATGAATGAGACATAATATTTTCTAAAGTATGCTCCGGTGATTCATTTTTTTGTATCCTCTCCAAAGATATAATTATAAGAACCTATTGAAAAATATTGATCAAGATATAACTTCATCAAATCTTGTTCATATGAGACATCGATATTGTCTTCTCCAAGATACTCTAGGTCATACTGTGATGCCAATTTAGTATATTATTTAGGATAGGATGAAATATACTGATAAAATAATCTCTTTGGCTCATAGAGTGTTTATTCTTCCACCATTAGATCAGATCTAGATATAATAGATATATATGTAGTATTATATGACTTAATATTAATTTCTTTGATATGGACTAAGCATGTATATAATCACTAATGATCTGATGGGTCATGGGGATTATTTAACTATTTCAATCCAATCATATTACTGATTTGAAAAATTTAATATTGGATTCAACCCTAACCATGGATTAAAGGTTATTTTTCTTTATTTGTACATCATATTTTTGTTAGAAGTTTTCTTTAGATTTCTCATATGATGATTTCTTATGTGAGTTATTGGAAAAAACTAAGATGAATTTTTTCTATATTTATTTAGAAATATTTGAACTTGATGTGAGCCAAATATTCCAAATTTTTTATCTTTTATTCATAGAAATTAACCCCTTATTAATCTAAATACTAGGTAATATACTCTTTTTTGTTACTTAGGTGAATTTGGAATTCTTGTAAAATAAATAAAATATGTTTTTTAATTATTTTATTTATTTTGAATTAATAAAAATCTATAAATTTAATTTTTGAAATTGGGAATTATTTAGATGAATAAATTTAATATTAAATTTTAGTGTTTTATTAATTTTTGGTATTGCTGGCAAGCCATACATGAATTTTTAATTCTGGAATTTAAATGTTTAAATGCATGAAATTTTTATTTTCTATTTTGGAAAAAATATTACACTCAAATTTTATTCCATTATGGGTAGTATGAAGCTAAAAAATTGAAAAGGAACTTATCTACAATGCCTCTCATGGTCAATAAACTGACTACATCAAAACCAACCTGCTGCACCAAGCATCCATACCAACTACGAGCCTCCTCATCAAGGTGTCATTATAGTATAATCTTCCATAAGTCTTTCTTTCACCACCAACTATTCAACTCAAATTGAGTATCCAAGCTTGAATCCACCACCCAACACCCCTTTTCACCTTCAAACAGTAGAGTCCAAACTAAAATTGAGGGACCCAAACCCTCATAAGCTATGATCAAAGAACCAAACCAAGAAGAAATGAAGCTGTTACTAGATCTAGGATGAAAAATGAGAAAACAATAAGTTAGATAATCATTACTAACCAGAACTAAGGCTTGAGGCTTGAAGCTTGTGAACACAGAGGGAGATAAAATATGGAAGAAAGAGAATCACTCTCATTTGAGAATTGTGATTACTAAAGGCCTATGTTTTCTCCTTGTGCAGATTTAAAGATAGAGAGACCTTAAATATTTCCATTACACCAATAATGAGTATGAATATAACTATATATTAGGTGTTTGATGGTATTAAACAAGGAGGTATCTGTAGCTGACCTTCTCATCCACTTGAAGTCACATGTGCAAGGACATAACTGGTCCATCATGCCAAGTGCAACTCGAGTTCCACCAAAGCCACGAAGCTCACTAATGCCTATTTCACTACCTATAGTACTTTTCTCAAAGATCCATATTCCTTATAGATCCATAAATATAAACTTCAATGCCTCCTATTAACTCAGACCAAAACCCTTATGCTCTAATCTTTATCTAACACATGACCAAATCAACCTAGTCCTAAGATCACCTGTTCAGACTAGCACATGCCCACTTAATCATACTAGTTCTAGCCCTGTTAAAGAATTGAGTGTAGAACAAGTATAGACTAGTAGTGACTAGGCCCAATATTAAAGTCCACCATTTTTCATCCCCAAGACAACCTCCCCCACATCTTCTTAGGATAAAAAAATCTTAAACCACATGGATAAAATCAAATTCTAAGAATAGAAAAGTAACATCAAAATCCCTTTCAACTAGTTTTCCCAAATTAGGGAAGATATCCTCCTTACAATCTATATAGTGGTCATCAATTAAGTGAAGAGAAATATTAGGGGAAGGAATAGAAGCCAGGATAATGTTTGATTCATTCCCACTTGAATAATATTTACCCTAAATGCTACATACATGGAGATCACCTAAGATAGAAAGAGGGAGAAGCTTGTGGAACTGAAATTCATGGATAAAGAGGAAGAAAAATCATGATAATTATAAATAGATTTACCCTATCTCATTTTGGAGTAGATTCAAACTTTTCTTCAACCTCGAATAGACTAGGGTTATATTTTTTAATTATTTCTAAAATTTTAATCCTAATTTCATTTCTGTTTAATTATGTTGTGATATTCTCATCTCTCATATTTCCTTCGCATTTTCATCTACCTATATAATGTTCTAGTGATCATGTTACTCTATAATTATTAAGAAATAACCCACTATGGGTGTTCTAAGGTGAGTTATAATGATATTACTTGAAGTTATATATTTAATTCCCAATATATTTTCCTAAATTTGATGTGACAATAGAGGTTGAGTGTGGAGGGGAAAATTTTAATTCTATATTCCATTACCACTAGTTAAATATTCCACTATTTTCACTTCAAAGTCTCTCTCCATTCAAACCAAAATTCATACTAGTGGAGTTGTGTTGTTTGAATGGATGAGTGGTATGTGATCGACACTAGGTGGGTGAGTAATACCATTCACTTGATTGAGAAATTACCTTGCCCATTCACCAAGGAGAAAAAAATGAGATTATCAGTCTATTTGAGGATTCCTTGAGTAGGATAATGATTTAATACAAAAGGAATCAATGGAATATGAGTAAGTAAATGGTTCTGAATCTGGTCAATGAATTTAGTGATTTAGAATAAAATTAGAAAATGATAGGCCCGATTTGAATTCATCCATGAACCATATATATTTATCATTGACTAGATGTGTGTGTTTTATTCATTATTTTTTGAGTTTATAAATTCATAAAACCAAATAAAAATTATTTTATCTCATTATTTTAAAAAAAATAAAAAAACAGACATTAATAAATTACTAATATAGTGTGATATCATAGTCCAAACTCCTTGAGATATGACCCTGGTCAACCCTATGCTACATTGATGGTTAAAAAATTATATTTGGTAAGGGCCCCATGATTGGAATTTCATCAAATTGATGTCATTTCCATGAAGTTAGGCCAAGATTTTAGTATCTCACACACAACTGTAATTATCATATACACCCTCTTGAGTAGGGTGAACATATTGAAAATTAACTCACCCAATATGAACTGACGAACCTATATAATCAAGTCATAAAAGATATTAAAAAACTGAAAGATAATGAGGAAGTTACCTTATAATCTGAACCTAAATTAATGTTATCGATTATCATAATATCTAAGGTTGAGGGAGAAGTTAAAGATATTGCATAAAAGGATGAAATATCACTTTTTACTCTTGAAATCATTTTCCTAGTGGCCCTGCACTTCAAATAATAACTTAAAGCTGATATTAAAGAGGGAGATAATTCTTCCCATTTCTAATTATATATAAATTTTAATTAATATAATTTCAATGATAATTATCCCTATATTTTGAGTTAATAATTGACACCAATATTTTAGTCCCTAGATGATAAAGGTGAAGAAATAGATGGACCCAAATTTGAGGAAAAATTATAATTCTCTCTATTTCCCCTATCTATATGTGAAGAATTCAAAGTGGTGTTGCACTTGGAAGATAAACTACATACTGAGATAAAAGAGGAACATACCACTAAACTAGACTCATTTTATTCACAATTTATTAATAATAATTTACAAATTGACCTCCCTTATACTATAATAGAATATTCAGATAATTTGATGCCCATTTTGGATGATGTTGAAAAAGGATGGGAAGTACTCTATTTTGAAGATGGAATAGAGGAACCAATTTGGATACCCACCGAGATTGAATATGGAGTTGACACAAACATACACCTTTAAACTAATAAATCCTTTAAATATAAATCAAAATACAATCCAATTCCTTTATTAGTTTTCACACACTTAGTGGTCGATCTAAAGATGTTAGCAAGCAGAGATGGATGAGGGGAATTTTGATGATCTACTGAAAGAGCTGGAAGTAGATTCCATATGGTAGGTATTTTAATTGGAAAAATAAATAAAAATATTTGAAGAGTCATTTATATAGGTTACCTATGAAGAAACCCCTTAGGAAAACCAAAAATAATATATAAATGGAGGCACTGAAGAAAAGGATCTCATTGAGGACACTTTTGATAATCTACTTGAATCAACTATAGAGGAATTCTCAGTAGATCCTCATAAATAAAAAAATGTTCAAGCTATTTTATATTAAGGGGAGAATCATGACCTGAAATCAAACTATTTTAATTTCATTCAATTATAATTTCTTAATGACTAAACCTTGTTTGAACTTATCTAACTAGCATTAGTAGAGCAGCCAATGGAAGGGGAATCCACAATATGTAACAACCTGAGATTTTTTTAAAAGGAAGATATGTTTGATAGAATATACTAAATTAAACATTTAGTTTAAATTTCCCATGAAATATATTTATTTAAATTTAATCTCTTTAATTGCTTATAGTACACGCAACCCCGAGTATAATTGAATCGTAATGTAGTATACCATTATAACATAACCATTAAATTGGAGGGAATGAATATGAACAAATAAATTATAAAACTTATATGTTTTAAAAATTTATAAAATAAATTCAATGGTTATATATTGATTATAAAATAAAATAAGAATCATTTTAAATAAAAGTAAATGTTTTCTGAAAAAACTGTATTTTTCTAAAAGGTGGTTGCGTCATGCTTTGTGCACATACATTAAAATTAAGTTTTAAAATTTTATAAAATTTATTTTAAAAAATTTAATTCATTTTTAAATTCATCATATAAAATTTATCTTAGGGTTATTTTTTTTTATTTTTTAGAAAATATTGATTTTTCAGTGAATAGTGAAAAATACAGATTTTTGTAAAAATATCATTTATTTTCACTAAATTAAGTAATTTAAAATCCCAATTTTGTTTTAAATTTTATTTAAAGTTACATAAGTTTTATTTAGTTATATTTAATCTAATTAATTGCTTTTTAATCAACTTTATATAGTATTTTAATACAAGTTTATTTTTGGGTTTAAAAACGGGATTTTTCTGATTTTTTTAAAGCATATAATGTTTCCCCTTTTTAATTAGTTAAAAAACACCTAATAAAGAATTATTTAAATTAAATTTATATCTTATATATTTATAAATATGAATTTAAATTCATATAATGATTATTACTAGACATAGATTTAATATAAAATCATCTTTTTCTTGAACACATTGATCCATTAAATTGTTTCTATGTAGTCCATGTGTTATTTCCTCGATAATAATCCTCCAATTTCTATCACATAATAATTACAACTCTGAAATTTTTGGACATAATTGTATTATTAGAGGGTATACACATAATATTCACATGCCACCATCCATATAAACCCCTAGTCAAAATGGTTAAACACATGTGTATGTGATCCCCCCAATAAAAAAGGTGAAGCACATGAATGCATTCCTCACAAAATCTTCTAACATCGATGAAGATTCTCTAACACAATGACCTTGACTCTTGAAAATAAAAACATTTACATCCAACAACATAATAATCATCTCAACCCCCTTTAATTTTAATCATAGTGACTAGCTAGAAATGATCATTATTATACCCATAATCATCACTTAACTCTATATTTTCTTCTTGAGATGAATATTTTTTTTGTAATCCTTAAAACAAAACTATATTAAGACCTCCATTTTCATCTTGAACTATCCCAAATTCTTAATATTACTAATATATTCTAAAATCATAAAATATTCTCTTTCAAAATGATATTGACAATCACAAATCATAATATTGGTATCCAACCCTACTGTGAACTTCAATGCTCAGTAGAGGGAAATAAACTAGATTAGAATTACTATGTAGGGAAATCAATTTAACCTTATACTTGTTATAATTTACAATCCTCTCACCCTAAAATTAATTTTCCAAAAAAAGGTGTAGGAAAATCCGACGCCTGACCAGGGAACTACCAGTCTTGAAATAATTAATCTAGCATCCTTTATATTCTTCTCTCTCTCTATAAATACAGAATTACAAACATGAAATTCATAAACATCCAAATTAATCATGAGCATTGATGGTGAAAACCTATATGTGATGTCACTACCCACTCTTTCTCAGACTCCACCTGAGCATACAACGAGTTAAAGTGTAACCCCCAAAGACCACCTTCAGTAGGCCATGCGTTGATGAATAACACCAATGGTATATCATCACACATATATGGAAGGAATTTCCCTCTATAAATGAAATGTACAAAAAACTATGATTAATATAATCCAGTTTCCATCTATAATATATGAATAATGTATAATAATTCATTTCATGTCATAAAATTCCAAGAAATAAATTGAAAAAACCACATGTATATCAACTCCTCTATAACCCAAGAAAGGTATAATGCAATATTATTCTACCAAGAAGTCTCCTACGTATAGAGATAATTTCACACAACAACACTACCAAGTATATTAATATAAATTAAAAATAGTAAATATAAATTAGGGGCGAGCATATAAATATATTTAGTATGTTACTGCACAAATCTCTCATGTGTCCATGTGACTAATCATACTAATGCATCCATGTAAGGAATAAATAAAATAAAATAATCAAACTTAAGAATATATAAAAATAAACTAAACATTCAATTATATTATTTACCATATAATCTCACTTTACAAACCACATCACATTCACCATTACACATAATCACACATCCACTGCTATAATAATAATCACCACCAATGCACTTCCAAGAACCAAACAACTATCTACCCACTAGGAAACCATTTTAATATCCTCATATAGTTTTCCACTCAAAAATAATTAAATATAATATCTCCTATACCAAATAGATATCTACTATTAAGTAACTCTCTATAATATTTTCATCATTACCCATAGGAAACTCTTTAAACATACACATCCATCGGTTGGGCTGCTATCCACCCATAGGGCCTAACTAGTTTTTTAAGTGTCCACCATTATAGTGTAACACCCCATGTATGCTATGTTATGAGATTATTAAAAATATATTGAAACCATGTGTTTTTTTGGTAATTTTAACCTATTGAAGGAGTTAACAATTTAATTTTTTGGTGTAGTAGAAAATCATGCCACAATGGGATACATTTCACCATAATAGGGAGATGATATTTATGTATATGAATAATTTATTTAGGGTATTGTTCCATAGTACACATGACCATATTGAAATTATATATATAGAGAAATTTATAGGATATAAAGGGATGTTTCACACTATAAAAAGGGTGATTTACATTATGAAGGACATGGTTATACTATAAAGGGTGGTCGTGATTATTTAGTATTTCTATCAATTAGGGCATTGCACTATGACATATATGGTCACACATTATGTGACTTTGGGTATTTTTTGGTATTCCATTGGTAGGGGTATTGTACCATGAATCAAAGTGTAAAACTATAAAAATACCCCATTAAATTTTTTAAATACTTAAGTATGAGAACCCCTAAAGAGTTTAGGATTCAACCAATAAAAAAGAGTGGGGAGGTTGCAACCTTTTTTCCTAACCCCTACTTATACTACTTTGATCTATGGAGGGTTTGGGATTTTGTATTTATTGGTATAGGTGATATATATTCTCTTCCTATTCTCTTTCTTTCTCCCCTACATATCTTCTGATTTTATCAGCTTAAATTTAGGGATTCGGTGTTGATTCCATTGGAGCATAGTGGAATCATGATGGAATGAAAGAGATTTTGTTCAGGATGGATAGATGAGGCCAAGGGAGGATGATCACTTGTGGTGGATAGTCATTATATTATAGGAAAGGCACTATATTGATTTATTTTTGATTTTATCAAATTAAAATGGAATTTATGTATATTTTTATAGTTTTATGATTTTTTGGGGGATAGTTTTGGATGCATGTTGATAATTATCCACACCAAGTTTCTTAAGGGTTTGACCATGAGGGGCCTCCCGATAATTTTTTAATCATTTATTCCTATATTTATAATAGAGTATTTTTGATGTAAAATATTTATAAGTTGGTTATAATTAATCATTTATCCTCTTGGATGAGTTAAGGGTCTATTGAGGTGATAATGATCGATGTAGGCTTGGCCAATAATAACGAAAGAGTGTTTCTTGATGTGATGACTTCATGAAAGAGGTAAGTGGTCCATAATATTACCTTTTTATATGGTTTTGCATATATTATATGGAATATAAGAATGAGAACATTGGTGTGAGTGACTTGGGATAGATTCATGGGGGAGTTACCATGAATGAGATGAGTTTAGTGAGTTGGTTAAACTCTTAGAGAGTCCTAGTATATTATGATTTTTTTAGAGTCACTGATGGTTATTTTGCCTAGGTGGGAAGCATGATTAAGTGAACTAGAACCCAAATAGAGTGTTCATAATAGATATATGGATAATTTTACCAAGGGAGGTATTTTTTTTGGTATATGATACTCACTTATAGTAATGGATAGGGGTGAGCCTATGGATTGTTATTGAGTTAGTTTTATGATAGGAGGGGATTAGAGGTCATGTGAGGAAGACAGAAAAATGGAACCAAATGTGATTTCCTTAATTCTCGAGAAATGAGTATGGACTATATGATTAATTATAATTCCTCTAGAATATATATATGAAAAAATTAGGAATTAAAGGATATTTCACTTTGGAAAGGAGGTGATAAAATTATGGAATGAAACAATGAGGGGTGTCCTTATTTATAGCTTATGTCATGAACCTAGTATGATATCCTTTAGTGTTTATTAGTAAAGGAAACTCATGTATTGGTTAGGATAAGTGGAGAGTTATCCTTTTTGAGTGGAATTTGGCATGATGATAACCATGATGGCATAGACCTTATGATATTAGTAAATTTTATGGGATTTGAAATCATTCCGGGTAAAGAGAGAGGTTTGCATATGAGTGATAGTGGTGTAGGTATCATAGTGAGGAATTAGGCTGGTGGAAAAAATGTCATGTGTGATAATTTATTCACCATAATTATGAAACTTGATGAATTAATTAGGTGTAGAGTGATTGTTCATTCACTTATATTATTATGATTATGGTGATGATTCATTCACATTTTTTATTGATTTAAGTGATATATCATTCACTTTATTGGTTTTATGGTAAATCATCCACCCATATTGTGAGTTTTTGTGGTAAATAATTCACGTCATGTGTGTTACTAGTGATAGATAATTTATCTTATAGACTATGGTGGTGGTAGATCATCCAACCTTGTCGTATTGTAATAGGTGATATATCATTCACCATATGGATAATGATGTCAGTGATGAATCATTCACATTAATTGGTTATAGAATTCTTGACTTACCTTTATGCCAAGTTACAAATCCTACGGATTACCTTTACACAACATTAAAAAATGTGGTATGGACCTTACACAGGTATGAGAATAACCTTTATATGGATCCTAATTTTTTATCTTGACCCTTACAAAGGTCATTGAGTTCTTGACTTACCTTTATGCCAGGCGTAATTATCCTTACGTAGCATGTATAAACTAAAATTTACATTTACTCATGAATGGAATTATCAAAATACCTTGATTAATGTATCAACATACCTTTACACAACTCATGATATTCAATGTTACTTTTATATAGAGTGTTCAACTCATATATTACCATTACACATGTCATAAAATGACCTTTAAGTGGCTGCTTTTTGTGTTACCTTTATGCATCCTTTTGGATTTCTTCCTTACTATTAAGTAGCATATAAAAATCAAGATTTATCTTTTTTTAAGTGTTCATTTCAACTTATAATCTCCAAATTACTTATCCAAATAAAATTAGAACCTCTTAAACTCAACTTGGGACTTATATATCTATTTAAAAAATATTAAACATTATACAAAGGGATTCCTTATCCTACATGGATGGATCACCTTATCCTTGAAAACATATTTATGAATTATCAAGAGATCAAGTGATTGGTTCCCTAATAATACAATGGAATCACCTTCCTCAAGATTCTCGGGTTCACCAAATACTTTAATTCAACTCTACATAAAAATTTTGACATGAGAAAACTATTTAATTATTGATAAAAATTAAAACAAAAACAAAAGTGTGATAAATGGTAGCAAGTGTGAAAACTATCTCCACCTCCTTGTATATTTTACCCTGAAGCATGTAAAAAATATTTGAGATCTTATCCACCTTCATCAACACAATCATACCTCTTAAAATCATAATTATTACCTTTACAACATGAGTCTTGCACCCAATGTCATAAAATTGTCCCAAAGATAATATATTCTTCTTAAGACCCTTCACATGGCATACTCCTTATACGGTATGTATCATACCATAATGAAAATTAAATTTTATGGTTTTAAATATAATAATCATAAAGATGTGATCATTTCCCATGAACAAAAGTCTTTCTGAGATAGGATCATATTGATAAAACCATTCCATTTGGGATTTCATGTTCCAAGTTACACCCTATTCAATAATCTATACAAAATTGAGATGTTTTATGGCTCCAAAAACTATTTTTGTATCATTTATTAGCATGTCTCATATGCTAGAGTTACTCTCTACATTTCATTCATAATTTTTTTCTCTACAATTATTAAAACAACAATCCTTCCTAAAGATACCATTATTGACACAATTATAACTTATTGACTTATTTTTATTCCTTGATTTTAAATTTCCATGATTTTGGATCCCACTAGATAAATGCTCTATCATCCTTCCTCTCTCCATTATCAAATCCTTATCATGATGTGAAGTTATCTGTCTATCCTCTCTATTCTTCCATTGAATTTTTTATTTAATAACTGTAGTTTCAATGTCATTAAAGTGAAACATATATATTATGATATGGTTGGTTATATTGATGATGATATAATCATATGAATCTAGAAAAATTTGGAACATAATCTCTAAACATTCATTATCCCCTATTTTGTATCCCAACACCTTAGTTGGGAAAATAGGGTATTAAGGATGTTGATGTAGTTTTTAATTGAAGATGACTCTTCCATTTGAATTTTTTATACTTTTATATTTAATAAAATACTATTTTTTAGTTACTTAACCTCATATACCCTTATCAAAGTATCCCATATAAAATCTTGTTGTCTAGTGACATGACATTATATATATTTGTTAAAGTATCCCATATCTCATATGCTATTCTGTTTTATACAATGACTAATAATAAACCACCTCTTAATTCTAGATAAATTCTAGAAAAAACATTACCATCCATGTCATTATATTTATCCTTTATCATACTTACTGGTTTTAGCCAATTTTCTATAGGTAATTATCCTTTAATAAAATTTCTTGCATCTTATTTTTCCACAATGAAAATTTATTTTCACTATATTATTAAATAATGTATTTTTCTTCTATTGGTCCAAAAGATAAGATATAATACCACTTGTTAGGATCAAAATAAAAAAACTAGGATAAATAAATAGAAATAACTCTAGGATTTAACATGTAAACCCCCTAAAAAATTATGGGTTAAAATAACATGGGAAAGGTAGACAGACTCCCCTATGAAAATTTATGGTTACATACTCTCTCTCAATTTTACAAGGAGAATCACCTAAAAAATTCACTCATAAAAAAAGATATGTCACATATAAAACTGAAGGGGGAGGAAATGTACTTCATTTATTAAGAGAAAACCCATGCCCAAAACCATAGGATTTAATTGATTAGTAATAACTCCATATTGAATAATAATTCTCCATGATGAATAATAATCATCCTCATGTTTCATAGATTCCTATCATTTAACCCACTAAAAAATCATATCTTAATTGAATAATTAATTCTTTTAGGTTTCATAACTCCCCATCAATTTATTATCTAAGATAAAACACATTTTCCATAAAATCACTTTTTTAATCTTTTAATTATTAGTTTTAAAACTATAACACATTTAATTTTTATTTTTAAATGAATGTATTTTTTTTGTGAATTGGATACTTAAAAAACATTAAATTTTCAATTGAACATTGAATAAATTGTTATCAGTGTAATTTCTTAGTATGATTTTAATTACATAAACTTATAATTTTATTTTATATGTAATTTTATTAGATAAGTATTTATTTACACATGATTATTTAACTATATTCAAATGAAAAATTCTTATATCAAATACCTTGGTTGTAATTTACCACAAAATGATTACTGTTTTAATCTAATAATCTATTAAAATATGAAATTTCACTATATAATGGAATTATAATTTCTTAAGTGGATTTTAATTTTCTATAATATTCAAATGAAAAATTTAAATGGTAAATTTTATTGGGAAATTTTACAATTAAAATGATATTATTTTATTCTACTTCACTCTTATAATATAATTTTTTTCAATATTATTACATTATAAGTTCTCTAGTGAAATTTATAATGGGTCAAAATACAAATAAAATATTTGAATTGAAAACATTCTTGTATTATCTCACATGATCATTCAATTGTAATATTTAATTGAAAACTTTTAATGGAAAATTAAATAAGAAAATTTTACTATAAATGGTTTTTATTTTATTAATTTTATGTCTTTAAGTATGAAATATCACTATAATGTTTCATTGGAAGTTTTCCAGTGAAAATTTCCATTGAAATTAATTTTTTTTAAAAAAATTTAATCATAAATTTGTTTACATAATTCCTCATGATTGTTTCAATATAATATTTAGATAGATAATTCTAGTGGATAAAAAAATTATGATAAATATTAAAGATTTTTTTTTAAATAAACTAAATATATCAATGTTTGTGTTGAAGAAATATGAATAGAAACTAGAGTTCTTGAAGAATAAGTAGTTAAAATGAGTAAGATTCATGAAATGGAATTGAAATATTGTATAAAAAAACTTTATAAATTTAGATATTTTCTAATTTGATGAAGAAGAAATCTGGTGATACCTAAAAGAAACCAAAAGAATAACTTAGAAAATAATGATCCATTTTTATGGGAAATAGCGAGTTTGGATATTATTATAAAATATATAAGGATTAATATTTAAAGGTTAAAGCATAAGGATACAAATGAAAAGAAAAAAAGGAAAATTCTTAAAACAATATTGAGAATATCCAATAAACCCGGAGATACGTTACTAAAATATGGAGGTGATTAGATAATGTTTTCCCAATTATGAAGTTATAATTATGTGGGTATTTATATCATACATTGAACTACTAAAAATAAGTAATAAAATATAAAAAAAATCATAAATATGTGAGGTCAGGAAATGTGGTTTGTTGAAAATCCCACTTGTTGGAGAAGAAATATTTTTAATGAATATTATTTTTAATGTAATAATTATTGATATAAATATTTTGATTATAGGTTTAAAAATATTAAAAAAATTATGTTATTTCCTTGAAAAGTTTTTAAATAAAATATAATAAAAAAATTATACTGGAGAATTAATTTTATTTGTTCAAAGATGAAGAAGAATGATAAGGGGAAACTACTATGATTTGTCAAGAGAAGAACAATATTGATTATTTTAATAAAAAATATTCATTGGAAAATAATGGAAATAATGAGATTTCCAAATTTTTTTATGTGAAACTTAAATAAATAAGAATGATATACATAGATACATAATAATGAGTGTTCTTCATATAGTATGAACAATGTTTGTTTGTTGAAAAATTTGAAGAGTGGAGTGGATGAAATTTTCCAATTGAAAAATTAATACTATTTATAAATAAAAGCAAGTGGATAATAAATATTTCAAGATATTAATAAAATAACATTTAATTTATTTTTATGATTGATATTTAATGTAACTCATTGAATTTAAGTCAATTGTGTGACTTCAGACTTAAATTTTTATTTAATAAGAAGAGGTTATATGATTTAATTCGGGGAATAAGTGTGAATGAACATCCTTACTTGGTAGATAAAAAGTAAAATTTATGTTTTCCCTTGATAATAGAAGAAAAGAAGTAGTGGTATCAACATATGGTTCATATTTATCAACAGATCATAGAGAATCTCACAAAGTACAATATTTTTTTGTGACATATTAGTTTTATAAAGGAAAAAAGGAGAAGGTATGTTATGCTTGTATGGAATGTCTTATCAAGATAAACCCTATAATATAAATAAAAAATTCTCCAAACTTACTCTATTTTGGTCATATGGTTACCATGACCCAAAAGGGAACAAAATGTTAAATATATTTTATTCTATTTTCTATTGATTATAGGTTTCATTAAAAAATTATAATAACAATTTACAAAACATTATGAAAGTATTATAAAGACCCCAATGTTAGATAATGGTATTGAATTAATTTTCATTGAGGTGGAAAAATACTTAGAGAAGTATTATATTAAACATTATGTCTCATTAATGAGAAATCTATAATAAAATAGATTTGTGATGACCTGGGTCATCACGGGTTAAGAAAATCAGGGGAAATTTGAATTTTTTTCTTATGCATTTACAAGGTATTTTTTAATTTACTATGGAATATAATCTTAGAATACATTTTTAACCACTTTGTTGGTCTTATAATGGGGTTTTTACCCTAGGGAAAAAGTTTGGTGGATTTCTGAGTTGTTTTCATTTTCACTGAATATTAAATATTTAATTAATTAAATAGAAATTAATTCTACATGTTGGTTTAGTGATATATTTTTAATCGAGTCTTATAACTAAATTTTGAATTTTTGGTTGATTTTGGAATGGTGGGTTTTTCCTAGGTGAGATGTAAACTCATCTCAGGCATCTGTTTTGTCTCGATCCCTTTTCTATTCCTTTTCATTTTCCTTTTATTTTATTTATTTTTATTTTCCATTTTTATTCCATCCCCCTTTTTTCTTCTTGATGCGAGACGCACAGGGTGGCCCGATCTTCACGGCGTAGGGCGGCGGATGACGGATGCGGTTTGGGGCTAAGTTACGGGTGAAGGGTATGGATATTGGAAGCAAGTAGTCAACCAACGCTATATGGAGCACGGCCTACTACTTAAACAACGCACTCAAGGGAGGGGTGTGATGGCCAATCCACACAACAACGCACTTGGGTTGAGGCACGGAATTGGGGGCTTTGTGATCTTGGATCACCAATCTAACTTGTAGATTGACAAGGCAAGAATGTACAAGAGCAAGGGAAATTTGGAACAATCCTCACACAACGGAGAGAAACAAAGCATAAGCTCTCAATTAAAATCTTGAATGAGATTACAATGCCATGGGGTGGCTATTTATAGCCAAGGGGTGACATAAAAGGTTAAGGGCCTAATATCATAAAGTCATAAAGCCTATTCCTACCTTGTCACCTTAAAGGAAAAAAGGTAAAGTCTATCAAATACTTTTTGGAAAAGTAGCACACAACTTTCCAACTATAGCCCACTGGAATTGACTTTGAGTGCATAGCCCACCAGATTTGACTTTGGTGCCCAAAGATGCCATTTCTAGAATCCTCCATGTGGATAAGGCTTCCAAATTCGTGCAACCATGTGGGCCAACCATTAAACATCATTCTTGGGCTTGAATAAGTGAGATAATAGGCCCATTTGCTCCATCCATGCAAGGTAATACCCATTGGGCCTTTAATGAAGCAAGATGAGCACCCATTGAAGCATTCAACCTATTTAATCTTCCTCGCGTCATTGGGCCTTGCAAATCCAATTCCTCCACCCGAGCAATTGACTCAGTACCTTCCACATGGTTCGCATCATCCTCCCCCTCTTGAAAAGGAGTCGTCCTCGACTCTTCATCCTATACACCCAAAAAAGGAGAAAGATCAGAAACATTGAAAGTGGCACTTACACCATACTCACCTGGGAGAGCTATCTTGTAAGCATTGTTGTTAATCTTTTCAAGCACTCAAAAAGGTCCGTCTCCTCGAGGCATGAGTTTTGATTTCCGCTTGTCGGGGAATCTTTCTTTACGCATATGAATCCAGACTAAGTCACCGGGTTCGAACAACACTTGCTTGCGACCCTTGTTTGCACGATCAACATATTCCTGGGTCATCCGCTAAATATTTTCCCTTTCCTTTTCATGGAGTTTCTTTATGAAATTTTCACGCCCTTTCGCATCCATATTAGTTGCTTCCTGTAAAGGCAACGACACTAGATCAATAGGGGAAAGGGGGTTAAAGCCGTAAACAATTTCAAATGGAGAATATTGAGTAGTGGAATGCTTGGCCCTATTATATGCGAATTCAACTTGGGGTAGACACTCCTCCCAATTATTAAGATTCTTCTTGACAATTGTTCTCAAAAGGGATGATAGTGTCCGATTCACCACCTCCGTTTTCCCATCGGTTTGCGGATGACAAGTAGTGGAAAATAGTAACTTCGTGCCCATTTTTCTCCACAAGGTCTTCCAAAATTAACTGAGGAATTTTGTGTCTCGATCCGACACAATTGTCCTTGGCATCCCATGGAGTTTGACTACTTCCTGAAAGAAAAGTTGTGCAATGTTAGTGGCATCATCTGTTTTGTGACAGGGAATAAAATGTGCCATTTTAGAAAACCGATCCACCACAACAAAAATGGAATCTCTCCCCCTCTTAGTCCGTGGTAACCCCACAGTAAAGTCCATTGATATGTCCTCCCAAGGGGTGTTGGGGATTGGGAGAGGAAGATATTGTCCATGTGGGTTCATTTTTGATCTGGATTTATGGAAAACAATGCAATTTCCCACAAATTTTTCAACATATCTAGATATACTAGGCCAATAAAAATGTTCACTAAGAATGCTTAAAGTTTTTGCAACACCAAAATGTCCCATTAACCCACCAAAATGCGACTCCTTTAGTAAAAGTAAACGAATAGAGAAATTGGTAATGCAAATCTTATCCATCCGAAATAAGAACCCGTCATGTAAATAGAACTTTTCCCAACTAACTCCAGGTTTACAATGTTCATAAGGTTCACTAAAATCACTATCGGTGGCATATAAATCCTTAATGTATTCAAAACCAAGTAGTTTTGAATCCAACAAGGATAAAAGAGAATATCTACGTGAAAGTGCATCGGCCACAGTATTTTCTTTACCCTTTTTATGCTTGATGACATATGGAAATGATTCAATGAATTCCAGCCATCTAGCATATCTCCTATTTAGTTTATGTTGGATCCTAAGGTATTTAAGAGCCTCATGATCAGAATGGATCACAAATTCTTTAGGCCAAAGATAATGTTTCCATGTTTCTAGAACTCTAAACAATGCATACAACTCTTTATCATATGTAGCATAGTTTAGAGTTGGACCATTTAACTTCTCACTAAAGGAAGAAATAGGTTTACCTTCTTGCATGAGTACTCCCCCTATGCCAATTCCACTTGCATCACATTCAATTTCAAAGGTCTTACCGAAGTCCAGAAGTGAAAGTAGAGGGGCGTGGGTGAGTCTCTCCTTAAGAGCATGAAAGTCCTTCTCTTGAGTTGTTACCCATTTAAAAGGAACATTATTCTTGTTCAACTCATTAAATGGCGCTGCTAGTGTGCTGAAGTCCTTCACAAATCTCCTGTAAAAACTAGCAAGCCCATGAAAACTTCTTACCTGCCCAGCGGAGGTTGGAGTTGGCCATTCCTGAATTACTTTGATCTTCTCGGTGTCAACTTCAACTCCATTGCCGCTCACAACAAATCCAAGGAAAAAAATATTATCGAGGCAAAATTCACACTTATTAATGTTTCCAAACAATTTTTCTTTCCTTAACACCTATAGGACTCTTCTTAAGTGATCTACATGTTCATGCAAAGTCCTACTATATACCAGAATATCATCAAAGTAAACTACCACAAATTTCCCAATATAGGAATGTAAGACATGATTCATTAACCTCATGAATGTGATAGGTGCATTGGTGAGACCAAAGGGCATGACTAGCCATTCATAAAGTCCATGTTTTGTCTTAAATGCTGTTTTCCACTCATCTCCTTCTTTCATCCTAATTTGATGGTAGCCACTTCTTAAATAAATTTTAGAGAAAATTGTAGAGCCATTTAACTCATCTAGCATGTCATCTAACCTAGGGATAGGATGACGATACCTGACTGTGATGTTATTGATGGCTCTGCAGTCAATGCACATTCTCCATGTTCCATCCTTCTTTGGTACTAAAAGCACCGGTACGACACAAGGACTAAGGCTCTCTCTGACATATCCCACATCCAATAGCTCTTGAACTTGCCTTTGAATTTCTTTTGTCTCCTTTGGGTTGGTGCGATATGCAGGGCGGTTTGGTAGTGATGCTCCGGGTATGAGGTCAATTTGATGCTCAATACCTCTAATGGGTGGAAAACCCGGTGGAACCTCTTCTGGAAAGACATCATCATACTCCTGCAACAAGGACTCAACAACATTTGGCAAAGGGGATAAGTCGTTAGTATATAGCAATACATCTTTGTACATGAGTACTATAAGGGTTTTCTGTGAAAATAAAACTTCCTTAACCTCACTCTTTTTTTCCAACATCACACTTCTCTCTTCACTCAAATTCTTTTTCCCTCTTTATTTTTCTTTGCTCTCAATTTCTTTTCCTCTCTCATTTTCTGTCTTTCCCTCATTCTCACCTTTTTCATTTTCACTCTTTTTTTCTTTATCACTCATTTTTTTCTTTTCTCTCAAAATGTGATCTTCCAAAATTTGCTTGGGGGACATGGGGTTGAGGGTTATAGGTTCCCCTCAGAGTAAAAAAGAGTGACGATTTGAGAAACCGTCATGAGTAACATGTCGATCGTACTGCCATGGTCGTCCCAACAACAAATGGCAGGACTTCATAGGAACAATATCACACAAAACCTCATCTTTGTACTTACCGATGGTGAACAATACCTTCAATTACTTGGTGACCTTCATCTCCCCACAATCATTCAACCATTGAAGTCAGTATGGATTTGGATGCCTTAAAGTCGGGAGTCCCAACTTCTCCACCAACTCGGTGCTCGCCACATTGCTACAACTTCCACCATCAACAATAACACTACATACCTTCCCATTGATCTTGCATCGTGTATGGAAAAGGTTCTCTCGCTGCTCCTTTTCTCCAACGGTCATTTTTGCAGTTGAAACTCTTATAGTGACAAGAATCTTTCCATCTTCCACAAATTCTCCATTTTCAATTTTTGAAGATTCATCTTCCTCCTATTCAGAGCTCTCTCCATCGGTCTCCCATTCTCCATACTTGTTGATGATCATGGTGCGATGGTTTGTGCATTCACTAGCAATGTGACCCCTTCCTTGACATTTGAAACAACGTATATCCCGATTCCTTGCTTGGTTAGCCTCAAAAGTAGTTTTCTTAGGTGGAAGAATTACCTTGTCATTTTTGCAATGAACCACCTCTTTTGGCTTTGACAATTCTCCAATGTCCTTCCTCGGATTTCTCCAGGGTGTGAATGGGGTAGTGGGCTTCCTCGCGTTGCTCCTTCTTTTGATTTATTATTCTACCTTGGTGGCTTGGTAGATCATGTCTTGTATCTCCACATGATGGTACATCTCCACTTGATCCTCAATCTCCCGATTTAACCCATGTAAAAACCATGCCATGGTTGTCTCTGGATCCTCCTCGATGTTTGCTCGAATCATGGAAATTTGCATCTCCTTGTAGTAGTCTTCTACACTCCTACTCCCTTGGGTGAGTCATTGAAGTTTGTTGTGGAGATCTCTATGGTAATGTGTGGGAACAAATCGTTTCCGCATGGCAAAATTCATGTCCACCCAAGTGTTGATAGGGCGTCCACCATATCTTGCCCTTTCCTTTTGCGTTTTATCCCACCAAATTAAAGCATAATCAGAAAATTCAAGGGAAGCAAGTTTGACCTTTTTCTCCTCGGAATATGCATGGCATGAAAACACCTGCTCGATCCGCATCTACCACTCCAAGTATGCTTTCGGATCACTTTTCCCTTGAAATGAAGGGACCTTCACCTTGATCCCGCCAAGTAGTTCATCATCATGTGTTCTTCTTTGGCCTCCTCTTGGTTGTTGGTACAACCTCCTCCTTTGTGGGAAATCCTCGAAATCACCATCAAATTTTTCTATCTCCTCCTCCATGATGTGGGGGCGACGTGGTGCCTGAGCTCATCGCTGGTTGTCATGGATCATCCTCGGGCTTGGTTGATTCTCCAGGTTGTCAATCCTATCATGTAGCACTTCCAACTTTCGATCAAGAAGCATCTCGAAGTGGCTCACCAAAGCTTTCATTTGGAGTTGTGTAGCTTCGGGTGCGGGAGATCTACTTTGACTTCCTTCATCGCTAACATGAGCAATTTTCTTCCCACGGTCTTCTGCCATGATGTGTAACACAAACACAAATACACACACACACACGGGGAGAAACACACACAAACTCACACACGCGAAGATGTACACATACGCACACACACAAGTTGTACACACTCACGCACACAAGGATACACACTCATGCATGAGATATTTACTCACACACATAAGGGTACACACACACACACACTTACAATGATACACACACACGCGAGATTTACACACACACACACACAATGAAATGTACACACTCACACACACAATACTGTTTTTTTAATTTCTCTCCACTCAACACTCAATTAAAATCCCAAACTCTTATGAAATATAATACCTTGTTTGGAGTGATCACGTGACACCAATCCTTCTCAAACAAAGATTGAATCGGAGGATGGTTTCACACAACCCGTTTGAGTGGTAAAATGTAACAAAATGGTAAAGGGTGGAAAAGGGGGTTGAAATAAGGGTAAAAGGTGGAAAATGGGTGGAAAGGTGTGGTGTGTGGGTTTTTCCCGATTGTGCAAGATGAGAAAAATAATTAACAATATGAGCCAATATTGAAATGGAAAGTGCTAATATTGAAAAGCACGAAGATGGAGTAATTGTATCTGCTTTTTTTTCACTTTTTTTTGTCAATTATCCCCAAAAAGTGTTGTGCTTGGAGTTTTAAAGCACAAGATGATGTATGGAGAGTAAGATATTTTGTTAAATCTCTCAAAGAAAGGATGTGCTTAATATTGAAAAGCACAAAATGATGAGTTGAGAGAATTTGATTTTTTTTGCTGGATACAAATCACGTAATGAGAAAAGAAGATTGATGAATAATTGGCTCAATGCAATAATATTTCAAACTTGCACAATATAGGCCAATTCTAGAGGTTTTCAAGAAATGGGTTTTTTTAAATGGGTGGATGATATGGAAGGATAAAGAGAGGAATGGGTAAAACAAATGTAAAATAAGGGATAGGTGCCTACCGTGTCAACCGAAGCTCTGATACCAACTGATGCGAGACGCACGGGGTGGACCGATCTTCACGGCGTAGGGTGGCGGATGACGGATGTGGTTTGGGGCTAAGTGACGGGTGAAGGGTATGGATAGTGGAAGCAAGTAGTCAACCAACGCTATATGAAGCGCGACCTACTACTTAGACAACGCACTCAAGGGAGGGGTGTGATGGCCAATCCACACAACAACACACTTGGGTTGAGGCACGGAATTGGGGGCTTTGTGATCTTGGATCACCAATCTAACTTGTAGATTGAAAAGGCAAGAATGCACAAGAGCAAGGGAAATTTGGAACAATCCTCACACAACGGAGAGAAACAAAGCATAATCTCTCAATTAAAATCTTGAATGAGATTACAATGCCATGGGGTGGCTATTTATAGCCAAGGGGTGACATAAAAGGTCAAGGGCCTAATATCATAAAGTCATAAAGCCTATTCCTACCTTTTCCCCTTAAAGGAAAAAAGGTAAAGTCTATCAATGACTTTTTGGAAAAGTAGCACACAACTTTCCAACTATAGCCCACCGGAATTGAATTTGAGTGCATAGCCCACCGAATTTGACTTTGGTGCCCAAAGATGCCATTTCTAGAATAGTATTACTTCTTCCACTACTATTATATTATTGTATTCTGCTATGTTATACTCTTCCAATGAGGGAATAGTTTCACCACTATCACGCCTAGGCCCTCACTACTAGTTGGTAGCCTTAGGAATTTGGGGAAATACTCTTGATTCCATGTGGCCAACTAGGTATGGGGCACCTTTGGGTGACATCTAGATTTGGGACGTTACAAAGTGGTATCAAATAAGGTTGTTTATATTTTTCTTACTGTTTGGAGACATTAGAAAGGGATAGAAAGGAAATGAGATTTTGTAATTACCTATGCCTGGGAGTAGCTATCCCATAATAAGGAAAAGACAAATTGCCTCTAATTAACTAGCGATTTTTGTATTTTCTGTTGTTGCAATTGATTCGATTTCATCATTGGGTGAAACACTTGTTTTGTGTTGTTATTATTGATATTATTGTGCTTCTATTATTTTCTACTCAATTAGATAAGGGTATTAAATCTCATGAATCATATACCTGTTAACAATCACATGACTTGCATTCTTGCCATTCCATTTAGGAGCATTATTGATTGCATGTTGTTGTGATAGATTCTATGCTAGATATGCATGTTCTTGTGATAGGTACCATGATAGATATACCTACTATTGTGATAGGTTTATTGGTACATGCTAAGGTTTAAATTGGATGGACACCAAAAATTGGTCCTTGAGGTGTTGGGTCCTCTTGGATCAGAATTTGGTGGATCATGTTTAAGCCTTTTGTATAGAATTGTATTGTGATATGTTATTATGGGGTTCCAAAATTTGATTTGCAGGGAGTATGGGCCATCATGGATTGAAATTTGGCATACCACTATTTTTTTTCTACAGAATAGGGGTTTTATGGGAAATCTAGAGTTTTTCCCCTTCAAATCCCAGTTTACACGGCATGTAGTTTAGACTAACATGCCATGTGTTCTTCCTATTCGGGAAAGGAAGATTTATTTTCTTGGTTACACACTATGTACTTGTAGTACACACCATGTGGTAAGTGACTATGTGTTCGGCCATGTGATAAGGAACACAGGATGATGGGTTTTGAAAATACACATCTGTGTACTTTTGGTACACACTATGTGGGCTTACTCAGGCAGAACTCGTGTGTGTCTGGTCCTGTAAAAGTACATGGCCAGGAGGGGAGACTTGTGTACATGATATGTACCCGACTAACACGCCGTGTACCTGGGGTAATTACATGCCTAGGATGGTAGTGGTACATGACCATGTGAGAGATTAAGGGTACATTTTGTGTATGGTTTCTACACGCCATGTACACCTCTTTTGGCACCCTTTAAGGGTCTTTTCCTATTTTATTCCCCTTTGACACTTTTGGACCTATGAGTAGTAATTTTTGAGTATTTTTCCACATAGATCACGATGATGAAACCCGTGGAGCGTTATGAAGACTTCTAATGGGTGTTTTAGCGATTTTATCAAAATGGAGAGGTTCTTCCTCCAATTATCATTTTCAGTTGTCTCCTGAGAGTGAGGCCAGAGCATGAATAATTGATTGGGTGTTCAGAACAACCTATTTGAGACTTTATATCCGAGATAAGCTGTTATCTATCTCTATTGACCTATGTTATTCTAGGGATTACCTTGTAGGATCCCTCTCCTATGTATCATTTGCGAGGATCACTGTTGTAGGATGCCTCTTCTATTTATCATTTGAGGATCCCATGTAGGATTCCTCCTTTGATTTTTTGGATAAGGATCCCATATAGGATGCCTTCTCTCGTGTTTACCTAGAGTATCCCAATTAGGATGTATCTTGGTGTTTTATTTGACCAAACCCAACCTTCGTAGTGGGATTTGGTAGTATCCCTCGTTTTTGACACCCAGACCTGGCCCATGGGGTAGGTAGAAGGGTGAGTGCTTAGAGGAAGGTGTTTACCAGTCCTGTTTTAATATATGTTCTTTTGAGCTGTGAGATTTTCTTATACCTAGAGAACCTTGTGTAAGGGTAGTTTAACTATTTGGATTTATACCTTGGAATGGAGACATGAGTGATCATCCGTAGGCTATTTCTTTTAGATTTGGATTAACTAAAAAAGAGATTTTGAGCCTAATAAGTACATTTTACATGACCTAGTGCTGGGAGTCGATGCTTGTGCTTTGTAAGGGGCTGTACCATGGTAGGTAGCACCCTTAAATCTTATTTTCTGGTCTTACACTATGATATTTTTGACGTCGGTGCTGCTCAGGTGCCATTATCCCTGGCAGGATGTTTGGTTTTTAGAGAGAGTGCTCTTGTTCAGATGAGTGATCCTTGTAAATTAACCCATGATATGGGAATGAGTATTGAAGAATGCTCGGTTCGGAAGTTTATACATTCCTTTAGCATGGTCAGCTGCTTAGGAGGTCGTGTGAACCTCTCTTTCCTTAAGTGATGGGTGACTTAGTACATCATCTTCTATGTAAATGGTTGTTTAGATGATGTGATTTTGAGATAGTTCCTATGTGAGAAATCCGGTACTTGTATGCATAGGGTGGGAAACCTATGAATAGTACCCAAAATGTTCTGTTTTCTCTTATAAACTTGGAGTAGTATATGCTGATATACACTATACTCATCGAGTGATAAATGTTAAAATGAGCTGTTGATTTTGGTTAAATTGTTGAGCTGTGAGCTATTGTGTATGTTCTCGGGTTATCGTTGGAGTAGAGTGACTTGAGATTTGTAAAACCAAGTTCATCCCACTACTCAAGAGAACTTTATGGGACTTGGGTGTTTTTACATGCCGTCGGTTTAATTTTAGGTTTCATGTCAAGTGATATGATGAAGTGATCGTGGTTCATGGAACGACACTTGTGCATTTAAGTTGGTTCTGAACTAGCATGTATGAGAGTGGTTGTTCTTTCTTCTCGATGCCTAGGACACTCTTAGGTAGGGATCATCATGTCAGTTATTTTGAAATGTGTCCTTCCATGTAGAATGATCATAGTTAAGGACCATTTAGAAATGGTCAATTCTACTTGAATGCATTTGAGGCTTACAAGTCTTGTTTCATGTTGATGCTTTCTTGGTAGCACGATGTTGTTGCATTTTGGTTGTTTGTTTATTCCTTGTGAGGAACTGGTGATCATGAATGGACCTCTATGGATAAACATGGATTATCACGGGAATGACTTGGGATAAAGGCATTGCGGTTAGTTAAATGATGATGTGTCGATAAGTGAATCCAAGTTTCTTTCAGGAGGTCGACCAGTAGTGGTTCGACTATCCTTTTCTGGAGATCCTTGAAATCCTATTAGTGTGATATTTCTTAGAGAAGAAAATTTACCCTATATAGACATTTTACTGGATGCACTAAGAGAGCATCGGTTATACGTCACGCTACATATGAAAGTCGTTGGTCTAGTTTGAAATCTTTTTTTGGCGTTGTGCGTTGGATGTGTGGTTTTAAATGAGGCTTGGTTAATCTTGAGTGATACCTAGGTTACCATGTAGGAACACCTTGAATGGACTCTGGATGCCTTCTACTTTATTTGACTTGATATCCAGGTGGATGCCTCTTTGGGTTTAGTCAATGATCTTATGTAGACTTTTGGCCTTGTACCAAAGTCTCACTTGTAACAGGGAGTATAGACCACCTTTGTAAGCTCCTTAGAATCCGAGTTGGTGAATCTAAGGTTATATCGAACTTGTTGTTATTCTTTTATGTGATTATTAAAAAGAGGTAATGATCCCAGTGGGGTGGATTTGAATTACATTTTTTTCTTGTTATGGGCATGTAGTGCCTTGGGAGAAGGCGTTGTGTTATGTTACAATATGCCGACCTCCTAAACCGGGCATTTATGAGATAAGTCATCTAGTTATGGTTTAAATTTTTATAATTCTTGTTCCATGTGTATGGTTTGAGTGAAATAGTTTTAATACTTCTCTGTCTAAGGTGGGTGTGATTCAGAAGTCTGCAATGTCCTTTGAGGGAAGATTGCGTGAATGTTTTTGATGAGGTTGATCAGGGTTTGACCATTCTTTGCTATGAGACTGATGTTATGACCTCATTTATATTTAGGTTCACCCAGTTAAATGAAAATCATGTTTTTATCATTTATAGAATGCTCATGGGAGTGCTTCATGGAGTTTTCCAATGGTGGAGGTGTCACAGTGATGATGTCGTGTGAGCTGTTCTTGACAAGCTCATGAAGGTTTCACTCTTCCAACTGATCAAGGAAACCTTCAGTATTGATGAGTATGGGAGGTTGTAAATTTGGGAGATTGTATGAATGAATGGGGTCCTACATTCTATCATTTAAGATAGGGATTCATGATTTAATTCTCATTTCTGTCAAGGGATACATAGGGCTTTGTGTACACAGGTGCTTCTGAGCACAACTTACCACCCCCAGACAGATGGCTAGTCAGAGCGCACGGTTCAGGTGCTAGAGGAAATTATTTGGGCATGAATCCTAGATTTCAAGGGTTCTTTGGAGACATGAATACCCCTTTTTGAGTTCTCATACAATAATAGATTCCAGGATACTTTTCATATGGTGCCATATGAGGCTTTGTGCGGTAGGCTATGATGATCACTCCTGTGTTGGCTGGAGGTAGGAGAGGAAGCTATGCTAGGAACTCATCTTGTCCAAGAGACCACTGAGTATATTCAATTGATTTGGAGGAAAATTGATATTACATAGTTTCTTCAGAAATCATACATGGATATCCGTAGATGACTTTTAGAGTTCGAGGTTGGGGATCAAGTTTTTCTATGTGTCGCACCAAGGTTGGGACACAAGAGAATCAGAAGACAGGGTAATCTTTTGCTGAGATATGTTGGTCTATTTGAGATTCTAGATAGGGTCAGACTATTTTCCTATTGATTGTAGTTACCTCATAGGTACAATTCTATGCACAAAGTCTTCCACGTTTCTCAGTTGTGATGTTACTTTTCGGACCAATATCACACCTTTCAGCCCGTCGAAGTGGAGTTGCAGGAAGATGTGTCCTTTGAGGAGCATCCCATTAATATTGTAGATCATAGCACAAAGTTTATCCATGGTCGGTATGTTCCTTTAGTATGGGTGCTATGGAAGCATGGTCGAGTGCAGGAAGATACATGGAAGAGGGAGGCCAACATTCGATCACAATGGCTAGAGTTATTCTTTGATGTTCCTTTACCACCATTGGAAGGGAAATTCAGGGATGAATTGATTTAAGGGGGGAACTTTGTAAGAACCCAAATATTTTCTTGAGGTATAGATCCTTAATTTTCATTTTTTAGTTAAGGAGATAGAGGAAAAAGAAACTTACACTCCGTGTATTTTCAAGTACACGCCGTGTAAGGAGGGTTACACGCCATATGATTCCAGTACACGACCTTATAATGGTCGTTTCAGGACTTGTACAGACACAATTTGTATTTTAAATTACATGAAATTTATTTTTTATTTTTATTTTTTAAATTGGGAAGTAGCCTCATGTTCATCAGATGGACAGAGGGATCGTCCTATTCGACGAACAACCACACCGAGAGGTCGTTTTGCCTCCCGATTATCCGTCTGAACTCCATTTCAATCGTTGTAAGATGCATTAGAACCCAATCAGTAATCTCTTGATTCCTATTGATCCACTCATCATAATTTCATTTATCTATAGAGTTATCAAAGTTTTAGTGTTTTTCTCATTTTTTAGATCTACTCCATTCTAGGTTGAATCAAAGCCTGATGCCAGATGAGGAGAGTTGTATGAGTACGAGGTAGGTGGTATCATGCCTTTCGCTAATTATCAAGATATTTATATATGATGGAGTATCTCATACCCATTTTAGGGTGTCTTGTTAATTGATAATTGGCCTATGTTATTACCTACTTATGTTTAGTTAATTAAAAATGTGTTCTCATTCATGAATTAAGTTGTTTACCTTGAATTAGGGTCACCCCATGGGTGTGTTTTCCTTCGACGACCATTTATGGCCACCTGACCTCAGTTGCCTATGAGGCATGCCTTGTTTTCCCTTCTTGGGTTGTTAAAAATGGTTTTGATTATTAAATGGAATTAAAATTATATTAAATTGTAATTGTTTTGAAAAAGGGTTAGGGATTAGTGATTCAAACCTTTGCCCCATGTTATGCCTATGTTTGTTTAATCATGCTTGTAATGTTTTACTCCAATTGTGAACCTTCCCATGTGATTTATTTAATACTAAAGCTGTGTAATAGTTTAAATTACATGATATGGTTTTTATATGAAATTACCACATGATTTCATTAATGTTGAACCATATAATAGTTTAATTTACATGTGTTTCTTGATATATGATATATGACCACATGAGTTCTAAATACTGAAGCCATGTAATAGTTTAATTTACATGTTTTTATTCTTATGTAAAATGATAGAGGGGTAAATAGAAATGGGCGATCCATAGCCTCATGTTAAAAGGAAAGGTTGGGCTCATATGACTATTGCACCTTATACCTTGGGTGAACCATGGCCTTAGTTAAAAAACCATGGATAGACTCAAAGAGGGTATTATCATGTTAATTCATGAGAGAGCCATGAATAGAGTGGTAAAAATCATGGAGACTTTATATAAATGCTGAGAGAACCTTGAATCCAATGAGGGATTCCAAGGATGGGCTCTATTGGCAGTTGTTTATATGTCATGAGTTAACATTTACTTATAATTTGAATATTGAATGGAATGACTTATGACATTCTTTCCAAGACAAAGAACAAGCTTGGATTCGGTCTTCACTTATACTTGTTTACATGGCCTTCTGATACATCTGATTTGATTAATTTTGTATAGGTATTATTGGTCCTAGACCGGATCCCGATACTTATATAATTAAAGTTAATTGAATTTCTAATGAACATAAAATGAATGTAAATGGAAACCATTACTTGTAGAACTGTTTACTTTTGATTACTTCATAGTTTACTAGTTTCCCTATTTCACACCGCCTGTTATATATATTCACAGACAGATTGGAACAAATCTTGGGTGGTTGCCTAGTGGGATTTAGTATCAAACCTTGTTTGGGTCATGTTTTTGGGCCCAAAAAGATTATGTTGCTACAGGTTTCAATAAGGGTAATAACCCTTCTACAGGTACTTGATTGCTGTTTAGGAATAAGAGAGCATGGGACCAAGCTGTGTCTTTTGATGCTTCTAAGTTTCTTTTGTTCATTTTTTGTAATATTGGTACTTATATTTTGTATTACTACAATTTAACATGTTTTGGGATATTTTCCTAGAACATGTAACATGCAACAAGATATTTGTATGCTATGAAATCTGGTTATTTATATTACCAGTCTTCTGCAGTTTACTTCTATTGTATGATATTACTGCTTTCTCTATTGTTATATTATTATATTATTCTGTGATATAATTTTTCAATGAGGGTATAGTTTTTCCACTATCACACCTAGGCCCTCATTTCTAGTCGGCAGCCTCTGGCATTTGGGAAAATGTTCTTGAGGCCATGTAGCCAGTTGGGTACGGGGTGCCTTTGGGTGCCAACCGGATCCGAGACGTTATAGGGAGGAGGCACATTGGGGAGTCTAATCAGAACTGGATCGGGGTGAGATAGATACATGATATAGATATGAGATCAAAGATTCATAATTTTATACTCTAAGGTAGGGCTTTGTTTATTTTTTATCTATATATCCACATAAAATCATTTATTTTAAGTTTAAAAGAATTTTATGTATTGATGGTAGTTCCATGATTGTGACATCCTAAACCCACACTTCCGAATCCGGTGTCATAAACACGTAATTTACATACTATCTTCAATACCAACTATAGATTATCGGACACGACTATCCCATAGTTATAAGACTTAAATAAAATATTTCATTACATAAATTCTTAATAAATTTTTGGTTTATAGATTTATAGAATTAGGATAAAATATAAACTAAAAAAACCCATTTATTTATTAACTAATAGATATTTTTTCCCACTATATAAGAAACTATTTAATCCATAAGAAGTCTCTAAAATCTCCCACAAGCTATCTTGTTAAACATATCTTGTGTAATAATTTGCTTCATAACCCAGGAAAATGGAAACATAATATAGAGTGAGCTCAAATTACCATTAAGGGAAAATGTACATTTGAAAAAATCATGTAATAAATATTATGACAATAGTAAGTAATCATAATAATTCCATAATCAATTGAAACTAAGAGAATAATATATCCATGAATAAAAATAAAAATAAATAGATCACATGGATAACAATAACTAAATTCTTGGAAATAGAATGCATAATGTTAGAAGTCTTGATTTTACCATCAAGGCCTCATCCAAGACATCATCTTTACCATCAAGGATACAACCAAGACATCATTATTATTGTCAATACTACAATCAAGAAATTTTCTAAACTGGGCAGGCATACACCAAATACCCAAACATGTTTGTCTCATGATACCTATCAATGCATCAAGGGGATATATAAATATGATCCCCTCCCATCACTTGTTTAAGTATAATATATTCATCATATGAGAAAATTAACAAATAATACATAATCAACCTTTCTAATAATCATCCATATTGAAATAATAATATACATAAAACTAATACTTTTCCCCATGTCAATAAAAGGGATAACATGATCATAACCCATTTGGAGAGATAAATTGGATGGTCAAAATATACTGTCAACTCTCCAATAATCATATGTATTTGAATAAAAACATATAAAATTACAATACTTTTACCCATGTCAATATATTAACATTATTTCTAGGTGATATTCATCTAATCTGAATTATATAAAATTTGATGTTCACACCATATAGTGAAGTGAGTATATGGATAAGTCTATACTGAAATAACATGATCATAATACATCTATATAAATAAGGTGAATAATTTATAAATGACATATCCATAGTATAAAAAAGGTAACATAGAAGGATTTTGACATAGGTGAAAAACATCATTACAAAAGAATTATTGAACGATACCATCTAAAAAGGGAATAAGAATTGGATTGTTTAGTACTATGAGTTCATTTCCCAAAAATATAAATATGTATTAGAGTATAAATAGTGAAACATAAACCCTATTTGGGTAAAATAAATTTAAATGATAATGTAAATGGAATAAAAAAACTTAAAATAGATTTTACAAAACATTATTAACATTGATGCAAAATAAAAATTTAGATGCAACTTTTTAAGGTAAATTCTGCAAAGGTGATGGGAAATATTTTGAAAACATTTAATTTTAAAAATTATCACCAATAATAGATCCTTTAAATTCCATAAATTTTATCTTGGATAAGATAGTAGAGGAATATAAAAAATATGAAAGTGAAAGGAAAAACCATTTTTATTTTTTTGAAAATACCTTTGTTCAAAGCTCACATTGTAAAAAGAGCATGGGAACATTATTTTTTATCAAAATATATTTTTCCAAAAATAGGTAGAGAGATTAATATAAAATAAAATATTAGGTTGGGAGAACCCAAGAATGAAATAAATAAGTTCATTATGAAATAATATAACTCAAATAAAGGAATTTTAGTTATCAATATCCATTACAAGCAACATACTCCTTGAATAATGAAACATTTAAAAAGAGGTGTATGTGAAAAAAACATATAAAATGAGAGAATAAAAAATAATACAATAAAATTTAATAATTTACCCAACTTATATGAAATAATTTCCAGTGAATGATCATAACTCAATAAATAAAAAGCGAGTTACCAAAAACACTTATGAATAGGGAAACACTTGAGTCAAAATGACATTTAAAAAAGAGAAATTAATTTTAATTCATTTATCCCATGAATTAAAAGGAATTAATGTATGTAAATTTAATGGGATATTAAATCAGTATATCACCATATAAAGGAAACACGGTTCATAGCATGTAACATGTATTAATGAATCAGAACCGAGACAAAGAAAACCCTTACGAGTTTAGAAACCATTGAATAAAAAACCCTTGAAATAAAGGGATTGTAATTGAAATTAAAATAAAATAATTAAAATATAATTAATGGAATGATATATAAAATATTTATTACATAAAACATATAAATTAAATTTGGTTTATATTAACAAACATGTTAGAAGAGAGGATTTTGAGACAAAAACCCTAAACTAGTTCTAAATTTTTTCTGTTCTTGCACTAAATGTCTTACATAATTAAATTACATTAATTAAATAAAAACCAAATAAACTTATTAATAACTATATAAATTTATACTTATTATTTAAAATTATTATATATATAAATATTAGTTAGTTTTTACCTATTTTCAACACCAGGTATAGGTAATGGTTATCGTTTTGAACTAGTTTCATAAAAGAGGAGTTGGTATCTATTATTTTTCCAAATTTAATCACTATTATATCATCTATGACAATTTAATATATTTTACATGATGGTTTATAAATATATAATTTCATTCCATGGTAGTTTTGGTAACAAACCATGAAGATAAAACCAGTAATGATCATGTTTCATTGATTCTTAATGAACGCAGGGTGTTTTTTAACCGATGAGTTAAATTTTGATATAAACTTAACATAATTTTTTTTCAACATATTTATTTCATATAATACAATTAAATATGTTCTCATATTCATCCATGATATAAATTCATATAATTGTTCAAGTAGGAGGTTAAATCGATCGAAACATGAACCTACCATGATTAATATATAACTATGGTTTAGTTGTAAAGTGTTTATACAAGAAGTATAATTATGTTATTTAGTATATATTAGTGTTATATATTAGAATTTTAAATAATTATAAAGGGAATAATATTTATGTAAAGTCATTACTTATAAATAAGAGATCATTTCCCCCTTAGTTCACTCATTTTAAACAGTCGAATTAACCATAAACATTTTTTGATAATATAATTAACAGGTTCTAGAATTTTCCATACCAGAAACTTAATTATATCATAAATTTAATATTTATTCTTTAATATCATCCTCATTACCTTCCATGTATAATGACGATGAAAAGAGAAACAAAAATCAATCGTTCCATGGAGGCAATACTCTACAGGCACATGTGGTTGACGATTTCATTTTCCATAGAACAAGTGAAAGGACTAATATAGTTTATTGTTTAATAATTATAAAAATTATATAAATATCATAATAATTTATTAAATTCCCCTTATATATCATCATTTTAAGGTGGTTAAGGAAAACAAAACACATTTCATCGTGGAGGTGGTAGTTCACACAACACATGATTGATGTATTCATTTTTCTTAATGAAAAAGGTGAGGTGATTAATGATTATTTATACAGAATAAAAAAATTAAGTATATAAACAATAATTATGTTATTAAATAAGGTCTTGAAAATTATAATTGGAAAGTAAAAACAAAAAATACATAAGTTAAGTAAAAATGAATACTCACTTTGCGCACTTTGAGATTTCCTTGGAAGATCCCTTGGAAATGGATAAAATAGGATAATCTATTGTGAAAATTATATCAAGGGAGTAAAATATTATTCTAGTTAAAGGAAAAAGGTCATATTTTCATGAGGAAAATTAATTCTTATGATATCCTTGAAGGGGTGGTGAGATTCCACTTTTATAAGTGGTAGAAATGGCATTTTTGTAAATATTTTAACTCAATATAAAGGGAGTGCATGTTAAAAATGTACATGGGCTCAAAAATTGATAAATAATTTATTTTGGAAGAGATAAGGATTATAAAAACCTCATTAAATCAATTTAATACATGTTTTATGATGTCTCAATCCATTTACCCCTTAAATTATTACTTTTATAATTTTAGCTTTTATTATGGTAACTGGTTTTTAATTAAGGTAACTTAATATTCATGCCTAAAAAATAAGGTGATAATTATTAGATAATTTAGAAAAAAATGATTTTAAATTTTAAATCTATTTCATTTTATTCAATTTATAAAAGTGATAAAAAATAATTTCTAAACAAAAATGAATAAAGTATTAAATTTTTTTTTTGAGAACATGTTACCTATGTTCTAAAATATAAAATATGGATTTTTAAATTAAAAAAACATTTAAAAAATAAATTTACTAATAAAATACATATTTTGTCATATAAAAAGGTTTGATGAATTTAAAATTCATTTTAATATACTAATAATTTCATAAAAGTCATGTTATTTTTAAAAATGGAATTTTCACTTAAAACCATTATTTTTAAAAAACTCAAAAAATTAATCTTAAGATTATATTATTATGATTAATAATTTTTTTTTTATTTTTAAAAATTAAATTTTTTAAATTTGATAATTCCATATTTTTAAAAAATCCTAAAATATACTGGAAAACTATTCATATTGGAAAATTTCTTTTTAAAATGTTAAATATTATTTATTCTTGTTTCCTATCAATTAATAATTAACTTATTATTATTATATTATTCATATAATGAATATATTTTATTATTACATAATCATAATATACTCATTTTCTTGTAATAAAACATCGATTTTAGAAATATATATTTTTAAGCATAAAATGATTTTTTAGTTGCTTTAGCCATACTAATTGAATTTCATTCATATTAAAAGAAACCATTATTTTTATTATATAAATATTTCATAAATCGTTTAATCCTATTTATTATTTCAAATTCAATGACTAGTTTTAGATGTTCATATTTAATATTTATATTTTTAAAAATATATCACGGTTCTATTTTAGTTTAGTGTTCCTTATCAAGTAAGCTATCAAAAAAATTTGGCTCATTTAAAAAAATTTATATATTAAATTTTTTAGGTGTTACATTATCCCACCTTAAATAAATTATTTCTTGGAAATTTTTAATTATCTCTCACCGATGATAATATTGTAAGTGTATTCTTAAGATATTTATCATTTGGGATATAACTTCTAATATGACACCTACCTTACTTTCTCAGGCTATATCAAGTTACTTATCTTTCTTAAAAAACATCCATTCATAAAATCATATATCTAGTTATGTATATACCATAATAATATATTCTCTATAACATAACTTTCCCAAAGATATTTGAATCTCCAACTAAATAAATTACCATGAATTTATATATTCCACAAAAAATTAACTCTATCTTTAACCCTAAAATGGTATTAAACACTAGTTTAAAAGGTTTCAAACTATTAAATATATATCATAATCACAAAAATGATATAAAATTCACCAAAAATAACATGAATCAATTATCAATCCCAAGTTTACCTATACTATCTAACTTACTTCTTCAACATCATGTGTTTATTAAACCTATTGGACTTAAACCTATTTTTGGTGTTGGATTTGTTGTCAATCACAATGTCATATAGTATGAATATATTATTGTAATGAAAATGAGATTTTTTAGCATAAGGAAGATATTTAAGACATGTAGATACTTCCCAATCCAATAGAATTAAGTGAAGAGAAATTTCTAGAGGATATCATTTGCATATCCGAAAGTTATGACTAGAAGTTATGATCGAACATGAAGAGGGAGTTAGTTGAATATCAAAAAAGTTTCTGAATAAAATATTTTTTGGGAATTAAGTTATGGTGTTCATTACTCAATCCACAATGAGTGGTTATCTCTGGCTTAGGTAAAGATAGGCAGAACAACAATGTTATATCTCAATGTTGAAGTATGAAGGTAACAAAATGATTACAATAAATAATTATTCTCACCAAATGAACCTTCACATGTTGTTGTGTCTTGTGCAAGATATGGGATTAAACATCATCTCAATGAGTTTTTCTTACCTAGTTTTGTGCAATAAATAATATTTCAACAAGTATCAATGATCATATAATGAATTAAGAATCCTAGTAGGGGAACTTAAAGTTTTACCATTTCCCAATGTTTACGATTTTTTTGGGTGAAAATTTTTGGAGGGAGATCAAAGTTTCATAAAAGTCATGGTGTATAAGGTAAATATTTATTTTGGTGTAAAGGAATAAGTTTTTATAAATTTGGATGATTGTATAATGGTTCTTGAAATCCAGGAAGTTTCATAAAAGAATATTTCATGAAGAAGGTTGATGAAATATTGGTAAAGCCTAAAGTCTGAAGAAACATTAAGTACCAAAAACAGATATAAATTGGTGAATTGAAGGTTGATATTTTTTAGTCACAATATATTTTCAATAAAATAGAGTTCCAATAACCTATATATGTTTTAAAATCAAAGGCACTACAAAATAGGGAAGTTGGGTAGGTAGAGTTCCATGAAAAAAGAATGTTGGGGAGATTTTCATGAATTGAAGTCACATGAAGGAAAAATTTTCAAATTATGAAAAGAGTTAGTATTTTCATATAAATATATGAACCCCTATGGAGAAAGGAAGGAAAAAAGGGATATAGAGTTGGTCTAGTGAGATTTTTGAGAGAAAATCACTTTGGATTGGCCAAAGTCTGAAGTTACAAAAACGAGTTCTGCGAACCACTGAGTTTTGTAACCGAAATTCTATGAATAATTGAGTTCTGAAAAATATTGTTTGTGTAAAAAAATTTTTGGTATGAAGGTTAACATTTCATAAAATAACAGTCTTGATAAATGTTCATGATGAAGAACTTAGGATATCATAGTTTCATGAAATATGGGTTTTCACAAAAGCATGAGTTTCATGAAAGTTAAGAGTTTCATAAAAGTGTAAGTCACATGAACAATATGTATTGAAAATTTGTTTCTAGTGAAAATTTAATTCGAGGAGAATTAAATTACAACTATTATGTAAGCAATGTCTCTTAATAATTAGGGACAAATACTTATGTTTCTAATATTTTTAAGACACCTATAAGTCTATAAACTATTGAAGTTCCTTCACTGAAGTGGTGTGTAGGAGTGAAGAAGAGGTAGTGTAACTTGGGAGAGGATTAAAAAAACCCTAAAACATGTATAGGTGGTGCACCTAGAATGGAGTGACTGAAGAAAAAATATTATATCCACCAAACTAGTAAAGCTTAGTGGATTATGGTATGATCGACACAACATTGGAATATGCTCCTTGGATTATCCCTTTGTGGCGTACTAAGGAAAAATCCCCAAGTACCATGTATTTTTTTACTTTATTTCACATCTATGATTATTTAAATAAGGATTTAATTGAGTGTGAGAGGTTGAAAATGTTCCTTCAACAAGGGAAAAGGATCCTAAAAGGGAAATAAAATAAATCAAAGAAAATGTTTAAATCGATCAACACCCAAACTCACCCCCTCTCAGGGTGTATCTGGTTCCAACAAAACCTAAGTTTTATTCAAACCCCAATAACATTTTATTAAATAGTTATCCCCAAAAATATAAACATGTCATAAAATCACTTTTCAAGGTTATTAATTATATTTAATATACATTTCCATACATTTAAAGTAAAACTACTAAAGAACTATCCATATATGTTTCACATAATCCTCATAAAATTTAGAATATACTAAAATATCATTGATAAATATCACTCACTAATGAAAATAACTAATAGTTTAAAGAAAATATCAATCTCATCGCCTTAGGTAATACTTGGAAACTCAAAATTTCCATCATATTAGGCATGTACTAATATTCTCAACCATTTATGTATGCTCCCTTATTGGGTTATAAGGCATAGTTGTTTCTAGATACATACCTTTATCAACTTCATTTACATGACCCTGTTTCAACTAAATACTAAAATCCAAAATGTTTATCAATAAAATTGGAGTAAATAATCATTTGAATATGAAATCTCAATTGTAAGATGTATTATCTAATTAAACTTTAATGGCATCCTTTGATACTTTTGGTTCAGCTTATGACTCTATCTATTTAATCATTAGTTATACATGGAAATTTTTCTATTAGGTTCTCTAACCTAATTATTTTAAATCATACTTAAATACTTCATAATGGTTTGTAAAGAGAATGTGATTAACCAAAGAATATCCCCCAAGAGTGTCAAACCAAGTGTGCAGTTAGGCCTCTATATCGTGAAATAGGTGACAATCAAGTCAATACCAAATACACCATTTTTAGTGTTATTACCCCTAGGTATATCTATTCCAGAGCCTGCATCCACTTGTAGTATCTATATAGGGATGTAATTTATCAAAGAACCACACGATATATACTTTAATAAAACTTTGAGATGTCATCCTATATTTAACATTCTCTCTTAGACTTATCCCAAAGTTTTTCACTAAAGTTATCTTATTTTTATCCCCAAAAAAAAGTGTACTATCACCTTAATGTTAAACCATATACTATCCCAAAGGGTTATCTATACCTTTTAAATTATTATCATACATAAATTATCAACCCTTAAATTATCTCAACAAACCTCATAATCTTTAAATTTATCTAAACCCTACTCTGATACCAACTATAACTCCCTAAACCTACATTCCCACATTTGGTGTCATAAACACGTACTTTACATACTGGATTCGATACCAACTATAGATTCTAAAATATAACTATCCCATATTTACATGACTTAAAATAAAATATTATATTACACACATTCCCAAGACTTTTTTAGCTTATATCTTTAGAGAATTAGGAAAAAATATAAACTAATAAAACCCATGTCTTTCTCAATTTATGGATATTTTTTCCACTTTATAAGAAACTACTTAATCCATAATAAGTATTAAATATCTTCCATAATCTATCTTGTTAGACATATTATATGTAATAATTTTCTTCATAACATGGTGAAATGAAAATATATGAATGGGGGAGATCAAAAACTTTGTAATAGGAACCATACAACTAAGGTAACCATAAAATAAACATGGAAAAAATATTGTGGAATGGGTTAGTAATAATAATAATTCTATAATCAACAAAAAATGAGATTATAATATATCCATGGCTAACAATTAAAATAAATAAATCACATGATAAAAATAACTTAATTCACGATGAATTAATGCATAATACCATACATCATAATATTACTATCAATCCCTAATCTAATACATCATACTTTCCATAAATGTCGTATCCAAGACATCATTATTGTTATCAAGACCACTGTCAAGACATCTTACTGAATTGGGTAGGCATACACCAAATACCCAAACATGTTTGTCTTAGGAGACCTATCAATGCATCGAGGGGCTATATAATTCTTTTCCCCACCCATCACTTGTTTAAGTAAAATGTTTTCATAATATTATAAAATTAATAATATATATATATAATCAACCTTTCCAATAATCATTTATATTAAAATGACAACATATAGAACAAAAATAATTTCCCCATGTTAATAAAAGGGATAATTTGATCATAACCCATCTAGAAAGAGAAAGTGTATGGTCAAAAAAAAATACATACTCAACTTTTCAATAATCATATATATTAGAATAAAAAAATAAAAAATTCCAATAATTTTCCCCATATCAATAGATTAACATTTTTTCGAGGTGATCATGATATAATTTGAATTATGTAAAATGTAATGTTCACACCTTATAGAGGAAATAATATACGACTAAGTCAATAATGGAATAAAATAAAAATAAGAAATCCATAAAAAAGGTGTATGGTTACAAAAGAAAACATCTCTAGTGTAAAAAGGGAAACATAGAAGGATTTTAACATAGGTGAAAAACATCATTAATGGCTGAACTATACCACCCAAGAAGGGATTAAGAATTGGATTTCTTAGTATCTTAAGTTAATTACTCCAAAAATATAAATATATATTAGAGTATAAATAGTGAAAGATAAACTCTATTAGGGTAAATCCTTTTGTAAATTATATGGTAAATAGAAGAAAAATATTAATATTTATTTTAGAAAACATTTTTAACATTGAGATAAAATATAAATTTACATGTTTATTTAAAACGTAATTTTTGAAAAGTGAAGTTAAGATTTTTAAAAAAATTACTTTTAAAAATAATATACAATAATGGGGCCTTGAAAGTACATAAAGTTTATCTTATAAAATATAGGAGAGGAAGATAAAACATATGAAAGTGAAAGAAAAAACCCATTTTTTTATTTTGAAAATATCTTTCTTTAAAACTCACCTTATAAAAATAGTAAGGAAAGAATATTTTGTATTAAAATATATTTTCCCCATATAGATAGAGATATTACTATGTAATAAAATATTAGGGTGGGATAACCCAAGAATGGAAGAAATAATTTCCCGATGAAAGAATATAAATCAAAGAAAGGGGATTGGAGTTATCAATATCCCTTACAAGAAACATACTTCTTGAAGCATGAAAAATTTTAGAAGGGATTTATATAGTAAAAATGAATATAATGAGAGAATACTACATAATAAAAACAAATGAAAAAATTTACCAAAATATATTAAATAAGTTCTTATGAACGATCATAACTAAATGAATAAAAATTTAGTTACCAAAAACTCTTAATATGAGAGTAACACTTGAGTCAAAACAAATTTAAATAAAATAAATTTATTTGGATTAGTTTATCCCAATAATTAATAGGAAATAATTTATAGAACATTTATGGTATATTAAATCAATATAAAACTTTAAAAAGGAAAATGTTGTATAAAATGTAACATGTCTTAAATAATCATAATTCAGACCATGAAAACCCTTACGACTTTAGAAACTTTCAAATCAAAACCCCCTAAAAATGTGAGCTTATAATTGATCTTAAAATATATTAAAAGATAATTCATGATATGATATCTCAAATAGGTATTACATACACCATATAAATTAAATTAGGTGTATATTACCAAGCATGTCTCAAAGAGAGGAATTTGAGATGAAAATCATTACCATGTTCCTAATTTGTTTTCCCCTTGCACCAAATTCTCTGAATAATTAAATTAATTTTATTAAATACATACCCAATAATAATTTTCATAACTACAACCATTTATACTCCTCATTTATATCCATTATATACATATAAATATTAGTTAGTTTTACCAATTTTATATATTGGGTGTAAGTATTGTTTATCACATTGAACTAGTTTCATAAAAGAGGTGTTCGTATCTATTATTTTTTCAAAGTACATCACTATTATATAATCTATGTTATTGGAATATATGTTCCAGGAAGATAAAATCAATAATGATCATGTTCATTGGTTCTTAATAAATGAAGGACGTTTTCTTAATTAATGAGTTAAATGTTGATATAAACTTACTAAAAAAACATTATTTACTTGTTTATATCACATCATGCCATTAAATAAGTTCTCATAGTCATCCTTGATATAAATGTATATTATTGTTCAAGTATTTGGTTAAACCATCCCAAAAATAACCAACCATGATTAATGGATGATTATGAGGTGGTTTAGTTGAAATGTTTTTATAACAGAATAATAATGATATTATTTAGTTTTTTTATTAGTGTGATATACCAAAAATTTAAATAATTATAAAGTGATGATAATTTATATAAAGTCATTACTTAGAAAGAATTGATCATTTTCTTCTTAATTCGATCATTTTAAATGATTGAATTAATGATAATAATTTGTTGATCATATCATTAATAAGTTCTCAAATTTTCCATACTATAAACTTAATGATATCATAAGAATTATATTTATCTTTTAATACCATCCTCATGACCATTCAAATATTATGGTTATGAAAAGAAAAATGAAAATCAATCATTCCATGGAGGCGGTTGTCCACACGTATGTATGGTTAGATATTTAATTTTATGTAGAATGGGGGAAATGAGAAAAATGTTTTAATGTTTTATAATAATAAACATGATATCAATAACATTAATATTTATTAATTTTCCCTTTTAAACCATCCTTGTAATGCAGTGAAGAAAAATGAAACACATTGTGTCATGGAGGCAGTTGTCCACACAACATATGATTCACGTATTCATTTTTCTTAATGAAAAAGGGAAGGTGATTAAGGAATATTCCCATATCATAATAAAATTAGTTATATAACCAATATATATTTTATTAAATAGTTATTTTAAAATTATAATTTGAAAAGAAAAATAGAAAAGAAATAAGCTATGTAAATATGATTACTCACATTGTGCACTTGGAGATTTTCTTGGACAGTCCCTTTGAAATGGATAGAATATGATAATATCCTATAACTATAATATAACACCCCAATATTTATGGTATGCATATTCTTAAATAAATTTAATTTACTTGATAGTTTATGTTTCATGAAACACCGAGTTTAAAAGAATCGTGATATACTATTAAATATTAACATGGTCGTTGGAATAGTAATATGACCATTAAGAATAGTAATGTGACTGTTAGAATAATAAAATCACATATGAAATTATAAATAAAATTTAGGTATCTCATAAATGAAAATATGATATATTTATATCATATAATAAGTAGATAAATGTTTTAAAAATGATAAATTAAGTGTTCGTATCTTTGTAAAAAAATTTATTTACAATTTTTTAATTAATATAAAAATTTAAAAGAAAATTTATTTTTATAAAATAGATTCATAAATAATTATTCTATTGTATTATTATTATAGGATAATTTTATGAGGCATTAATTAATTTTTCAATATGTCATAAAATCGATTATAATTTTAAAATCGGTATTTTTTAAATAAATTATGTTTTAATTGAAAATTCAATTTATCATATTTAGAAAATTATTTTCATAAAATGGAGTCTATTTTTTAATTATACACATTAAAAAATGGTTGGGATTATTTTTTGTAATTTTCTAAAATTGTTGAATTTTTAGTGAATAGTGAAATATGATAGTTTAAAGTATTTAACATTTTAGCCAAATACATGAATTTTTGAGTCATGGTTGAGTCATAGATGATGTAAGTGGCTAATATGTCGAACTAAAATTCTCTATTTACTGTATTTAGTCACAATAATCATCACTATTGATAGTCTTGAGCCAAAAAATAAAAAAATGAATAAAATAATAAAAAAACACCCCCACCTTCACTATAAATACCACCCCCACCACCTTTACCCCTCACACCTTATAATACTTGGATATTGCTAATATTATTACCAATTACTCTACAAAACTACTTACCCACGTTCTGGCCTTTATGGTCTCACCAAAAGACCATTTCCAAGTCCCTTAAGGAGGTTCTCAAGGAAACGACACTGAAGAGGTAAAACCTTCCCTCTATCTCTTTAAATTTATTTTCTTTTCTTATCCTTACCTAACCTCACCTATACAAAGTAACATGATAAATACAATATCATATATATACTGTAATGTTATTATGTTAATTTTATATTCACCATAAATTCTCTTTTCTCCCCCTTTTTCTCTAACAATGAAAACATCATCCGAGAGGTGTTGATTCACCACCTTCGTGGGTGAAGATTTTTTCATTTTATAATAAATCATTCAAGGATGGTCATAAAATAATTATAATGGTTAAAATAGATTTTAAAATGTATATTAAAACTTATTTATTATTCTATAACCAGTATATATACATAATATTAATTAATAAAACAAAACTAGTTCGTAATGATCGAAAAAATGCCAAAATAATTTAAACAGTTTTCATTAATGTTTTATCTAATGAATCATTATTATATCTGAAAAAATGATACATAAGTCCATTTAATTTTCTAAAAGTTCATTAATAACATATAATTTCAATTTTGGATAACTATTCTTATTTTACATGATCTTTTATACATGTATACAAGTGAATCAATCATGAAAACCATGGAAATGAACACTCCTGAATTGAAAAATTAGATCTTATAACTCATAAAAAATGCCATAAATGAACTTAATAAAATTATACTAAATAAAATACATGTTTAAGATGTTTTTAATTAAATTATTAATTAATCTAATTTTATTATCCAGGACATTAAGTTCAATTAAAGAACACTTTTAGACACAAGGTAAGGGATTCTCCCCAAACCTCCATTTTTCCCTTCAGGTTATGATTTCTCCCTATGTACCCCAATGTAATTATTAATTATTATAATTTACTCCTAATTTTTTTTTATGTTCCAAACATATTTACCTAGCTTAATTATTCTTTCTTTTACAAGAAATACAATGTTTATAAGGTTTCCTTCTCAATCCCTCCTAATAAGAAAGCCCGATTAAAATGAACTTCCCAATTTCTTAACCATTTTCAAGTACACTCTATAATATATTTCAAGAAACCAATATTTTTCAAAAATCACTCCTTTTATCATGAAAAACTATATTAGTTCATTTCTTGTTTTATGAAAACAATTATGATTTTTTCTACTTTAAAGACTCTTTAATATTTTCCCTTAAACCACACTAAAGTTCCTCATTTATAAAGTTTATTAAACAATCCTTTTTACAAGTTTTCACTTTAGTTGGAAATAATTTATCATGATAAATTCCTATTTTACATTATTATTGTCTAAGTATAATTTAAACCCATTCTTTCATGGACACCATTATGACATTCCCTTTGGTTATGCCTTATTCATCACTTATTCCTTACATGTGGTGTATGTATACCTCCCTTTTATTTATGATCATCATTAATTGAAGATTTAATTTAAAATACATATTTATTATATCATGGATATGATTATTTTCTTATCCATCTATAATTTTTATATATGGTGTTTATTTTGAATGTTGTTTTAACTGGGGAAATATTGATAAATCTGTATTTTCTACTGAGTAATGATATTTTGATAAGTCATATTGTTAATGAATTAAATATATGTATGAAGAATGATTTGGAAGATTAGTGATGGGTGGGGACCAATTATAGATAGTCCCTTGATGCATCAACAGGTCTCATGAGATAGAATAACTGGCAACAAATAATTTGTTTTTGTTTCCAAGAAGAATCAGATGAGTTTCTATCCACAGACTTAAACTGTCTTGATTGTATAATGGTTCATGTTCCAGATACATTATGTCCAATAATTAAGCATTTTTTTCATCCAGTATTTAGTTATTACTTATCAGGATATTTTCACTATGAAAAAAATATATGGATTCATTTTCATTCTTAGTAAGTTAATGGCATGAACTTTTTAGTTATTTACCTTTCTATATCGATTATGACTTAATGAACTTGATTCAGTTATTATTGATTAATGTAAACCTTACTGAGAATTTGATCTCACCCTTTTATTTTTTTTCCTTCCCTAGGTTATGAAGATTAAATCCTAGAATAAGTTTCAAGGAAGAATTTTTTTTCTATGTTTAATCACCAATGTAATAAGGGAACCATGTATGTATCTATTTCTTCAAGAATAATAAACTGATCAATCTATGGTGATATGATATCTTGTATCTATTCCATTTTAATAAAATAACCATCAACTCTGGGCTACTGGGGTCGGGGTTGTTATAGTTTGTATTAGAGAAGGTTTAGTAAAAACCTTGGGAAATAGATATTAAATAAACATGAGTATTATAATAATTCCTTATAGTGGATTTTTGGCTCAATACTCATGATGATTATGAGATAACTTAGTATGTGCTATTATTTAGTGATAGTGACTAATGGAAGAAAGGGAATCAATAATCGTGAACAATATAGGGATTTCCCTATAGAGAAATCCAAAATAGTTAGTGTTGTAGTTGATCAGATCATGACCATATTAGGAAAACTTACTCAGGTTATGATGAATAAACATAATAAGATTATGTTGGATCATTTCATGTGGAAGAAGACCCAATGTTTTTTTCTGAATACTATTCAAGTGGTAGATGAGTAGTGTATAAATTCCCTTGAAAAGATATTTCTAGTATTGGGATGAAATGAAAATAAAAAAGTATTACTGGTATTATATTGTGTCCTTATGTAAAATGAAAAATTTATTGCATATTCATCAAGGATGTTGAAGACTCGTGAAAAAAATTACCCAACTCATGATCTTGAGTTAGCAGTTATAATATTTTTTCTAAAGATATGGAGAAAAAATTTCTATAGTGTAATATGTGAGATATATACAGATAAAAAGTGTTTTAAATACATCTTTACATATAAAGAACTCAACATGAGGCAAATATTATGGCTCTAGTTACTTAAATATTATGATTTCTCAATACAATACCACCCAATAAAAGAAAATATGGTATTATTTGAATTAAATAGAAAATATCATGAACTTATGAACCAAATGAGGATTGGAAAAAAATCCTATATTCATGGATTTAGTAAAGTTAGATATGTGAATTGTTAAGGAAGTGGAAACATCACTCCTTTTTCAAATGATTGATAAACCATATTTATGGGAGAAGGTAAAAAGTTATCAATATGATGATGAGAATTTTTAAAAGAAAATTAAATCCATTAAGGATGGAAGATTGGAAGACTTCATGTATAAGGATGAAATTTTGAAACTTGGAAAAAGGTTTTGTGTTCCATCAGTACCTGAGCTAGAAAGGGAACTATTAGATGATTCTCATAGTTCAAATTTCTCTATACACCCTGGTAGTACCCATATGTATAGATATCTAAAGTAACGTTTTTGGTGGGATAATATGAAGACGGAAATTGATAACTATGTGTCAAGATGCCTAGCTTTTCAACAAGTGAAGGCCAAGAGACAACATCCTAAATGAGTCATGAAACCTATAGAAGTTCTTATGGGGAGGTGGGATGACATTAATATAAAATACACCACTAGATTACCAATAACCCCCCGAAATAATGATACAATATGGTTTATTTTTTATCACATTAAAAATTTGGCACATTTTCTTATTATTAGAGAAGATTTAACTCTTGAGAGCCTATAAAGACTATATATTAATGAAGTTGTAAGACATCATGGTGAACCTATATAAATTGTGTCTTATTGATATCCCCATTTTACATCAAAATTATAAAAGATCCTTAAGAAGGATGTGGATATTGAGCTTCATTTGAGTACTTTTTACTGTCCTCAAAACGACAGACAACACGAAAGGACTATTCAAACATTATAATACATGTTGGTATCATGATCACTTGACTTTCAAGGTATGTGGGGTCATTATTTAACTTTGGTATAATTTTCCTACAATAATAGTTTCCATTATAATATTCAAATGGCGCCATATGAAGCATTATATGGAAAGAGTTTTCAAACTCCAACTTGTTATGATGAAGTTGGTGAGATGAAATTTATAGGCCTAAAAATTATTTAAGAGAAAATAATAAAGGTAAAGACAATTTAGTTTCATATTAATGCATCTCAAAATCGGAAAAATAGTTATGCTAACAATCAGAGAAAGGATTTTGAATTTAAAGTGGGAGAACATGTCTTTCTGAAAGTATCTCCATGGAAGGGTGTCATAAGGTTCGGTAAGAATGGGAAACTAAGCCCCAGGTACATCAGACCATTTGAAATTCTGTAAAGAATTGGATCTTTAGCTTACTTATTAGCAATGCCTCCAAGTCTATCCAAAATTAATGATGTGTTCCACATATCATTGTTAAATAAGTACATTCCAGACCCAACACATGTACTCACCTATAAAGAAATAGAATTGGAACCTAATTTGTCTTACTGTGAAGAGACTGTCAAGATTATTTACAAAATATATAAAGTATTGAGAAATCAGATGGCTTGACTGGTAAAATTTCTTTAAAGAAACCATAATATAGAAGAAGCAATGTTGGAACCTGAGGATGTTATGAAGAAAAACCACCCACATCAGTTTAAAAGGAAACATTCATAAAAAAAAATTAGGACTAAATTTTCAAAGGAGGGAAGAATATAACACCCTAAGATTTATGGTATGTATCTTCTTAAATAAATTTAATTTATTAAATAGCTTATGTTTCATGCAACACTGAGCTTAAACAAACCATGATATACTATTGAATATCAACATTACCATTGGAATAGTAATGTGACCTTTAGGAATAGTAATGTGGACATTAAAATAAAAACCTTACCTATGAAATTATAAAGAAAATTTTGGTATTAATAAATGAAAATATGATATATTTATATCATAGAATAAGTAAGTAAATTTTTTAAATGTGATAAATTAAGTGTTGGTATTTTTGTAAAAGGTAAATGTTTATTTTAAATTTTATAATTAATATAATAATTTAGAAGAAAATTTATTTTCATAAAAATTATTGATAAATAAATATTTTTTGTCTTATGATTATAATATAATTTTATGAGTCATTAATTAATTTTTTAAAGTGTCATAAAATCAGTTAGAATTTTAAAATCTGTATTTTTAGAATAAATGAAGATTTTAATTAAAATTAAATTTATGATATTTATAAAATTATTTTCGTAAAATGGATTACATTTTTGAATTCTATACATTGGAAAATGGTTAGGGTGAATTTTTTGGATTTTTCTAAAATAGTTGAATTTTTGGTGAATAGTGAAATACAAAAATTTACGATATTTAACATTTTAGCGAATTATCTGAATTTTTGAGTCATGGTTGAGTCACAGATGATTTAAATGGAAACTATCTCTAAATAAAATGATATATTTATTTTATTTATTCGCAATAATCATCACTATATATAGTCTTGATCCAAAATAATGAACAAATGAATAAAATAATCAAAAAACACCCCTATCCTCCACTATAAATACCACCCTCACCACCTATCCTCTTCAAACCTTATAAGACTTTAATATTGATAATATTATGCCCAATTACACTCCAAAAATTCTTCCCCATTATTTGGTATTTATGGTATCACCAAAAGACCATTTCGAAGTCCCTTAAGGAGGTCCTCAAGGAGACGACACCCAAGAGGAAAAACCTTCCCTCTCTCTCTTTCAATTTCTTTTCTTTTCTTATCCTTACCTAAACTCACCTATTTATAGTAACATGATAAATAAATTATATTATATATACTATAATTTAATTATGTTAATGTTATATCCACCATCAATTCTCTTCTTTCCCCCTTTTGTTCTGAAAATGAAAACATCACCCAAGAGGTCGATTCACCACCTTCGTGGATGATGATTTTGTCATTTTATAATACCTCCTTCAAGGATTATCATAAAAGAATTATACTGGTTAAAAAATATTTAAAAAAAAATATTATAACTTATTTATTATTCTGTTACCAGTATATATACATAGTATTAATAAATAAAACAAAACTAATTCGTGATGATAAAAAAAGGCCAAAATAATCTAAATGGTTATCATTAACATTTTATCTAATGAATCATCTTAATACCTAAAAAAATTATATATAAGATCATTAAATATTCTTTAAGTTCATTAATAACATATAATTTCAATTTTGTATGACTATTCCCATTATACATGATCTTTCATACATGTATACAAGTGAACCAATCATGAAAACCAAGGAAATGAACACTCTCGAACAATGAAATTGAATCTTATCACTCATCAAAAAGTACATAATTGAACTTAATAAAATTATACTAAATCAAATACATGTTTAATATTTTCTTAATTAAATTATTAATTAATATAATTTCATTATCCAATACATTAAGTGCAAGTGCAGAACACTTTCAAACATAAGGTGAGGGATTCTCCTCGAACCTCTATTTTTTTCCTTTAGGTTACACTTTATCTCTATTTAATCCAATTAAATTATTAATTATTATTATTTAATCCTTATAAATTCTGTTTTTATGTTCCAAAAATATTTACCTAGATCATTTATTCTTTATTTTACAGGAAATACATGTTTTATAAAGTTTATTTCTCAATTCCTCCCGATAAGCATGCCCGATTAAAAGGAACTTCCCAATTTTTTACCCATTTTCAAGTACACTAAATAATAAATTTTAAGCCACATATAATTTTATAAAATAAATATTTTTATCATGAAAAACTATCTTAGTTCATTTATGATTTTATGAAAACAATTATTCTTTTATCTGCTTTAAAGGCTATTTAATATTTTCCCTTAAACCGCACCAAAGTGTATCATTTCTAAAGTTTCTTAAACACTCTTTTTTACATGTTTTCACTTTAGTTGGACATATTTTATCATTATATATGCCTATTTTCCATTAATAATGTCCATGTATGATTAAAATCCATTCTTTCATGGACATCATTATGATATTCCCTTTGGTTATGCCTTATTCACCACTTGTTCTTTGCGTGTGATGTATGAACACTTCCATTTTATTTATGATCATAATTAATTGAATATTTCATTAAATATCCATATTTATTGTATCATGGATATGATTATTTTCTTATCCATATAACATTTTCATATATAGTGTTTATTTTGGATGTTGTTTTAACTAGGGAAATATTGATAAATCTGTATTTTCTACTCAATACGGATATTTTGATAAGTAATATCGTTAATGAATTAAATCAATGTATGAAGAATGTTTTGAACTTGAAGTGACGGGTGGGGCTCAGTTATAGATATCCCCTCAATGAATCAACAAGTATCACGAGACAAAAAAGTTGATGACAAACCCTTCATGTTCATTTCCAAGAAGAATCAGACGGGTTTCTACCCATAGACTTAAACCATCTTGACAGTATAATGGTTCATGGTCTAGATACATGATGTCCAATAATTAAGAATTTTCTTCATCTAGTATTCAATTATTACTTTCCATGATAATTTCACTATGTGAAAATATATGGATTCATTTTCATTCTCAGTATATTGATGTAATGTATTTTTCAATTATTTACCTTTCCATATCGATTATGCCTTATTGACTTTGCTTCACTTATTATTTATTCATGTAACCCTTACTAAGAATTAGGGATCACCTTTTATTTCTTTTCCTTCACCAGGTTATGAAGATTAAATCCCTGAATGAATGTCAAGTATTTTATTTTCCTTTATTCTATATTTAATTACCAATGTGATAAGGGAACCATGTATGTATCTAGTTCTTCAAGACTACTAAATTGATCGATCATTGGTGATGTGATCTCGTGTATCTATGCCATTGTAATCAAATAACCACTGACTCTGGTCTACTGGGGTTAGGTTTGTTACACATAATCTCAAGATAGTGAAGGATTATTATAGGGGAAGGAAAAAGGGAATATTTTAAGAGAATAAACTGAATATTTAGGATTTCCTAGAATGGGTGATGAGAGGCGCCTTTTATAAGTGTCGAGAATGGAATTTTTCTAAGTATTTCAACTCAATATAAAGGGATCACATGTTAAACATGTCATGTGGATTTAAAATTGATAAATAATTGAGTGGAGAATAGATAAGTTCTAGAAAAAACTCATACACTCAATTATAGATACGCCTTTATCATGTTTCAATCCCTTTAATACTTGAGTTATTACTTTTACTATTTTAGACTTTACCACGATAACTAGTTTTTACCTAAGGAAACTTAATATTTATGCCAAAAAAGTATTCCTTATTAGATAATTTGGATCCAATAATTATAAATTTTAAATATGTTTAATTTGATTCAATTTATAAAATTTATAAAAATTAATTTTAAAATAAAAATGTATAATGTATTAAAAATAATTTTGATAAAATATTACATATAATCTAAAATATCAAATATGGGTTTATAAATTAAAAATAACATTTTTAAAATTATAAATTCAATAATAGATTAAATATTTGGTATTATAAAATGGTTTCATGAATTCTCAATTCATAATTATATAATTTTAATTTCATAGAAGTCATGTTGTTTGTAAAAACAATATTTTCACTTAAAAATCATTGTTTTTAGAAAAATCCAAAAAATTAATCTTAAGATTAAATTATCATTCTTAATCAAAAAATTATGTTTATTTTTTCAGATCAAATTTCTAAAATTTTATAATTCAATATTTTAAAAAAAATCCTAAAATATAGTGGAAAACCGTTCATATTAGAAAATAGATTTTTAAAATGTTAACTATTATTTATTCATATTTCATATCAATTAATAATTAATATATTGATAATATATTATTCATAATATAAATATATTTTATTATTAAGTAATTATAATATACTCAGTTTCTTGAAATAAAACTCCAATTTTAGAAAAAAAAATTTTATGCATAAAATGATTCTCCTAGTTATTTTAGCCATAAAAAATGAATTTCATTCATATTAAAAATAACAATTATTTTATTTCTATAAATATTTCATAAATAAGTTACTTGTATTCATTCTCGCTAATTCAACATCTAGGCTCTAATGGTCATACTTAATATTTATATTTTTAAAAATATATCACAATTTCATTTTAGTTTAGTGTTGCGTGTGGAGCAGACTATCATATACATTTAACTCATTTAAAGAAAAGTAATATATTAAAATTTTGGGGTGTTACAATGAGGTGCTCGGTGAAGCATTTTTTGGAAGAAATGGGGGGTTTTTTGTGATTGTAAGGGATTTTCATTTGGGAAAACTATCTATATAGAATTTAGTTAAGAGAAAAAATGTTGTGTGTTGTTATTTTTGGGTGAAGGGTAGAAGATGCGGGCTAGAAAATGTGTTTATTTCAGACACGCCATGTATTGGAGACTTGGTGTGTGGATGTGTACTCGGTTAGAGACACTGTATTGGGGAACATGGCCATGTAGTGTATATGACTTGACCCCATGTGAGGTACACAACCACCAGCTGTATAAGGTTTTTGGCCGGTTTTCATGTGGGGTACATGTACAAGCACCCCCTCTAGGTGACACATCATGTAAGGTTAGTAAAAACCATGTAATATGGATTTAAATGCCTAGTCAGGCTATGGTACATGGATATGGAATTATTCAAGGGATATACACCATGTACATGAGGTGCACACCTTGTACTTCCCCTTTTCAGGTGTGTCACTCATTTTATCCCATTGGAGTCATAATTGGATCAATAATTAGTTTTTTGTTGGTGTTTTTCCATGTAGAACACAATGGTGATGGCCTCATAGTTTTCAGATGCCATTAAAGAGATGTTTTGGCTTGAATTTTTTTATAAAGGTATACCTTGAGGTTTTAGATAAAAATTTATCCTATAAGAGGTGTGGTTTGAGACCTAGGTGTGGGTCATGAGCTAGATAAATGAATTTACATGAGATATATAATGGGTTTTAGTTTTAGGTTTTTTAGATGGTTCCTAAAAGGTGGGATCCGTTATTGAATTGTTTTGGGGATTTGAAGGGGTTTAGTTTCAGTTATTTTGGATGGTTCTCATAAGGAAAGACTAGGTAGTGTTTTATATGATCCTTGGATATTGGGATCAGTTTCTTGAGGTTGAGTGATTGATCTTTTAGAATAGTGGATTGATGTTTGGATTAGTTGGATCCTTTGGGATGGGTTGACGCTGCATGGTGCCAAGTATAATTTGGTCTTATTGAGTGGAGGTTGAGACAGATCTTAGGGACCCTTGAGGATGTATGAGAAGCTGAATAAGAAGACCTGTGGGGTGTCCTATTTGTGATGAGGTCCTAAGAACTATTAAAGATACCCTTGTGAGCATGGTGATGATTGAGTATTTCCTTATAGGTGTGTTGATACTTGAGGATGGGCCGTGTTCTAGAGATTAGCTAAGTTTTCTTACATTGGGATTGGCCTAAGGTTTTGGATGTGAGGAAGGATCACCTTATAGGGTGTCTTGTTCTTGATGTATTCTAGAGGACCATGGGATCCCAAAGTTTTATTGAACCTGAGAGGGTTAGTGTAGGTTTCATCATTGGTGACTTCGTATGTTACCTTAAAACCTAAAGATCAGTGGCATAAACCCAATGTGTCTATGTTTATAATGATGGGTTAGGGCATTGACCAAATCGATTTTATATGGTTTATTCCAATAATGTTTGAGGCTATCTTTTCTTAGGTTTTTTATGTGAGTATAACATTAGGATATTATTGGAATGGGCATTGTCCTTGAGATTGATTGGATTCTCACCTATGTAGGATGATTATGTTATATGGGTCCTAGGGATATAATATGAAATCTATATGAGTATATGCCCCCAGTTTAGATTTACACATTGGGTATGAGATTAGCGTCCATGGATGATTTTGTGCTTTGGGGATGGATTGTTTTCTTATAGTATCCTAATTCTCATGGGATGGATATTGATCCCAATTAGTTCTATAGGAGATCTAGGACTTTGGTGGGTTCTCCCATGTCAAATGGAGTTCTTTTCACTATTTTGGATAAATGATATTTGAGTCCTATGGATATTATAGGTTTACATGTTATCATTTTATATGCCTAGGATGATATCTTAGGGTATGAAATTATTTATCATTAGTGTGTTAGAAATATGGTATCTTCTTTAAGATCTAGAATATGTGGTCATTGTGTTATAGAATAGTGAGAAATGCATTTAGATTTTTTCAGCACTGACTAAAGCATGTTTGGTAAATCTCAGGTGCCTCATTAGAAACCAAGGATTTATGATGTATTATTTAATTCATTTATTTGTTTTTATTCTTGTGTTTATTCAACTAGGATAGGAATATCGCATGTTTCATACACTAGTTATGACAGCAGATGATAGGTTAACCATTGGGAGTGTCCCACTAAGATTTCTTTTTCACCCCTATACATGGACTTTGGTGAGAGTGTAGAACCTTATGTTTTCTTTCAAGTATAGAACATGATTCTGTGCACGAGGTTTAGGATTGATATTACATGATTTAGAGGGACCAACCATGTAGAGCCTTGGATCGGGTTGGAGAAGTTCAATAGTTGTTGGAGACCAGGTCTGAGGTATGGATCGAGATTGGCAGTAAAGCCTCATGATTTTTTTTTTATTAATTTATTTTGTATATGTGATTGGATATATGGGAAATAAATTGATGTGTATTATCATGTCCGTGAGTATGGATGAAACACTCCATTTATTATACCATTCTCCTGTAATATTTATGTGTAATATGATTTTTTTTGTTTGAGTTTGGTTATTTTACACTTTTATTTCACTATGATATGAGGGTATAGTCTCCCTAACTTTTTTTAGTCCCCCACTACTAGTCTAAAGCCTCTAGAATACAAGGAGGTGTTCTTGAGGCCTTGTGGTGAGCCAGATCAGGTGATGTGTCAAGTCAATCCAGGCTAGTTTTTTAAAAAATGGTATTAAATTCATTAATTTTTCTTGTCTTATTATTTGGGAGATGGTAGGAAGGTGTTCTAGTATTGTGTTGGAGATTTGAATGGACTTCAGTCCAATGTTTCATGGATTTTTTTGATGGGAAGTCTTAGTATCTGGGGTAAAGGGATTGTAGTTCTTGATTTCCATTGTTATGATTGTATGATTTCACCTTGGGTGATGCACATGGGTTTTTGGATTTATAGTTTATGGTTTACTAATTTTTGGATATTATATTTTTTTTAAGAGGATTTTTTATATGTATCATTCTAGGCATGTTGGATTGACATGAAATGTTCCCATTTATGTGTTTTTTAACTAATGATGAATGTTTAGTTGTTTAAAGTGTCCACACAAATATATATGGTGTTTTCATATATAACTTATTGGTGGAATTATACTCAACTAAACTATAGGTATTTTATTATAATGATATGTCACATAGATCTTACGGTGAGATTCTTGTTAGTGATGGAAATATGGTCCCTTCATTAAGGGATGTATGGAGACCCTAGTGGGTTATTTCTGAAGTTAGATACCTTGATGGTGGATTGATGAGGGTAGGGATGCCCAAGATGAGTTTAGATCAAGAGTGAGTTTCCTTGAGGATGTTGTTTCTCTAAGACCATAGGTTCAAGTTGTGGGGATGTGTTTTAAACCGCCTATAGAGGATGGTTTAGTTCTTTCCATGTGTTATATTTCGATTCATACGGTGGGATCCTAAGGGCTTTCTATCTACTGGAGTCTTGGGTAAGAATGACCAATCTTCTATTTGGTGTGGATTTTAGGGGTCTTCTATCACCAGGGGGTCATTGTGTAAAAAATTAACCTTTGAGTTTAGGAATATGGATTTCTTAGGATTGAGGAGTGGAGCACTGGGAGTGATCTTGGTTTAATGGTCCTCTTGAGGGGTTAGGTTCAATTTTATGTCTATTCATCTTTGTTCTACTAGTTTTAGAATGATGCCCGAGTGGTGGGTGGTCATGTGGCTAGATTTTGTTTTGGGGCGATGTGCCTCATTTTTGAAGAGGAGCACTGATGGTGCTCTGTATTATTGAAACATACACGTGATAAGTGAATATTCATTGGTTTTAGGTTCATTATCCAAGGTTAATTGGGGCATGAATCATGTACATGTGAGTATGTTTGTGCAATCGGGTTGTGAAAAAGTATGTGGCTGTTGTGTTCGGGTGAGTCTGAGTAGGTTGGTGTGTGAGAGCTTGAAAGAGGTTCTTGAAGATCTATCCATATTTAGAGGGTGATAGGTGGTTTGTGTGGATTTTTTGGATAAATAATTAGTTTATGATGGTATATTAATGATGATTATTCATAGTATTTTTTAGTTCATGGACTAGTGGAATGGATCATTTTTTTTCTCTTTAGAGTTTTTAGGTCTTGGGAGAGGATAAGTGGTGTAGTCATGATGGTCTTATTGAGGTCAATGATCAAGGAGCAGTGTGAGGGAATCCATATGATGGGAGAATACAATTTCCTATTTAGGTATGTTCTCCTCATTAAAAGTAGATTATTGATCATGGATGATATTGTTCCTGGGGATAAGGGAACGACTGATGGTTGTTGTTTTCATACTAGAGGTGTGAGAGAGTTATCCATGTCTAGTCATTATGTTCTGTAGTGGATAGAGCATGGACCATGGAGGTTGGTTTTTGGTTATGGTGAAATGACGAGGATACTACCATGGTGGGTAGCATCTCATTAGTTGTGGATGAATGAATCACATGGTTAGAAAATCCATAGGCACTATGAGACCGGTCATTAGACGGTCAAGGTGGCATCAGGTTCTAGTGTGTGGGTTAAATCTGAATGTATTTGGTTCCATGGAGAGTACCCAATTTTTATTTTGAACATGTCCAAACCCCATGTGAGGTACATAAACAATGTCCATGTAGGGTTTTTGGATACACCTTATATGGGGTACATTTCCAAGCACATGGATGGGAGCCCCTTATGAGTGAAAGGCTATTTAAGGTCCTTAGACACCATGTAATTAGGTTTTTCATGCCATGTTAGGTTGAGGTACACAATCAAGGAAGGATACTAGGAGTATACTCTGCGTCTATGAGGTGCACACTATGTACTTTTCCTTTTTGGGTGTTTCACTCACTTATTCACTTTAGAGTAAAAACTATACTTGTAAGTAGTCCATTTTATGTGTTTTTCTACATAGAACATGATTGCGAGGGCCTTGTGGTGTTTAGAGGCCATTGGAGGTATTCTTTTGGCTTGGGTGAGGTTTGGAAGAGGTTTCCTTCAAGGTTTTAGATCAAGAGTTATCTTTTGAGATGAATGTTTTAAGAACTAGGTGGGGGTCATGGGATAGTTAGAGGAATTAGAATAGGATATGATAAGGGGTTTAGTTTTAGGTACTTCAGACGATCCCCAAAAGTGATGATCGAGTAGATACTTGGCTTAGGGATTCAAAGGGGTTTAGTTTTAGGTGTTTTAGATAGTTACTATAATGTAGAATCTCGAAGTGTTTTAAATGGTCCTTGGAAATTAGGACTAGTTTCTTGAGGTTTGAGTGGTTGATTTTTTAGATTAGTGGCTCGATTTTTTGATCTATTGGAGCCTTTGGGTTGGGTTAATGCTATAGGATTTTAGGTATGTATGGGTGTTGTTGAGTAAAGGTTGAAATGAGATTTACAAACCCTTAATTATGCTAGATAAGTTAGCTGAGGATTCCTATGAGATTTCTTATTTTTTATGAGGTCATAAGGAATGTTGAGGATTAACTTGTAGGTATGACGATTCTTTAGGATTCCATTATAGGTGTGGTGATACCCGAGTATAGGATATATGCTAGAGAGACCGGCTGAGGTTTCTTGTGTTGAGCTTGTCTATAGGTTTTAGATTTTATGAATGATCCCCCTGTAGGGTGTCCTATTCATGACATGGCCTAGGGGACTATGGGAGCCTCATGTTTCTTTGACCTTGAGAGGGCCTATGCTAGTTTCAACAATGTTGTCTCCAAGTGTCACCTTAGAACCCATATATTTATAGTATGATCCCAATGTGTCTATGTTCATGATGATGGGTTTGAGAATTAGATGACCTGAGTTTCTATGTATTATGCCCAGAATGTTTAATGATTTTTCTACTTAGGTTGGATATGAGAGGATACTTTTTAGATATCTTTATAATGGGAATTGGTGTTGATATTGACTAGATTATCTCCTTTATTGGATGGTTGTGTTAGAAAATCCCTAGGGAGATAATATGCAATCTAGATAGTGCACCCCCTAGTTTAGAGTTATTCCCTAAGTATAGGGTTAGTTTTTGTGGATGCTGAGTGCTCCTGGATGGCGGCCTATATATTCTATCATTATCAAGGGATAGATTATGTTACCATAGTATCTTTACACTCATGGGAAAAATATTGATCCTAGTTAGTTCTATAGGACTACCAAGACTCTATTAGGTTCTCTAATACTAACCCGAGTTCCTATCACAAGTTCATATCATGCTATTGGAGTCCTAGGGATCTGGTAGGCTTTTGTTCTATTTCTTGGATTCCTAGGATGAGATCCTAGGATCCAACATTTATTCCTATTGGTGTGTTAGAATTATGGGATCATCCTTAAGATATGGTGAAGGTGCTCGATGTGTTGTGGAATGGTGAGCTACACATTCAGAGTTTTCTAGCACTAGAAAAAATAGGTTTGTTAAATATTGAATGCCTTGTTAAAACCCAAGGATTGATGATGTTTTATTTATTTTAGTAGTTTTTATTACAATTTTTATTCAAATGGGCTGGGAATACCGCATGTTTCATGCACTTGTTATGACAACAGATGATAGGTTCTCCGCTAGGGGTGTCCTTTTGAGATTTATTTCCCACACCCTATACACAAACCTTGGTGTGAGTGAAGAACCTTATGTATAAAATTAAGTTGAAAAAATGATGCAACATATGGGGATAAGGCCCGATGTTCCATGATTTAGATGGACCACTCATGCGGAGTCCTAGATCAGGCTGGATCATCTCAAAATTTGTTAGAGACAGATCTTGTGGCATGAATTGAGGTTGGCAATACATCCTCATGAAGTTTATTTTCATTATTTATATATTATTTATATGTGATAAGCCTGATTGGCTATCAATTTATGTGTATTAGAATGATCTTGAGTTTGTATGCATCATTTCATTTATTATATCATGCTTTTGTTTTATTTATGAGTAATCTGATGTCTGTGTATGAGTTTGGTTATTTTATGCTTTTATTACACTCAGATATGGGGGTATAGTTTCCCCAATATCTATTTAGACACTTTAAAAAATTCTATGTTCTCTAGAATATAGATATGTTCACTTGAGACCATGTGGAAATCCAGACTAAGTGACGTGTTAGGTTGACCTGAGCCAGTTTGTTATAGGATTCATGGAGTGAATAATATAAATATTCAACAATAGGATAATGAATTTTCTTACTAAAACTAGTTTATTAAATCATTATTTTAAGTAATTATATACATTTAAAATAGATATTTGGTTAAAAATGGTGAGAATATTACACCTTGTGATATATGGTATGAATAGAATCTCAATTTTGAAACATATTAGAGACTTTGAGAGAAAATATCAATAATAAGGAAAGAAAGAATAAGAATTATAGATATATAGTTGATGAAGTTATACTTCTCAAGTAATCCATGAAAAGTAAAATGTATAATTTTTTTAATAAAAGTATTAATAATATTTTTAAAATATTTCATGGGAGATTTGTAGAAGTATAAACAAAGAAACATTGTTCAAAATATGAAATAGTGATTTAACAAAGTGAATATGAGTTTTCAGAACATCGAAAAACATACATAAGGATGATTATGATGTGGAATTTAGGGAGGATAATTTTCTTTTAAAGATTAAACTTTTATATCTTCACTATCATTAATCATTTTTTTATTTTAAAAAAAATCACTTTACAGTTTAGTTGAAACTAAAGCTAGACCACCATCCAATCATAAATACATCCCAAAACAAAACAAATAAAACCAATGAAAGGATCTGGCCACTTAGAATAAGAAGGGACACCTAGATACACAATCAGCAAGGAACTTAGGGCTAATATCCTTATGATATTCCATTATTATACCCAAGTCTTTAAGACCATGTAAGATCACCTTCTAGGGATACACCATTGAGGTGACCGTCAGTTGAAACCCTATGCTGGCATCATAGATCACCACCACAACCAGTGTTGGCCATGCCACACACCACCTACAATAAAAAATAAATTGAAATATCTTACTAAGATTTTACCAAATATCACCACTGATCACATCACGATCATCACTAATCACTACCAAACCATCTCCATCCTGACCTCACTGAGTAGGAAAAGATAACTTAACCAAATCTACCACTTCACCACAAACAAAACACCTCCAAAAAGTTTAACCCAATGCACCCAAAGGAGTATTTCATTCCATTAAATAATTACCTTCACCATCTAAACCATCATTATTTACACATGATGCTAAATCCTTAGAGATACGACACCATGTTGAAGATGTTTCCCCTCCACTTGAGAAAAAAAAAATAGTTAAAAATGTTAAAATGATACCCAAATAATAAATTGGAAGGATAGAAATGAAGACTCAATAAGAGGAGAAAAACTAGGAGAAATAGTAGCCTTAACTAAAAATAAGTTCTAAATAGAGGAATAATAAATTACTAGTGGAAGAAAATATACCACAACCAAAGGAAACCATAATGACCATGATAAAAACCAATGAAAAGACTAATATTAGTCCATAGAATAAATACTAGGACTAAAAAACTCAACAAGAAGGATCAAAACCACTAAAGGTCAACCCTCTCTCTAGGAACCATTGATGAAACTTTCAAAACCTCTAACAAAATCCTAACAACTTGATGTGATTAATGATGATAATATAGACACATCATGGATGATGAAATCAAGTCAATATTTCTCAAGGATGTATATCATAACTTATAAAACCAAGAGATATCAATATATTTAAAATATTCTATAAAATAGATAAATAAAATAAAGTTGACGAGTCAAATACACTAGGAGATAAATCAACACCCATGAAAAATTGGAAGATAGAATTATTTTAAGTTTAACTTTTCTATCTCAAGTGGAGGTGGAATATTTTGAAAGGGTAAATAAGTGATGATTCATGCATCAAAACTATGAATGAAAACCTGAATAAATAATTAAAAATAAAATATGGGAGATTATAAAAATACCAAATGGAAAAAATATAATTTTTATGAAGTGAATATTTTAAAAAAATATTGATAATAATGGTAAAATAGTAAGAATAAGAAAATTCATATGTGTAATAGATACACCATAATAGAGTATATTTATTTTTAAAAAACATATTCTTTCATAGAATTAATTGAATCCATGTAATTATTTTTTTATTTTGGTAATTCAATGGATGTTCATAATATTTCAAATGGACACAAATATCACTTTCTTAAATAGAGTTCTTGTTGTAATATGGTCCCACTATATGCCCTAAGAGGGGGGGGGGTGAATTTGGGTGAAAAAAATTTCTTCTTCTATTTAGATTAGATTGAATATTGTATTCACATCTATAAATATGACTTTAATATATTTAGAAATCATAACTAAGTATTGAAAAACTAAAGAACATTGAAATATGATTTTTACTTAGTTTACCTTTAGAAGGATACTCTAAGGATCACATATTAATAAGTTGTTGATATTCCTAATTAATCAATACTTAACTAGTCAGTTATTACAAACTTTAGGAAGATATCATTTCTCAAACAAGGTCCATGAAACCTTATTCTATTCCGCTCACTACTTCTAAGTTGGATAAAATATTAAAACCAGCTCATAGGCCAATATTATAAGATTTCAATCAGTGATAAACAATACCAAAATACTAAGGTGTTCTCTATAATGCTATTTTATTCCATTTCTAGATATTCAATATGCATGAAATACATTATTCTAGATAAAATATTCATTTATATTTATATCTAATCACACTTCTCAAATAATTATTGATATTCAATAAGTATCCCTATTGCACCTCTCATTCACAATCTTCATTAAAATCAAATAATATTTCAATATGTGTGATATTATTATCCTATATAGTAACATACTCTATATCTAGAGAGTGTTTTAATTTTAAAATTTAAATTTAAACTCCTATTAACTCCTCATTAAAATCCATACCTTGGATTAATTCCCAGATAAATCTCCACCATTGAATTTAAAGTTAGAAGTTTAATTTTCTTAACTAACCACAAAACATCCAACACATATCCACATAATCATTACTATTTGAATCCAATAGAAACTATAAATCATTGTATTTTATACCCCTTTGCATCATAACAAGATATATTCCCCTTAACCAATTTCAACTTTAATGTTGACTATGGATTATAGAAATTATTCATAGTATAGAATCCAATAAAATTTAGTAAAAAATATGAATATTTATCTACTAAAAAACAGAACCTCTATGGTGCATCTAATGCTCTATGATGTGTTCCTTCATTCATTTTAACCATATTTTTTTGAGTTATTATTTCTAGGAAATAATGACCTTAAAAACTCTAGTGACATAAAAATCAATCTCAAAATACTCTATAGTTTGTCTATCTATTCTACAACATAGATCCCGGAATATTATCCTTGAAATATATTATATATCATACTAAGTTTTATTCATTTGTGTTGTGGTTTGGTTTAAAATTTTCACTATCCCACATAAAACTTTAACTTTTACAAATCACTCTTTTATCATCTCTAATGCACAATCGTCTATCATTTCCTCACTGTGGTACCACCCGATATTATGGAAATATCTTTGCCCACTCCCCCAAGGTACCCCTCCCAGACCTACAATGAGTTAAGGGAGATAACAACACTTAAATACGACCCCTAATAGACCATGGGTTAACAACAATCATCGAGGGTATATCATACACCCAAATGGGAGGCATTACCCTCTAAGAAGAACATGAGGGATGAGAGATAAGATAAAAACACCAAACAACTCATTCTCAAAATAAAGGTAATAGATCCCAATACATGTATGTAATTTCATATGTGTGGAACAACTACAAAATAAACTAGAAGTACCAAAAGAAAAACCTCAATAGTGACTTTGAAGCCTAAATAAATCAGGAACAACTCCACGAGTTAGAAATGTCCAACCCAATCACCAACCAGATCATATAGACCTGAAAAATAGTTTATATAGAAATAATGTGATCATAATAGGTATACTTTGTAGGATCCTCCATAGAGCCTCTCATTCAAAGATAAAGAAAGTATACTAAAGCCCAATGAATAAACAAGTGTAAACAACTCCCCACATAAATAGGTATTATAAGTTCCCAGCCTCACCATGGATCTATCACAAAGTATTTCATATAAGTAATAATATAACATATAAAATAATATCAAAATGAATGCACCTCACTACTAATTCACCTCTAGTTTTCTGCACTTCCTCAACATTGCATGTCTTTTGCTATCTCTCTATAATAAATAATACTACCTAAAAAAACTTAGTAAACCATAATATATCATACACCTCATTCCTCACATCATCTCATAATAAACATACCATCTCTAAATATTAACAAAGTAGTTCCATGGATCCACCACATATAAGGACCCAAACTTAAACATTACTTATTATTGAATTAAATGAATAATTCACATTGAGGATATTTTCAGGTTTAGAGTTTTAGAGAATTAGGACATAACTATTACATCTCAAAGATTACAAAGTATAAACTTCTACTAAGTTTCCATAAAATAAAAACTCTTAAAAAGAAACATGTCTAGTTCCATGTTTTAGATAGCATGTCTTTCCTTGATCCCATCCTTGAACCTATTCCACATTATATCCTATGAAAAATATTTCAAAAAAACTTGGGGTGAGCATAAAAATCTCAGTAAAGGATACACAAAGAAGGAAAACTGTTAGGTTTTCAAAACAACAAGTAAAACATGAATACTTTATCAAAGTAATACTTTTCACCTTTATGAACTATTAAAAAACTCTTCACTTAATAAAAGATCATTACTTACCCTTTTGTAACCAAAAGATTACCATAAAACCCATATAAAGAACACATAACATAAAAAGGTAACTTGGGACATAAACATACTTAAATGGAATAACCATACGGTCGAATTCCACACATACTTAATGGAATAGCCATACGGCCGACTTCCATACCCAATGCATTGGAGGTTATAACGTAACCACCCGTCCTGGTATTCACGGCACCACCCGTCATATGGTTTATCACGTAACCACCTATAAAATGTCCAAGTACCATCATTACACATAAAATATTGAAAATATAAACATTTAAATAACAACATTTCATTTGCAATCATAATAAGTAATTCCAAGATATTGAATTAATCAATACATTTTCAAAAACCATTTAAAAGAGATTTTTGAATCAAAGTGTCCCATACCACTTTGAAGATTTTAATGGAATTATAATTTTAAAACATTAATGTCCATATAGATTAATACTGAAAATCACTTTGAAAACATGGACATTAAATATAAAGATTTAGAATAATAAATCTTTAAAACATTTAAAATGATATTTTTGTTAAAGAGTTTTTAACAAAAAGAGAGACTCTTGAATACAAATAATTGCGGAATAACATTTAATCCAAACTTTATAATATCATGATAATAAAGGGACTCATGATATAATATGTCAAAGGACAGTATACACACCATATAAGAGTGAATTGGTGCATAACAACAATGAAGTCTCAATGGAAATGTAAATTGAGATGAAATCCATTATAAAGATGGTATCCTTAAATTAAGGATAAATCTATCACATAATTATGTGTGAGAAATATAAATACACCCAATATAAGCGGATATTAAGTGTGAAACAATAAGAGGTCATTCACACGTATTCATAGGATGACATGTTCAATAAGTACAAGTTGAACCCAAAGAAATCTAAATTGGGTTAAGACGTTCCCTTGTAAAAATTTGACAGCCTAACGGCACCACTTAAAACTTCAAAAAATGGATTTATGAGATCAAATAGGGTCTCTCATAATATGAACTTAAAAAGTACAGTATGAGTAATATAAAATAACATCCCCAAACATAATAAAGATGAGCTTAAAAGAAATGACATAAAATAGAGTACTTAAAAAGAAAGAGAGAGATAAGATCCCTTACCTCTTGTCCGACATGACTTGATCGTTCATTATTCTCCTGAATAATAAAATTTGGTCAATTTAAAATTTCTTAGGGACCTACTTTAAATATTATTATTCATTTAATATCACATATTATAAGGTTATAATAATTGGTTAATAAAGTGAGTTCATATCAGACGTTTTTTTCGATGTTCGGTACATGAGTAAAAATCGAACTTGTTGGAAAAGAATTTTACATGTAGTTATAGGTATATCATATTCAGAATAGTATTGATGTTTTAAATATCATATATATCCAGTATATATTAAATTTATACTATTCCATAGCATTTGGAGATAAAAAATTAAAAGCACCGTTCATGGAGACGGTAGGCCGTACGTACGCATGAACGCTACTTTCATTTTTTTGTCATATTAATGGAATTAAAACAAAATGAGATATATATATATATATTATAATTCCAGAATGATATCCATAATTTAGATGTAATATATTACATATATATCCATTATATATATGTACTTATAATAGTACATAACATTTGGAGATAAGAAATGAAATGTACCGTTCATGGAGACGGTAAGCCGTACGTACGCATGAACGCTACTTTCATTTCTTTTTTTTGTATTAAATGGAATTAAATAATAATGATATAAAAGTATATTATAATTCCAGTAGGATATCATATGTAATACCATTAATTCCATCCTTTATACGTCCCACATATTGCATTAACGAATCAAATCACTTTGAGGGGGTGGTAGTCCGCACTTCCTAAAATGAAGATATCACATTTACCCATAATGGAAACCATAAAGGTATGAAATAAATGGAAAATACAGAAGCTTAAGGAAAACATAAACATATTATATATCATATATAAATATAGTGACATATTAATGGCCACCTTTGAAAGTGTTAAAAGAATATTGAACAATCATCGTTTCGTGAGGCAATAATTCGCCATCCACAGAAACAGTATGTTCTTTAACCATTAGACGAAGGTGTGTGTAAGTGTAGCTAGAATACTTCACATAACAACATAATAGTATATTTAAGATACTGGTGTTATTACAAAATAAAGGAATAAAAATATTTTAGAGGGTTGGAGAAGCAAAATAAAACATAATAACACAAGAGAAGACACTACCTTTAAATCGGGTAACTCTCTTTGATTTGAGCTCAAAGGCTTCCTTGGAAAGGATTCTGCCCAAAGTGAGGCTTCAATGATGAAGCGAGGGATGTGGAGAGATTAAATGGGCAGGGGTTGGCCGAGTCAAAGGCTTGAGAGGTGTGGGTAAGGTGGTAGAGGTGGGGGCCTTTTATTAGAGGAGAGGAGGGGCACTCTTGGAAAGTTATAAAATATTACTTTATTATATAATGCTTTTCGGATTTTAAAGGTCCCAAAATGATATATTTAAAGGATAAGGTGATAAGGTTTTGAAATCCACCCATCCAATAGGTTTGTGACAAGTTTAGGTCTTAGATTTTACATTATCATTTCATTTTATTTAAATCGTTAAATAATGAGGTAATCGCTGCATCATCACGGTGTCATAAATAAATTAATTTATTTAATGTCTAAAACTTATAAAAAAAATATCATGATGTATTAAATATTTTTATATTTCTAATAAATATTTATAGTAAAAGATATTACATATATAACCCCATGTAAAAATTGTTTTAGTAAAACAACACATGTTTGTGACATTTTAATTTTAACTTTAAATAAAAAGGTATTTATGTCATTTTCAAACCAAAGTGGCTCCATGGGGTCCCCAAGTTGACCCATGGATTGTCTTGGTCGGACATGACTCATCCAATGAGGTAAGTACAAGTGTCCAGGTCATTTAATATCATTAAAACATTATTTTTACCTTAAACTACACTAATTACCTCTAATCACGATTAATAAACTTAAAAGTTACTATTCACCATAAAATTATTTTAATCCCATTGAACCACATTTTAATTCTTAATGACAACCATGTATGTAGGATTTTTGAAATTAAAATCCCAGAAGTGGTACAGTTTCATTTAAACGAAAAATCAGTTTCTTTAACTACCACTTAGTGGTTTCACTATTCATCAAAAATTGAAGTTTTTTCAGAAAAATACCAAAACTTCACCCTAAGATATATTTGATATTACAAATTCAAAAATGATGTCTATTTTACAAAATTAAAAACATATAAGTTACATTAATTAATTTAATAATTAATTCCCGCTGTCAAAGCAACTAGCGTGTTTTTATGAAACAATAAGTATCAAAAGATTGACACTAGTTTAAGTCCAATTTCAAGATAAAATTAATTCCAACGACCACTATTGGATTAAATGGTAAAAATATATTATAATTTCACTTTAAAACCAATTCAAAAGATAATATAATCATATAAATAAATTAGATTAAAAAGAGGTTTTGAATTAAAATACAACATTTTTCACTATTCATTAAAAAATGAACTTTATCGAAAAAATACCAAAAATTACATAAAGTAAATTTTGATGTCCCGATCCTAAATAAGAATTTCATTTTGTCAAATATAACACATAAAATTGTCAAAAAGTGGATTTAAAAGAGGTTCTCCATCAAAAGGCAGTTAATCGACCTTTTAAAGAATATTAGAATGTTTACGCTTAAAATTGGATTCATTCACATTTTAAGCCTATAACATTTATTGGATAAAAGTAAAAATATTTGACAAACATATATAATCATTTTGTAGTTAGTTCCGTTCATTCCCTCCATTACAACGGCTAGGCGTTAACTACCATTTAAAATAATATTATATTATTATTAGAGTGCAACACAAGATTTCCAAGAAACTCGTTGTTGCGTATTGGGTACGCCATCGAGGATAGCGTCCCCTTTAAAGTAATATTAACATTTTATTCACAAATATGGATAAATGTGAAAATGTCATATTCTTTATTTACCTAGGGTGTTACATCCTTCCCCCCTTTTGGGAATTGCATCCTCGCAATTTTAAAATTGGGCTTGGAAACTTCATTGAAAATCCCACATCGGAACAAGAGTGAGTAAAAAAATCACTTTAAAATAAAGAAAGATAAGTACAAAGGTCACCCGAGTTAACTCATACTAGGATTCCAAGTATGAAAATATGGACATGGAGGAAAAAAACAAAGGGTCATGTTCTGATGGAGAGTGATAGTAAACATGTCTAGGAGAAAGTTAACCATAAGAAAATCACATAATTGTGATGGGTTAAACGGTATTCGATTCCCCAGTAGGAAAAGTTAACAGACATCATTTTTGTTTTAAATTACTCTTCATTGAGGAATTTATTTTTGAGCTTAAATAAATCATAATGAAACATACTTACTTGTCATGTAGACTTTCAACTTTTACTAGATTCCTTAATCAAACTCACATTTTCTCCAAAATACAATTATTTAGGAAGACTTGTTCGCATTAAGAGTACTTAATCAACTTCTTGAGAATCACCTAATCCACAAAAGAGAACTATATATTTCCCATGTCTTTAGACAAAAGCCAAAACCAAAATTGTTTGAATGCGATCAGATAATCCACAAAAGTATAATCCTTTATAAAAAGAAAATCTATTCTTAATCTCCAAAATTTGTCCAAAAAAAACCCAAAGTTCAACGAAGACCTTTTGATAAAAAATTTTCCATAAAATTCTTCAAATTAAACCAAAATAATATTGAAACCCAAATATTTGAAGGATTTAATCACATAGTCTTCTAAGGTACAAATTAACTTTTATCTCTAAATAACATCAGTTGCTCTTAAATTCTCACATTGAAAAGTAATTAACCTAATCACATATCCTCCATGATAGGTTAATCATTTCCATAGATAACCCAAAATAAACTTACTCTTGATTCCTAAAATCATCTAACCAAAAAGAATAAGTCATACTGACCAGGGACTTCACGTAGTCCAGTGGTAGGTGATAAATACCAGTTGCACTTTGTTTGTGGGTTAAATTCCCATAGCTTTGTCCGACGCGACGGGTTGTCACACGGTCTGCGTGTTGTCCTTTTTCCAAAACTATATAATTCTAAAAACATTCCCCAAAACGAGATAAAATCTTCAAAAATAATCATAACATATTTTAACCTCAAGTTTATCTCATGCCTTTCATTTTCCATCATAACATATAGTAATCCATAATTACCTCAAAAGTAAGGATCATATAAACCTTGATGGTTACCTTTATAATTATTACCTGAACTTCCACGTCGAGTTGGTTCTCTCGTACATGATGCATTAAAGAACTCACCAAGGTTCAAGTGGTTGATCATGACTCCTGATAGTTGGTTTAGAATAACCAAGAGATTTCTCATTGAATCCCCCATTTCATCCTGTCTCTTAATCAGATAACCACCACAGTTTCCTTCAAACCCATTGTCACTTTGGTGCCTGCTAGATCCATCCACTTACTAAAACCAAAAATGTCAGTGTGAGTATATCATTAAAATTATCATATACTAATGAGGAAGATAAACACTAAGATATACTTACTCATTCACTTTATCTAAAACTAGGACTCTTTCTGAAATCCTATCCATTATGGTAATGTCACTTATGCCTAGAGAATACCCTAACCTCTAAAGTTATCTAAACCAACCCCTGATACCAACTATAAGGACCTGGCCGTAAACATTAATTATTATTGAATTAATTGAATAATTCACATTGAGGATCTTTTCAGGTTTAGAGTTTTAGAGAATTAGGGCATAACTATTATATCTCAAAGATTACAAAGTATACACTTCTACTAAGTTTCCATAAAATAAAAACTCTTAAAAAGAAACATGTCTAGTTCCATGTTTTAGATAGCATGTCTTTCCTTGATCCCATCCTTGACCCTATTCCACATTATTTCCTGTGAACAACATTTCAAAAAAACTTGGGGTGAGTATAAAAATCTCAGTAACGGATACACAAAGAAGAAAAAATATTAGGTTTTCAAAAAAACAAGTAAACCATGAATACTTTATCAAAGTAATACTTTTCACCTTTATGAAGTAGTAAAAAACTCTTCACTGAATAAAAGATCATTACTTACCCTTTTGTAACCAAAAGATTACCATAAAACCCATATAAAGAACACATAACATAAAAAGGTAACTTGGGACATAAACATACTTAAATGGAATAACCATATGGTCGACTTCCACACATACTTAATGGAATAGCCATACGGCCAACTTCCATACCCAATGCATTGGAGGTTATAACGTAACCACCCGTCCCGGTATTCACGGCACCACCCATCATATGGTTTATCATGTAACCACCCGTAAAATGTCCAAGTACCATCATTTCACATAAAATATTGAAAATATAAACATTTCAATAACAAAATTTCATTTGCAATCATAATAATTAATTCCAATATATTGAATTAATCAATCCATTTTCAAAAACCATTTAAAAGAGATTTTTGAATCAAAGTGTCCCGTACCACTTTGAAGCTTTTAATAGAATTATAATTTTAAAACATTAATTTCCATATAAATAAATACTGAAAACCACATTGAAAACATGGACATTAAAGATAAATATTTATAATAATAAATCTTTAAAACATTTAAAATGATATTTTTGTTAAAGAGTTTTTAGCAAAAAGAGAGACTCTTGAATAAAAATAATTGCGGAATAACATTTAATCGGAACTTTATAATATCATGAGAATAAAGGGATTCATGATATAATATGTCAAAGGACAGTATACACACCATATAATAGTGAATTAGTGCATAAGAACAATGAAGTCTCAATGGAAATGTAAATTGAGATGAAATCCATTATAAAGATGGTATCCTTAAATTAAGGATAAATCTATCACATAATTATGTGTGAGAAATATAAATACACCCAATATAAGCGAATATTAAGTGTGAAAAAATCAGAGGTCATTCACACATATTCATAGGATGACATGTTCAAGAAGTATAAGTTTAACCCAAAGAAATCGAAATTGGGTTAAGACGTTCCCTTGTAAAAATTCGACAGCCTAACAACGCCACTTAAAACTTCCAAAAATGGATTTATGAGATCAAATAAGGTCTCTCATAATATGAACATAAAAAGAACAGTATGAGGAATATAAAATATCATCCCCAAACATAAGAAAGATGAGCTTAAAATAAATGACATAAAAGATAGTACTTAAAAAGAAAGAGAGAGATAGGATCCCTTACCTCTTGTCCGACATGACTCGATCGTTCTTTAATATCCTGAATAATAAAATTTGGTCAATTTATAATTTCTTAGGGACCTACTTTAAAGATTATTATTCAGTTAATATCACATATTATAAGGTTATAATAATTGGTTAATAAAGTGAGTTCATATCAGACGTTTTTGTCGATGTTCGGTACATGAGTAAAAATCGAACTTGTTGGAAAAACATTTTCCATGTAGTTATAGGTACATCATATCAAGAATAGTATTGATGTTTTAAATATCATATATATCCATTATATATTAATTTTATACTATTCTATAGCATTTGGAGATAAAAAATTAAAAGCACCGTTCATGGAGACGGTAGGCCGTACGTACGCATGAACGCTACTTTCATTTTTTGTCATATTAATGGAATTAAAACAAAATGAGATATATATATATTATAATTCCAAAATGATATCCATCATTTAGATGTAATATATTACATATATATCCATTATATATATGTACTTATAATAGTACATAATATTTTGAGATAAGAAATGAAATGTATCGTTCATGGAGACGGTAAGCCGTACGTACGCATGAACGCTACTTTCATTTCTTTTTTTTTTGTATTAAATGAAATTAAATAATAACAATATAAAGGTATATTATAATTATAGTAGGATATCATATGTAATACCATTAATTCCATCCTTTATACGTCCCACATATGGCATTAACGAATCAAATCACTTTGAGGGGGCGGTAGTCCACACTTCCTAAAATGAAGATATCGCATTTACCCATAATGGAAACCATAAAGGTATTCCATAAATGGAAAATACAGAAGCTTAAGAAAAACATAAACATATTATATATCATATATAAATATAGTCACATCTTAATGGACACCTTTGAAAGTGTTAAAAGAATATTGAACAATCATCGTTTCGTGAGGCAATAATTCACCACCCACAGAAACAATATGTTCTTTAACCATTAGACGAAGGTGTGTGTAAGTGTAGATATAATCCTTCACATAAAAACATCATAGTATATTGAAGATACTGGTTTTGTTACAAAATAAATGAATAAAAATAGTTTAGAGGGTTGGAGAAGCAAAATAAAACATAAGAACACAAGAGAGGACACTACCTTTAAATCTGGTAACTCTCTTTGATTTGAGATCAAAGGCTTCCTTGGAAAGGATTCTGCCCAAAGTGAGGCTTCAATAATGAATATAGGTATGTGGAGAGATGAAATGGGCAGGGGTTGGTCGAGCCAAAGGCTTGAGAGGTGTGGGTAAGGTGGTAGAGGTGGGGGCCTTTTATAAGAGGAGAGGAGGGGCACTCTTGGAAAGTTATAAAATATTACTTTATTATATAATGATTTTCGGATTTTAAAGGTCCCAAAAGGATATATTTCAAGGATAAGGTGATAAGGTTTCTAAATACACCCATCCAATAGGTTTGTGACAAGTGTATGTCTTAGATTTTACATTATCTTTTCATTTTATTTAAATCGTTAAATAATGAGGTAATCGCTGCATCATCATGGTGTCATAAATAAATAAATTTATTTAATTTATAAAAATTATAAAAAAAATATCATGATATATGAAATAATTTTATATTTCTAATGAATATTTATAGTAAAAGATATGACTTATATAACCCCATGTAAAAATTGTTTTAGTAAAACAACACATGTTTGTGACATTTTAATTTTAACTTTAAATAAAAAGGAATTTATGTCATTTTCAAACCAAAGTGGCTCCATGGGGTCCCCAAGTTTACTCATGGATTGTATTGGTAGGCCATGAATCATCCAATTAGGGCAGGACATGTGTCTAGGTCATTTAATATCATTAAAACATTATTTTTACCTTAAACTACACTAATTACCTCTAATCGTGATTAATAAACTTAAAAGTTACTATTCACCATAAAATTATTTTAATCCCATTGAACCAATTTTTAATTCTTAATGAAAACCATGTATGTAGGATTTTTGAAATTAAAATCACAGAAGTGGTAAAGTTTCATTTAAACGAACAATCAGTTTCTTTAACTACCACTTAGTGGTTTCACTATTCATAAAAAATCGAAGTTTTTCAGAAAAATACCAAAAATTCACCCTAAGATATATTTGATATTACAAATTCAAAAATGATGTCTATTTTACAAAATTAAAAACATATAAGTTACATTAATTAATTTAATAATTAATTGCCGCTGTCAGAGCCAATAGCGTGTTTTTATGAAACAATAAGTATCAAAAGATTGACACTAGTTTAAGTCCAATTTCAAGATGAAATTAATTCCAACGACCACTATTGGATTAAATGGTAAAAATATATTCTAATTTCAATTTAAAACCAATTCAAAAGATAATCTAATCATAGAAATAAATTAGATTAAAAATAGGTTTTGAATTAAAATATAACATTTTTCACTATTCATTAAAAAATGAACTCTATCGGAAAAATACCAAAAATTTACACAAAGTAAATTTTGATGTCCCGATCCTAAAGAAGAATTTTATTTTGTCAAATATAACACATAATATTGTCAAAAAGTGGATTTAAAAGAGGTTCTCCATGAAAAGGTTGTTAATCGACCTTTTAAAGAATATTAGAATGTTTACGCTTAAAATTGGATTCATTCACATTTTAAGCCTATAACATTTATTGGATAAAAGTAAAAATATTTGACAAACATATATAATCATTTTGTAGTTAGTTCCGTTCATTCCCTCCATTACAATGGCTAGGTGTTAACTACCATTTAAAATAATATTATATTATTATTAGAGTGAAATGCAAGATTCTCAAGAAACTCATTGTTGCGTATTGGGTACGCCATCGAGCATAGCGTCCCCTTTAAATTAATATTAACATTTTAGTCACAAATATGGATAAATGTGAAAATGTCATATTCTTTATTTACCTAGGGTGTTACATCCTTCCCCCCTTTTGGGAATTGCGTCCTCGCAATTTTAAAATTGGGCTTGGAAACTTCATTGAAAGTACCACATCGGAACAAGAGTGAGTAAAACAATCACTTTAAAATAAAGAAATAGAAGTACAAAGGTCACCCGAGTTAACCCATTCTAGGATTCCGAGTATGAAAATATGGACATGGAGGAAAAAAACAAAGGGTCATGTTCTGATGGAGAGTGATAGAAAACATGTCTAGGAGAAAGCTAACCATAAGAAAATCACATACTTGTGATGGGTTAAACGGTATTCGATTCCCCAGTAGGAAAAGTTAACAGAAAACATTTTTGTTTTAAATTACTCTTAATTGAGGAATTTATTTTTGATATTAACTAAATCATAATGAAACATACTTACTTGTCATGTAGACTTTCAACTTTTACTAGATTCCTTAATCAAACTCATATTTTCTCCAAAAGACAAGTATTTAGGAAGACTTGTTCGCATTAAGAGTACTTAATCAACTTCTTGAGAATCACCTAATCCACAAAAGAGAACTGTATATTTCCCATGTCTTTAGACAAAACCCAAAACCAAAATTGTTAGTATGAGATCAGATAATCCACCAAAGTATAATCCTTTATAAAAAGAAAATCTATTCTTAATCTCCAAAATTTGTCCAAAAAAACCCAAAGTTCAACGAAGACCATTCGATAAACAATTGTCCATAAAATTCTTCAAAGTAAACCAAACTAATATTTAAACCCAAATATTTGAAGGATTTAATCACATAGTCTTCCAAGGTAAAAATTAACTTTTATCTCCAAATAACATCAGTTGCTCTTAAATTCTCACATTTAAAAGTAATTAACCTAATCACATATCCTCCATGATAGGTTAATATTTTCCATAGATAACCCAAAATAAACTTACTCTTGATTCCTAAAATCATCTAACCAAAAAGAATAAGTCATACTAACCAGGGACTTCACCTAATCCAGTGGTAGGTGATAAATACCAGTTGCACTTTGGTTGTGGGTTCAATTCCCATAGCTTTGTCCGACGCGACGGGTTGTCACACGGTCTGCGTGTTGTCCTTTTTCCAAAACTATATAATTCTAAAAACATTCCCCAAAATGAGATAAAATGTTCAAAAATAATCATAACATATTTTAACCTCAAGTTTATCTCATGCCTTTCATTTTCCATCATAACATATAGTAATCCATAATTACCTCAAAAGTAAGGATAATATAAACCCTGATGGTTACCTTTATAATTATTACCTGAACTTCCACGTCGAGTTGGTTCTCTCGTACATGATGCATTAGAGAACTCACCAAGGTTCAAGTGGTTGATCATGACTCCTGATAGTTGGTTTATAATAACCAAGAGATTTCTCATTGAATCCCCCATTTCATCCTGTCTCTTAATCAGAGAACCACCACAGTTTACTTCAAACCCATTGTCACTTTGGTGCCTGCTAGATCCATCCATTTACTAAAACCAAAAATGTCAGTGTGAGTATATCAATAAAATTATCATATACTAATGAGGAATATAAACACTAAGATATACTTACTCATTCACTTTATCTAAAACTAGGTCTCTTTGTAAAATCCTAGCCATTATGGTAATGTCACTTATGCCTAGAGAATACCCTAACCTCTAAAGTTATCTAAACCGACCTCTGATACCAACTACAAGGACCCGGCCTTAAACATTACTTATTATTGAATTAAACGAATAATTCACATTGAGGATCTTTTCAGGTTTAGAGTTTTAGAGAATTAGGACATATCTATTACATCTCAAAGATTACAAAGTATACACTTCTACTAAGTTTCCATAAAATAAAAACTCTTAAAAAGAAACATGTCTAGTTCCATGTTTTAGATAACATATCTTTCCTTGATCCCATCCTTGACCCTATTCCACATTATGTCCTGTGATCAAAATTTCAAAAAAACTTGGGGTGAGTATAAAAAGCTCAGTAAAGGATACACAAAGAAGGAAAATTGTTAGGTTTTCAAAAAAACAAGTAAACCATGAATACTTTATCAAAGTAATACTTTTCACCTTTAAGAAGTAAGAAAAACTCTTCACTGAATAAAAGATCATTACTTACCCTTTTGTAACCAAAAGATTACCATAAAACCCATATAAAGAACACATAACATAAAAAGGTAACTTGGGACATAAACATACTTAAATGGAATAACCATACAGTCGACTTCCACACATACTTAATGGAATAGCCATACGCCCGACTTCCATACCCAATGCATTGGAGGTTATAACATAACCACCCGTCCTGGTATTCACGAAACCACCCGTCATATGGTTTATCATGTAACCACCCGTAAAATGTCCAAGTACCATCATTACACATAAAATATTGAAAATATAAACATTTCAATAATAGCATTTCATTTGCAATCATAATAAGTAATTCCAATATATTTAATTAATCAATCCATTTTCAAAAACCATTTAAAAGAGATTTTTGAATCAAATTTTTCCATACCACTTTGAAGCTTTTAATGGAATTATAATTTTAAAAAATTAATTTCCATATAAATAAATACTGAAAACCACTTTGAAAACATGGACATTAAAGATAAAGATTTAGAATAATAAATCTTTAAAACATTTAAAACGATATTTTTGTTAAAGAGTTTTTAACAAAAAGAGAGACTCTTGAATACAAATAATTACGGAATAACATTTAATCCGAACTTTATAATATCATGAGAATAAAGGGATTCATAATATAATATGTTAAAGGACAGTATACACACCATATAAGAGTGAATTGGTGCATAAAAACAATGAAGTCTCAATGGAAATGTAAATTGAGATGAAATCCATTATAAAGATGGTATCCTTAAATTAAGGATAAATCTATCACATAATTTTGTGTGAGAAATATAAATACAACCAATATAAGCAGATATTAAGTGTGAAATAATCATAGGTCATTTGAACATATTCATAGGATGACATGTTCAAGAAGTACAAGTTGAACCCAAAGAAATCGAAATTGGTTTAAGACGTTCCCTTGTAAAAATTTAACAGCCTAACGACGCCACTTAAAACTTCCAAAAATGGATTTATGAGATCAAATAGGGTCTCTCATAATATTAACATAAAAATTACAGTATTAGGAATATAAAAGAACATCCCCAAACATAAGAAATATGAGCTTAAAAGAAATGACATAAAAGAGAGTACTTAAAAAGAAAGAGAGAGATAGGATCCCTTACCTCTTGTCCGACATTACTCGATCGTTCTTTAATCTCCTGAATAATAAAATTTGGTCAATTTATAATTTCTTAGGGACCTACTTTAAATATTATTATTCAGTTAATATCACATATTATAAGGTTACAATAATTTGTTAATAAAGTGAGTTCATATCATACGTTTTTGTCGATGCTCGGTACATGAGTAAAAATCGAACTTGTTGGAAAAAAATTTCCATGTAGTTATAGGTACATCATATCAAGAATAGTATTTATGTTTTAAATATCATATATATCCATTATATATTAATTTTATACTATTCCATAGCATTTGGAGATAAAAAATTAAAAGCACCATTCATGGAGACGGTAGGCCGTACGTACGCATGAACGCTACTTTCATTTTTTGTCATATTAATGGAATTAAAACAAAATGAGAGAGATATATATTATACTTCCAAAATGATATCAATCATTTAGATGTAATATATTACATATATATCCATTATATATATGTACTTATAATAGTACATAACATTTGGAGATAAGAAATGAAATGTACCGTTCATGGAGACGGTAAGCCGTACGTACGCATGAACGCTGATTTCATTTCTTTTTTTTTTGTATTAAATGGAATTAAATAATAATGATATAAAGGTATATTATAATTCCAGTAGGATATCATATGTAATACGATTAATTCCATCCTTTATACGTCCCACATATGACATTAACAAATCAAATCACTTTGAGGGGGCGGTAGTCCGCACTTCCTAAAATGAAGATATCACATTTACCCATAATGGAAACCATAAAGGTATTCCATAAATGGAAAATACAAAATCTTAAGGAAAACATAAACATATTATATATCATATATAAATATAGTCACATCTTAATGTCCACCTTTGAAAGTGTTAAAATAATATTGAACAATCATCGTTTCGTGAGGCAGTAATTCACCATCCACAGAAACAGTATGTTCTTTAACCATTAGACGAAGGTGTGTGTAAGTGTCGCTAGAATACTTCAGATAAAAACATACTAGTATATTTAAGATACTGGTTTTGTTACAAAAGAAACTAATAAAAATAGTTTATAGGGTTGGAGAAGCAAAATAAAACATAAGAACACAAGAGAGGACACTACCTTTAAATCGGGTATCTCTATTTGATTTGAGATCAAAGGCTTCCTTGGAAAGGATTATGAACAAAGTGAGGATTAAATGATGAAGATAGGGATGTGTTGAGATGAAATGGGCAGGGTTTGGCCAAGCCAAAGGCTTGAGAGGTGTGGGTAAGGTGGTAGAGGTGGGGGCCTTTTATAAGAGGAGAGGAGGGGCACTCTTGAAAAGTTATAAAATATTACTTTATTATATAATGCCTTTCGGATTTTAAAGGCCCCAAAAGGATATATTTCAAGGATAAGGTGATAAGGTTTCTAAATCCACCCATCCAATAGGTTTGTGACAAGTGTAGGTCTTAGATTTTACATTATCTTTTCCTTTTATTTAAATCGTTAAATAATGAGGTAATCGCTGCATCATCATGGTGTCATAAATAAATTAATTTATTTAATGTCCAAAAATTATAAAAAAATATCATGATATAGGAAATCATTTTAGATTTCTAATTAATATTTATAGTCAAAGATATGAATTATATAACTCCATGTAAAAATTGTTTTAGTAAAACAATACATGTTTGTGACATTTTAATTTTAATTTTAAATAAAAAGGTATTTATGTCATTTTCAAACCAAAGTAGCTCCATGGGGTCCCCAAGTTGACCCATGGATTGTCTTGGTCGTCAATGACTCATCCAGTGAGGGTAAGACATGTGTCTAGGTCATTTAATATCATTAAAACATTATTTTTACCTTAAACTACACTAATTACCTCTAATCGCGATTAATAAACTTAAAAGTTACTATTCACCAAAAAAATATTTTAATCCAATTGAACCACATTTTACTTCTTAATGAAAAACATGTATGTCAGATTTTTGAAATTAAAATCACAGAAGTGGTAAAGTTTCATTTAAACAAAAAATCATTTTCTTTAACTACCACTTAGTGGTTTCACTATTCATCAAAAATTGAAGTTTTTCTGAAAAATACCAAAACTTCACCCTAAGATATATTTGATATTACAAATTCAAAAATTATGTCTATTTTAAAAAATTAAAAACATATAAGTTACATTAATTAATTTAATAATTAATTCCCGCTGTCAGAGCAAATATTGTGTTTTTATGAAACAATAAACATCAAAAGATTGACACTAGTTTAAGTCCAATTTCAAGATGAAATTGATTCCAACAACCACTATTGGATTAAATGGTAAAAATATATTCTAATTTCAATTTAAAACAAACTCAAAAGATAATCTAATCATATAAATAAATTAGATTAAAAAGAGGCTTTGAATTAAAATACAACATTTTTCACTATTCATTAAAAAATGAACTTTATCGAAAAAATACTAAAAATTTACACAAAGTAAATTTTGATGTCCCGATCCTAAAGAAGAATTTTATTTTGTCAAATATAACACATAAAATTTTAAAAAAGTGGATTTAAAAGAGGTTCGCCATCAAAAGGCGATTAATCGACCTTTTAAAGAATATTAGAATGTTTACGCTTAAAATTGGATTCATTCACATTTTAAGCCTCTAACATTTATTGGATAAAAGTAAAAATATTTGACAAACATATATAATCATTTTGTAGTTAGTTCCGTTCATTCCCGCTATTACAATGGCTATACGTTAACTACCATTTAAAATAATATTATATTATTATTAGAGTGCAACGCAAGATTCCCAAGAAACTCGTTGTTGCATATTGAGTACGCCATCGAGCATAGCGTCCAATTTAAAGTATTATTAATATTTTATTCAAAAATATGGATAAATGTGAAAATTTCATATTATTTATTTACCTGGGGTGTTACACCACATCCCATACATCTTATGTTATACCTTAATCCATAAAAACCCATATACAATGTACCTATAATAATACTTAGGATATTATATCTAGAGATACATGTGTGTGAAATGACCAAAAGCCATTCCAATACTCTACACACATATATATGGGAAAGGTAACCACCATGAATACCAACACATAATATTACTAGGAGAAGATAGGGAGGAAATATGGGGCAACTAACCATCCATTCCTCGACAACCTAGATGTTGGGGAAAACACCCTCCAAAGTCCACTGATCTCGGTTTCCCTACTGAAATGGGTAGGGCATCATATCAAATCATATAATATAGTAATAGAAATATAAATCACAACCACACTATGGAAAAATAACTAGCCTTAACCTCAACTATTTCCATCACCTCTTAGATACCCAAATGCCAATGCTAAGGATTGGATATCTTATAAGAACACAAACATTTCAAAGATACTTTTATTTAATTCATTCTTTTAATATTTCATAATTACATTAATTTCCATTCAAATATCATGACCTATAGACATTATCTAACCACTTCCATGGTTCCTCAATATTTATCAGCATTTAACATTCCATTAATCCTCTAACCCCTTGGGTCATATTATTTAACATTCATTATTATTCTATAATTATAGGTACTCTAGGACTCATCCAAATATAGAACAAAAGATACATTAACAACTAATAACTAGCTATGACAAGAAGTGGGAAAAGAAATATAAAAACAAGAAACTTGAACATATATTTTTAGGTGGATTCATAATCAAGAAATCCCATCTTTTATCATAATAAACAATAGGAAATCCTAGGTTCATCCCATTCGATCAATTTTAGTTCCATATTCAAAAAAACTATACATATCACCCTCCATCTCACCATCACAGGTGCCAAATGCTTCCACAAACCTGATAATCCCAACCCATTCTTGTCAAACCATTATTCATACTAGGATCACATAATGTCATATAACAAGGCTCATAATCTAGAGCAATCACACAAGGTAGTAAGAAAACCAAAAAACAATCAAAATGGAATCTAGAACCTAGATTTAAGTGTCCATCCATCATAAGAAAATAGCATCACTTGAATCCAAACCATTATATTTTTCAAGCTCTTAATTGTTTACCATCTTGAAATAAAAAATTCATTTATCACCAGTTATAAACATAAGAAACCTAAGGCATTAACTATCAACAACAAAGAAAATTATTAATTAAACATTCTTTGAGAATAACTTCCTATTCTATAAATTACAAGAAGAATGGTAACAATTAAACATGCCTCTTTATTATTTATCCAACATGAATTGTATAAATTTCATTCTATATCCAATTACCACATAAAAAAATTCTAAAACATAGAATAAACAATAGATAATACACTATCTATCAAAATAATAGGCAAACTATAAAATGAAATAAACACAAGAAATTACTACAACCAAAAACTAAATTATTTCATTTATCCGTTTTAATATTTATTAAGGTTAATTCCATGGTTACCCAAATATATAAAGAACAATAACTTTAATATTTCCCATAAAATAAAGAGAATTAATGAATCCCCTACCTAGATTTTAAATTAAAACATTCTTTGATAAAGAACAGATGATTGAGGGTAAACCACCACTGAAACCAAAGGAAGTTTCATTGAAACCTATCAACAACAATCCACCATAAACCATTATTAGATCTCATCCCAACATAGAGGGTTTGGCATAATGATCATTCTGAAAAAATGAATAATAGAAAGGAAAAATAAGGGGGAATGCACCTTGAACCAAGGGTTCCCAATCCTAATTGATCCAAGGGTTAGAATCTATAAGGAGTCTATCATAGGGTTCCAAGGGGGTATAAATAATAGTGACCCAATGATAGTTTGGATCAATGGAGCCTCAATGTGAGAAAATGACCAAACCACGTCCTAGGTTCATTTGGAGAATTTGGAAATACAAGGAACAATAAAATAGGAGTGTGGATCAATTAATAGAGGAAATAATGAATTAAAATCACATTAATGACCCCTCATAACCTTGAATTTATTTTTACCCTTTAAACTGGTCAAGATCCATGGAGAATAATGGTTGTTTGACTACTCAAATTCCATCTAGATCATTACTACAAGCTCCACCATGAATGTTGTGTTCATAAACATGCCATATTAACATGACATCCACCACAGAATTTTTCCAATTCCTAGGATTTTTTATACTACCACAGCCCCCGCCATAGGCATGGTGAGGTCACTATGGTTGTGGCCCCTTGAATAACTCCCAACACTCCATGAGTAAGGCCACACCCATTTCCCTCTTTCCAATTTTGTATAGGGCCTCATTAGGGACTACCAAAACTTACACCAAAGCTGTGGTGCTGCCCGTTTTGGACAAAACATGTCTCCAAAACCCATTTTAAGCTTCCAAAAACCTCCAAATTCCCTATCGACACTACCAAAACTCAGTAAAATATAATTAAAATTCTAGGAAATCCCGATCCATTACATAAAATATATATCATTCAATTATCATCCTCAATAATCAAAACCATACCAAAATATAAGGAAAGGAAAAAGGGTCTCCTAAACAAACACCCCTTGAGACACCTATCAAGAATCTTACCACTATAGGAGAACAACAAACTCACTTAGATAAACAAGGCTCAAAACTATGAAACACTAACAACTAGCTCCAAAAAACTTTCCCAAGGGAGATACCTCTCAAATCGAAGTAAATCCACAAATATGGAATCAATGAAGAGAGAAATATATCATAATCCTAACAGAGGTAAAAATCAACAAGAATCTAAAAAATAATAACTAAGCATAAAAAAATATAGTATAGTAAGTGTGTATCTATGTCTCATGTTCCCATTTTCTCTCCTCCATTCCACTATTCCACCAAAGAACACAGAAATAAGGGAATAAAATGCCCATAAGACACCTTATATTGGTGATCCTAGATCTTTATGGGCTGCTCCTTGAATGTTATATCAACATCAACATTGATATCACCCCAATCAATGATGTTATAATCATCATGAAAACATCATATAAGCTGCAACACATGAAATAAATCATGTATCCAAGTCATATATAAGAATTTGTTTTTGATATAAAATATATTCAACATAAGAAAACACCTCAAAAGGCTAAAAAACCATGGATAAATCTTACTCCCATGAAAAAAACTTCACTTTTCCATGATGATGAGTCACTTTTAGGAACACATGATCTCCAATTTCAAACTCAAGAGGTCTCCTCCTAAGGACAACATAGAACTTATGATGATCTTGCGCCACCTTCATCCTCTCATGAATCACTTGAAACATTTCTTTTTTTCTTTGTACTATTTTTTTATCTTGAGATTTACTAACTCTCTAACCGCAGTCTAACACCAATAATAATGAAAAATTATTTCATATAAAGATTAAAATAATGCAATACCAATGGTGGAGTGGAAAATATTATTATAAGAAAACTCGAACAAAGTAAGGCACCTCAACCATGAACCTCAAAAATATAGGACATAAGAATAAAATATGTATTCAAGATCTTAGATAATATACTCTATATGACCATCTGTTTGTTGATTAAAAGTAGTGATAAAGAAAAAATATGAGGAAAAATCATGATGGATAACTCTCCACACCCTGGAGATGAAACAAGGATCACAATCATAGATAATAATCCTCACAAACTCCCTAATCTATAGGTAAACTGGTGAAAAGTCCATCAAAATTTCCTCCCACTTCTACTAAGGAACATCTAATGGATGGATCAAATTATAGGGAACATGGTGTTTAACCTTCACCTTCTGGAATACCAAACATCTGGAAATGAACTCAGTAACTGAATGATTAAAGTCTGGACACCAAAACTAAACTCTTAGAGAATGGTACATATTTTTCATGATAGGATGTAACATCATGGGTAAGCTATGTAACTTGTGGAGAAACACCTCACGCATTACTGAAAGAGTGAAAAGCTTCCCCGAAACAACCCTCGATATTGATCATCCTCAGACCATCCATCAGGGGCATTGCCAAATACAACTTGATCATGCCAAAATTCAACCTTGGATTCCTCTATCTAGGAATAGTCCACATAATTCACTAAATATTTATAAACCATTTTATAAAAAATTAATCCTCTGAAACCAACCACTCCCATATCAATGTTGAATCATAAATATCTATTCCATCACTCTCTAAGAATCTTTAGACTCATGCATGGAATCACTATGTAACTTCCTTCTTATCACATCAGCTAAAAAATTACCCTTTCCTGGTGTATAAAAAATATTAAAGTCATAATCCTTCAAGAATTCCATCCATAAACATCATTGTAAGTTCAAATAATTTTGGGAGAATATATTTCTCATGATCTTGTGATTGGTGAAAACCACAATGAATTTACTAATGAGGTAGTACCACAAAAACTTTAATGTGAACACAACCACGGAGAAATCAAGATCATGGGTGGAATAGTTTTGTTCATGGGGTTATAACACCCAATTCCCATAAAAAACCGCTCTTTACTGTATCAACACACTTCCCAATCCAAGACTCAAAGCATCACAATAGACCTCAACATGAACTCCATCTTTTGGAAAATTAAAAATGGGTCACCGAACAACTTCTCCTTTAGATACTTGAAAATAGATTAACACTGGTCATTCCAAAAGAACGTCTAACACTTCCTAGTCAAGGATGTGGGAGGAGTCATAATTAAATATAATTTAGTCACAAAACTCCTATAATATCCTACAAGACTAAGGAAACTCCGCACCTCTACAACATTCTTGGGGGATACCTAAGAAACAACTTCCTTGATCTTTAAAGGATTTATAGATACACCATGATAGGACATGAAATTACCTAATAAATTAACTTCAAAATCCTTAAAATCATAATTTTAAAGCTTCCTGAATAGTTGTTGATGATGAATAACTCCCAAAATGGCCCATAGTTTCACTATATGCTCCTTCTTATATGCGGAGTACACATGGATTTCATTGATGAAAACCACCACGAACCAATCTAGAAACTCTTGTAAGACTAACTTCATCAAACCCACGAACATGGATGTGATGTTCATTACACCCAATAAAAATACAATGAACTCATAATTCCTATAAAGAAATTAGAATGAATTCTTCAATATATTGTAATGACCCAAGATTTTATAAATGAAATTCCCTTTATGTTTGAATTAAATTCCCTATTATGTATTATGGTTATAGAAAAAAATACACTTATTTGGTTTTATTATATCCTATTGGATTTAGTAGACCATTAATCATTATAACCATTGTTAATATAGCTGTTGAATGGTGATCATGATTAGTAAAAATATTGGGTTTTGACAAATCGAATTGACATAGAAAAAGGAAGTGATGACATCAACCAGTAGGATCGTACCCTATGAAGCCCATTTATCATAGCTTTAGAGAGAGATAACATAACTGGTATTTTCCCTTCACTAAGCTTAGTTTGAGATCCAACAACTAAAGCATGAGAGAAACTGTTTATGGGATAAGTTCAAGCTCATCGAGACAACAACCCAAACCATGTATGCCGAACCACCCCATGAAAATATCAATGACGTGCACTTTACCCTTATGATGTTTTTTAGTGTAATAAAGGGCTATATATCAAGACCTTAATAATATGAATATTTATATTGTATATAATAATGAATATATTTTCTTCTTCTTCTTATTACTTTATAAATGATTTTGATTTTGATATAATAAAACAAATTTTTTATTTTTGGGTAATATTCAATTTCAATTAATAAATTTATTTTTTAATGAATTAATAGATTTTTTAAATAAATAATATTTTAATAAAATATTATTATAAAATAATTTTTATTAAATATAAATAATCATATAATTTTTATGAAGCCAAATGTAATTTTTATAAGGGTTCGAAAACTATTATTGTCAAAAAACCCAACATTTATCAATAAACGTCAATTATGTTTTAAAACTAAAAATTAACATATTTAGAAAATTATTTGGATAAAATAAATATTATTTTTGCAATCAAAATGTATAAATTATACAATGGTGAATTTTTCATAATTTTATGAGTCTGTTAAATTTTTGGGTAAAAAATAAATATGGTATAAATACACGGTCTATATTATGACATCATAATGACCCAAAGTGATGTATTAAATTCAATTAAAGGTATACACGACCAAATATATGTTTTCCCTTTAAAATAATGTGATTTTAATTTAATTTTATTAATTTTTTAAATATTTTATGAATCCTCCAAAACCTATAATATATTTTAAGGTTTTAAAATCATTTCTTTAAGGACATGACTCACTTCCACATCACCAAGGGTAATATTTTAATAATTTAGTCCCTTTTAATTATAAAATAATGAATAACACCCATATTTGTAAGAAAAAATGTCAATAACCATGGAAATGTTTTTGGTTTTTATTATTTTATTATATAGAGTTCAAAACCTAAGTTAGGAAAATATTAAAGAACTCCCCTCTATTTTCCTATATAATCCCACCCAATATCACAATACAATTCACTAAAAAACCTTGGATAACATAATTAATCTTCCCTAACCTCTATATATTCTTCAAAATTTCCCCCAATCTTCCAAGAAGCTCCTCCCAAGCTTTTGGAATCACCCTCTCAAGGTAAGGGATCTCCCTCTCCTTTTTATTCTAGTAACTCTTTTATCTTATGACTATTAATTTACATTTTTTATTGTTTGGGTATGTTTTTATACAGCCCTATTAATGAAATTTTTATTCCTATGTGATGATATACCCTGTTGACTCTCATTAATCCCTTCCATGAACCTTCATGTACACCCGTTACCATGCCGATATTTAGTAAGGGATCATTTACTTATCCTCTTTATTCAAGCATCTTCTTCATTTTATGCCTTTTATTTCCAAAAATAATATGAGAATATAATTTCCCACATTTCTATTACCATATATTTTATGTAAAAATAAATAGATACCTCTTTCACTATCATAAAACCATTTTTATGAATCTTTGAGAACTGTCATTTTTTATTGAAATTTCACCGTAATTTTCCATGATAAATAATTATGTAATGAATACCTATACCCATTTCCTTTCATGGGTGTCAAAATTTATGCACTTATACTCCTTTTATTATGAACGTACATGTATTTATTACAAACTCTTTTATCGTGGAATAAAATTTGAAGAAATATTATTCCATGTTGTATGATCTACGTGGCACACTTATGCATGTGAATGATATGAAAGTGATGGGTGCGCCTAAAATTATATCATGCTCCGATGCATTGGGTAATTTTTTAGCCTCATGATAAATAATTCAATGGATTAGGGAGTGATCATAATCCATCATGATAATTTTTCCACAATGTTGGACCGGTGGTTAGCCTTGACCTATGTTTATGATTCCATATTTAATGTAGTTGCAACATTTCCATGTTGCCTTTATGTTATATTGCTTTATCATGCCTCATTATTCATGTTCATATTTATCACCATATTTATGTACCATTTTATTTATTACTGTATAAAATATAATAATTTATTCATCTTATGCCATGTTTACTCCATTTTTGGGATTTATATCTCCACCCATTCTTATGTATATCCCTAGGTTATCCCATGCAGTTTTAACTATGATGGGTTTTTATGAGCATGTTAAGAAAGTTTTCAATAATGGTGATGTAACCCCTAATTTAAGATGTTATGTAATGTACCTAATTCCCAAATATACTAGACTTCTCAATCTTAGTATTTTTATTATGTGTAATCTTATGTAATAAATCATGATTTAAAGTGTAATAAAGGAAATGATTGTAATAGTTGGTATCAATAAAAAGTTTTGTTTTTTGGGATTAGAAATAGAAAACTATTGAAAAAGACTTAGGGACAAGACTTAACATAATAATACATCCCTAAATTTTGGTAAAGTATAGAGTAAGTGGTTTCCATGAAAATAAATCCTTTTCTAGATACTACAAGTAGATGTGGCTTTGGAACAAATGTACATAGAGTTAATACACAAAAAATTGCATTGGGCTAGACTCGATTGAGAAATGGTGCATGAAAATGGGCATTTTCCACACCTAGTTTAACACTTCTATGGGATATGTATTGGTAAATTTAAAATATCATTATGGACCATTATTAAGGGAACAAAAAATGACCATAAGTGTCTATGTTTGAAAATAGATCATGGATAACATAGATTGAAGCCTAGAAATTCATAAGTTAAGGAATAAATGTCATATATAAGTTATAAATTTAATGTTATTATATTCCCTTATATGAATTTCATAGTTTAAAAATACTCATCCATAATTTTTCCTTTACAATGATCAAAAATAGAAGGAACCAAGTAAACAACTAATGTGAAGGGAAATGTGATGACCGCCCAAATGAGATGACCAACCCAATGGGAGTAGTAATCATGAAATTTGTAATGATACTCTCTTAGTTGAATCAGGTTATGAATAGAAACCCAAATCAGGAGGAACACACTTTCCCCCCTAAGAGAGAATAATCTGCTATTGAGACATTTATACAACAAAGGCCTCTGACTTTCAATGGATCATTTGATACCTAATTCATGGAACAATGCATCAAATCCATTGAGAAGATATTATCCATCCTTAAATGTCCTAAGAAAGAGAAGGTTATACTGGCTGTTTATTGTATGGATGGAGAATCTTATCATTGGTGGATATTGATCAAGAATATTCCTGATCAAGATATCGAAGCAATGTGGTGGGAGTAATTCTAAAAAATATTTTTCAATTAATATTTTCCTCGCACTCTCCGACTTAAAATAGAAAGTGATTTCATTTACCCCAAGAAAAAAGATAATGAATACATCAAGGAATACGAGTCAAACTTCACAAGTCTTTCACAATTATCCTTCAACTTTTTCATTACCCTCGAATAAAAAGGTGACCACTTCTTTAGTGGGATAAAACTTAGTCTCACTACTACAAAACTGGCATTTAATAGCACTGATATTTATCAGTGCTAGAAAAAAGAACTGATAAATTTTACCATTTATGACTGCTGATAAAGTTCCCCTTTATCCATGCTTTATTTTTAATGATGATAAAGGGTATTCTTTATTAGTTGTTTTTTAACATTGATAAAGGATACCCTTTATCAACACTTTATTTTTTGCGCAGATAATGGGTACCCTTTATCAGTGCTATATTTTTAGTGCTTATAAAGGATTACTTTATCAACGATTTTTAGCACTGATAAAGGTACAAATAAATAAAATAGAATAATTAAATAAAAAAAATAAAAAAAATGAGTTTATTAAAAAAAATATTACAAATTTTATTAATTAAATAGTTATTGATAAAAATGAATAAATTAGTTATACTATATATAAATTATAAATACTAATAAATAATATGTATTAAATATATAGATATGTAAATTGAAAATTAAAAAAATTAGAATTAAAAATAAGTAAATTGAGAAAAATATTAAACATTTTATTAATTAGATGATTATTGATAATGTTAATAAATAGTATATATTAAATATACAGATATACATTAATGAATATAAATACGATTTATATATTAAAAACTATTTAGGTGCTTTATATTAAATAGTCATATATTTAGTGAATAATGGTTTATAATTAAAAATTAATATGAATTGAAAATAATGGCTAATTGCATAGAGCAATGGACATATAATTGAATGTCGTTTGATTTTTCAATTTAACATAGATCAAATGTGTGTTATATTGATTTCATATAGACGTAATTAATGAATTTTTATAGAAAATGTACACTCACAAAACTTATCCATTTTTTCAATATTATTAAAGTGTACTTATTTTTAATTTATTCAATTTCACTCATTTTTAACATGCATGCACTTAAAATTAGATATTCATTAATAATGTAAAAAAAAAATATTTGTAAAAAAATATTTATAAGTAAATATTTATAAATAAATATATTCTTAAATAAATATATTTATAAATTTACATACTATATTTATAAAATTATATATTGATAATTATAAATAAATAAATATTTTTGTAAAAGTATTTATATAATTATAAATAAATAATTATTAAATTTATAATAAATTTACATAAATAATAAATATATTTACTATAATTATAATTATATATTATATATATATATAATTATATAAATATATATAATGATATAAATATTATTCTTTTAAAATATTTATATCATTATAAATAAATAATTATATATTTAAATAATTATAAAATTATAATAAATATATTTAAATAAGAAATATATTTACTATATTTATATTTATATATATAAATTTTTTTTATTTATAATTATAATTATAAATCATTTATCAGCGCTTAAGTATTAAGCACTGATAAAAGAAATTTTTCTTAGTGCTTTCTTTAGTGGTGATAAATATGGATTTTATCACCGTTTTTTTAGTGTTGATAAATATGCCTTTTATCAGTGCTTAAGTAATAAGTGATGATAAAAGTGTCCTGATCTAATTAAAAATACTTAACCTATTGTGAACCCGCCACAATATCAGAAGATTTCTACAGAAGCGACCCATTTCCGGTGCTCCTCCTCGGTGAATCGAATCTCAAATAACACAAACCCACTCAAATCACACAAACCCACTACCTCTAGTTTCTTAAACATTGTTCGATATCTAGTGTTCCATTGTAGTTAGGTTTTCCAAAGAAAACATCGAGATCTGGATCTGAGGGTATCAATTTTTTTTAAACCAAGTGAGGTAGGCATGTGTTTTCCTTTAAAGGTTCATATTCTATTTCTATATTTTTTGTTTTGAGATCTGGATCTGAGGGTTTCTAATTTTACTATGTAGGCTCTAATTTTATTTCTGTATTTGTGCTCTGGTTTTTGTATTCTGTTTTGATTTTGTTTATGATCTATTGTTTGCTTGACTACTATTTTGGATATCCTATTTTGGTCTTTTTAAATTGTTGTTTCAAATAAATTTTCTTTGCTTTCTACATCTATTCCCCATCTTGATTCACTATTTTGAATCAATTTCCTTTATAAGTTTTGATAAAATTGATTTAGCAAACCAATTATCCATCTGATGATGGTGTGAAGCAGCAACAAAAGCTAATTTTATGCAATTTATGTAAGGTAATTTATTTATTTAAATTCTGTTTTAATATTCTGATGTAAAGGTTTTTCCTTAAAAAATTATTTTCTTTGAATTGTGTTTTATTTTAAGAGAAATCTTAGTAAGGATGATACCATATTTATTTATTTTCCATGGATCAATATTTTCAAAATTAGTATGTTGTTGTATTTATTTTACTATGTTGTGATATTCTGCTATAAGGGTTACATATATTTTTCTCAATTAAAGTTTATTTTATAAATATATATATATATATATATATGTGTGTGTGTGTGTGTGTGTGTGTGTGTGTGTGTAACTATATATCTTTATATCTATTTATATCTGTTTTCAGATCTTATAATGTAAGGGTGATTTTATAATTATTTATTCACAAATTATGGTTATGTATTTCCAAATTAGGAGGGTATTATATTTATTTTCATTAAAAATTATGTTTAAATGTGCATTTATTTTGAAATTATGTGTATTATAAATTCCATTATATATATATATGTGTCTGTGTGTGTGTTTAAATGTGTATGGGATAGAAGTTGCAAGGGTCAATGTGTTTTCTCCTTTATTTATGATATATCTTATTAATGTGTATTATTACTTTATGCCAACTTCTTTATGGACCTCCCTATAATCTTAAGGATGGGTCAATGCGTATTAGATGGTCTCCCTAGAATCCTTAGTTTACTACATCATTTGTTCCAAAAAATAGAATGAAAGTTATCAAATTCTATATATTAGAAATTATTTTTAGGTATTGATATTTTTAGGTCTATATATACATTTTAGGTCTATATAACATTTAATTAACAGTAATATAATTTATACTTAAATAACCAATAAAATATTATAAACTCATGTTACTTTCAAAATAATAAAATTAGGCACTAAATATACATTTTTTTTAAATAATTAAACTTTACAAAATTTAAATAATTATAATTTATACACAAATAACCAAAATAATAATTTTTTTTATAATTAATATAATTTAAAAATTATTATTAATAGTAATTCTTGAGTTTCATTAGAAAAAATAGTACTATATATATACATCGAATAATATATTTTATATTTAAATAAATTTAAATATAGTAAATAATATACATATATATATATATATATATATAATTATATTCAAATAAATTTACTAATATAATACATATATATATATATAACATATATATAATATTTAGGTAGATTCACTTTATTTATCTATGTATAAAATGAGGAGTGACCTCCATTTTATAGTTTTGATGATGGAAGGTGTGAACCCCATTCAAGTTTGTTGTCTATCGAGGTAAGTGTGAAGGAAGTACACACCTCCATCGAAATCTTTTTCCAATCATTTAAAACCCAATCATTTACTAATAAAATAAAAACAACTAAAAAAACAAGTTTTATTGAAAAAATATATAAAAAAATCCTCAACCAATTATTTTATTAAAGTTTTAGTCAGTTTCTTGTAGATAAATTCGTGGATAAAAAATGATAGTAATTCATCATTAACTATTCCTAAAAGCCAAATAAAATAAGTTAATTTTAGTAACATACACTTTGTCAGCTGAAATCACACTGCAACAACCCAAGACTCTCGGGCTGCGCAGTACTACAATTGCGTATTCAGATTCTTCCGTCTCCACCCTCTCAATTTCTTTCTCACCCTTCACTCTATCATTTATATGGTTGTGTAGAGATTTGCTATGGAAGGAGTTGGTGGTAATGAAGGATTTGGGAAAATAACTAGTGTAAATGTTATAATTCTCACAAATGGGAGGCATTTCCCCTTTTAGAGAACACAATGAAGTAAATGAGAGGCATTTCCCCTTATAATTCATTGTATTCTCTAAAAGGGATAACGTCTCCCATTTGTGAGAATTAAACCATTAAAACTAGTTATTAAATCAAAGCCTTCATTGCCACCAAATCCTTACAGAGAAAATCTCCACACAACCATAGAAACTATAGAGCGAAGGGTGATAAAGAAATAGAGAGGGTGGATATATAAGAATTAGAATATGAAACTATAGTGTTGTGCATCTTGGGGATCTTGGGTTGCTATAGTTTAATTTCAGCTGACCAGGGTATGTTACTAAAATTAATTTATTTGATTTTACATGGGGCAGAGTTAATGATGAATCATTTTCCTTTTTATCCTTGAATTTATCCACAAGGATCTGAATAAAACTTTAATAAAATAATTGGTTGATGATTTTTTATATTGTTTATTTTTGATAAAACTTGGTTTATTAATAGGTTTTATTTTTTTAAAAGAAAATGATAAGGATTTGTATGATTGGAAAAGAGGTAGTGGATACATTTACTTAATTAAAACTTAGGGAAATGATCCATAAGTCATTTGAGACATGTAGTAATCATCCACACCTAAATTCTATGTATGGTGTGACCGCTAAGACTCAATGTGTCCGTTATCAGTTTAAAATTGACAATTTAGTTCAAAAAATGTCTCTCTTTGAAAACTAATCAAATTAGTTTATATTTTCTTGATAATTTAGGACATAGATTTATAATTCATTTGTGAAGTTTCAGAATTGGTCTCACATCAAACCAATACATGATGTTATCAGTATAGGTCAAAGTGCGTGTTTTTAGTTTAAAATGACATTTTAGTAAAAATACAAGTTAAGTAATCAAAACCAATAAAATACATTCAGATTGATTTGATAATTTAGAAAAACTATTCATAAGTCATTTGAGAAATTTAGGAATCAGCCATACCTCAATCCAATACATGGTGTGACTGGTATGATTCAAAGTGCATCTTTTTATTTAAAAATGACGTCAATTTTATTAAAAAGGAAAACCCACCTACTCAAAACTAAGAAAACACATTTAGATTATTTTGATACTTTAGGAAAATGATTCATAAGTAATTTGTGATGTGTAGGAATTATATTTACCTCAATCTGACACACATAGTGATCAATATGACTCCAAGTTTGTTTTTTCAATATATAAGTATCATTTTAGTTTAAAACACACATCACATCGCCAAAATCAAGAAAACGAGCCTAGATTGTTTTATCTTCATTTAAATTATATATTTAATCATGGATTAACCTTTAATTGGGACATCACATTCAGTTCATGATGGTCCCAGTGTAGATAATGTCATGTACATTAGAGGGGACCACGAAGAGGGGATTTGGATTTTCGATAAAGGAACCAAATCCTTGAAACCTTTAAAAAAATAGAGTTCAAGTATAAGGTAATTTCTTTAATATATTATGTTTCTCCTCATAATATTATATGTTCTATACTACATTAACATAATCTAAATTAAATGTTTGACTACTCATGAAAACAATGTCTTCTACACATGATGATCTTACCAATCCCTCAGAAGAACAAACTATAATGAAGGAAACCCTTTAGAAATATATAAAAGTAATGTTATGATATTTGTTATCTATTTTACCAAAATATTATATAATGAAACGTTGATTTAATTTTCATTATTCCTTCTAGAGTTTTTTTATTTTAGAATATTTGTTTACATGTGTCATGCCTTTGTAAGAAGAGAAATGACACTACCTCTTCTCAATTATAGAGGTAATATTGATGTTTGTATAGTAAAATCAATGTCTATAGAAGTAATTTATTATTTTATATTTATGTTTAATCTATTTATTTTTATTATTACTCACATAATAATTTTTTATTATAAATTTGGATTCTTTTGTTCAAGTTGGGGTGCTCTGTTCATATTTCATTCCTTTCTACACCAAAACTTCCACATAATTCTTCTCCCACAAAACCTTTTCACCCCTGTAGTGGTTAATTTATCACTTTATTTCAAGTTAACTCCACTTTTTTTGAAGGAAGAGAAACGAAAATACCTTTTCTCAATTATAGAGGTAATATTTATGTTTTCACAGTAAAATCATTATCCATAGAATTAATGTATTTTTTTCATATTTATGTTTAATTTATTTCTTTTTTGTATTACTCACATAATAATTTTTTTATATAGGTGGATTCTTTTGTTTCAGTTGGGGTGCTCTGTCCATATTTCATGCCTTTTTGCACCAAAACTTCCACATAATTATTCTCCCTCAAAACCTTTTCACCTCTATAGTGGTGCATTTATCAGTTTCTTTCAAGTTACATCCACTACCTTTGTAGGAAGAGAAACTACTATGGCTCTGCTCAATTACAAAAGTAATCTTGATGCTTGCACAATAAAATAATTTTCCATAGAATTAATGTATTGTTTCATATTTATGCTTAATTTATTTCTTTTTAGAATTACTCACATAATAATTATTTTCATATATACTTGTCTTCTTTTTTTTGAGCTGGGGTGCTCTTTCCATCTTTCATGCCTTTTTGCACCAAAAATTCCATAGAATTCTTCTCCCTCAAAACCTTTCACCCCTACAGTGTTGACATTTATGACTTTCTTTCAAGTTCCCTCTACTTCTCAATCATGTAGGTAATATTGATATTCACATAGTAAAATCATTGTCCATAAAATAATGCATTAGTTCATATTTATGTTTAATTTATTTCCTTTTAGTATTACTCATAATAATTGTTTTCTTATACAGGTGGATTCTTTTTTTCGAGTTGATGTGGTTTGTTTGAAGATTTTCATACAGTGTTGGCAGTTTGAAAAATAAATTCAATGGAAATCATGGTAACATTGACATTTAGGATTTTCTTGAGACTTTGAGACATGTAGGAATCAGTTGAATCTCAATCCAACACACTATGTGACCGGTATGACTCTAAGCACTTATTTCTATTTAAAATTGAAATTAATTTTAGTAAAAAAACGGACTCAATGTGTCTATTATCAGTTTAAAATATACATTTGAATTTAAAATGTGTCACTCACTAAAAACTAATTAAATGCACTTGATTTTTCTTGATAATTTAGAGAATAGATTCATAAATCATTTGTGACATATAGGAATTAGTCTCACATCAAACTGATACATGATGTGATTCATATGAGTCAAAGTATGTGTTTTAATTTTAAAATAGAATTTTATTAAAAAAGACAAGTGACATACTAAAAACTGAGTAAAATCATTCATATTGTTTTGATACTTTATGAAAATAATCCATAAGTCATTTGGGATGTGTAATATTTAGCCACACCTCAATCTAATACACAATTTTCCTAGTATGACTCAAAGTGTCCATTATCAGTTTAAAATCGACATTTTAGTTCAAAAAGTGTCACTCACTGAAAACTGATCAAATGAAATTTTATTTTCTTGATAATTTTGGAAAATGATTCATAAGTCATTTTTGACGTGTAGGAATCTGTTTTACATCATACCGATACACGATGTGATCAGAATGAGTCAAAAGTGTGTGTTTCCAGTTTAAAATGACATTTTAGTAAAAGACAACTGACATACTCAAAACCAATAAAACACATTCATATTATTTTGATACTTTAAGAAAACTATCCAAAAGTTAATTGAGAAATTTTTGAATCTTCCACACCTCCATCCGATGCATGGTGTGACCGATATGACTCTAAGTGCGTCTTTATTTAAAATTGACATCAATTTTAGTTAAAAATCAAATTGGCCTACTCCAAATATAACAAACACATAATATTGTTTTGATACTTTAGTAAAATGATCCATAAGTGATTTGAGATGTGAATGAATTATCCTCACCTCAATCCGACACACAGTGTGATCGGTAATACTCCAAGTGTGTGCTTTTATTTTAAATTGACATCAATTTCAGTAAAAGGCCAACTAACCTGCTCAAAACTAAGAAAACACATTCGAATTATTTATATACTTTATTAAAATGATCCATAAGTCATTTGTGATGTGTAGGAATTATCCACACCTCAATCTGATACACAATGTGATCCGTATGAATCAAAGTACATGTTTTAATTTTAAACGACATTTTAGTAAAAAAGACAAGTGACATACTCAAAACCAAAAAAAAACGCATTCATATTGTTTTGATACTTTAGGAAAACAATCCATAAATCATTTGGTATGTTTATAAATCAACCGAACCTCAATCCGACGCACGATGTGATCAGTATGACTCAAAGTGCATATTTTTATTTAAAATTGTCATCAATTTTATTAAAATGGACTGTCCTACTCAAAACTGATAAAAAACATTCAGATTATTTTGATATATTAAAAAAATGATCCATAAGTCATTTATGACATTTAGGAATTAGCCACACCTCAATCCAATACATTATGTTCCTATAATGACTCAAAGTGTCCGTTATCAGTTTAAAATCAATATTTTAGTTCAAAAAGTGCCACTCACTGAAAACCAATCAAACACACTCGGATTTTCTTGATAATTTAGGAAAAATTTTCATAATTCATTTGTGATGTGTAAGAATCTGTTTCACATCAAATTTATACACAATGTGATCATAATGGGTCAAAAGTGTGTGTTTTCAATTTAAAATGACATTTTAGTAAAAACGAAAACTGATGTACTAAAAACCAAGTAAACACATTAATATTTTTTTGATACTTTAGAAAAATGATCCATAATTAATTTAATACAAGTTGGATTCATCCAAACCTCAATCCAATGCACTATGTTACCAGTATGACTCCAAGTATGCATTTTTATTAAAAATTGACATCAATTTTAGTAAAATTAATATCAATTTTAGTAAAATTAACACTTTTTGTTAATTTATTTCTTTATATTATTACTAACATATTTTTATCTTATATAGGTGGGTTCTTTTGTTCAATTAGGGGTGGTTTGTTTATAAATATAATGATTTAGGTCAGGATTAAATGAAAAAGGAACATTGATGTTTTTTAATGTACGTAATAATTTGTATTTATGTAATTTTATAAATCAATGTTTGAAATGTATGTAATATAGTTTTTTTCTTTTGTTTGTGCTATAAATTTTATTTCATTTAAATCCTATATTGGGAATATTTTTTGTTGATATCTGGTGTGTTTTTGGTATTACAGTGTGCTATTACATCACACTGAAGTATGGCCCTTTATCAGCACTTTTAAAATTCCTAATAAAGAACACATTTATCAGCACTTCTAAAAGCACTGATAAAGATCTATATTATCAGTGCTTCTATGAACAATGATAAAAGGTCTTTTATCATCACTTTTATAAGTACTGATAAAGGTATACTTTATCAGCGCTTATATAAGAACTAATAAATGGTGCCTTTAGCGGCTTTAAATTAAACCGCTGATAAAGGTCCCATTTATCAATGCTTTTTTAGTACTGATAAAGGACCCCTTTATTAGTGCTGATAAAAGACCTGGTCTTTTAACTTCTATCATGTAATCAACACTTTTCTAGTGCTCATAAAGGCCATTTCCAGTGTTATTAAAGGCCTATTTTGTAGTAGTGGATCTATGAAAATCCCTAGCGATCTAAGACTTTGTTAGCTATGAGGAAATTTTTGAATGTTCCCTAAAAGTTGAAATGGAGATCGAAAAATATCAAGGGTCTCACTAGGATAAGAAGTAGAAAGTGGAGTTTAATTCTGGTGGTGCAATGGAAAAATATTATGGTGGTAAGAAATTAAAACACCCCACTTATCAAAAGTGTGGAAAGAAACACCCTAAAAAATTGAATAAGGGGGATAAGGAAATGATTTAGGTTTATGAAGGAATGAAACCTAGCTTGAGATTACCGATGGGGGAAAACCACCAATGTAATGGAAGAGAGGAATTCTCTAGTAAACCCTCATACCTTTATTCGTGGATTCCAATATAAGGAAAAATGGCACTTTGTTAACCAATGCTCCAAGCCAAGGATGGTCAGAGATAATTTGTGCCCACAACCACCAAGGCAACAAGGGCGAGATTATTCCATTACACCTGCCGTGGGGGATCCCGAAAATGAAGTGGTGACATGTACACTAGTTATTAATTCAATAATAGTGAACATACTTTTTTTATTCAAGTTCTATAAATTCCTTCATATCACTCAAGTTTAGTAGAACTATTCAAACACTACCACAAAGCATGGAAGTAGAGTTGTCGGTGAAAATGAGAAATGGGGAAATTTTTTCATCCCAAGTATACAACACCTTCCCTATTAAAATTTGTGGGATGAACTTCCCAGTGAACCTTGTGATGCCCCCTTTAGTGGAATTTGAAACAATTCTGGGTATGGATTTTATTTCCTTATATAGAGCCATCATAAATTACCATAAGGAAATAACTCTCTGTATTGTGAATCGCCCCTGATTATGTACAAGTTAAAGGAGGAGGATGAATATTATTTATCATAAAAATCTCAAGCATATATATTATTTCCCTACAAGAAAACATATCTAGGTAAAATGATTGAGTTTAAGGAAAAGATCATCCTTGAAGACATGCCTATTGTGAGGGAATATGATGATTTGTTTCCTGAATAATTTATTGGCCTTCCTTCTAGATGAGAGATGAATGTTCAGTTAATATTATACCTAGGGAATTTCCATTACCCAAGAATCTGTATAGAATGGATATTTTGGAACTTGAGGATCGCAATAAATAACTATAGGAGAACCTAGATAAAGGGTTCATACACCCAAGTGCTTTATGTTAAGTCAAAAGTATTCTTTTTTACTTTTATTTATTTTGTTTTGGAAATAAAAAATCTCTTTATACTCATTTCTCAAATAAAGGACTTACTTTGAATACATTTTTTTATGTCTATCGTACTGACTCTGTCTATCGTATTGACTCAGTCTATCATACTGACTCTGTCTATCGTACTAACTCTGTTTGTCATACTGACTCTGTCTATCATATTGACTCTTTCTATCGTACTGACTCTGTCTATCGTACTTACTTTGTTTATCGTAATTAATATGTTCATTGTTCTCACATTGTGCATCATACTCACTTTGAATCATATGAATACAAAGTACTAAGTAATATTAATCGTATTCATGTTTTACTTTTATCACATGTGTGCTTTTATTCATTTATCAAAACACTTATTCCGTATCAATCATACTCATGTTATCATTTTCATATACCTATTGTTTTAACCAAAATGATGTCGTGAAGTTAGTTATAAACTAATCAAAATGATGTCGTGTTGTAATGACCCAAACCTTTTAATTATATTTGTTTTCTAATTTTGTGTGTTATTTTACTTTATACTCAACAAAACTATATCCTTTAATTAATAAAGTGGGTATAATTAAAATGATACCGTTGGGTTTTGACTGTTATATGACCGTTGGTCAATATGACCGTTGGTCAATATGACCGTTGGAAACTATAATCTTAATGTTTTGTTTTTATAAATATAGTTTTCTTGGTTAATTAATACAGAAAGAATATTGAATGACCTTATCCAGTAGACTCGAGCCTTATGAAGCCCATCTGTTGGATCTTGGGAAGAAGGTAGCATCACTGGGCTTCTCTCTGGACCAAGACCAAGATGAACTTCAACATATGAAGCTTGAACGAAATCGCCTAAGGGAGAAGTTCAAGCTGATAGAAATCACCACTCGGGAAATTTTGTCTGAGCCACCCCAAGATTCTATCACCATAGCACAACTTACACTTAGGTCCTATGCTGGAGTTATAAAGGGCTATGTCACGAGACCATAGCTACTTTGTGTAATCCTTTTATATAAATAAATTGTTATTTCTTATTATGGCCAAGTTTTTGAATTTCAAATATCTGGATAAATATAGGATGTGTGATGAATTTAGAAAAAAAGGTTATTTTAAACTATTTTTGTATTCATTAAATAATTAATAATGTGAAATTATTTTCAAGAAATGGTCTTCTACAGTTGTGTTCAGTAATAAATTTAGAGTCTAATAAGGAAAACTTGGTTTTTAGTGAATAGTAAAGTAGGAATATTAGCATACCCATATGAATAGTAACGAATATTAATGAATAGTTATTTGACACAAAAAAATAGAAACTTTACCCATGAATGTATAAATACATTTTAGACATCTTAAAAGTGAAAAAACGATCATAGTTTAAGTTTTGGTATTTTTTGTATGTCATAAATATTTTATTTTCAATTTTATAATTAATTTAATAATTTAAATTGTAATGTATTTTCATAAAATTTAATCATATATTGTTACTTTATTTCCTTATAGTTATTTGATAATTTTATGGGACCTTGATTACTCTTTTAAGGTGTTACAAAATGAGTTTTAGTTTTAAAGTTGTATTTTTGGGATAAATAATGACTTTATTTAAAAATTAAATTACAAATATTTAGAAAATTATTTTCATAAAATGGACTTTTTTTAATTCAGAGCATCGATATTTTGTTAGGGTGAATTTTAGGGATTTTTCTGAAACAGTTGAATTTTTGGTGAATAGTAAAAATGTAGTTTTGAGTTTCGGGTGATTAATGACATCATTAATGATGTAAGATTTCTGGTCGACTTATGAATAGTTAGATATGCTATGAGGTGTCCCAAGTGGACAATTCCATGGGAAAATACCATGGGAAAGCCCATGTTTTTGCAAATACCACCGATGAGGTGTCCCTTGGAAACTAATAATTTATTCACCCACTTTTCCTATAAATACCAAGTAATTTTCCTCATTCATTTCATTCCAAAAAATATCCTCAATGAAGTTCTGGTCTCCTTACCTCCTAAGGAGTCCTCCCAAGGTTCCCTCAAGCCTCCCAAGGTCCCGACCTTCAATCTTTCGAAGTTACACTTCAAGGTAAGGGATCCTTTCACCCTCCTCTTTTAAGTCATGACTTTCTTTATGTTGTGTCTTCTAATTTCCATCTCTTTATGTTGAGGGTATGTTCTTATACATTCTCATTTCTGTCCATTTCATGTCTAATTTTTGAGATACCCTTTCTTCTCTCATCAATTTTCTTTCTAGATTTTTAAGTGACGCTGTTTGGCTGCCGAATTTCTCGTTAAAGAAATCACAACTTCTCTTTTCTTTCATGTTTCCTTTTCATGTGGTATGTCATGAAAATATCCATAACATGATCTTATTTAGTAACCATACTGTATTATGAATTATTTTGAGTGGGTGACCCTTGTCCCATCTCTTTTCAATGTTTTCTAAAACCATGTTATATAACCGTTATGCTGTAGAAATTTCATCTCAAATTTCTATCTCTTTCTCTCAAGAAATTCTCTTATTTTATTTATGTGAATACCCAGACCTATTTCGTTTCTACGGGTGTTCATAAATATATAAATATGATATATTTGATTCTGTAATTGACATACATATAACCCTCACTCCCTTTCCATGGGTTATAAATGACATAATGATCTTGTTTTTAAGCTCCTTTTAAACGTCATGATTTTGACCCAGGGTATCCCGGTACACGACAATGGGACTTTCTGCACTCTTGGTTATGACACTCCTGGGGGATATGTTTGGTTAATCATTAGATTTTTATAAATCATTATGAAGTATTTATAGAGAAATTTAATTGTTTAAAGAATTTTTAAGACATAAATACTTTATAGTTAAAAGATTTGTAAATGATATAAGTTTCTCATTAAGGTTTTATTATTTTAGAAATGGAGGGAAATAGGAGGAACCGTGCAAATGGTGACCGCAATGGACCATGCACTGATGACCCTCTGATGGAATTCGGAATGGAAACATTCATGCAAATGATGAACCAACTGACTCAAGTTATGGGAAATAACTTGAATCAAGATGAGAGATCAATCTCACTGTGAAGGGAACAACATTCTGTTGAGTCCTTTATGTGTCAATGACCACCAAAATTCAATTAATCGACTGACCCATTTATTGCTGAGCAATGGATCAGCTCTATCGAGAAGATCTTTTCTGTGCTCCGCTGTTTAGAGCAAGATAAGGTCACCCTGGTTGTCTATCGCTTAAAAGGAGAAGCTGATCAGTGGTGGGAGCTGATTAAAAACACGAGGCAAAGAGTGGATGTTGAATGTATGGAGTGGGAAGAGTTTAGAGGGATCTTTTTCAGTAATTATTTCCCTCGTTCTATGAGAATAGGAATGGATAAGGAGTTTCTCAAGCTGAAGAAGAAGGAGAATGAATATGTGGGAATCTACGAGATAAACTTCACAAGTATTTCACCTTACACCTCTAGATTTTTCATGGATCCAAATGGCAAGGTTGATAGATTTTTTGTTGGACTGAGACCTCATCTATGGAAGAATCTAGCCAACCATGATTATGACAGCTATGAGGCGACTGTGCGAAGTGCAATGAAAGTCCAACTGGAGTTTGGTGAGACGCAATAGTCTCATAAATCCAACAAAAAAAAAGAGATCAATGGAGCCACGATTAGGGAGGATCTTTGATCAAGGAAGAGGAGGCAAGTAAGTGCAACGTCCCACATGTAATAAATGTGGGAAGAAGCATTCGGGGAACTGCTTTCTCAGGAGCGAGAAATGCAACAAGTGTCGAAGAGATGGTCATATTGCGAGGAATTTTCATAGTGAGGTGAAACCTAAACTTCGAAACACTAAAGACAAGGGGAAGATAGTGCAGGACCTGCTTGATGTTCAGTACTTTAAGTGTGGACAACTTGGGCACTTTTCCAATCACTGTCCAAATCTGAGGGTAGTGGAGGGGAACCACCATCAGCCTCAACAAAGGCCAAGGGAGAAAGGTCGTGCTTTTTCTATCACGAAAGCTGTAGTTGAAGCTCCAAATGATGTGGTAGAAGGTACTCTTGTTGTTCTCTCAAATATAGAAAGTTATTTGTTTGATTCTGGTTCTACACATTCCTTTATTTCCTCCATGTTTGCAAAGAATTTAGAATCAACTCCCGAATTTCTAAAAGTAGAGTTATCATTCAAGACTCCGGGTGGGATTATCCAAGCATCATCAGTGTTTAGAAACTCTAGTATTTAATTTGGTGAGAAAAATCTTATCACAAATCTAGCAGTCATTCTCATGCTGGAATTCAACATTATACTAGGGATGGACGGACTCTTAAAGTATAATGCTAAGATCAAATGCAGAAGTAAGGAAATATCAGTAGTCTTGAATGGAAAACCTACAGTTATCTTCCAAGGAGATATTTATCAACCTGATCATTATCTAGAAGAACCTCCTATATCCTTTTTTATTGAATTGATCAGTAAAGAAGATGAATGAAATGAGATTTTGAGGATAGAAAATGTACCCATCATCTAGGAATACGTTGACGTATTTCTTGGGGAGTTTCTTGGACCTCCACCAGAAAGAGAGGTAGAGTTTTCTATTGAACTCGTACCTGGATCTCACCCGATATCAAAGACCTCGTATAGGATGGAAAATGTGTAGCTAGAGGAATTAAAGAAACAACTCCAAGATCTTTTGGAGAAGGGGTTTATCTGCCCAAGTGTGTATCCTTGGGGAGAACCTATTCTCTTTGTGAAGAAGAAGGATGGATTGATGCGGCTATGCATTGATTATAGATAACTGAATGAGATCACAATAGAAAACAAATACCCTCTTCCAAGAATTGATGACTTATTTGACCAACTTCATGGGGCTCAATTCTTCTCTAATATTGATCTTTGATCGAGTTATCATCAATTGAGGGTGAAGAAAGAAGATATTCCAAAAACTACCTTCCAATCAAGATATGGGCATTACAAGTTTGTTGTTATGCCTTTTGAACTAACTAATGCACCTACTATTTTTATGGATTTGATGAATAGATTCTGTAAGGACTACCTTGATAACTTTGTGTTAGTTTTTATTAATGATATTCTGATATATTCCAAAAGTCATGAGGAGCATGACGATCATCTAAGGGTTATTTTTCAAACTCTACAGAAGGAAAGGATTTATGGAAAGTTCCATAAATGTGAATTATGGTTACAATAAGTTGCTTTCTTGGGGCACATTTTTACCAATGAAGGAATCACAGTTAACTCTGAAAAGACAAAAGTTATAGAGGAGTGGCCTCAACCTACAACAATAAATGATATTCGTAGTTTCCTTGGATTATCAGGATATTATATGATGTTTGTGAAAAACTTTTCACGATTTTCTAATCCATTAACCAAGTTAACTCAAAAAGGGGTCAAGTTCATCTGGACAAAGGAGTGTGAGGAAAGTTTCCAAGAGCTGAAGAAGAGATTGGTTACTACACCTGTGTTAAATCTGCCCTCAAGTGGAGAAGGATTCATTATTTTTAGCGATGCATCTCTAAAAGGGCTTGGGTGAGTCCTCATGAAAAATGATAAGGTCATTACTTATGCATCTCGATAGTTGAAGACTCATGAGAAGAACTATCCTATGCATGATCTGGAGGTAGCTGTGGTTGTTTTTGCTCTAAAGATATGGAGGCACTATCTTTATGGGGAGAAATGTGATATATACATAGACCATAAAAGTTTGAATTATATTTTCACACAAAAGGAATTGAACACGAGACAAAGGAGATGGTTAGAACTCCTTAAAGATTATTATTGTTCAATTCATTATCATCCCAGAAGAGCAAAAAAAGTCGCTGATGCATTAAGCAGGAAAGACTCAGTTGTTCTGTCCATGATGAGGATTCAAAGAGATCCTTTGTTCAATGACCTAGTAAATATTGACATGGTAATTATAAGAGAAGGGAAATCATCAACCCTAACCCAAATAATTTCTCAACTTTCACTACTAGAGAAGCTCAAAAAATCTCAGAAAGAAGATCCTTTATTACAGAAGAAGTTTGTGGCTGTGAAGGATGGTAAGTTTCCTGAGTTTAATACTGATCAAGAAGGTGTACTGAAATTTCATACAAGACTTGGTGTTCCATCTATTCTGGAAATAAAGAAGGAGCTGATGGATGAAGCTCATTTCTCTACTTTCTCTATAGATCCTGGTAGCATGAAAATGTATAGGGACCTTAGTGATCATTATTGGTGGGATACTATAAAAAGGGAGATTGCTGACTACATGTCAAGGTGCCTAGTATGTCAGAAAGTGAAGTCTGAGGGACAAATTACTAAAGGGGTATTACAACCACTACCCATACCAGCATGGAAGTGGGACAACATCACTATGGATTTTGTCACTGGTCTCCCAAAAACTTCAAAGGAAATAATACGATATGGATTATTGTGGACCGTCTCACCAAGAATTTCCATTTTATCTCCATTAAGGAAGATTTATCTCTTGATCAACTTTCCAGGATTTACGTGAAGGAACTGGTAAGGCTGTATGGAGTTCCACTTTCTATCATATCTGATCGTGATCCAAGGTTCACATCAAAATTATAGAGAAGTCTTCAACAAGATCTGAGCACTGAATTGAATTTCAGTATGACCTATCACCCCCAAACTGATGGCCAATCTAAAAGGACTATTCAAACAATCGAGGATATGCTGAGAACTTTCTCAATGGAATTTATGGGTGGATGGGATCAACATCTTTCTTTAGTTTATTTCTCTTACAAAAAACAGCTTCCACTCGAGCATTAAAATGGCACCCTATGAAGCTCTATATTGGAAGAGATATAGAACTACTATTTGTTGGGATAAACCTGGTGAGAGAAAGATTCTTGGGCCTGATCTTGTGCAAGAGATGACAGAAAATGTCCATGACATCCATCAACACATTAAGGCTGCTCAGAGTTGGAAAAAGAGCTATGCCGAAAACCGTCGAATGGACTTGCAGTTTGATGTTGGTGACAAAGTCTTTCTGCGGATTTCACCTTGGAAGAGAGTCAGGGGTTTGGGAAGAAAGGGAAGCTCAGACCTAGGTACATTGGCCACTATGAAATCCTTGATCGTGTGGGAGCAGTGGCCTATCGTCTTGCACTTCTTCCAAATCTAGCACAAGTTCATGATTTCTTCCACATATCCTTCTTGAGGAAGTACATACCTGACCCTTCACATGTACTAAATATAGAGGTGGTACAATTGGAAAATGACCTCTCTTATGAGGAGCAGCTGGTGGAGATCTTGGATCATAGAGACAAGGTTATACGCAACAAGACTACCCACCTTGTTAAGGTGTTGTGGAGGAACCAAAAATATGAAGAAGACACGTGGGAACTAGAGGAGTCTATGAGGCAGAAGTACCCACACCTTTTCACTTCAGAGGGTACAAGTTAAAAATTTTGGGGATGAAATTTCTTAAGGGGGTAAGAATGTAACGAACCAAACTTTTTAATTATATTTGTTTTCTAATTTTGTGTGCTATTTTACTGTATACTCAACAAAAAAATATCCTTTAATTAATAAAGTGGGTATAATTAAAATGAGACCGTTGGGTTTCGACTGTTATATGACTGTTGGTCCATATGACCGTTGGTCAATATGACCGTTGGTAAATATGACTGTTGGTAAATATGACTGTTGGAAACTATAATCGTAACGTTGTGTTTTTATAAATACAATTATCTTGGTTAATTAATACAGAAAGAAGATTGAATGGCCTCATCCAGTAGACTTGAGCCTTATGAAGCCCATCTGTCAGAGCTTGGGAAGGAGGTAGCGTCACTGGGCTTTGCTCTTGACCAAGCCCAAGTCGAACTTCAACTTATGAAGCTTGAACATAATCACCTAAGGGAGAAGTTCAAGTTGATAGAAATCACCACTCGGGCAATGTTGTCTGAGCCACCCCAAGATTCTATCACCATAGAACACCTTACACTTAGGTCATATGCTGGTGTTATAAGGGGCTATGTAGCGAGACCTTAGCTGCTTTGTGTAATCCTTTTATATAAATAAATTGTTATTTATTATTATGGCCAAGTTTGTGAATTTCAAATATCCGGATAAATATAGGATGTGTATTATTGATGAATTTAGGAAAAAAGGGTATTTTAAACTATTTTTGTATTCATTAAATAATTAATAATGTGAAATGATTTTCATGAAATGGTCTTCTAAAGTTGTGTTCAGTAAGATATTTAGAGTCTAATAAGAAAAACTTGGTTTTTAGTGAATAGTAAAGTAGGAATAGTAACATACCCATATGAATAGTAATTTGACACAAAAAATAGAAACTTCACCCATATATGTATAAATACATTTTAGACATCTTAAAAGTGAAAAAACGATCATAGTTTAAGTTTTGGTATTTTTTGTATGTCCTAAATATTTTATTTTCAATTTTATAATTATTTTAATAATTTAAAATGGAAATTTATTTTCATAAAATTTAATCATAAATTGTTACATTATTTCCTTATAGTTATTCGATAATTTTATGGGACCTTGATTACTCTTTTAAGGTGTTACAAAATGAGTTATAGTTTTAAAGTTGTATTTTTGGGATAAATAATGATTTTATTTAAAAATTAAATTAAAAATATTTAGAAAATTATTTTCATAAAATGGACTTCATTTTTTAATTCAGAGCATCGATATTTGGTTAGGGTTAATTTTAGGGATTTTTCTGAAACAGTTGAATTTTTGGTGAATAGTAAAAATGCAGTTTTGAGTTTCGGGTGATTAATGACATCATTAATGATGTAATAATGATGTAAGCTTTCTGGTAGACTTATTAATAGTTATATATTCTATGAGGTGTCCCAAGTGGCCAATACCATGGGCAAATACCATGGGAAAACCCATGGTTTTGCAAATACCACCGATGAGGTGTCCCTTGGAAATTAATAATTTATTCACTCACTTTTCCTATAAATACCAAGCCATTTATCTCATTCATTTCATTCCAAAAATCATCCTCAACTAAGTTCTGGTCTCCTTACCTCCCAAGGAGTCCTCCCAAGGTTCCCTCAATCCTCCCAAGGTCCAGACCTTCAAGCTTTTGAAGTTACACTTCAAGGTAAGGGATCCTTTCACCCTCCTCTTTTAAGTCATGACTTCCTTTATGTTGTGTCTTCTAATTTCCATATCTTTATGTTGAGGGTATGTTCTTATAAGTTCTCATTTCTTTCCATTTCATGTATAATTTTTTAGAGACCCTTTCCTCTCTCATCAATTTGCATTTTGAAAAAATAAGTGACACCGTTAGGCTGCCGAATTTCTCGTAAAAGAAATCGCATATTCTCTTTTCTTTCATGTTTCCTTTTCATGTGGTATGTCATGAAAATACCCATAACATGATCTTATTCATTACCCATACTGAATTATGAATTATTTATGAGTGTGTGACCCTTGTCCCCTCTCTTTTCAATGTTTTCTAAAACCATGTTATATAGCCGTTATGCTGTAGAAATTTCGTCTCAAATTTCTGTCTCTTTCTCTCAAGAAATTATCTTGTTTTATTTATGTGAATACCCATACCTATTTACTTTCTATAGGTGTTCATAAATATATAAATATGATATATTTTATTCTGGAATTGACATACATATAACCCTCACTCCCTTTCCATGGGTTATAAATGAAATAATGATCTTGTTTTTAAGATCCTTTTAAACGTCATGATTTTGACACGAAACCCATTTGTTTGATTATATTTGGGTTATTTATGAAATGTTTTATTATGATATATGTGGCTCACATGAAAGTAAATACATATTAAGGGTGCACCCTGATAGCACTCCAATGCATTGGGTAAATAATTATTCTCTAGAGATGATAAGTTTCACGATACCTTAGTAAATAACCTTGGTAATTTTTTATGACACCTCGGGGTTAAAACTTGGTGATATGTTCATGAATGTATAAATGAAATGTTGTAAACACATATTCAAGTTATGATTCAAGTTATTTTTATTATGATATTCCTATTCTTCCATTGCTCATTCCTTTATGACTTTTATCATGTTCTTATTAATATTTCTCAAGATCACATGTCAACTATTTCACTTGTTTTCCTTACTAAGACTTTTTCTCACCCTTTCCTTTGATGTATGTCTCCAGGATATGAGATGCAGTAATTGTACTTAGGAAGAACTTATGATGAAGCCTAACAAGTGGATTAGAAGAATGTTTTATGTTGTATTCAAGTTTTTTGTTCCTGATTTTCAAGACACTAGAATTTAAAGATCCTATATATGTAAAATATAATGTAAAGTTGGGTAATAAAAAGGCGGGATTCCATACGTGTTTTTTGTTTCAATATGACCGTTACAATGCTAGGTGTCCAAGTCCCTCTGAGTTTTTTGGAGAAATATGACCGTTGTAGAAAATATGACTATTTTAACCTGAGGCCTATAAATAGGAGGTCATTTGAATCATAGATAAGACTTTGATCAACTTCATCTTCTTCCAAGTTATAGAGAGAGACCATGTGACTTCTCTCTACTAAGTGAAAAATACTTGAAATTACAAAACATGAACGGATCTTTTTTAGTTTTTTTAATATTTCAATAAGTGATTTGTTTTTCTTTGTGCGTATGATCAGGTGATTACAATCGAGGGCTACCAGGGATAGGAACACGGTGAAACCGATCATCATATCGAGGTATTTGAAGCATTTGAAATACATGGGTGTCAATTAATTGTAAAATCGAGGGATTGTGGGGATATCAAGACAGATGTTCGAATCATCGTATCGAGGGCTTACCGGTGTTGGTGAGACAGACCTATTATCCTAGGTGAAAGGATACCCTATTATTTGGGATAAATGAATTGTAATATCTTTTATTTTTTCATTGCTTATTGTAATAGAAAGAGAATTATTTTATTTCTTCTTTTTATTTGTATTCATTTTTAATTGTTTCAATTAAAAATTATACTTTTAGTATGGATTATATACACTATATGGTAGAATCATTTACTCTTATATTACTCTGATATTTGTATTCAACCTGAATAAAATTGTTTTTACAACCTGTGGTATCATAACAATTTCATTGGACAGAGAGTCAGTCCAATTGTTTGTTTAGTTTTCTTTTATAAGAAGCTTTGTGAATTGTTTTAGTTATAAAATTATTTTAGTTATAGTAAATTAAAAACCATACCTAAAGGTTTTAATAGAAATTTTTAAATATACAATTTACCCCTGTCACGACCCCCTCCCCACAAAGTATACCCCCCCTGGGCCAGCAATGTGAGAAGGGAGATAATGACCCCCAAGTCCTGACTCCAGTAGGCCCCATGTTGACGACTAGCACCGAGGGTATAGTAACACACAAATGGGAGGCATTACACTCTAAGAGAACACATACGAAAGAGAGAGATAAGATAGACACCAAACAACTCCAACTCAAACTGAAATATAAAAGAAAACCCAAGTACACATATTTAATGTCATGAAAAACTACTACAACTAAAAGGGGAAAACTGCAAGTACCCAAAATAAAGTAAAAACAACAGCAACCATGAATCCCAAACAGCTCCTGCAACCCCAAGCTAGTAGTAACTAGCCTGATCTCCAACCTACTTCAAGTGACCGGAAAAAACCGTTTATATAAACATAGGGTGAGTATAACAGTATACTTAGTAGGATCCTCCCAAAAGCCTCTCGTGCAAAAGTAAAGAAAGCATGCTAAAGCACAGTGAACAACAAGTGAACCTAACTCATCACCTAAATAGGTATACTATATTCCCAGCCTCACCATGGATACTCTCACCAAGTAGCGCATACAAGGGTATATAATATAATAAATAATATCAAGGGTACCCCGCTACTACTTCCACACTGGTATTCCACTTTTCCCCAACGTCGCACGTCCTAAGCATCTCTCTCCAAAAACCCTTGCTAGCAGACACCTGGAAGAAGCACCACAACATGCACCTCATGCAGCAAAACCCCCACGTCCACACAAGAAAGTAACCAAGTAGTTTTAGAGAGCCACCACAGCTCACATAACGTGTATCATACGCCGATCATTATACCTCTAGCCATTACAGCCCACACACTGAGTAAGAATCCTCAAGCCGTCACTGCCTATACACGTTACACCTATAGTAGTTTATAGGATACTATATCTAGAATATATGTGTGTGAATTACCACAAGCTATTACATCCCTCTACACACATATATGGGGAAAACTAACCATTGTGCCTACCAGCACAAGTAACTACCAAGAGAAGAGATCAGGGCCAAAGGGGGTAGTCAGCCATTCATCCTCCCACCAGAATGTTGGGGAAAACACCCCTAGGGCTCAGAATCGATAGGGTGTCAGTTTTCCTAACTGACGGGGTGAAGTACCATATAGAAACACAAAAAGTACATAATATACTATAGCTCACAACTACACTATGGGCATAACCTAGTCTTAGACTCAACTATAGCTAACGTATCTCGGAATCCCGTCTGCCACTTCTAAGACTAGGTATCCTATAAGCACACAACCATTTAAATAGATTTAATACATTACTTCATTCCCTTTTTATCAGTTTCACTTTGTGTTAATTAATTCTTTAAACATTAATTAACCATTAACAATTCCACATTATATTTCATTAGCATCACACACAAAGTCCACTGTCCCTTTAAATTACAACCCCAACATTGCGCCCCAGCAAGATCCAACCCCACGAGTTAACATCATTTATTCAATTATTTATTTACAACATTACTTTCCCATATTCCCAGGAATTATAGAAAAACATTCTTTGCTACCAACCATTAGGGGTCTCAACATGGTGAGTAGATGAACTACCCGTCGAGTCTTTTCCACCTATAGAAAGAGTGTAGACTCAACCTCCCTTGAGAATCTAAACATAGAAAGCGTGTGGCATACCCCGCGCATCTTCGCCCCTTTCAGGAGAAGGGTAAGCAAGACCAGCTGCCTTGAGTAATGGGGAAAGTAAAACAGATAAACAACTAATAAGAATCAGTAAGAATCCAAAAATTTACATCCAACCCATTTCATCATCCCTGGTGTCCTCCCCGACACCCACATGTATAACCCGATGCATCTCACCACTCTAAGCACCAATTGCTGCCACAACTAGTAGGCCTCCAAGCCCCAACATATCACAACATCCATTCAGGCTCACATCACAACACAAGAAGCAGTAAAGAAAACATCATATCAAATGGTCTCTTGGACCTTAAATAAGCAAGATGGTAACTCATAAACCTACATGGAATTATCTTTTATCAATCAACCAATTATTTAATCCATCTTGGATTAACTGATTTATTATTTGTAGGTTCCAAATTCGAGAAACCTAACTAGTAAGCTATCACAAATAATTAAACATTCTTACTACACCAATTTGATTAACATCAAATTACAACAAGAAGAACCAAATTCATTATTATGCCTCTTTATCTTTAGCCAAACAATTATCGAATAATTACAGCTTTACATTCTTTACCAATTTCCATCAAGAAAGAAAATCTAAACAAAGAAAGCATAAATATCACACTATCTGTCAAAAAAAGTGGCAATAACATACGATCGATATCAATTTATTTATTCGGTACAAATATTTTTTATGTCAATTCCATTGTGATCTAGTGGGATAAAACATGCTAACTATAAAGTTTCACATGAAATAAAATAGAAGCAACGAATCCCTTACCTCAAACGGTTCTTGACGTTCTTTATATGAGAATGATCCACAGAATGAGTTAGGATCTCCTCCCCCCGTGAAAACTGTATCCACCCGAGGATGCAGAGACACTATCACACTGGTCAACACCCAATAAAAAACCATTAGGAATATGTATATGGCATTCCAAAAAAAAGGGTGAGGGGAAACAGAAGGAGATGAACCCAAAATAATGACGATAGAACATACCTTATATCGGAGATCGATCGATACTACTTGGTTGCACCAAAATAGAGCCGAACCAATCCTAGGAGGAAAGATTGATCGCACAATTCCTACGGGATGGAATGAAAGGTTCAAGCATCTCACATCTGAGAATAAGGAGGAAGTAATAGGGAGAAATATATCTCATCACTTTAGAATATTTAAAGGAGCAGCAGTTTAAGATACACTGGATTTTCCATTAAAAGCGAATTGCATTAAACCACGCGGTTTGACCAAGTAAAAACATCCCTAGCCTTATGAAAAATTAATATAGGATTTATGTCCTTTTAATCGGCCTTAGAGTCCTTAAAATGAGGCTTTAAATGTATTTTACATCAAAGGAAACGTTAAAGGGGTGAAACTATAGGAAGTTGGAAACACTGTTTACAAACTCAAAATTTGGCAAAGGAAAAAGAGGTTATCGATGGACCTAAACATTCTGGAAACACTATTCATGAACTCAAAATTTGGAAAAGAAAATAGAGGTTACCGATGGACCTCACCGTTCTGGAAACACTATTCATGAACACAAAATTTGGAAAAGGAAATAGAGGTTACTGATGGACCTCATCATTCTAGAAACACTGTTCATGAACTCAAAATTTGACAAAGGAAATAGAGGTCACTGATGGACCTCACCATTCTGGAAATATTGCTCATGAACTCAAAATTTGGAAAAAGAAATAGAGGTTTCCGATGGACCTCACCATTCTAAAAAAACTGTTCAAGAACTCAAAATTTTTCAATGTGTTGGGGATAAGTCACCTTGACCTCCCAGAACACCTCAGACCCAGATTTTTGCAAAGGAATGGACCAGAGAGGTCCGAGCCATTACATCAGATACCTCTCAAAACAATTTCATCCATGAGAATTCAAAACCAACCTAAAAGGACACAAAAAAGAATTATAAATAGCCACCCATTGAGATACCTCTCAAAAGAGAGAAAGCCACAAGAAGTAACCAAAAGAAATACATCTTATAAATACGAAAGGTCTATAACCACAAAGGGGACATTGTTACATGAAAAGTGTTAAACATCAAAAAACTATGGGTACTAAACACGTATTTGTGAATCACGTTCTCAGGTAATCTCCTCCATGCCACCGTATCACCACAAGACACGAACCAAGGGGATAAAATTCCCACACAACACTTTATCCTTGTGGTCTTGGATCTATACCAGCTGCTCTTCAAAGGTTGCATCGTCATCAACATCAGTCTCTCCCCAATTGATGATGCGAGATTCATCATGAAGATAATGAAGAAGTTGTGATACATGGAAAATATCATGTATCCGACTCATCTGTGGGGGAACTGCTACTCGATACACCCCAGTTCCAACATGAGCTAACACCTCGAAAGGCCCAACAAACTAGGGAGAAAGCTTACTCCCACGACCAAACCTTCGCTGCCCACGATGGGGAGTCACCTTCATAAAAACGTGATCCCCAACATCAAACTCCAAGGGTCTCCTCCTTTGATCGACATATGATTTATGACGATCCTATACTATCTTCTTCCTCTCAGGAATCACCTAAACCATCTCTATTGTACTCTGCAATAGTTTCGGTTTGAGAATTGTTGACTCTCTGACCCCAGTCCAACACAATGGAGAACGGAAAGGTTGGCCATACAAGTCTTCAAATGGAATAATATCGATGGTGGAGTGAAAATTATTGTTGTAAGATAACTCCACCAAGGGTAAGTGCCTCATCCATGAACCTCCAAAATCCAGGGCATAAGATCATAACATTTCTTCAAGAGTCTGGATGGTTCGCTCTGTCTGACCATCCGTTTGAGGATGAAAAGCAGTGCAAAGGCATAACTGAGAACCAAAATCATGATGGAGACCTCTCCACACCCAAGAGGTAAAATGAGGATCTAGATCAGAAATGATTGTCCTTAAGACTCCATGAAGTCTCACCACCTCCTCCAGATACTGCCTCAAAAAAAAACTTCCACTGAGCTCAACTCCTTGATTTATATAAAGTGGGATGATTTTGTCAAATGGTCCACTACCACCCAAATAGCATCATGTCTTCCCAGATCTCAAGGTAAACCAGTAAAAAATTCCATTGATATGTCCTCCCACTTCCACTGAGGAATATCTAATGGCTGGAGCAAACCACCGGGGACACAGTGCTGATCCTTGACCTTCTGGCAGACCAAACATCGAGACACAAACTCTGCAATCACACAATTCAACCTAGGACACCAAAATTGACTCCTCAACGCTCGGTACATCTTTTTCATGCCAGGATGCACCGTTAAATGTGAACTACGGAACTCTGTGAGAACTGTCTCGTGCAATGACAAAGGAATAAAAATCCTTCCATGATACAACACTTGATGTTTTCCATCCTCATACCAACCATCAAGGAACTCACCACAAACAACTCAGTCTCTCCAGACCTCTACCTCAAGATCCCCCAACTGGGACTCTTCCACCAGCTGCACCAGAGATGACTGCACCGTCATCTAAAAAATACCACCTATGCCCCCAACTTCTCCCATATCAAGATGTAATGCTGATAGTTCATCCATTAATCTCTAGGAGTCACCAGATTCACGCACTACATCACTACGTGACTTCTGACTCAGCGCATCAGCTACAACATTCCCCTTTCCAGGTGTATATGATATTTTGAAGTCGTATACCTATAAGAACTCCATCCACAAACGCTGATATAAATTTAATTCATGTTGGGAGAAACCATACCTTAGGCTCTTATGATCAATGAAAACCACAAAGCACTCTCCAATGAGGTAATGTCTCCACAATTACAGAGAAAACACTACGGATGCTAATTCAAGATCATGGGTGGCATAGTTACGTTCATGGGAATTCAACTGCCAAGACCCATATGAAATAACTAATCTCTACTACATTAGAACACAGCCTAACCCCAGATGTGAAGCATCGCATAAAACTCAAACTGAACTCCCTCTACTGGAAGACAAAGAACTAGAGCACTTACTAAATTCTCCTTTAGATAATCAAAAGCTGCCTAACACTAACCAGTCCATATGAACTTCTGGTCCTTCCTAGTCAAAACTGTCAGAGGAGTCACAACTTGAGAGAAATCGTCTACGAACCTCCTGCAGTAGCCTACGAGACCAAAGAAACTTCACACCTCTGACATTGTCTTGGGGGCTACCCAAGAAACAACTTCTTCTATCTTCTATGGATCCACAACTACTCCCTACTGGGACACAACATGCCCCAATAAATAGACTTCTCGATCCCAAAACTCACACTTCGAAAACTTCCCAAACAGTTGATGTTGATGAAGAACTCCCAAAACAGTGTGTAGATTCTCTGCATGATCCTCCTTTGACGTGGAGTACACAAGGACTTCGTTGATGAAAACTACCAAAAAATTGTCCAAGAACTCATGGAACATAGCGTTCATCAATCCCATGAACACATCTAGAGAATTTTTCATGCCTAACAAAATTACAACAAACTCATAATGCCCATGAAGACAATGAAAAGCAGTCTTCGGGATATCCTCATCCTTCACACGTATATGATGATATACTGACTGCAATTAAATCTTTGAGAACCAACTTTAACCCTTCAGTTGATCGGATAAATCATCAATATGCAGAAGAGGATAGCAATTCTTCACTGTCACTTTGTTTAAGTGATGATAATCGACACACAACCGCAAACTTCCATCATCCTTCTTCACGAACAAAACTGGTGCACCCCACGGTGACACACTCGAACAAACAAAACCAAACTGTAACAGACCATCAAGATGTATATGTAGATCTCGTAACTCAGAAGGGGACATCCTATATGGAGAAATAGAGATAGGAGACACTCCTGGTTGTAGCTTGATCCTAAACTCAGTCTCTCGTCGAGGGGGTAAGGCTACAAACTCTTCCGGAAAGACATCAGGGTACTCTTATACGACCCTTGGAAAGGCCAACTGCTGAACCTCTGAAGAACTCAGCATCAACTCATCCATCATTGATGATAAGTATGGAACACACCTCTGACCCATCCGAGGGTCTCGCTCACCAACAAACACCATCGACTCTCCATCCACATCAAATAACACAACCTACCTCCTGAATCAATACACAATAGCCTACACCTAATATAACCAATCCGTGCTGAGGATGACATAATATGGTTGTATCTGTAAACATAGGAAATCTCCCCAAGAGCGGTGCTGCCCCAACACTAGCTCACAGTCTCAACATATTTCAAACAAGTCAGCTCAACCTCCAACTGGAATAGTCAACACCAAGGGCACTGGAAGCCTCTCTACCTCAAGTCCCAAGGAATATACAAGGGTAGGTGATTTGAAGGAGTGTGTTTCTCTTAAATAAAACAAGGAATACACCAAGGTAGAAAAAAAGCAAAGTGTACCTCCAACGATGTCTGGTTCGCCTGGCGCTGACAACGCTAAAGCATGAAGCCGACCACGACCTCCTCTATGGCCTCTCTAACCCTGCTGAAGACCACCACCATGGCCGTGCTCTGCTCTCTAAGGATGGAGAGAATTACGGGGATATCCTCTGCCTACCCCATCTACCCTCTGCTGATCTAAAACTGGTGCAACATGCTGCTACTGCCTCGGCTGGAACTGTCTCAACGGAGGAACCTGGATCAGAACACCTGGTGCATGATAACTAATCTGAAAGTTCGGGCACTCTCGATGATGATGACCATAACCACCACAAGAAAAACAAGCACTTGATCCCTTGACATAGGCATGAGGACCGCCACCCCCAGAGAAACGAGATGCAGAGGGCCGAGACCTACTCCCTCTTGAACGAAAACTCTTCTGCCTTGAAAACTAGGAACCCCAAACCATAGCTCTGCTTCGTGAGGAATCATGATGAATACCCTCTCGTGATGATATGGTTCTGGAAAATGTCCTCTCGATGACCTATGCCCTTTCTAGCACCTCAAGATATGTCTTCAGCATAAATGGGGTGACCTGGCACTGGATCTCTAGACACAAATCCTCCTCGAAATGCCTCGCCCTGGCCTCCTCATCTGGCAATAGGTCTAAAGCATATCATAAAAGTTTCTTGAAATGGATTCCAAACTCTCACACATTGGAGCTCCCCTGTCGAAGGGTAAAAAGCTCATGGTGACTGGATACCTTCGCGGTTGAAGAAAGAAACTCGACTCTAAACTTGTCTCAGAACTCCTCCCCTGAGATCGTTGACTCCTTGTGATCCCTGAGGAATAAGAACCACCACTACCTTGCTTCTCCATGAAGCATCGTCACAAAAAAGGACACCCAGTGCTCTTTATGAGCATGGATCGAACTAAAGCCTATCTCGACCTCCCCCAACCAATCTTCCATGACTGCATCTGAAATAGATCCCTCATACTTCTGCAGAATCTAGCACTGAAACTCTCAAAGTTTCCTCCTCCAAGTGTCTTTGTTGTCAACCTCTACCCTACAATGATCTGCTGGCACAACCTGCTGGACATCTTCTATGCGATCCTGATGAGGACGTCGACCTAGAGCCATACATGTAAAATAACAAATAGTTAGATCTCCTAAACCTAGAATATGGAAGACTCAATAATAATTAATTAATTGTTTTCTTTTATTCATTTTAGGTTAACCTATCCCAAGGTCTACCCATTCAAACACAGGAATGAAGAGTAATGATGCACGATCCTTTCCTAGGTCTATACCCTACAACTATTATCACCTTGTTTATTAGCCATTTTAAACTTAGAGGTTCACGCATCAGATCATAGGGGGGCCTAAATTCTTATGTCTCAGCCGGTCTCCAGCGTTTACATCACTTGTTAAACATGAATGACACTGTTTCCCTACCAACCCATGCAACCTCGCCTGTGCCTAACACCAAACTCCATCCTATTACTCAACCAAACCTCTGATACCACTCTGTCACGACCCCCTCCCCACAAAGTATACCCCTCCTGGGCTGACAATGTGAGAAGGGAGATAATGACCCCCGAGTATTGCCTCCAGTAGGCCCCGGGTTGGCGACTAGCACCAAGGGTATAATAACACAAAAATGGGAGGCATTAACCTCTAAGATAACACATGTGAAATAGAGAGATAAGATAGACACCAACTAACTCCAACTCAGACTGAAATATAAAATAAAACCCAAGTACACATATGTAATTCCATGAAAAACTACTAAAACTAAAAGGGGAAAATTGAAAGTACTCAAAATAAAGTAAAAACAACAACAACCACGAATCCCAAATAGCTCCTGTAACCCCAAGCTATTAGAAACTAGCCTGATCTCCAACCTTATCAAAGTGACATGAAAAAAATAGTTTATATAAACATAGGGTGAGTATAATAGTATACTCAGTAGGATCCTCCCTGAAGCCTCTCATGAAAAAGTAAAGAAAGCATGCTAAAGCACAATGAACAATAAGTGAAACTAACTCGTCACCTAAACATGTATACTATGTTCCCATCCTCACCATGGCTACTCTCACCAAGTAATGCATACAAGAGTATAAAACATAATAAAGTATATCAAGGGTACCCCGCTACTACTTCCCCACTGGTTTGCCGCTTTTCCCCAACGTCGCACGTCCTAAGCATATCTCTCCAAAAAGGCTTGCCTGTGAACACCTAGGGGAAGCACCAAAACATGCACCTTGTGCAACAAAACCACTACGTCCACACAACAAAGTAACCAGGTAGTTTCCAGGATCCACCAAAGTTCACATAACATGTATCATATGTCAGGCATTATACCTCAAGCCATTACAACCCACACACCGAGTAAGAATCCTCAAGCCGTCACTGCCTATACATGTTACGCCTATAGTAGTCCATATGATACTATATCCAGAATATATGTGTGTGAATAACCAAAAGTCATTACATCCCTCTACACACATATATGGGGAAAACTAACCACTGTGCCTACCAGCACAATTAACTACCAAGAGAAGAGAGCGGGGCCAAAGGGGGTAGTCATCCATCCATCCTCCCACGAGAATGTTGGGGAAAACACCCCCTGGGCTCAGAATCCTTAGGTGTCAGTTTTCCTAACTAACGGGGTGGAGTATCATATAGAAACACAAAACGTACAGAATATACTAAAGCTCACAACCACACTATGGCCATAACCTAGTCTTAGACTCAACTACAACTAAAATCTCTCGAAATACCGGCTGCCACTCCTAAGACTAGGTATCCTATAAGCACACAACCATTTAAAGATCTTTAATACATTACTTCATTCCCTTCATATCAGTTTCACTTTTCGTTAATTAATTATTTAAACATTAATTAACCATTAAAAATTCCACATTATATTTATTTAGCATCACACACAAAGTCTACTGTCCCTTTAAATTACAACCCCAACATTGCACCCCAGCAAGCTCCAACCCCATGGGTTAACATCATTTATTCAATTATTTATTTACAAAATTACTTTCCCATATTCTCTGGCATTCTAGAAAAACATTCTATGCTACTAACCACAAGGGGGATCAACATGGTGAGTAGATGAACTACCCATCGAGTCTTTGTCGCCTATAACAAGAGCATAGACCCATCCTCCCTTGAGAAGATAAACACAGAAATCACATGGAATACCACGTGTGTCTTCACCACTTTTGGGAGAAGGGTAAGCAAGAACAGCTGCCTTGAGCAGTGGGGAAATGAAAGCAGATAAACAACCAATAAGAACCAGTAAGATTCCAAACATTCACATCCAACCCATTTCATCATCCCTGGTGTCCTCCCTGACACCCACATGCATAACCTGATGCATCTCACACTTCTAAGTGCCAACCGCTTCCACAACCAGTAGGAATCCATGCCCCACATATCAAAACATCCATCCAGGCTCACATCACAACACAAGTATCAAGAAAACAAACATCATATCAAATGCTCTCTTGGCCCTTAAACAAGCAAGAGGGTAACTCAAAACCCTACAGGGAATTATCTTTTATCAATCAAATAGTTCTTTAATCAATATTGTATTAACCGATTTATTATTCATAGGTTCCAAATTCGATAAACCTAACTAGTAAGCTATCACAAATAATTAAAAATATTTACTGCACCAATTTGATTAACATCAAATTACAATAAGAAGAACTAGATTCATTTACCTGACTCTTTATCTTTAGCTAAACAATTACTGAATAACTCCGTCTTTATGTTATTTACCAATTTCCATCAAGAACAAAAGCTAAACCAAGAAAGCATAGATATCACACTATCTAGCAAAATAAGAGGCAATAACATATGATCGATATCAATTTATTTATCCGGTTCAAATATTTATTATGTGAATTCCATTGTGATCCAGTGGGATAAAACATGATAACTATATAGTTACCCATAAAAGAAAAGAGAAGCAATGAATACTATACCTTAAACGGTTCTTGATGTTATTTATATGAGAATGAGCCACACAACAAGTTATGATCTCCTCCCCCCGTGAAAATTGTAGCCACCCGAGAATGTAGAGACACCACCACAATGGTCAACAGGAAAGAAAAACCCATTAGGAATATAGAGATAGCATTCTAAAAAAAGGGTGAGGGGAAATAGAATGATATGAACCCAAAATAATGACGATAGAACAAACCTTATATCGAAGATCGATCGATACTGCTTGGTTTTACCAAAACAGAGCGGAACCAATCCTAGGAGGAAATCTTGATCACAAAATTCCTATAGGATGGAATGAAAGGTTCAAGCATCTCACGTATGAGAACAAGAAGGAAGAATTAAGGAGGAAAATCTCTAATACCTTTAGAAGATTTAAAGGAGCAGTAGTTTACGATACACTGGATTTTCCATTAAAAGTAGATCATATTAAACCACGCGGTTTGACCAAGTAAAAACATCATGAGCCTTAGGAAAAATTAATATAGGAGTTATGTTCTTTGAATTGGCCTTAGAGTCCTTAAAATGAGTCTTTAAATGTATTTTACATCAAAGGAAATGTTAAAGGGGTGAAACTATAGGAAGCTGGAAACACTGTTCACGAACTCGAAATTTGGCAAAGGAAAAAGAGGTTTCCAATGGACCTCACCATTCTGGAAACACTGTTTACGAACTCAAAATTTGGAAAAGAAAATAGAGGTTATCGACTGACCTCACCATTCTCAAAACACTATTCATGAACTCAAAATTTGGCAAAGGAGATAGAGGTTACCGATGGACCTCACTGTTCTGGAAACACTGTTCATGAACTCAAAATTTGGAAAAGGAAATAGAAGTTGCCGATGGACCTCACCATTCTGGAAACACTGTCCGAGAAACTCAAAATTTGGGAAAATAAATAAAGGTTACTGATGGACCTCACCATTCTGGAAACACTATTCACAAACTCAAAATTTGGCAGTGTTGGGGATAAGTCCCTTTGACCTCCCAGAACACCTGAGACCCCATATTTTCGCAAAGGAATGGACCAGAGAGGTCTAAACCATTATGGCACCCTCCTATATTTATTCCATATCATATCCATTTTGATCCAAAACTTCACCATTGGGTGAACCAGTCCTCTTCATCAAGAAGAAGGATGGTTCAATGCACCTTTACATTTATTATCGTTATATCGATAAGATCACATTATAGAAGAAGTATCTTCTACCATAGATTGATGACTTTCTTGATCAACTAAATAGATCCTAATACTTCTCCAAGGTGGACCTCCAGTTGGGGTATTATCATTTAAGGGCGAAAAAGGAGTATATACCCAAGACATAATTCCATACAAGGTACAAGAACTATTATTTCATAGTAATTCCATTCAGACTCACTAATGATCCATCAATATTTATAGACTTGATTAATAGAGTATTTAGAGATTACCTTGAAAAATTTGTGGTATTCTTTATAGATTATAGACTAATATACTCTAAAATCAAGGTGGGGCATGGGGATCATCTGAGAACTATGCTAAAGACCTTACGAAAGGAGAAGTGTTATGTAAATTAAAACAAATATGAGTTCTAGTTTAAGGAAGTATCATTATTAGGGAATATTATAATAAGTGATGGGATTTTTGTGGTTCCTTCAAATATAGAATAAGTTAAAGGATGGTGAAGGCCAACATCTGTGATAGAAATCCATAGTTTCCTTGGATTATATGGTTACTATCATTGATTTGCGATAAATTTCTCACGATTTTTAAACCCTCTAATAAAACTAACTTGGAAAGGATTTAAGAATTTTTGGAATGATTAATGTAAAGAGAGCTTAAATGAGTTAAAAAATAGGCTTATCACTAAACCTATACTTACACTACCCACAAGTGGGGAACTTTTCATGGTATACAATGATGCTTCGAATAAGGGTCTTAAGCTATATGTTAATTTAGAATGACTAAGTGTTATCCTATGCCTAAAGTCAATTGAAAGTTCATGAATTGAACTACACAACTCATGATTTAGAGTTTGATACAATGATCTTCACATTAAAAATATGGCACCATTATCTTTGGGGAGAAGTGTGAAATATATACAGATCAAAAGAACCTCAAATATATATTCACATAGAAAGAGATAAATATGTGATAATGAAGTTGGTTAGAGCTGATTAAGGAATATGAATGACTAATGCACTACCATCCTTGGAAAGAAAATAAAGTGGAAGATGTGCTAAGTTGAAAGGATCCTTTAATTTTATCATTGATGAGAAATGATAAGGATCCGATCTTCTTAGACTTGAAAAGTATGGACATGGAAATTATAAAGGAAAGAACATCATTAATCCTTTCAAAAATGATTGCTCAAATGTACCTTCTAGAGAGAAAAAAGGGTTCCCAAGGAAATGATGTGGTAATTCAGAAGAAAGTAGAAGCTATAAGAAAAGGGAAATCCATAGAGTTCAAAATTAATGAAGAATGAGTTTCAAGATTTGGGTCAAGACTTTGTGCACCATCAAATTCTGAGTTAAAGAATGAATAGTTGGATGATGCACATATATCGACCTTCTCAATACATCTGGGGAGAAAAAGATGTATCAATATCTCTAATAGAACTATTGGTGGGACAATATGAGTAATAATATTATAGAATATACATTATTATGTCTTGTATGTCAACAAGTGAAGGTAGAAATAAAAAAATCCAATGGGATGATACAACCATTACCCATTCCTTCATGGAAATGGGAAGAAATAAACATGGTCTTTATTACTGGTATTCTGAAGATATCAAGTGAAAGTAATGATATATGGGTTGTGGTGGATAATATTACAAAGTATTGTTACTTTATATAAATTCTAGAGGGCTTCTCAATCGATCAACTTGTAATGATATACATTAGAGAAGTGGTGAGGCTACATGGGACACTACTATCGATTGTATCTGATCGAGATCCAAGATTTACCTATAAGTTTTAAAGGAGTCTCTAACAAACTATTAATATTGAGTTGAACTTCATTATGACATATCACCCTAAAACCAATGTCCAATCTACTCAGACTATCTAGACACTAGAGGATATGTTGAGAACATGCTCAATTGAATTTAAACGAGGATGGGATCAAAATATTCCTCTAGTTTAGTTCTCATACAATAATAATTTCCACTCAAGAATCCAAGTCACTCCCAATAAATACCTTTATGGGAGGAATTTCATAACACCTACATGTTGGGGTGAAGTTTGGAAACACAAACTATTAGATCTTGAAATGGTTGAGGAAATAGTGGAAAAGGTTTAGACCATTTAGCAACACATTAAGGCTTATCATACTCAAAAGAAGAGCTATGTTGATAATCATCGATGAGACCTAGAGTTTAAGTTTAGAGACAATGTATTACTCATCATATCTACATGTAATAAAGTCATGAGATTTGGGAATAAGGGAAATATTAGTCCAAGATACATCAGTCCATTTAAGATCTTTGATCACATCAGTGTAGTTGCCTATCGACTATAACTCCCACCTAACCTATCTCAAGTACATGATGTGTTATACATATCACTATTTATGAGGTACATACCAAACCCCTCACATGTACTAAATCCATAGGTGGTACCATTGGATAATAATCTTTCATATGAGGAACAATTGATGAAGATCTTAGATCATAGTGACAAAGTTATACAAAATAAGACAATACACCTAGTCAAATTTCTATAGAGAAACCAAAAGTTTGAATAGGTGATGTGGGAACTAGAGGAGGCGATAAAACAAAATTACCCTTATATGTTTTAGTGTATGAAATTAAAATTTCAAGGGTGAAATTTCTAAAGGGGGGATATTATAACGACTCAATCTTTTATAAATAAAATTTCCCTTTATGGTTGAATTAAAATTCCTATTATGTATTATGGTTATAGAAAACACATGCAATTATTTGGTTTTATTATATCCCATGAAATTTAAAAGATCTCTAGTCATCATAACCATTGTTAATATATCCATTGAACAATGATCATGATTAGTAAAAATATAGGGTTTTAAAAAACCCAATTGACACAGATAAAGGAAGTGATGGCCTCAACCAGTAGGATCATATCCTATGAAGGCCATTTATCAAAGATTCAGAAGGAGATAACATCACTAGGATTTTAACTTAACTAATCCCAAGTTGAGATCCAATAACTAAATCATGAGTGAAACCATTTATGGTATAATTTCAAACTTATCAAGATCATGACCAAAACCATGTACGCTGAGCCACCCTATGAAAGTCTCACCATCGCGCACCTTTCCCTTAGGGGATTTTCTGTTGTAATAAAGGCCTATGTATCAAGACCCTAATAATATGAATATGTATATTTTATGTAATAAAAAATATATTTTCTTCTTATTATTTTTAGTTTATAATTTTTTTTGTTTTAATATAATTAAACCCAAATTGTATTTATAGGTATTATTCAATTTCAATTAAGAAATTTGTTTTTATGAATTAATGGATTTTTGAAATAAATAATTTTTAATAAAATATTAATATAAAATAGTTTTTATTAAATATAAATGATCATATAAGTTTTATGAAGTAAAATGTAATTTTTACAAGGGTTCGAAAACTGTTATTGTTAAAAACCCAAGTATTTCTCAATAAATTTTAATTATATTTTAAAATTCAAAATTTATATATTTATAAAATTATTTGGATAAAATAAATATTATTTCTAGAATCAGAACATCAAAATTATCCAATGATTAATTTTTCATAATTTTTTGAGATAGTCAAATTTTCGGGTAAAAATTAAATACCGTATAAATATACGGTGTGTATTATGACATCATAATGACCAAAAGTGATGTAATAAATTATATTAGTGTTATAAATTATATAATCCATGTTTTACCTTTAAAATAATTTTATTTTAAATTTATTTTATTAATTTTATAAATCCGTTATGATTTCTCCAAAACCTACAATATATTTTATGGTTTTAACATCATTTCTTTAAGGACATGACTCACTTTCGCATCACTAGGGGTAATTTATTAATAAGTTAAAAACATGTACACATAAAATAATTAAAACCACCCATATTTTTTAGGAACCATGGGAAACAGCCATGATAAGGTTTTTTGTTTTCATTATTTTATTATATAGAGTCCAAAACCAAAGTTTAGAAAATACTAAAGAACTTCCCTCTCTTTTCCTATGTTTACCCACCCAATCATCAAATAATATTACCTAAATTTTTTTTTCAATTTAATTACTCTAAAATTTCCTCTCTAGAGTCTTCCCAATGTTCCCCTATCCACTCAAGAAGATCTTCCCAAGCTTTTGGAATCACCCTCTCAAAATAAGGGATCACCCTTTCTCCTTTTTATTCAAGTACCTCTTTTTTCTAGGCCTGTTAATTTCCATTTGTTCTTGTTTGGGTATGTTTTTATACATCCCTATTACTTCCCTTTTTATTCTCATGTGATAAGATACCCCATTCACTCTCATTAATCCCTCCCACAAACCTTTATGTACACCTGCCACCATGCCAAAATTTAGTAAGAGATCATTTCCTTATCCTCTTTATTGAAGCATCTTCTTCATATTATGTATTTTATTTAAAAATAATAATGTTGAGATATGATTTTCTACATACCCATTTCTTTTTATTTTATTTAAATATAAATAGAGACCCATTTCTCTCACATTAAACCATTTTTATGAATCTTTTAGTACTTATGTTATGCTGTTGAAATTTCATTGTGATTTTCAATGTCAAAAAATTATATAATGAATACCTATACCAATTTCCTATCAAGTATGTTAAAATTTATTCACTTATACTCATTTTATTAGGGATTTACATGTATGTATTCCACACTCCTTGATCTCATACTAAAATGTGATGAGAAATTATTGCACGTTGTATGATCTATGTGGCACACTTATGCATGTGAATGATATGGATGTGATAGGTGTGACCAGAATTATATAGCGCTCCAATGAATTGGGTAGTGATTTAGTCTCATGAGAAGTCATTCAAGGGATTATGAAGTAAGCCTAATCCATCACAAAACTTTTTCCACCATGATGTCTTGGCGGTTATCCTTGTCTTATGTTTTTCATTCCATGTTTAAAGTTGTTTCCACATTTCCATATTTTTTTTATGTTATCATGGTTTATCATGCCTCATTCTCCATGTTCATGTTTCTCACCCTCTTTATATCCCATTTTATTTCCTATTTTCCAACAATAAATACTTTATTCATGTTATTCTATGTTTACTCCCTTACTGGGCTTTATAGATCACTCCTTTCTTATGTATGTCCCCAAGTTATCCCATGAAATTTTATGTTTGATGGATTTTTATGAGCATGTTGAGAAATTTTTCAATATTGGTGATGTACCTCCTATTTTAAGTTGTTATTTAATGTATCTAATTTCAAAATAAAATATAATTCTTGATCTTCTAGGTTGTATTATGTGTAATATTATGTGATATATCATGATTTAATGTGTAATAAAGACAAGTATTTTCAGATATATCCTCATCCTTCACCCACATATGATGATACCTCGATTCTATAGAAATATTTGAGAACCATCACCCTTCATACGATTGAATGAATCATAAATCCATGGAATATAATAGTTATTATTTACTATAACCTAATTAAAGTGATCATAATTTATACACCTATAGATATAACCATTGGACTTCATTATGAATAAAAATGAAGCACTCCAAGGAGAGAATCTCGACCAAACAAAGCCTCATTGCAAGAGATCAACAGTCTGTATCCATAGATCCCATGACTTAGAAGGTACCATCTTATATGGGAGACATCAAAATCAAGAAGTTCCCAACTATAGATCTATGTAAACTTGATCTATCATCAAGGGGGTAATACTAAAACCTCCTCAAGAAATTCATTAGGGTACTCTTCCATAAATCGGGGAAACACCATCAACCAAACCTCTGAAAAAATTAGTATCAAATAATTCATCAAGGAAGATATGTTTGGAACATGCCTTCGACCCATATTAGGTTCTCTCTCTCTAATGAACATGGAAGACTTTCTGTCACCATCATATAACACAATTAACCTCTTGAATAAATCCATGATAGCTTGCACCAAATACAACTAGTTCAAGGAAAGGATTATGTCATATGGATGCATCTATAAATATAGGAATTCTCCCCAAGAGCAGTTCTACCCTATAATTTTCTCACAGTCTCTATATAATTCAAACAGATATGCCCAACCTCTAATTTTTATATTCAATGTTAAGGGAACAAAAAGTCTATCTATTTAAAGCCTCAAAGAACAGACTGGGGCAGGTGATAAGAAGGATTGCATAACTCCAAAATCAAACAAGGAATGAACCCTAGTATAAAACAAGAAAATGGTTCCAAGAATGATGTTTGACTTTCTTGTTAATGTAACTTTAAATAATATAGCTAACCATGACCTCCTCTACATCCTCTTTGACCCAGATGAAGACTACCTCCATGGTCATGCTTTACTCTTAGAATGAGGAGAATTACGGTGCTATCCTCTGCCTACCCCATCTCCTCTCTTCTAATTAAATGATATATCTCCCTATTACTTCTACCTCAGCTAAAAATGATGAAATAGTTTCATATAAAGAAGAAAACCATATACTTTCTTCTTATCCCAAAAGGCCAGACAATATATCCATTGATGGCCATAGCCTCTATAAGAAAAAAACATCCAATACTTTGGTATAGGATTGAGAGATGCCTCCCCAAGTGAAATGAGATGAATATGGTTTTGAATTATCCCTAACCACCCAAAAACCCTTTTATACCAGAAAATGGGAACCCTGGTCCATAACTCTACTATATAGAGAGTCCCAACACCTCTCCTCTCATGATGATCCAGTTATGGAAAACATCCAATCAACAACCTATGTTTTCTCTATTACCTCGAGATATGTTGAAAACATAAAAGGAGTGACTTAGCATTGGATATTAGGATATAAAGCCTCCTAAAAATGACATACCCTAACCTCCTCATCTAGAAACATGTCTTAGGTATAATGAAGAAGTTTCCTGAAATGAATCCCAAACTCATCCATGCTAGATCTCCCCTGTTAAAGGGTAAGTAGCTCCAAATGACTGGCCACCCTTGTGGTTGAAGAAAAAACTCAGCTCAAAAATAATCTTGGAACTTATACCAAGAGATAGTTAACTCCTTGTAATCCCTGAGGAATAAGAACCACTAATTCCTAGCTACCCCAAGAAATATCATCACCGCTAATGAAACCCTATGCTTCTTCCAAGAAAAAATTGAACTGAAGGCTATCTCCACTTCCTACAACCAATATTCTATCACTAAATTTGAAATGTATCTCTAATACTTATATAGACTCTTGAACTAAAACCCTTATAGTTATATCCTCCAAGTTTCATTATATTTGACCCCAACCCTGCAACGATCTGCTGACATATCCTATTGAACATATTTGGCACAAAAATGATGTGGAAGTCAGCCTAGAGACATACCTATAAATGAAAAGGAAATTAGGGTCTCCCAAACCTAGAATATTAAATATTTAATATTAATTATTTAATTTAATTTTAACATAATCCCAAGGTTTACCCATTTCAAATATAAGTGAAAAAAATAATGATGCATGATCCTTTCCTAGGTCTTTACCCCACAACCGACATCACTTCACTTAGTAGGATTTGTAAAATTAATGGTCCTCACATCAGATCATAGGGGGTCCTAAATAATCATGTCCTAACTTATCACCCTTATTTACATTTCTTACTATACTTAGATGATACCGTTATTAAAACCACCCATGTAGTCCTCACCAGTTCTTACCTCCAAACTTTATAATATCCCTCAAATAGACCATGAGTTAGAAACAAGCATAAAGTGTATATTATACACAAAAATGGGGGGCATTACCCTCTAAGAAGAACATGAGAAATGCGATATAAGATAAAACCACACAAAAAAATATGATTATAATAAAGGTAAAATATCCCAATACATGCATGTAATGTCATAAAACTAGAACAAATACCAAAGAAATTGGAAGTTCCAAAAGAAAAACCTCGACAGTGACCTTGAAGCCCAAATAGCTCCATGAGCTAGAAATGTCAATCTAAATCACTAACTAGCTCCTACAGAACTAAAAAAATATTTTATATAGAAATAGGTTGAATATATTAGATATAATAAGTAGGAACCTTCTTGGAGCTTCTCATTCAAGGATAAAGAAAGCATACTAAATCCTGGTGAATAAACAAGTATAACTAACTCATCACCTAAACATGTATGTTAATTTCTCAGCCTCACTATGGCTCTCTCACAAAGTATCACATATAAGTAATAATATAATATACAAAATAATATCAAAATGAAGTCACCCTACTACTACTTCCCCACTTGCTTGATGCTCTGCCCCAGTATCATACATCTTGATCTATTTATCTCTAATAAATTATCCCACATGAAAACACATGATAAACCACAACATATCATGTACCCCATGCATCACATTATCTCATTATCAATATACAATATCTAGATAGTAACAAGGTTGTTTTTGGGATCCAAAATAGACCATAAATTGTGTATTATATCTCAATCCATCACAAACCATACACAACATACCTATAATAATCCTTAGGATACTATATCTAGAGATACATGTGTGTGAAATAACCATAATCTATTATATCCCTCTATAAACATATTTGTGGTAAAGGTTACCACCATGCATACCATTATAAAATATTATCAGGAGAAGAGGGTAGGGAAAGAGGGGGTAGTCATCCATCCATTCCCCACTAACCTAAATGTTGGGTAAAACACCCTCCAAAGTCCACTGGCATTGGTCGCCCTACTGAAATTGGGTGGGGTAGTATATGAAATCACATAACATAGGAATATAAGTATAAATCACAACTACACTATGGAAAACTACCCATCCTTAACCTAAACTTAAGATATCACCTCTTAGATGCCCAACTACCAATTATAAGGTCTCGATATCCTATATGCATACAAAAATTTTAAATAGAATTTAATTTAATTATTTCTTTTAACATTTCATAATTACATTAATTGAAATCCAAATCACATGCCCTACAATAATAATCAAACCTCTTACAATGTTCCTCAAGATTTATAATCATTCCACATTCCATGAATCTCACAACCCATTGGGTTAAATTATTTAACATTCATTTTTATTCCATAATTCTTGGTACTCTAGGAATCATCCTAATATATCATAATAGATCAATGCACAAATCATAACCAGTTGTGGTAAGAAATGGAGAAATTAATGTATAAATGATCAACCTGACCATCCAACTTTTAAATAAGATTCATTATCAAACAATAATCCCAACTTTCAGCACAATAAACAATAGGTTATCCTAGATTCGACCTAATACATCAATTGCAGTGCCATCTCTGCCACCACTATGCACATAACTATCCATCCCACCATCAATGGTTCCAAACTCTAACATGAACACAAGAATCCCATCTCATTAACATCAAACCATCATCCATACCAGGCTCACATCATGTTTTATATTAAGGATCCTCATCCAAATCAATCACAAAATACAACACATAAATAATAAATAGTTAATAGGGAATCTAGTCCCTAGAACTAATCCATTCGTCCTTTATAATAAAACATGCTCATTAGATCCCAAACAATTATCTTTTTCAAATAATCAATTTTTTATCTTCTTGAATTAACCAATTTATTTATCACATGTCACAACCATAGAAAACCTCAGGAATTAACTATCAATAGCTTATAAAATTAATACTTAAACATGATTTGAGTATAAATTCTTTTTACATAAATTAAAAAAAACGGTAACAATTAAATAGGAATATTTATTATTTTACCAATAAGAATTACTATATTTAATTTATTTATCGAATTCCAACATTAAAAAATTACTAAACCATAGCATAAACAACAGATAATACACTATCTATAAAAAAGAGGGAAACCATAAAAATGTCATAAACAAATTTGATCAAGGGTAAAATACCAAAAAATGTAAGGAAGGTTCATTTTAACCTATCACCAATAAGCCACCATTAGCTATTATTAGATCTCATCACATAATAGAGGGTTTTCCACAACAAACATTTTAAAAAAATGAATAAATTAAAGGAGAAATAAGAGGGAAATGTACATTGAACCAATGGTTCTAGATCCTATATGATCAAAGGGTTATAATCCTCAAGGATTTAATTATAGGTTTCTAAGTGGGGATAAATAACACTTACCTAGTGAAAATTTCTATCCATGAAGCCTCAACATGAGAAAATGACACAACCATGACCTCGATTTTCTAGAGTGTCTGAAAATCAAAGGGACCTCTAAAGAGGATAATGGATCAATTAATAGAGGAAAGAAAAAATTAAAATCAAATTCAATACCCCTCATAACCTTTCATGTGTTTCCCCATTTTAAATAATAAAGATCCATGAAGAACGATGAACATTTTTCCTATTGAAATTACAGTTAGACCATCACCCCAGCTTCCACCACAATCACTGTGTTCTTGAACATGCTATCCCCACACAGAATATTATAGGGAATATTGATAATTCTTTGTCAATTTTTCCTTCCACATCCTCCACCACTAGTATAGTGAGGCCACTATAGCTGTGACCCACTAAAGAACCACCACCGCTCCACTCCAAAGTCCATTCCCATTTTCCCCTTGCTCGTTTTGAATAGGGCCTCACAAGGGACAACCACATCTTACTCCTTCGTCATGGTGTTGACTATTTTGGAAAAAAAGTTTTCAAAAACCCATTTTAAGATAAAAAACATCTAATTTTTTTTGGAACCACCAATCCATGGGAACCAATAAAGAAAATTTTGGAATGTTCTGGACCATTATAGGCCCCCTCATTAGTGCCTCCCCACACCAGCACTATGCTCTATGATGTCACCCTATGTCTTGTTTTTTCCTATCACCAAGATATTACCCACATTGGTATCTATGATACTTCACCATATCCTTGTCTTGGACTACCTTTCATCTTGGATGGATACTTCTATGGCTGGTTGGCTACTCAAGAGGCCATACTTTTAAAGAAAGCCTATTTTTTAAAACTCCATTCACCACTAAAATGTGGTTAGTGTTCTTGAGGCATGTTGAAAATTGTAACTTAAAATATGAAAAAGTTAATGAATCTTATAAACTAAAAAATAATCTTTAAAAAAATATCAATACATTTTCATTTTTATTTTCTATCACAGTAATCATGAAATTGTTCTCTTCCTTGCGCCATGATTTATACCTTATTTTTCTAGAATGAAATAAAACTTACTCATTTAAACTTAATTCTTCTTTAAATCAATTCGCGCATCTTAAAAAAGTATTTATATTAATAACAAACCCAATAAAAACTCATTGAAAAAAATCCAAACTAATAAACCTGTGGTTTTAATAATCTTCCCTTTGGTTTTTCTGTTAACCATCATTTCAACCATAAAAATCATAATATTAGAAAAAACTCCCCCGAAATTTTATATGAAGGCTCCCCTATCAATAATCAATATCAAAATATTTTCAAACACCCCCTGTTGTTGATATTAAGGATCCCCCACGTGATTCTTTTATTTACCATTTTCATTCTACTTTTTCATGATTTTATCCTTTTATTCTTCTACCCCTTTGAAAATAAATTTAAATAGAACTTTCACTCTAGTTTAAAATAAGATATGAAATTATTTAATTCATCTATAGTTCCAAAACTAATAAAATAGAATAAAAATAATATCTAACACTACATGAGACAAATCTCAGGGTAGTAAAAAACATAAATAACTAAATTTATCAATTTTTTCCTAAATTTTCGTTAATAGATTATAATTTATTGAAAAAATCATGGATTATATTTTCCCTTATAATATTTATTCCAATAATAGATATAAATATTTAAACAGAAATAGTAACCAAATATAGAATTAATTTTAATGAGGGAGAGGGGATAAGCAGAACCTCCATAGTTTGAGGAAATTTATTGAAGTCTAATGTTTAACCTATGGATTTCACACACATGAGATACCAATGTCTTTGTGAAAATATTATCCATTAGTTGTTGAGTTCCAACAATTCCATATTAACAATATTTTTTTCAACCTTCTTATTTATGAAATGATACCTGGTCTATATATACTTCATGGAAGAGTGCTAAACTAGATTCTTTATTAGATCAATGAAACTTTTGTTGTTGTACTAAATCATCATTGGTTATTTCAATTTCTCACTAATTTATTACAAATTTTGTTTCATTGAAATAGAATTTGTATAATATTTGGTGAGTAAAATATACTCTTATTACACTATACTTAAAAAGAGAGAATCTTATTTTATACTTAGCCAACCAACATAATTTATTCCAATATAAAATTCTCTTCCACCTTTTGATTTTTGGTTCACAATGTCACCAACCTAATAGACATCCAAATATGAAAATAATTCTATATATTTCTCCTCTTTTTAATAATAAAACATAATTCTAATTTCCATGAAAATACCTTATTATTCTCATCGTAGCTTAAAGATGTTCCTTATTTAAGAAACTATAGAAATGTGAATCCAAACATGTATCATAAAATATATCCTACTGTTTGACAATAATATAAAGTAAAATCCCTATGATTCTTCTATATAAGTTAGATTCCACCCCTCAATATTTTCATTCTTTCAAAACATAGTTCCAACTACTATTGGAGTCAAAATAAGATTTCACTATTACATTCTAAACTTTTTTAAAACTTATATTACATACTTTACCTATGATATGAATGTATTCCATAAATCTTGATGAAATTATTTCACTAAAAAAATTATCAACTCTATGATCATTGGAATTTCAAACTCATAACACATTAATTTTGAAAATTTATCTATATAACTATATTTTCTTCCACTAAATATGATGTCATCTACATACACTAACACCCTAAGATTCTCTTATTCTAAAAATCTCACATAGACGTTGTGATAAACCCATCCTCTCTTAAACTCTATATTCCTCAGAAAATAATCCATTCATGAATACCAATAATGAAGTGTTTATTTTAGTCCATACAATTCCTTATTAAGCTTACATATTTTTAATCATAATTTAAAATAAAAAATATAGATTATTTTTCAATTTATACCTATTAATTTAATATTCCATTCATAAATATTATCTTCACATCCATGTAAAATATTCTGAATTTTATTTGAGTATCCACTACTAAGAAAATTATAATATAACCCATCCTTTCAACCAGTGAAAACATATCTTCAACATTAATTCCTTAAACCTAAGCATATCCCTTACAAACTAGACTTTCTTTATTCCAAATTACTTTTCCATTTTCCTCCATCTTATTCTTAACGACCCACTTTGTACCAATCAAATTATCATTATCTGATCGATCCAAAAAATCTCAAGTATATTGTTTTCTATGTTGATCTAATTATTCATTCATGGGGTTTACCCATGAATCTTTTCTGCCACTTATTCAAATAAATTAGGTTAAATATTAGATAATATTGTAGAGTGCTATATTATTTTCATTCTTTGACTCTATATTGGATCAAAATTTTCACCAATAATAATTATCGAATCAAATTGAAACATTTTAAATATTGAATTATCCAAATTTTGAATAAAATCTTCACTTTTTATCTATAGATTAAATCTTAGAATCATAATCAACCATAAAATTTTTAGTTTCTCCCAAATCATTATTTGTTTCTTAAACTTCTCTAAAATATTCTACTAAAAAAATTCTATAATCTTATTTGGATTAATTCTCAAACACATTTACATCATATATCTCTATAATTTTTTTGTCCTTTAATTAAATCATTTATTTTCCTTACTCTTTGTTAAGTATCCCAATAAAACATATTCATCCACTCAATCATTATACTTTCCTTAATTTTATTCTTTATTTTAGTTGGAATAGTTTTTTCTAGATACCCTAAGATTCTTAAAATGGGGGAACCTTCCATGTCATGTTTTTATGGCATATTATCAACCCTTGGATTGATTTATACTCTATTTTGATTATATATATCCACTTGAACTACTTTTTTCCAGTATTTTCATGAGATTCCACTATCTATCAAAAAAATAATTTTTATATTATTGACCATGCAATTTCTAATTTCCACAACCTCATTTTCTTGAAAGGTTCTCACTAAATACACTTCATGTTTAGTACCATGATTTGCTAGATTATTTTGAACCTCATAGGATGTGTAGTCTGTTCTATTATCTGATTTTAGAATTTTTATAATTTTTATGGTTTCATTTTATGCACTTCTTAGAAACATTTTTATGTAATATTATGCTTATATTTTTGGACATATGAACATAGAATTATATATCATAATAATAATAATACACAAATAGGATGAAATACCACTTATAGGGCCTCTCCTGTGCTTCTTTTGGTCTCTCTTCTCTAAGAGGATGTGGCGCTCTCTCCAGTTCCTTTGTCTCGTCTTACGTTACTGGAAGACTCAGGGAGTCCGAGAAAGAGGAAGACTCTTAATCCGCGAGTAGGAATGCCCTCTCTGGAGGTAGCTGGCCCTATCACTTAGTTGAAATCACGGGAGGCATGTATGTTACTTTATTTTTCTACTCATATTGCTTCTGGCTCGAAGGTCAATAGGGATCTTATTTAATGTTGTCAGTGATTATATGGAATGCCCATGAGGTAGGGTCTTAAGAAAAGCATAATTTCATGGAGGTTGAGTCTCAGAAACATCTAGCATCGGTTGTGGTAATTATTGAGGTCAAACTGGATCCTCATAAGCTCCCCTCTGTGGCGAAGAAGATGGGTTTTCCTTTGTTTTTGTATGGAGCTCTGGTTAACTCACATATTTGGATTTTATGAAAGACGAATGTACAGGTGGAGATTGTGAGTCTTTCATCTCAATGTATTAACATGAAGATTTCCTATGCTGGGGGAGAGATGTTGTTTTCATTTGTGTATGGTAGCAATGATTCACAGAGGAGGACAAAGATTTGGAGTTTTCTGGGATCTTTCCAACCAGAAACCCTCCCTTGGTTTGTGGGTGGAGATTTTAACATGATTGTGGATATAGAAGAGAAAAGGGGTGGTTCAACCATTTCCGTTGAGGCCATACAGAACTTCCACGACTTCATCAATGCGGCTGGTCTACTGGACTTGGGGTTCAAGTGTAAATGACTCATGTGGTGTAATAATTGAAGGGGGTTGTAACTTATATGGAGGAATCTGGATAGATTCTTCAAAGATATTCAAGGACTTTATTCCTTTTCTTGGTCAATGGTCACTCATTTAACTCAATCATTATTGGATCATTCCCCACTTATGGTGGAGGTTCGACATGATAGTGTTGGGAGGAAGGATTTTCACTACTCTAGTAATTGGCATCAAGATGAAGGCTTCATGGAGTTGGTAAGAACGTATTGGGAGTGCGAGGAGAATGAGGGCGCATGGCGTGGCCTAGAAAACCATTTGAAACATCTTAAGAGGTAAATTCAAGGTTGGTTGTCTAATAGGTCGAATGACTTTTTGGGTGTGAACTCTGTCCAGGTGGACATTAATAACTTGGAGGAGGAGCTGTAGATTAATTGGGATGATAATAAGTTTACTGTACTATGTGATAAGCACATTTTTCTTGTGGAGAATCTATTGGAGGTCGAGATATATTATAAGCAGAGATCTAGGGTGAGATGGTTGAAGGAGGAGGATCACAACAGTGATTTTTTCCATGTGTGTTTGAGAGAAAGGAGTAACTTGAGACTCAATATTAACCCGATCAATGGAGTCTTTTCTTCTGAGGTGGATATGGTTGGGTGATTGGCATTGAACCACTTTAAAGAACTCTTGGAGGGAAGGGTTCCTTCTAGAGATGAGGATTTGGAGGACAATTCAGTGGATCTGGGGTTCTGGAAGTGCATACCCCGCTTGGTGGAGGGTCTTGAGAATGGTTTTTTGGTGGCTACTTTGAGTGAGGAGGAAATTAAGAGTATGGTTCTAGCTATGTCCCCTGAGAGTGCTTTAGGTCTGGATGGTTTTACGAATGATTTTTACATGGTGTTATGGGGTGTTGTTGGTCCTTAGGTGGTGAGGGTGATTCAAGACTTTTTTCAGGGTGGTGAGATCAATCTGGGAGTTACTGCTTCAAGGGTGGTGCTGATTCCGAAGGTTAAAGAGCCTAATAACATCTATTAGTATAGAACCATTTTCCTATGTAATGTGTCCTATAAGATCCTGGCAATCCTGATTGCGAGTAGGTTGAACCGAATAATTTCAAGGTTGGTATATAGGGAGAAAAATGGGTTTGTGAAAGGCTGTAATATCCATGGGGCGGTGGCAATTGATAGTGAGATGTTTTATGATCTCAATAGGAGGGCAGTTAGTTCAAATGTCATTTTCCAGGTTGATATGAACAAGGATTATGAAAAAGTGGAATGGAACTTTCTTATTCGGGTGATGAGACATTTTGGGTTTCATGAATTTTTTTTGATCTCTTTTTCAGGTGTTATTCTTGTCCTTAGATCACCATCTCTCTAAAAGGGAAATGCTTTGGATTTTTTAAATCAGTCTGTGGAGTCAGGCAGGGTGACCCCCTCTCCCCAAACCACTATGTCTTGGCACATGAGGCCTTATCAAGTAATTTACATAGAGGAATGGAGAGGGGAATACTGGTCCCTTTTCTCAGTAGGAATGGTAGGGAAGGCATGTCCCATTTGATGTTCACCGATGATATCTTGATCTTCATTAATGGAAGGCAGCGATCGTTGAGGGGTATCATGGAGATTTTTACCATGTATTGATGATTGAGTGGGCAATGTATTGACTCCAGGAAGAGCCATATTTTTATTTCTAATAAGTGTCCGGGGAATCAATGCAGGTCTATTCAAGAAATATTGGGTTGTCCAAAATATCAAATTCCAATGATTTATCTTGGAGTTCCACTTGCATGTGGGCACATCAAAAAGGGTTTTATTGAGGATGCTATTAATCGGGTGCTTGGGTGTATTTTTAATTGGAAGAACAAGTGTTTATTGTTCGATGGGAGGGTAAACTTGATTAACAACATGTTTTCTACCATCCCTATGCATGTCTTCTCTATCCTTAGACCCCTGAAAGGGACCATTTCAAGAATGGAAAAGGTTCTAAATGCTTTTCTTTGGGATTCCAACCACACAGGTCATTTTCATTGGGATACTTGGTATCGTTTAGCTAAACTGGTTTAGGAAGGAGGAGTTGGGTTATGCAACATCAATGATAACATGCAGGGCTTACAAGTGAGGATGGTGTGGGATATTATGGATAGAAATTATTTGTGGGCCTCTTTCTTTAGAATTCTCTACGGGGAGCAATGGGTGGCTTCTAGTTCCCACATGCCACCTATGACTGCACTTTCAAGGCGTATGTTCTCGTGTATGGATGAGCTGTAGGGATCAACTCAGTGGATTATTGGGAAGGGCAACATCATTTTCTGGAAAGACAATTGGTCAGGTGAGCGGCTGTTTTTATCAGGGTGTCCATCTCCAGATATTACCTTTAAGGAAGCATCCGAGCATCCGATTCTACTTCAGAATGTTCTTAACTAAGAGTAGAAGAAGATTTACAAGGATATTTTCTTTAATTATGAGGAGGAAAGGTGTTATTTCATGGGGTCGAGTTCAGGTAAGTTTTATATTTTGGAGTACATGAAGTTAGTTCAGGTGGAGTCGTTGCTCGACATATGGGCATTGAAGTGTTGGTGCAAGGAAATTCCCTCGAAAATGAATCTTCTGGTTTGCCGCATTAAAAACAGAGCTCTGCCTACAGAGGATAGCATTCAATAGAAGGGGGTTCATCTGTATTCTCGATGCTTTTGCTGTAGGAATTCTCAGAGAGAGTCTGCAGTGCACCTCTTTTTACAGAGTGAATGGGTGAGGTTTCTTTGGTCGCATTTCTCTCCCTCACTGCGCACTTACCATGATCATCCCTCCTTCCATGATTTCTTGGCTGCTTGGTTTCAATGTTTGGACGGAGAGTCCATGGAATGCAAGGTGAGGTGTTTTATTCTTTCCTCCATCTACTGGGTCATTTGGGAGGCACGAAACCAAACTTGGCTTAGTGATGGGAGGTCCATTCATTACCTATGGATCCGGTTGAAGGCTCTTTGTCTTGGAGCTGGGACCTCTGTTTAAAGGGGGCCAACATCTTCTAGGTAAGTCCTGGCGTAATGTTCCAATCATACATAGCATCCAGGAGGGTCGTTGGATCAGTTGTCATCCACCAATGAGATGTGGTAAACTAAATGTGGATAGTTCTATGATAAATGGGATCATGAGAGGTGGTGGGGTGCTACGAGATTCATGTGGATCAGTGTTGGTGGCCTTCAGTGCATACTTTGGCACTGTAAGTTCTTTGGGGGTGGAGGCTCGGACACTTCTCATAGGAATCACAATTTTTCAGAGGGCTGGTTTTTAGGTGGATGAAGTGGATTTGGACTCATAAATTCAGATCAGATCCATGAAAGGTATTTATGATTCATCTTGGGACCTTGTGTATGTGATCTGTAGATGTGAACTCACAACGGATTGTGGGATAATTGTTAAGCATTTTTTGAGGAAGGATTACTTTGCGGCTGATACACTCTCTCAGATTAGAAGGCAGGAGGATGTGCTTGTTGTTTATGATAGCTTAGGATCCCTTCCTTTGGAATGTATGTCTTTTGTTCAAGGCGATTCCCTTGCTTTACACCATTTTTTACCTCCTTGAACTCTTGGTTGGGTGGTTTTTTGTGGCAACCTTGAATTTCACAATAAAAAAAGCAATTTTCAGTCAATATCTAAAAATATTTTCCCAATCTTAATTTAACTTAAAAATATATTCTCTTGTTATAAATTTTGAAAAGTTATATATACTTTGTTAATTGTGTGTTCTAGCCTCTAGTACCACAACCCATTTTTTTATTACACTGTTAATAGAAAAGTGTTATTCTTACTATCAACCTGATATAAATTACCTTTATTTCTCCAAAAATTCATCAAATAATTCCTAGAATTTATTTGATATTTCATCCCTTCTGATTGAATTTGACTTATAATATTATTCTACAATGCATAATAAATATTAATAAATTATGAATAAGTATATTAACATAAATAAAATTAACATTTTTAAATTCACCACTAATGAGTTGAGTCTTTCCACTTTAATTTTTAACAATGAATCATTTCCAAAGAACATAGTTCTATCAACTTTACCTTTAACATTCATAAAACAATTCATATTTCCTTTTATATGATATGAACACCCACTATAAAAAATGAAGGTGATACTATTCTTTGTTTATTTTAAGTAATTTTCAACCGTGTTTTCATTCTTTTAATTCTTTATTTATTTCTAGGAAATTTAATAACGAGTTGAGGAATTTGATGGTATTTTCTCATTATGTTTAGAACATAAAAAAAATATTTTTCATCAAGAAAATAAAACCTATTCTCCCTAGGAATTGAATTATATTTCTTTGCATCCACTTTCCTTAGTCTTGCATAAGAAAATATTTCTATTTTATTTTTTGTAATCAAATACTTTATGTGAAAATTTGAACAATTAAAATAATATCTATAGAAATAATTTATTTTAAAACCTCCTTTTCTAAATTCTAATAGTTTCACCAATTATATTACTTTCAAATTCACCAAAATAATACCCAGTGTGGCCATAAAATCCAAAAAACCAACACTTTATCATATTTCTTTTGTTATTGTTGTATCCTCTTGAAAAGTATCTAGCCTTTAAAAAACTATTTGACTATTGATAGGTTCCCATTGGTTAAGAAATTATTCATTTAAAATAATTCCTTATGCTCTCTGAATTAACAATCTCTACTCTTGATATTTCACCATAAAAACTAATATCGGTCTTACACATACCATTTGACCATTGAGAACTCAACATTTCTTCAAAATTTCTTGTACCCTGCTTATCCGTTTTGTTCAAAACATCATCTAAAAATTTCTCAAATTTAATATTCTTATTTAAACCATCTGTATTTCTAGTTTAACCTTATTTCTTAAAAGAACATCTTCTTCTTCAATTGTATCAATATTCTTGACTTTATCCTTAAATGATAAATTAATATAATCAATGATCATACTTTATTATTTAATAATAAATATTTAATTCCTAAAATATTCATATTTTAATGATACCTTTTCATACTCTTTCACCACTTTTTCAAAATGTCCAACTTCAACTTAAATTTCATCAATATAGCTTGAAGTCTTCTTAAAAAAACCTCTAATTTCCCATTTCATTTTTTCCTTTATAAATGAATCTCTTTAAAAGTTTATCTAATTCAATATTGAGGTCTAAAAATCTATATAGTTTATCATTTTATTTAATTTAGTTTTAGGCTTCTACATTGAATGCATCATTATATCTTCAACATCTCAGATAAACTCAGTCTATATTCCCTCTAACATAACTTACTGAACATCCACTTATTTTTTTTCTAATAAGAACTTTTCTATGAAACGTTTTTCCACTTGAATTTATTGAAATGAAATTCATTTTATTAGGAAAATTCTTCTTATGATTTGGAAAGAATTTATACTTTTTATATTCTTCAGAAATCCTCTTTGAAAACCTAGTAGTGATGTGTCCAATTTTACTACAATAGAAACAAGCTTGAGGTAGCTTTCCCATAAATTTTCCATTGCCTCTTTTGAAAATTTCTTGTAATAAGTGATGATAAGTCACCACTTATATCATTTTAATTTTAACCTCATAAAATCCATACTTCTCAAAATCTTTGAATGAAATATTTGTAGAGAATGTTTTCAATTTCTCTTTTTTTACCCACATTTCATATTCAACCATCTTACTATATAAGTCATCATGAGACAACTTACCAAGATTCATATCCTCATGATTCAATACTTTTGGAATAAAAAATGGAGGTAAAATTTGTATAATATTATTCATAGTATCATATACCTTTATCTTATAACCAATTTAATGTATGACTCCAAACAATTATGTAAGATAGTTGATAAACTGTTTACACTTTCATTAGAAATCATTTTCAGTCCATTGAATTAGTTTTTTAAGACTTCAAAAATTACATCCTCCACTTTTTTTATCACCTTTATAAATGTTAGAAACTTTATCCCAAAATATTTTTTTATATATAACAATCCATCACCTTCATATATATTTTATCAAAAAACACACCTGATAAGGCATTTTTATCCTTGACATCATCACTCAAAACCTTCTTATTAGCTTTTATCATAGATCTTTCTGTGAGATAACTTACTAGTATCCCATGACATGGTAACAATAACACATCAAGTACAATATATCATATATGATATCTCATTATGTTCTTAAATATTTTGTAATTTAATCCATCAAATAGGGTTACTCCCTTTGAATTCAAAATGTTCTCCATGACAGCTACTTCTAGTCAATAGATCCAAGAAATAACTTGTGTCTCTGATACAAGTTGTTGTAACTTCATCCCACTATACAACCTAATGGGGAGGGGGTGAATTAGGGTGATGGGATTTCTTTTTCTATTTATATTAAATTGTATATTGTATTGAAATTTTCAAATATAACATGAATCTATTTTGAAATCACAACTAGATGCTAAAAAACTAAAGAACACAAACACACAATTTTTTTACTTGATTCATCTATTAAAGGATACTCCAAGGAGAACATATCAATAATGTATTGATATTTCTGATTAACCACCACTTCACTAGTTAGTGATTAAAAGAATTAGGAAGATATCATTTCTCAACCAAGGTCAAGTAACTATTCCTCTCTTCCACACACTAATTTTAAGAGGGGTACAATGATGAAATCAACTTACAAGTTGACCTTATTAGATTTAAATCAAAGATAAAAAATTTTAATTGAAAATTTTTCCTCTATGATTATCTTTTATTCAATTTATATATCTTTAATATGAGCACCCATATTTTTTTCTATATATAATCATCAATGAAATTTCGAATTGATCACACTTCTCAAAAAAAATTCAGATATTCAATAAATCTCTCTATCAGACTTTTGATTCTAGATATTCAGTAAAATCCTATAATATTTTATTAAGTGTGATATTTTTATTCTACAAAAAAACATCTTATATATCCAGAGAATGATTTAATTTAAAATTTTAAATTCAAACACCAATTAACTTTCCATTCAAATCCAACCCTTGGATTAATTAATAAATAAATATTCTTCATTTAATTCAAATTTGGTTGTTGAAGTTTTTTAACTAACCAAAAAACCTCCAAGATACACATCACCATTAATATTTTAATCTTACATAAAAGATAAATCATAGAATAATACACACTTTACAATGTAATGAGATAGTTTCCCCTTAACCAATTTCAACTACCATACAGGTTGAAGTGTGTAGAAAATATCCATGGTACAATGTTCTGTAGACTTTAATAAAAACTCTAACTATTAATATACCAAAAAACTATCCACAGTGAAACCAATGCACTATGTCATGGTTTTTCTTTCAATTTAACCAGATTACAGTATGTAATTCTTACCATATAATAGCTATATCAAAAACTCTAGTGACACCAAAGTCTATCTCAAATTAATTTGTAGTATAGATATTGGTTTTAAATCATGTAACCAAAAAGTTCTCCGTAAAATAACTTATACATCAAACTAAAACATATCCATTTTTTCTTTGTCATGGTAAAAAATTTTCATTGTCCCATATTTTAATTTAACTTATACATACCGCTTATTTATCATCCTGAATACACCATTACCTATTATTTCCTCACCATGGTACCTCACCATACTAAAACCCCCTCACTTGTGTTTCCCAATACTGGCACTCTTATCTATATTTTCACCATTTTTCATGGTTTTACTTACCACCTAGATCCCACCCACAAAAAGCTCCATGCTCTTTCACTGCCACTTTAGACGGGGATTCCTTTGAGCTTGGAATACTACCTCCATAATTGGATGGCTACTTGGGTGGCCCTAGCTACATAGTTGGCCTATTTTTTTAAACTCAAGTCACCAATATAGCATGTCCAGTGATCCTATGGAATGGTGAAACTTGAAACTCCAAATATGAAAAACTAAATGACTCTTACAAACTTGAAAAAAATACTTATGGAAATTTTAGGACATTGTTATTTTTTGGTTTTTTCTTAGTAATCATGGTGTGTTCTTATTCCTTGCATTGTGGTTTCTACTTTTTTTTTGATAAAATGTAATACAAACATTTAATTTGAACTTTTATCTTTTTCAAATAAAACAGTGAGTCTTTTAACTAAATTTACATTAATAAAAAACTCAATAAGAACACCTTGATAATAAATCTAACCAAATAAATCTATGATTGTAACAATGCTCAAAAAGGGAGGTTTATATTGAATAATTGTATGAGGTTCAAATTTTTATTACATTGATAAAGTTTATTAATGTAAAATGGGTATCTATGGGATAAAAAAATCCCACAAATCATGGTACGAAAAATAGATTCAAATTTGAAGAAAATAAAATATGAAAGAAAATGATTTTATTATAAATTATATGTTAAAATCTCTAATGAAGAGAAGTTTATGATACTTATATATGTAAATAATATTAAATTTAGTGTAAGAAAAATAAAATAAAAAATTTATAATTCTAAATTAATGAATTTAAAGTTTGAGATGTCATTGATTAATGATCTTTCATATTTTCTTATAACATAAGTTACTCAAATAACTGAGTATACCTTTGTTTCACAAGTTAAATATGCCAATGAGATGCTTCATAAGTTGAAATGATTGTAAGAAAGTGAATTTCAAGACCAATAAATGTTGTAATTATATAGGGGAAAGTGATAAAGGAAAAATAAGTGGATCTAACTATTTATAGGTGAATTATTGAGATAATTCTATATTTTATAATAGATTATATATGCTTTAAATATACAACTTGTTTGTAAACCCTTTTTAGTATGATTATAAATAGAAACAAATAATGTTTGTTCAAATAATGATGAGGTATCTGAAAGTCACAATTAATAATGATTTTTTTCATTGGGTCAAATAAGTATTATGTATCCTCATTATGAAAATCAAAATACAATTTACTTTGAATTTAATATAACTTGAAGATTTTTTGAAGTTTTTTTTGTGTAGTTTATAACTTCCAAATCTATATTCTATTTAACTGAGTTAGTCCACCTAATTTCTAGAGAATCATGAAATCACACTGAATTCAACCATCAGAATATAGAGATGCTTCTGATGCTGTTATAATTGAATCCAAAGGTCCTAGTAAAGTTTGTTAGGATATCATCTATAAATTATACTAAGGATTTAATTAATGAAATATATATTGATTCGTTAGATTGTGAAGTTGTGTATCATCTCACTACCTTACATTCTAATAATTGATTTTTTTTCAAGGTGTAAACTATGAGCTTCCATGTGACGGTATTTTTTGTAAAATATATTAGTTTCAAAATTATAGTTTCTTATTTATCTATTTATGATCGATGAGATTATTTGTGCAGAATATAATGTTTTTTAACTATAAAGTTTAATGAATTCTAGTGTTGAACTTGCTTCCAGTCATGCCGATCAAAGTGGATCATATGGATAGAGCTTCCAGCTACCTATAGTGCGTCGAAGAAGTTCCAAGTATAGAACTTGTACCTTCTAATGGGGAAATTTGAGGAAGTTTCTTGAAGAGCATGTTCAACTTGGTTATGGTTACATAACCACATATAAGTTTTTTATACAATAAAATAGTTCCTATTAATTGGATCTAGTTGATAAATAATATTATTTTAGGATAGTTTTAATTTTTATCCAATACTCTATGTTTTTTACTATGATTATTTAATTGATGATTGTATTTCTTTTAACATTTAAGTGTTTAACTTATGATAGTTTTATTTTACATTATCTGTATACTTTTTTAAATTGTTATACTATATTTTTTGGATGTTTATAAATTCTAGGCAACTTATACTTTATAGTGGGAAAAAATTTTAAGTTGATTTTTAAAATTCAAATCACCCCCGCTTGAAGTTGGAATAATTATATTATATGGGAAAATAGTTGGTATCAAAATATTTCTATTTACTTTTTATCTTTTAATATATTATATATCAATATTCCTTACACTAACATTTATAAATAGTAAAGCTCTATTTTTATTTTCTATAGCTGGTATACCAATCAAAATATTAGAGAATTTGAATTTTATCCATCCTCTTGTTTTGGATGGAGTTTTCTATGAGAATTAGAAAGATTATATTAATACTATTGTTATTAATATTGGATTACTCAATTTTTATATAGATATTGGAAATTATATAATTACAGAGAAATAAATTTCTTCTTTAACTAAAGAATAAAATCCAGAGTATTAAGTGAATTATAAGTTCTAGAATATTGTGTTGTGCTCTATGGAAAAAATATCTATAGTCAAATTTATTCAGGTGAAATCATGAATTAAGTTTTAAGAAAACTAGAAATTAAATTTTTTGGATGTCTATGGATATTGAGATAAGAAGAGCAATGCTTAGAGCTGATTATTGGGTATTTTACTTCCTTCTGGGTGAGTCAGTTGCTTAAATTCACCAGTGATTTATGATGGTTGTAAATGGGTTACAAAATTTTAAATATAAAAAATTATCTAATGATCAAAAATTTTAAAATATTATTAATATTATACTAAAGGAATGATAATCCTAACAGAGACTAATAATTGATACATAACATCTCACAAAGTCAAGCTTGGGTGAAATCATTAGAACTCTCATGTTATAACAGCCCATAGACATGGACATATAATTACATGAATAAAATAAAATATCTCATTACAATACATTCCCAAGAACTTTTAGGATTAGATTTTTATATAATAAATAAAAATTATTAAATAAAAAACTCATCATTTTTCGATAAATGAGAATTTTACCCACTATATAAACAACAACTTAATCTATAATATGTCTTCAATATCTCCCACAAATTATTCACATATGATACCCTTATAGAAAATACATTTCAATTTTCTTCATAACATGAGGGAAAATAAATATAATAAAGGGGAGATCTCAGATGCTCAGTAAGGGTAAACAAAAGTGGTAACAATCAAAGATCATAAGTGAGCATAACATAAGCATATATGTATAATATGGACACATAAGAAAGTTATACCCAAAAAGTCATAGATCATAAATCAAGGAATAAAACAATAATAAATTATAAAATTTACACATATCATATAAATAAGGAATACTTGAGATTTTTAGTACATCCATAAGTATATAAAACATAAAATAGTGGATCATGTATCAGAACCTTTTTCCCTTAGTGGACCTGGCTTCACTCACCTGTTTCCCATAGAGAATCAGGCATCATAACCTATTTACCATTTTGGATAGTGAATCACTATTAATTTCACCATTATTTCATGATATATAAATATTTACCTAATGCAATGGAGAGAAATATAGGGCCCAACCGTTACATAAAGATTAACCATACACATGTGTGCCACATAAAATCATATCATAAAGAACCCATGGAAATAAAATGGGTCTCATATATATTTTAAATGGATTTATATAAGTAAATAATTCATAGCACCATCACTAAACATAACATGATAAACCCATGGAATATAAAGGGGTATCCAATGACATCAAGTAACTTTCTAGGTAAATACCATTTAATCAGGATAATAAAGCATATAGTATTTACACTGTATATATAAAAGGTATAAAGTTAAGATAATAATTTTCTCCAATCAATCAATGTATGAAATCTAGGTAAACACCCTTTAATAAAAGGAATCAAAAATTGGGATTTTATAAAGGAAACGTATTGGAAGAAAAATGATGGTTATTCATAGAAAATGAGTATATAAGACAAAGGAAGTGACGAATCATTTCTCTAAAATAGAAGGACATTACATAATCCATCCAGATAAAGTAAGTGGGTGGTTACATTTTAAAAACATTCTAAATCAAGTATAATATATTTTAAATTATAATGAATTAGATTAAAAATAATTTTAAGGAGTTTTGGAAAAATCAATTTGGAAATAAGAAATATCCTAGATCTTTTGAATTAATTTTAAAAGTTATATTTTTAAATCTAGGTGAAAAATAATTTATTTTAGAAACCATGAAAATTTATTGAGAAAATTTTAAATAAAATGGAAAAGGTGGTGAAAAATGTATTCCCATGAAAAATATTATAATATATCATTTTCAATATAGTTAAATAATGATTAATTAAAGGATAACTTTAAAATTTCATTTTCAAAAAGGTAAAGTGAAAACTTTGGAAAACATTTACCATTTAAAATGAAAATTCATTAAATTAATACTTGAGAAGTCATAAATATTATCAATGGAAATGTGGGGTGAAATAAAAAATATTTTATTTTAAAAGGATTGAAAATATTTTGAAATAAATTGGTTTAGAAACCCACATCGTAAAAAGAGTATAAGATTTTAATTTTGAAAATGGTTGAGGATAATAAATATAATAAAAAAACCCATATTATATTTCTTAAAAATATAAAATAACATTTGATGGAAAAAAATATGAACTTAAAATAAATATGCATTTAAGAGATAGAGTATCTCTCTTTATAATGTTATACTTTTAGGTGAGAGAATAATCAAGTTGGAAGTTTTGAATAAAAAGTGACATTCTAACTAAAAGGATAAAATTTAACATCATATAAAATGAGAAATAAATCAATAAATATAATATATAAGGTTTAAGTTCAAAAGAAACCATATAACTAAAAGAAATAGATTTGAGTTACAAAAGTCCCTTATAGAGAACATAGTTCATGAAGTAATAATCTTTTGAAAATGGTTTTATGTGGTAAAAATGTTAATTCCAATTAATTCAAAAATAAAATAACACATAATAAAATCATAGGGTATAATTTTCCCAAATTATATAAAATATTTTTAACAGGACCAATTATAACTCAATGAATGATAATTGAGTTAATAAAAACCCTTAAAACTTAAAGATAATTTAAATTAAAACCTATTGAAAGTGAGATATTAAAGTCAAACATAAATTACCATAAATAAAAGGTATTTCATGATATAATCTATTAATTATTAAGAAAATACACCACATAAATGAAATTAGGTTCATAATATAAATCATTTCTAAATGAGAGGAATTTGAGATGAAAACCCTTACCTCAACCTTGATTTTTTTTCACTTGCATCAAACATCCTCAATAATTAATTTTTTTTTAAAAAATATATACCTTATAAATTTTTTTATAACTATATCTATTTATAATACACATTTATAAACATTATATATATAGTTAGTTTTTACCTATTTTTAATATCTAGTGTAAGAAATCATGACCATTTTGAACTATTCTTATAAGACCTATATAGATATTCATTATACATAAAAATTTAATCATATCATATCAATAAATCCATTATAAGAGATTTATTATAGTGGTTTATGAAGTTTTAACATCCTTTCATGAGTGTTTCATTCTTTATCCTTGATGACGAAATCCACAACAAGCATATTTCTATGATTCTTAACCAACAAAGGCTGTTTTATTAATTAACGAGTTAAATATTGATATAACTTTTTGATAAGAAAAAAATAAATAATTATTTACATGTTTATATCATATTATATCCATTATTAAGTTCCTATAGTCATCCATGATATAAATTTATAGCATTGTTCAAATGGGTGGTTAAACAACCCCAAACATGAACATACCATGATTAATGGATGATTATGAGATGAAATTATTGAAATTTCATTATACCAATATAATAATGATCCTATTTATTGTTAATTATTTTGATATATAATAATTATAAATAATTATAAGAATAATTTATGGATAGGAAACAATTACAATGTATGAATACATTTTTTCCTTTTTTGTTTGCTTATTTAAGACAATTAATTTATAATGATTTTTTATCATTCATATCATTAATATTTTATTAAATATTTATTAACAAAAAATTATTCATATAATAAAAATAATATTTATCCTTTAAAACCATTCTTATAACCATCTGTTAAATTTAATAATGAAAAACAGAACACACCATTCCCTTGAGGTGGTAGTTCGTACATACACATGAATATTGGTTTATTTATTCTTAGAATGAGAGCGAGAAGTAATATAGTTTACCATTTCAGAAGATTAAATAATTTAAATATTTCATAATTATATATTAAATTCCCTTTATAAATAACCCATTTTAGTTGGTGAACAAAAATGAACACGTTACATCATGGTGGTGATAGTCCATACGTATGCACGATTCACATTTTCATTTTTATTAATGGAAAAGGGAAATGTGGTTAATGATTGTACCATAATTATAATAAAATATTAGTATAATAAGCATAATGATGTTATAATTTTAGGATAGTTTACTAAAATTTTATTAAGGAGTGAACAAAAAGAAATATAAATGAGAAAGGGAGGGTAGGAAATTATACCTCACTTCTTGCATTATCTCTTTTATAAAGGGAATTAAACCTTTGAGGGATGGTATTTTGAGAATAAAATAAACTATTAAAGGTTTATATAAAATATTAAGATATCTTTTGGAATATTTTGGTATGAAAAAAGTTGGTTGTGGTGTGAGGGGAAGTGATGAGAGGAGTTCCCCTTTTATAAGTGAAAATGGATGACATTTTTGTTAATACCTAAAAATTTTCAATAATGGGAAGTCAATATTAAGAAAAGTGGATCCAAAATCAATAAATAATATATTTTAGAATATATAAGGTTGATATAAACCTCAAAAAACAAATTAAAAACATTTTTAACATGTTAGGACCTTTACCTCATAGGTTACTCATTTTTTCCATTTTAGTTTTCACCATGGTAACTCGTTTTTACCTAAGTAATTTATCATTTATACCCAAAAAATAAAAATGTTTATTTTTAAATATTTTATACCTAATGATTCAAAATTTAAAATCCATTTAATAAGATTAAATTTCTAAAATTGGTAAAAATTATTTTTAAAATAATAAATTTATAATTTATTAAAAAACATTTTTTTTTTGAAAAATATAACTTAAGTTCTAAAATGTCAAATATGAGTTTGTAAATTATATTTTTTTAAATTATAAATTCACGTATAAAATAAATATTTTTTTTATAAAAAAGTTTCATGAATTTCTAATTCATAATTATATACTAATAATATCACAAAAGTCATGTTAGTTATAAAAATAGTGTTTTTCAATATTAACCTAAAAATCAATCTTTTTAGAAAAATAAAAAAAAATTAACCCTAAGATAATTTTGAAATTATAAATTAAATAATGAAGTTTTTTTATCAAATTAAAACTATAAATTCTATATATTTATTTTATTAAATAAAAATTAAAAATTTAAAGAAAACCCATTTTTATTGAAAAATGACTTCTTAAAATTCAAGTGTCTCTAATCTTATTTCATATAAATTTCAAAGTAATTAAATATTTAATTAATAGTTTAAAAATTATAAATTTTTAATATTATAATAAACTTTTAAATGTGATCAATTCAATTTTTCAACGTAATATACTCTACCCATTTTTTAAATGGTTCTTTGAAAGGTATAAAGTTTAAAATATTAATCAAATTATAATATATAATTATTTTAAATAATTATTTTTATTTTATACAATAATTTTTATATTATTCATGCATTTATAATATGTCATGGTTCATTTTAGTCAGGTTTTGTGTTAGTTTGGTTTTGCGTGTGACATATGCTATTGAAGATAATATTAATTTAAAGGATCCAAAATCTCTTGTCATTGTAGTGTTGTATGTGAAATAAGATATTGAAGATAATATTAATTTAAAGGATCCAAAATCCCTAGTCATTTAATTCTACTTCCTTGAATAAATTACTTCCTCACAATTTTGATTAGTAATTACTGATGAAATTATGTGAGGGTAATCTTAACATATTCATAATTTGAGATATAACTTCTAATATTACATATTACTTACTCAATATGGCTATACCTAGTTACATATATTTCCTTAAACGACATTAATCATTCATACAATCATGCACCCCAGTATGTATATAACATAATCATATATTATCAATAAAACACATTTCATAAAACCATCTCAATCTCAAAAGTATTCATCCATAGAAAAATCATATATCCTATGTAAGTTAACTCTCTATCTTTAACCACTAGTTAAAAAATACATACACTAGTCTATATATATCATGATCCCAAAAATGAGATAAAATTCACTAAAAATATCATGGATCACTTTTTTATGAAATCAATAATCAATTCCAAGGCTATAAAAATTATCTAAATCACTTTTATCAAAATAATTCAACCCTTTATTAATTCAAACTAAAGTATATATCAAACTTAAGAGTTTTTTATACATCAATAATGTGTTCTCCAATAGTTATCCCCAAAATACAACCTTTTCATAAAATAACTTTTCAGGGATATTGATGCCATTTAATATATGTTTTCAAAACATTAAAGGATAACTACTAAAGAAAAATACTTAGATTTTTTCACATAATCCTCATAAAATTTAGAAAACACTAGAATATCATTGATAAATATCAACCACTAATGAAAATAGCTAAGAGTATCAAGATTTTATTTCAATAAAGATATCATCCTCACTACCTTAGGAATGACTAGAAAACTTAAATTTTCCATTATAACATGAATATACCAATATTATTAACCATTTGAGTATTATTTATTTTTTAGTTATAAGACATAGTGGTTTCTAGATATGTACCTTTGTTAGCTTCATTCTTGTGATCCCATTTCAACCAAATACTAAAACCCAAAATGATTATAATAATATCCAATAAAATGAAAGTAAACGATCATGTGAATATGAAAGATAAATCCCAAGATATATTCTCTAATGAAACATTAATTTCAATATATAATAATTTTATTTTAACTGCTTCACACTTGGTTTCTCATGAACTAGACTAGGTTGACCCCGAACAGGACACCCGAACTGGACACCCGAACAAGTCTTTTATAAAGACCAATGGGTATCCTTGATCCCCATGTCCGAATGAAAAGTGTTTGGGAATCATAGATAAATAATCGAGGAAAATCTGTCACATAAATGACAAAAAAAATAAACATGAAAAAATAAGAATAAAATAAACATTATTAGTGGAAAGAAGAAAAACTATATATACCTCCACGTGACCCCTTGGTCACCACCATCCACAAACCAACCCACTCTATGGGTGAACTTGAGCAAGAACCTAAACCTAAAAAACAAGTTTTTTCTACTAATTATGAGTGGAACAATTTGGGTGCAATCATAGAACATCACAGTAGGTAAGAACCATAGAATGTATACATGTACTTTTTCTGAAGAAATAAATAAACATTAGTTTGAAAATATACTTAGAAAATAGGTTTTAATAATTTTAAATATCCAAAAATAGATTTCCCAAAATACTCTTTTGAAAAAAAAATCATTTCTTTAAAATAGATTTCCATTTTAAAAACCAGAATATAGGATGAAAAAAACCTAGGTAAGTATAAGAATAAGGGAATTAAAATTTAACATAATATCAGAATATTTTAGAGAACCATGACAAGATAAATGATTAAACATAGTTACAAGTAAGCCAAAGATATCATAATAATAAGAAAAATCACCATGAGGTAGTAATGAAACATACAAAGCACCCAGCCATGAGGATATCCTAAACATGTCGAGAGGTGATCCTTGAAGTACTCAATTCGGAACCATCTTCTAGCTTGTCAATGAATCCCATAGTCCATAACCAAATATCTTCTTTACGCTATCCTCATCAGTTGTACACCCTCTATAGCCATCCACTTACCATGGGGGATCTAATCCCTCTTATCATGACCAAATAAAAACCATCTATTGAACCTCTAGATGACATCTAGGAACCCATTATGATAGTATAGGGAAAAATGAGTAGATCATCAGACACTTAGAAAATACCATAACCCTTGGATGCTAATGTGCATTTATTTTCTATTCCCCATCACCGACCATACAGAGACCCACTCTAGCCAGAGGAAAACCATGGGGGTTCTCATCATACAAAAGTTGTTTCTCAAGTGCCAACCAAGCCTACACATCATGAGGATAAAAAACCATTTTCCCAAAACATATAAAAGTACCAAATGGTAATTATCATCTAAAATCAAAAACCATTCCAAGGAAAAACATCTTACCTTCAAAAAATATTTCCAAAACTGAAGGAAAAAAATTACTCATGCTCAGAAGGTGCTAAGAGAGTCTTTAAAGTTAAGTGATTACCAAATCATACTTCCAAGGTACCAAATGGGACAAGATTTATAACTAAACTTGAAAACCATATTTTAAATCATTTGGAAACCAAAAACTTTTGGAAAACTTTTAGAGTTTTAGAGAAAACCATTTGGAAGAAAGAGTGGAGAAGGAATGAGATGGGAGGTGTATGTCTTGAAAACCAGAGTTATCAAGATGGAAATTTTTATAGATTACCATTTATATACTTGTGACTATCTATATGTTCCCCTAGTAAACATATGGATATTTTCATACTCACCATCATATATATAGAAAACCATAAAAATTTCCAAAGGTCCAACCCAAAGAGCATAAGGAGTATCACATCAGAAGCACAAAGTTTCACACAAGAGCATCATACCATGATAAGGCACTAAAATCCATCCAAATCACAATTTAACATGAAGAAAAAATTTACCAAATCTCAATAAAATTCAAACACCATTTAAAAATATGAAAAACCATTTTAAATTCCATTTTTCATTTTATCAAACACCTTACATACATATACATACATGCATAACCACGAAAATTCTTTAAAAACATATTTTCATTTAAATACCAATAAGGAAAGCCAAAAAAATTATACTAACAAACCAAAATAATGAATATAATATTTAATATCAATTTTAGAAAGCTTAAGCATCATATATAATGTTTTAGAATGGAAAAGGATGGAGACACCAACCACAAAACATGTCACCATTGATGATGACCACTATACACTAACACAAGTATTAATTTTTACATATATATAAGCTACCATTGTCCTAATGTATATATTCACTCATCCATGAGTGAATAAATATAAATTTGGTACTTATATATATTCCTATATACACGCATATATATGTAATTCATGTTTAATGAGCCACTAACCACCGTCTTCACCAACGGTGTCCCAAAACTACCTCAAGGAGGTATAAAGTGCACTATAAAAATTCAAGAAACCAAAAATTCAAAAAATAACTAATTAAAATTGGGACAAATAATAATAATAAAAGAAAAACTACCCAGATTTGGTAGAGAAAATTTCCCCTTTGATAACCATAGATAGAATGGGTCTTACATCGACCTAATGAGACCTTGGAACCAAAATACGACAAACAATAATACCCAAATTGGGTTAGGGAAGAAGAAGGAAGGTCAAGGAAACCAAGAAATTAGGGAAGAATAAGGAAGGAGGATGTGATATAGAGGGAGAAATACTTACCTAAGAAGATCACACCATGAATCAGAAGTGAAAATAGACAGCAGAAGAGAGAGGAGGAGAAGGCATGTGTAAGGGAGCCCTCATGGCATGCTGCATCGAAAGTGGAAGAGGGAAGGGGGAGAAAGAAATGCCTTTGGGGTTAAAATAATAATAATAATATTTTATTTTATTTTATTTTATTTTGAACTTGATAATACTGCACTTCCTAGTAGCATAATTTTCCAAACCACATACCAACTATGTGGTGGCCTCTATCCAATAGGAGAGGAGGCCACAAAATCACTTGGGGGAGGCCTCACACCTTTGCACCTAATCGAGAAGGAAAAATAATTATTCTTATTATATTGAACAATCTATAGAGGATGGAACACAACTGTTCACCTAACTATGTGATCCCTTGGGTGCTTTTACCCTTGGCCGCATAGTTTTTAGGGGCTGGTACATGATTTCCCGTAACTGTGTGCCAATCGTTCACCACCCTCCTGCATCCCCAAAAACTCAAAAAACTCAAAACATTCACCTAGAAATATACTCAAAAACCAATAGAAATATCAAAGAGAAATGAATAAATAAATAAGTAGGAAAACTTTGATTAAGGTATAGAATTTATCCCCACCACAAAAACTTTAGGCCCCTAAAAAGAACCCTAGTTAAATCGAGGAACAAAATAATAAGTCTCAACCCAAAAGATGAACCTCCTGAAATAAAACTTCTAAATTATGACTGAAACTGACAAAATACCAATGAAACATGAACTCCAATGTGCTATATTAACTCCAAAAGTCAGACCTAACCAACTCAGGAGAGAGAAAAATAAGGACAAGATCCATGGGGGGATTGACTAGCATAACGATCAACCTTTAACTAAAAAATAACCCAACCAAGGAAAATATAAGCCAATCACTGAACCAAATTAAAACTTGATCCTTAATTTCCATAAGACACATACATCTCAAAATTATCAGAAGCTAAAAAATTACTCTAAAATAACATGAAAAAATCCAAAAAATAATGAAACCTCTAAAACCATAAAGATAAAAGGTTTCCAAGGAATAAAAAACCCAATCAAGGAAAGACTTAGATGGGTTTATCTCTGATGTTTTCAATGTTTGAACAAAAACTCATGCCAAAATCCCCCACACCTTGAAGATACTCTACCTTGTTAAATAATTCACTCTAAGACCTATGGATAGATCCATGATGTACTGAAGAATTTTCTTCCCCATAGTCTAGAGCTGACAATCCCAGAATGAAACTTAATCTTCCAATATATTAATTTAAAGAACCTCTTCAAGTGACTATAGAATTTACACTAGAAACAATCCTTTGAGGAGTTACATCAATATGGATTAGAATTTCAAAACTGACCACACTGAGAGTAAAATAGTGAATGTTCCTTCAAATGAGAAACAAGAACCGATGAAAGAAGACTACTCATGAATAGGTTCCTTCGATTAACACCCCTCACTAGATGGAGAACCTTCATGAGAACTAAAAAAATCAACTACCAACCACCATGGGATGCCCTCTGAAAACCAACTCATCTAGGAACTACTCATCCAACAGCCTCCTGAAAAAAACATTCCTATATGAGATAAATTTACACCAAACCTCTGGACGGAGATCCTAAACCAATATAAGAGCTTCCAGTAGATTTCTCCACACTAATTCGAAAGAAAAAGTAATCACTTATTTGAAAACTCTCTAGATCTTTCTAAGTGGAATAATTTAAATAACATGAAAGTATATACTAAGTCAAAATCAAGCCAAAACTTTATCTAAATGAATCCCTCAAGAAAAAAAACCAAGTTCATAAACCAAAAAACAAAATAACAAAATAAAAAACCCTCTTTCAGAAACCACCATTCCTATTTCAAATTCAAAAATCATTTCACATTCCCAAAACCATTTCAAATACCATTATCATTTCTAAACCCAATTTTAAAATACAAAATCAATTTAAATTCCTCTTGGAATATAACCATTCCCAGATCACCCATCTCAAAAATACCAAAACAGAACTTCTACCTTTCTTTAAAACCACACATCTTGTTAGAAAATAATCCCCTTTTCAACAATAACCATTTCCTGAAATCATTTTCTTTTCAAAAAAATAATTTCAGTTAAAAAAATTCATTTCAAATCCTACTCATTCCAACCGAAATCAAGCTAGAGAATCACCCACCCCAAAACCTCTCAAAAAGGGAAATATTGGTCATGAATGAATTATCCACATGGTTTAGTAGACCATGTGCTAAGCATGAACCAACCCTTGGAAGCATATTAAACCATTCACTCAGGCTCCACTTAGTTCACTACACCATGTGATCTCATCATGTGACACTATATCACTTACATTTTCATTACCCAACATGAACATGCTCATCGAACCAAACAATAACCAACAACATAAACCCAAAATCAAAATAAAACACTCAAAGTCCAACTACCCCTGGAAACTCAGGTCTGATCACAGACGATGGTGATCAAGAATCGATCTATGACCTATCTATCAAGTCATTATAGTTCAATATTTAGTCTACTTGACACCCCAAATAAAAGGGATTTTTGATAACATTTTTTCACAAATCATCTTGGGTTGACCTTGAAATTTACACCCAAACTAGGTCTTGATAAGGCCAAATGGGTTTCCTTGATCCCCATGGGATGAAAAAAGTGTCTGGGCATCATAGAGAAATCATTAGGGATTATTTAGACCATAAATAGTAGATATATAAACATAAAAATAGAATAGAATAAAAAAATTAAGTGGAAAGAAGAAAAACTAGAGAAACCTCCATGAGACCCCTTGGTCGCAACCATCCACAAACCTACCCACTGACTGGGTGAACTTGAACAAGAACCAGAACCTGCAAAATAGCATAGGTATGCTATATATGAGTGGTACAAGTAGGGTGTGAGAATAAAACAACCTAGTAGGTAAGCACCACATAATACATACATGTACTTTTCTATAAATAGACCATAAGCACTGTTTTGAAAATACAATTAGAAAATAAGTTTTCATAATTTTAAACAACCAAACACAGCTTTTCCAAAATAATATTTTGAAAAAAAATCATGTATTTCCTTTAAAATATATTTCCATTTCAAAACACGGTTTGAAAACCAGTTTCTAAGAAGAAAAATAAAAACCTAAGTAAGTGAAAGAACACGGGAATCAAAATTGAATATAATAGCTGGATATATCATAGAACCATTCCAAGTGAAAGGAAGTAGAATATGTAAAATTAAGATAAATCATAAATATAAAGAAGAAAAATCACCACATGACAACAATGAAATATATAAGGAATATAGTTATGGGAATATACTAAATATCTCAGGACGTGAACCTAGGTGTACTTGACTTAGAACCATCTTCTGACATATTGATGTGTTCTATAGTTCATAACCAACTGACTGCTCTATGCCAGCCTCAATGGTGGAACACCCACCATGGCTATCTGACTACCATGGGGGATCTAGTCCATCTCATAAAGACTAAATAGAAACCATATATTGACCCTTTATATGATGTCTAGGATCCCATGATGATAATATAGAGTAAAATGAGTAGGTTATCACATTCTTGGAATATCCCATAACCCTCCAAAGATAATGTGTATGTCTTTCCCATTCCTTAACATCAACTATGCAATATCCAATACTTCCTTGAGGTACATGTTTTTTAATTTTTGGCTTAATTATCTTTAATTTGGTTAAAGGAATGTTTACCGAGTGTATGCGGAGGCTCGGGGGTGTTCTAAAGGTTTGGGACATGAAAAAAAGAGAATGTGACCATCCAATGCATGTTTCACGGTTGATGTATGGTTATTAGTAACAGTGTGCCCTAATTGTATTTTCCCGGAGGTGGGGTTCATGGTTTTAAGAAACCATGCAAGGGGTAAGGACAAACCATGTGGTCTTGGATAAAGACATCCAACATGGTAATCACATGGTATTTCAAACAGTGTGTGGTTCCTACGTAACCATGCAGCCTAGCCCCCTATTTGAAAGAGGGTGGATCATAGTTGGCACACGATTCGTCTAACCATGTGCCCCATAAAAAGTGTTATTTTATCATTTTCCCCTTAGGATTTATGAAACCTTACCTAGGTTACTTCATTATTTATCCTACAATAGCCAAGGGTGATGAGGGTTTCCTCCCAAACTTACCATGGATCGTTCTAATTAATTTCTAGGTTGTTTAGAGTGTCGTTGGATGAAGATCGAAGCTCTAGGTGATTATAACACTCATATTTTTTCTATTTTATATATTGGAGATTTTAGAATCTTCCATATTCTTTCAAATCCATAAAACCATAATTTTTCAATGGATCTTAGGTTGGGGCTTTAATGAGTGTTTGAATCTGAATCAAAGGCTATGGTTAAGTGAGTGTTCATCTTAGGAAATGAGGTAGGTGGTCTACAAGTTATATCCCATAGTATTGATATTGATTTATGAGGATGTGTTTATGGATGAGTTCTTTTGTATTTTTTGGTTGGTTTTCCTTTTATGAAATGATAAATTTTTATGTAGATGGTTAATTAAACCCCTCACGATCCCCATGGGATACATTGATATTGATTTGGACCAGGTTAAGGGCTACCCATGGGGTGTTACACTTATTTAAAATGGTAATTTAAATGTTAAATATAGAATTGAGTTGTCATTACATATATCCCATGATAAATTTGTTGACATGTATCTTGTGTTATGAAAGGAAACTAATGGTAATTGTGTTCATTTGTTAACATGGCATAAGGGAGTGTTCGGTATAGTGTGAATGGGTTAAATTAATTAAATTTAATGTGATAAATGACTTATGGGTTATCATGTACATGTGTAAATGAATTAAATAATGTAAATTAGGAATGTGTTAAATGGGTTAGGTTAATAAAAAAAATGGGTTAAAGGGTTATGGAATGTAAATGTGAATGTGTAAATGGGTTAAGGAATGATGATGGATTATGTATTAAATGAAAATTTTTTGTAAATGATTATTGTGTTAAACAGTTAAGGTTATGTTTGGGAAATGTGTTATGGATAAAGGAGAATGTTCAAATGGATTGGTGGCATGTAGCGTATTGAATTAATGTTCTATAACCATGAGCCAGGTTGGACTAAGGCTCTAAACCCAACCTTTAGAATGCATGGTTTCATTATTCATACTGAGTATCTATTCACTTAACGGTTTCATTTGTTTAGTCTACCTTGATTAAGTCTCCAAGGAAAGTATTTTCATGGGTTAGGGAGTCAGACTGAGGCTCTATGCCCTAACAGTTTCATTGGATGAGACTACATGGATAGGTTAGTGTGATTTAATTGTTTGTGAAATGTTTTACATAGTGAGATAGAGAACTTGAATTCCCCCCTTATACATAGTAGTGAACTAGCCTATATCATAGTGTAATTGATGAAAATGCCTAACCCATGGAACAAATGATGAAAATAGTTTAATTGATTATTGTTAATTAACAACACTAGGTTTATCTTTTGTTTATATTTTTATTAATTTAGTATTTTCATAAAATACTTATTTAGAATGGATATTTTTTAGACATCGTTGGTTTTGGCCTAATGATTTGTACTCACACCATTCTTGATCTACTATTGGGTACTCAAGAAGACTTTGGGTTTGCAAGTCAGGACAAGAGTAAGGGCTCTATTCTAGATGGTTGATTTTTGCATGGTATGTTCATGGAAGAGTGATATGAACTTGGAGTCAGGTACTATTTGTTGATTTCTTTGTTTTTTTTCATTTTGGGTTTCTTTTGTACTTGTCATATTATGACATGGCATAAAATATTAATTTTTTGGTTGTGGACTTGTAACCAATTTTGGAAAATCCTTGGTAATTCATGTTTATTGTTTATAGATTCCTTTATTTTCTATTTATTTAATGTGGGTTAATATGATAAAGAGAGTATAGTCTCTCCACATGTTCTATTATACCCTTGTTTTTAGTTTACAACCTTTATTGTACAGGGAGGAATGCTTGAGGTCATGTGGTGACCCAACTCGGTGCATTGATTCAGTGGATCCTGGGTCAGGGATGTTAAAAACTTGTCTTAGAGTGGTTTCTTTTCTATTTATTTACTATTTGGGGAACGTATACATGATACTGAGACATATTGATCCTTGGAAATGAGCTCATTCATGGGAGAAGCTAACCCATGTATAAGGGAAAACCCAAGTTCCTAGGGAGGGATTGTTGTTCTTAATGTTTATTATTATGTTTAGATGATATTTCAGCATTGGTTGATGCACTTGTTGTGTGATGTGACAATTTTATGAAATTTTGATCATGGGAGAAATAGTAATAGGTTGTTCATCATTGAATCATTTTAGGAACCTAGGGATACATGTGGCATGAATCATGGTAGGAACACATGGGGAAGATGTGTGGAACATTAGGAATGGAATTCATTGGACTTTATTTGAAAAATTAGAAAGAATTTTTTTTTAAAAAAAGATGACGCAAATGGGTAAATGGAAATAAAATAAATTAATAGTTAAAGAAAATTTCTTTATGAAGTGTCATAAATGGTAAAAAATCTTGTTGTGATATGTTGAAAAGATGCTTAAATAGGAACAATTTATTTTTTAATAGTTAAATGGTTAAAAAGGGTGTCTATTAGAAATGGTTGTGTTTATGTATGTTGGTTTACCCCATATTAACCTTGGCCCATAGTTGAAATGGTTGAGGTTAGTGTTAAAGTGTGGTGATATCCATTGGGATAGTGTTTGAGAAATGGGTTGTTTATGGCTATAATAGAGCCTCCTTTTATTGAAATTTTGGAAGCTTTATATTATGCAATTGAGACATGTTCTTAACATTATAGAGAGATTCCCCCATGACAATGTGCGCTAGTTGGGAAACAAGAAGATATCACTAAACATGAACCTCCAAAAGTGGATCAAGAAACCTTGTTGGTCTAGGTTAACAGAGAAGAGGAGTTTTGTAATGACTTTTCTCATTTTGTGAAAATTAAGGAATGAGACCTGGGCTAGGTTGCACTAATTATGTTTTATCTGACTAGAGAGTTTTGGTTGTAACAACCTCCAACATTTTCTAGAGAGGGTAGACTTAAGTTTAGAGTGTGTAGAAGGTTGTAACATGATGGGATATGGGATGCGGGTATCCCTAGTGTTGTAAATAACTCTTTGTATAGGTTGTTTGGGCTATGATAGTGCCTTAATTTGGATATCTTGGTGATTATGGTGTTTTAGATAGTGGGTTGTTCCTTGTTGTACCTTTTGATGGGCCTTGGCCTTAAGGTTGAGAGGTATTGTCCAATAAAACGGATGTGGTAACCCAGATGGTTTGTGATCATATTGATTTTTTTGGGTTTTGAAATGGATTTCCTAGTTCGTGGTGCCATTATTGGTGGTTTTGTTGTCATGGTCTTGGAACATAGAGTAAATACTTTCTTCAGTGGTATAGATATAGTGTGTTTTAGAATGGGGGAAGTATTTCCACCCATGACTAGCATCTTGTTAGAACTTTGATGTATGTGTCTTAGAGGTAGAGACAATGACCTTTGTTAATGTGACTTTATTTTAGGCTTTGATACTATTGGCTAGTGATGGTGACCCTGAGAGGGGTCACCTGGGTTGTTAGTGATTCCGAATGCGCATGGTGTAGGTGGAAATTTTAGTTTCAGTAGTGGCACACCGAGATAGTGTTATCTAATGTAGGTTTAGATTATAGGGATATGTTGGAAGGTCAAAGGTTATTATATATGAAACTTTAGTTGTGTGTATGATTTTTTGGTTTGGGAAATTGAACATGACTTAGAGGAAGGTTATCCTAGTGTTGCAAGTTCCTTGGAATATGAGGCATGGAAAAAAATTCAGAGGTAGAATCAATGAATAGTGAGTACCATCAAGTTTGGTAAATGGTATAGTTGTTTCTATGTTTCTTTTAGATAAGAACTAGAGTTCCCATGGTTGTTTTTAGGGTTTTTTTAAAGGGAATTATTGTAATAATACCTGACATAGAAGTGTTTAAAATGATTGATGAGGGAATTAGGATGAATATGGGTGGACAAGGAAAGATGATAAAAGCATGGATGAAGATCATGAGTATGGAAGTGAAACATGGGGTGAGTAATTGTCATGTTGTTAGACTTATTGTGACAAAGGATGGGTGGTTGGAGGGGAATATTGATAATTCCTCTATTTTGACAAGGATGATGGACCAGGAGGCATGGTTGGTTGTGGAAGTGAGTGTTTGGGCCAAGCTTCAGTGATGTATGATTCATGGAATCTTGATTCAAGATTAGTGGGGTGGTTGCAGGAAAGTGTGTGACCTCAAGGGTTCTGTTGAGGAATGGGTGTTGGGAACATTCTAGGGATACATGATGTTGTTGGGAGGTGTGCATGGGTGGTTCAAATTAAAGTGCATGTTTTTTCTATGAATTCAAGGTAGAGAACCACTACCGATGTGAGAGAGTGGTTATTTTTGGAATGTTGGGATAGACCATTGTGTATCTGTTGTGGTCCACTGGGATTTTATGGGAAGAACTTGATAAGTGTTCTGACGGTAGTGCCACAAGAAATGCTGGTTCACAGTGGCTTGGTAGAGAGTCATGACATGGTGGTGAGTTGGTTGGAAACCCCACCTGAGTAGTGGTGGTATAATGTTGATGAAATTTTGGAAGGTAGAGAAGCCCAATACTATTGATAGGTCAAGGTATACTAGTGGTGGAAGGTGACATCGATGATGTAAAATTTTGGTGGTTTTCTTTGACAACTTCTTAACATAATTTTAGCTAGTTATGATTATGCCTAATATCTTGAAACCGCCACGGGTATGCTGAGAGAGATCAAGATTAATTCCTAGCTACCTAAATGTGTTTGGTTGTATATGGTATATCTTGGAGGTTACACTAATGGGGCGGTATACATGGAGATGGATGGTGGGATGTACACCATCCACTATCTACGGTTGAGGTCCTCGAGATGGATTTGGTGTTGACAAACACCTTGGGATCCATTCATGGAAGTTGGGAATGGGTGTAGGGTTATGTTTAATTTTTTGTTTTTTTTTTGAAAATCTATATGAACACGTATAAGTTTTTTGGTTTATCTTTTGATATAATCACGATCCATGGTGGTTGGAATTGCTTGAGATAGCAGTTATAATGACACTCCTTAGGTGGGGAGTGATATGTCAGTCCTGGATGTGTGGAGCAGGGCATGGAGTTGATGTGGTGGCATCAGGATGCCAATGATAAAACTATGAGGTTCACATTTGGTTCCTTATAAAAGGTTAGGTGGGCCTTGGATGTGGTGGTTGAATAATCCAAGCTTTGGATTTGGGCTTGGGATGATTCCAAATGGAATTCAAAATACTAGGCTTATAGTTGTTGATGGGTGTGGTAAGACATGAAAACGATTCATGGAAAGGGAGGTTGGCTGCTAGAACCTCATTGTAGTCTGATCATGGAATCTGGTAGGTGTGATTGGGTGACCTTAGAGAGTCTTTAGGTATGAAGTCATCTTGGTCAAGTAACATAATGGTAAGTCAATAGTGAAGCTGAGCATCTCTCGGATGGGTCAGACAGGGATAACTCGACTTGGATAGGAAGAAGTAACAGAATTGATGAGTTGTAAACAACCTTAGGTGGATGTTTTGGAGTTAAAATCACATATCAAAATTTTTGAAATGGGTTTTAATTAGGAACAAAGTCATTTTAGTCAAGGTATGAATAGTGGAAGTTCTTGTGTTACAGATGTTGAGGGGTGCGGTGGAGCACGATGATGGATTGCAGAGTAGTGGATTCCCTAATGGTGGAGTATTACTAGAAGTTAGGGAATGAACTATTAGAAAATTTAGATGATAGTGATAGTCCTTAAGTGATATGGAACTATAGTAAGGTGAAGGGGTAGCGTGTCAATAGTGGAATATGGGTGGTTTGGGACAACTAGTCAGGGGTGGTCTGACATGATATAGAAAAAAAATGGACGTAATAAGTTGGGACCCACCTACGGTTTAATGATCTTAGTGAAAATTATGTTTTAGAGATAAAGTTGAACATGGAGGATGTCTAGTTATGCTTATTTGTCAAATGGGTGGGGGATGCATGTCCATCACAGGTAGTTTCAACAACAAGGCTGAATGGTAATGTTTGATGATGTTCTTATGGATGTTTAGGTGCGATGAGTTAGGAAACATGCTAGGTATGTTGTGGAAGTTTGGGATGTGGTTATGGTGGGACTTTCTAATGGTGTAAGTGTCCAACACTGGAATATGGTGATGGTAATCTAAAGAATATGGTGGGGAGAACCATAGTGGGAAAGTGGTAGGTTAATGACGTGACTAGTGTTTTAGGTTTAATGGACTCAAGTAAGTAACATTATGGTGATTTGGCCTTGATAATGAGAGTTGGATTGGGTTTGACTGGTTGAGTTCCTTGAGTTTCTTAGTTGTGTTTTGGATGTTCCATTATGGAATGAAACCATTGGGCCTCGAGTTGTGGACTGACATAGATCAAGAAATGTGGTTGTGAAAACTATGTATTTCTTCGGGTGATTCTGAGTTTGGGTCACCATTAAAGTTTGAAAATAGGGTAAGATAGCACCAAGTGATTTGGGCCATGAGTTGCGAAGAGGATCAGGCCGATGGGGTGATAATTGGATCTTCCACGATGGTGTGATTCTATTTGTGATGTTTCCTTATGTCATGTTTTAGGCGGTGTTTCCTAGGCTTCCCTATGGAGTTCTTATGGATGATGTTTGGTTTGAGGTTGATGCATCCTTTGAGGAGCATCCAGGTTGTTTTGGGGATCATAGTGAGAATTTTTTCTAGGTAAGGTTGTACCTTTGGTTTGAGTGTTATGGATGCATGGTAACATCCAAGAAGAAACTTGGGATAGGGAGACAGATATACAGGCCTAGTGGACCGATATTTTTACCATAGAAGCTCAATGATTCTTGGGAGTGTGGATCGAGGATGAGTCATTATAAGGTGGGGAGGTTGTAAGATCCTAGACTTCCTTGAGGTATGTTTTTGTTTAGTTTTGAATTATGTCTCTTTAATTTAGTTAAAGTAATGTTTACCGAGTGTATGTAGAGGTTTGGGAGTGTTCTGAGGGTTTAGAACATGAAAGAATAGATAGAGGGCCCATCTAGTACATGTGGTGTAGTTGGTGCATGGTTAGTAGTAATCGTACATGCTAACCATGCTTGCCTAGAGGTGGGGTGAACAGTTTAAAGAAACTATGCAAGGGGGAAGTACAAGCCATGTGGTCTTGGACAGAGCCATCCCACATGGTAATCACATAGTTTTTCAAACTATGTGGGGTTCCTAGGTAACTGCATGGCCTACCCCCCCCCCCCCCTCTTGGATAGAGGGTGGTGCACAATTGTCACATAGTTTGTCCAACCGTGTTGCCAAACCACGCAACCCTTAAAAAGTGGTATTTTAACATTTCCCCCATTAGTATTTATGAAACCTTACTTGATTTTCTTCTTAATTTCTCCTACAACATCCAAGGGTGATGAGGGTTTCCTCCCAAACTTACCAAGGATCTATCTCCTTTGTTTTTAGGCCATTTGGAGCACCGTTGGGTGCTAATCAAAGCATCAGGTGAGTTTAACACTCCTCTTTTCTCTATTTTATAGATTATGGATCGTTGAATCTCTCATATTCTTCTAAATCCCTAAAACCATCATTTTCTATCATATATTAGGTTTGTGATTTTATGAGTGTTTGAATGTGAATCAAAGGCTAAGGTTATGTGATCATTCATCTTCAGAAATGAGGTAGGTGGTATACAAGTTATGTCCCATAGTCCTGATATTGATTTTTGAGTATGTGGTTATTCATGAGTGTCATTGTGTTTTCTATTTGGTTTTCCTCAGTAGAAATGATAAATTTTTGGGTATATGGTTAATTGAACCACTCATAGTCCTCGTGGGATGAGTTGAGATTGATTTGGATCGGGTTAAGGGCCACCCATGGGGTGTTCCCTTTATTGAACAAGGAAATTGAAATTTTAATTGTAGAATTGTCTTTTCATGACATAGATACCATGATAAATGAGTTGAAATGTAGCTTGGGTTATGAAAGGTAACTAATGGTAATTCTGTACATTTGTTAACATGGTATAAGGGGGTTTGGTATAGTGTGAATGTGTTAAATGAATTAAAGTGAATGTGATAAATGACTTATGGGTTGAAATTTACATGTGTAAATTAATTAAGACATTTAAATGAGTAATGTGTTAAATGGGTTAGGTTATGATAGGAAAAAGGGTTTGAGGCCTATGGAATGTAAATGACAATGTGTAAATGAGTTATAGTGTGATTATGTATTATGTGTTGAATGAACTATTGTTGTAAATGATAATTGTGTTAAATTATTATGGTTGTGTTTGGTAAATGTGTTATGGATAAAGAAGCATGTGCACATGGCTTGGTATAATGTGGGTAATTGACTTTAGGTTCTATGCCCACGGGTCGGGTTGGACTGAGCCTCTAAATCCCACCCCTAGAATGCATGGGTTAGGGAGTCAAACCGAGGCTCTATTCCCCTAATGGTTTCATTTTTTTCGACTACCTGGATAGAGGATCTAAGGAAAGTGTTTTCATGGGTTAGAGAGTCAAATTGAGGCTCTACGCCCCCAAATAGTTACATTAGATGAGACCACATGGACTGAGGCACCAAGGTAAGTGTGATGTAATTTTTTTTGAAATGTTGTCCCTAGTGAAATAGGGAACTTGACTAATCCTTCTATGTATAGTAGTTGGCCGGAATAGATCGTAGTTTAATTAACGAAAATGCCTAACCCATGGAACAAATGATGAAAATGGTTTAAGTGATTATTATTAATTAATGGCACCTGATTTATCTTTTGTTTATAGTTTCATTCATTTAGTATTTTCATTAACTACTTGTTTAGAATAGATATTTTATAAACATCATTGGTGGTGGCCTAATGAGTTATACTCACACCCTACTTAGGCCACCATTGGGTACCTAAAAAGACTTCATGGTTGCAGGTCAAGACAAGGGAAATGACCTTATTCTATATGGTTGGTTTGGGTATTGGATGTGCATGGAAGAGGGATCCAGACTTGAAGTTATGCCCTTTTGGGGGATTTCTATATTTTTTTTCATTTTGGGTTTCCTTTTCATGTAACAAACTAGAATTCTATCAATGGAAATTAAATCATTATAATTATTACATATAGTATAAATCAAATAAAATCACATTTTTAACACAGTAAAAATTTTATAAATGAATAATTAATGAAATAAGAGGTAGTTTTAAAAGTTAAGGAACCCATACCAATGAAATAGTAACTTGGCCTTTAGAAAAGTAATGTGACCCTTATGAATAGTAAACCAACCAATATAATAGTAACCTCAACTATGAAAGTATAAATAATATTTATCCATATTATAAATGAAAATATAATATAATTATATCATAGTTTATGTAAATAAATGTTTTGAAAATGATAAATTAAGTGTTGATATTTTTATAAAACATAAATGTTTTTTTAAAATTTTATAATTCATATAATGATTTAAATAAAAATTTATTTTCATAAAATATATTTATTAATTAATATTTTAAGATAATTTTATGAGACCTTAATTAATTTTTCAAAGTGTTATAAAATCAGTTATAATTTTAAAATTGGTATTTTCCACATAAATTATGTTTTTAATTAAAAATTAAATTTCTCATTATTAAAAAATTATTTTAATAAAATGGAATAATTTTCTAATTCTACCCATCTAAAAAAATTTAGAGGTATTTTTTTTGTATTTTTCTAAAATAGTTGAATTTTTGGTAATAGTGAAATACGATAATTTACGGTATTTAATAAATATATAAATTATTTAGTCATAGATGATGTATGGCTGATGTAAAAAAATAATCTAAAACCATCCTTAATTATTTTAATATATTTAGTGATAATTATCAAACTATTCATAGTATTGAGGAAAAATAATAAACTAAGGAATAAAATAATGAGAAAACACACCTCTCATCCACTATAAATACCACCCCTCACCACCCCTTCTCCTCACACCTTTCAAGGTTTTATCCTTGTCCAAATTTTGACCAATCCTCTTACTAAGTCTCTATAACACATAAAAGATCCCTTGGTCTCAACAAAATACCAAACCCATTTCCCTAAGAAGGTTCTCAAGGAGTAGAAACTCAAGAGGTAAAACCCTCTTTCATTTTCTTTTAATTTCTTTTCAATTTCTTTTCTTTTATTATTATATCTTCACCTAACCTTATAAAAGTGGCATGAAAATACCATTATCTTATATATACTATAATTTTATCTTGTTAATGTAATAATTTATCATCATTTTTATTCCCCTCTCTTTTTTTACTAATAATGAAAACATCATTCGTGATGTGTTAATTTATCACATTCAAGGATGATGGAGTTTTTAATTTATTTTAACACCTTTAAGGGTGGTTATAAAACAATTTTTATGTTTAAAAAATATTATAATATATTTATTACATCCTATTTAATTTTTTATAACCATTTAATATACATAATATTAATTAATAAAACAAAACTAGTTTGCAATGGTTGAAAACCCGCCAAAATAATCTGAACAATTATCACTAACGTCTTATCTAATGATTCATACTCACCAAAAATTACCAAATGAATTATATAACAATTTAATCTTATGGGTGTTCATTAATAACATATAAATTCAATTCTAGAAAACCATTCTTGTTTTACATGATTTTTTTTACATGTATACAAGTAAACCAATCATGAAAACCAAGGAAACCAACACTCCCAAATAATGAAATTGAATCTCATAACCCATAAAAAGGTCATAAATGAACTTAATAAAATTATAATAAATAAAATACGTGTATAAAAGGTTATGGATTAATTAATTAATTTATATAATCTGATTATCCAGGTCATTAAGATCAAGTGCAGAACCATTTCAGACATAATGTAAGGGATTCATTCTGAACCTCCATTTTTCTTTATGGTTATGATTTCTCTCTCTTTACACCAATTTAAAACTTATTTAATTCTATATAATTCTTATAAATTATTTTTATATGTTCCAAACTCATTTATCAAAATTAGTACATTCTTATTTTATGTGGAAATACATGTTTTAAAGGGTTCCCTTCTCAATTCTTCATGATAAGAAAGCCCGAATAAAAGGAACTTCTCAATTTCATACCCATTTTAAAGTGAGCTCCATAAAATGTTTAAGCCACATTTATTTTTCTAAAATAACTCATTTTATCATGAAAAAAATATCTTGGTTCATTTCTGGTTTTATACAAATAATTATTCTTTTTTTAAGGAATCGTTAATATTTCTCCTTAAACCGCATTAAAGTGGATCATTTCTAATGTTTCTTAAACACTTTTTTTACATGTTTACACTTTATATTGACATAAATTATCATGATATATGACTTTTTACCATTATTAATTTCCATGTAATATTTAAATCTATTATTTCATGGACACCATTATGTTATTCCCTTTTTTATGCATATGACGTGATTATGATACACAATTCATTCCATGGGTTACCCTTATGCTTGATTCTTATTATAGAACACATATAAATGAATGATATGATGGGTGGGCCCAGAAAATTATCTAATTCATTCAGTAATGTTTAGTCTCATAAGACATAATGTTGGGATAGGGAGTGAACCTGATTCCTTTAAGGGACTTTGTACACCATGTGTTATAGTCTTGAAAGTTAGCCTTGACTCATGTTTATGTCATGTTATTTGTTTTTTCCACATTTCTATGTTTCCATGATTATATGTTCCCATGTTATAAATTTTATTTTTCCTTATTTTAATTCATGTTATATGTCTTTTAGTTCATCATGTTATGTATTCTAACCCATGTGCTATGTTTTATTCCCATGATTATTCCCTTACTTGGATTTTTATATCATCCCTTTTGTTCATGTATTCCCCATGTTATCCCATGCAATTATAAGAGCTCAATGGAAGTTAGGAGTTCATTATGGATATTAAACAAAATAGTTTTTTAGTTTGGTTTCATGTTTTCAAATTATATATTGAATATTACAAAGACACTATACTTTATGATCCTTGGTTGTATTTGATGGTTAATTATTCTTAAAATCATGTAATGATATGTGAAAAAGTATAGGGTATTTATAGTTGGTATCAGAGCATGATCTATTTATTTTTGGAGATTAGGAATATAAATCATTATTTACATCCCTAGGTATAATTATATCACTATGTATAGCCTAGATTGAAACATAGGGTATCAAAAGTTAGGATATAATTTTCATTTACAAGTTTATCCTTATATGTTCAATGTTTTCTTTTTATATGATTATTATCTAAGTATTCAAGCCCCATAATTGTACTTTCTTTTTCTTAGCTAATGGATGGAAATAGAAGAACCTGTGCCAAAAATCAATGAGATATTAAATGTGATGAATTCCCTAATTATATTCCAAATATGATGGTAATGGGTGATCAAAACTTCATGAGATTACTTTCTCAACTGGCTCAAGTTATGAATAATAACTTGAATTGCGTGGAACTCCCTCCTTATCCTAAGAAAGAGAAAGTTTAGGTCAAATCCTTAATGTGAAAAATTCCTCCCATGTTTAGTAGATCTTATGACCCCCTCCTCACAGAACAATGAATTGAATCCATTGAGAAGATATTCTCTATCCTATAATGCTCATAAGAAGAGAAAGTTATTTTGGTGGTCTATCACTTTGATGGATAAGTTGATCAATGGTGTAAACTGATCAAGAACACAAAGGTAAAAAAGGAAATTGATTCCATGGAAAGAGAATATTTCATGAAAATATTTTTCAATAAATATTTCCCCTGAAAACTCTATCCCAATATGGAAAGGAAAATCCTCATACTGAAGTAGAAGGAAGAAAATTTTATCAGGGCGTATGAGGTAAAATTCACAAGGCTTGAAAGATATGCCTCTGAATTTGTCATGAACACCAAAAAAGGTGGATCACTTCTTTAAAGGACTAAAGATGATTCTATGAAAATTGTTGGTAATTCGAGAGTTTGACAGTTATGAGATTGTCCACTGTGCCCTTAAAGTTGAAATGGAGATCAAAAACTCTCAGTGGTTTTGTGGTCCCAGAGACCAAAATAGAGAAATGGAGTTAATATGGGTGGGTCAACAGATAAATCCCATGATAGAAAGAAGACCCAACATCCCACGTGTCAAATGTATGGGAAGAAGCATCCTGGAAACTACTTAAAGGGAACCAAAATATGCTTAAAATGTAGAAGAGAGGGGCATATGGCTAATAACTGCCAAAGGGATATGAAGAATATCACTAATGTAGAAGAAAAGAAGGTTTAGATCAGCACTCAACTTGTAGTGCAGTGTTTCAACTTTAAGGAACATGGGAATTATGCAAGCCATTCCCCTAAGCCAAGGGTTGTTGGAGGAAATCAGAAAAAACAACCTCCAAGGTAGCAAGGAAGGGAATATTCTATCACTAATACTGATTTGATGGCTAAAAATGACGTGGTAACAGGTACTCTAGTTATTCATTCAAGAATCTCAAACATACTATTTGATTCTGGTTCTTCTTATTCTTTCATATCTTGTAATTTTAGTAGAACTATTCAAACACCATCTAAAATTATGGAGGATGAATTATCTATGAGAACATAAAATGGGAAAATTATTGCATCAAAAGTATATAACTTCTCCCTTGTTAATGTTTATACACTGAACCTCCCAAAAAATATTTTCTTACATCCTTTGGTGGATTTTGATGCTATAATGGGCATGAATTGTATATATTTATACAAATAAAACATCAACTATCAGGAAACACATATTACTCTTCACATCTCGAGGCATCCTCCAATTCTGTACAAGTGTAAGGAGGAAGATGAATCTCATTTAGAATCATCATCTCAATTTTGGATATTATTGCCTCATGATAAAGCGTATCTATATCAAATTATTGATATAAAGGATAGAATCATGCTCAAATATATGATTATTATGAGGGAATACACTGATTTATTTCTTGAATAATTGCCTGGTATTCCTCCTGATTGAGAGGTTGAGTTCTCAATTGAACTTATTCCTAGATCTTTTCCTATATCAAAACACCATATAGAATGGCCACTGTTGAGAAAAAAGAATTGAAGAATCAGTAATAAGAAATTCTAGACACATGTTTTATACACCTGAGTGCTTCACCATGGTGTGTGTTGGTCCTCTTCTTCAAAAATAAGGGTGGATCAATGCATCTTTGCATTGATTATCATGAGATAAATAAAATCACAATAAATAAAAACTATCCCCTATCATAGATAGATTCCTTTTTCAATCAAATATGTGGGATATGTATTTCTATAAGGTGTACTATCAATCTGGATGTAACCAATTAAAGGTGAGGAAGGAAGATATTCCCAAGAATTCCTTTGGAACTAGGTATGGAAACTATTAGTTCATAATGATTCCCTTCAGACTAACTAATGCTCCAAAAACTATCATGGATTTAATGAATAGATTCTTTGGGGATTATCTTAACAAATTTTTGGTAGTTTTTATTGAAGATATTCTGATATACTCCAAGAGAAAGGAGAGACACTAGAAGAATTTTAATACTGTTCTAAATACTTTTATAAGGGATAAAATTTATGAAAAGTAAAATAAATGTGAGTTCTGGATAGAGGAAGTATCATTCTTAGGGCATGTTATCACCAACAAAGTAGTATATGTGGATCCTTCCAAGACAAAGGTAATCGAAGAGTGGACCAGGACAACATCTGTAATGGAGATCCGTATTTACTTTTCCTAGTTAGGTATTACAAATGATTTTTTTAAGAACATATCATGATTTTAAAACCAAATAACCAAGTTGACTCGAAAGGTAGTGATGTTTTTCCAAACTAGTGAATGTGAAGACTGCTTAAAGAGTTTAAAAAGAGGCTTATCATTGCACTAGTGGTCACACTACTAAAAATTGGAGAACTATTTTTGTATACAAATATGATTCAAATAGTAGATTAGAATGTTTAATAAAGAAAAATGATAAATTGACAGCCTAAGCCTCAATGCAGTTGAAAATTTATGAGAAAAACTATCCCACACATAGTCTGGAGTTGGAAATTTTGATCTATGCATTGAAAATCTAGAAAAATTATCTCTATGGGGATAAGTGTGGGTTATATACTGATCATAAGAGCCAAAAATATATATTCACGTAGAGGGATCTTAATATGAACTAGTAAACATGGTTAGAGCTCATCAAGTATTTTGACTTCTCAATCCACTACCATCCTAGTAAAACAAATAAGGTGGAAGGTGCTCTATGTAGAAATGATCATGCATCTTTATCAATAATGAGAATTGAGAAGGATCCAGTCTTGTTAGAAATTGAAAGGTTGGACATGGGAATCATTAAGTAAGGAACATAATCAATCCTTTCTCAAATGATTTTTCAACCATCCCTCATGGAGAAAATAAATTATTCTCAAAGAAATTATGTGAAAAATCAGAAAAAAGGTAAAATATATTAGAAATGGGAAATCCTTAAGGTTCAAAATTGATGAGGAAGAAGTTGGGATATTTGGGTCACAACTATGTGTACCATCCAATCTAGAGGTAAATAAAGAGATTCTAAATGATTCACATAACTCAACCTTCTATATTCACCCAGGGAGAACAAGGATGTATCAAAATCTCTGAGAGAACTATTGGTGGGAAAATATGAAGAAGGAGATCACTAAATATATATCAAGGTTCCAAGTATGTCCATAAGTAAACACTGAAAGTAAAAAATTCTAATGGGATGATATAACCATTACCCATACCAACATGAAAATGTGAAAACATCATTATGGACTTTGTTAATGAACTTCCTAAGAAATCCAGAGGAAACAATGCTATATGGTTTGTTATGGATTGTCTTAAAAAGGCAGCTCACTTTATCACAATTTGGGAGGAATTATCATTGAATTAACTGGTACAAATTTACATTAAGAAAGTGGTAATTCTACATAGATTACCACTATCAATTTCATCTAGTTGGGTTTCGAGATTCACTTACAAGTTTTGGAAAAGTCTCCAATAATCTCTAAACATTGAGCTAAAATTCAGTACAACCTATCATCCTCAAACTGATAACCAATGTGAGTGGACTATTTAGACACTATAATACATATTGAGAGTGTGTTCTATGGACTTCAATGTAGTATAGGACCAATATCTACAAAAATAATTTCCACTCGAGCATCTAATTGGCTCCATATGAATCACTTTATGGGAAAAGATGAAGAACATTGGCATACTGGAATGAAGTCCGTGAACACAAGCTTCTAGGACCTGAAATGGTTGAAGAAATGGTAGAGAAGGTGAAAACCATTCAACAACACATCAAGGAAGCCCAAATTCAATAGAATTGATACACATAAAATAATCAATGAGACCTATAGTTTGAGGTTACAGACATGTTATTCCTCCATGTATCTCCATGGAAGAGGATTATGAGATTTGGAAAGAAAGGAAAGCTGATTACCAGGTACATCAACCCCTTCGAGATTCTTGATCATGTCAGAGTTGTGGCCAATCGACTAGAACTTCTAACTAGCATGTCTCAAGTACACGATTTATTCCATGCATCCATCTTAAGTAAGTACATATCAGATCCCTCGCATGTACTAAATTTAGAGGTGGTACAGTTGGAGAATGATCTATCTTACGATGAGAAGGTAGTGAAGATATTGGATCCTAGATAAAAATTTCTACACAACAAGAATAATTACCTGGTAAAAGTACTATGGCAGAACCATAAGTATGAAGGTAAAACATGGTAACTGGAGGAAGTTATGAAGTATAAGTACCCTCACTTGTTTTCTCTATAGTATGTAAAAAATGAAAATCCAAGGGAGAAATTTCATAAGGGGGGAAGAATGTAACAACTCAAAATTCTATCAATGGAAATTCCATTCATATAATTATTCCATGTATTATAAATGATATAAAATAACATATAGAACACAATAAAAACTTTATAAATTAATAATTAATAAAATAATAGGTATTTCTATAAGTTAAGAAACTTATACCAATGGAATAATAACTTAACCTTTTGAATAGTAATGTGGCCCTTATGAATGGTAAACCAGCCAATAGAATAATAATCTCACCTATGAAAGTATAAATAAAATATAGACATATTATAAATGAAAATATGATAGAATTATATAATATTTTAAGTAAATAAATTTTTTGAAAATGATAAATTAAGTGTCGGTATTTTTATAAAACAAAGTTATTTATTTACAATTTTATAATTAATAAAATGATTTAAATGGAAATTAATTTTCATAAAATAGATTCATAAATTAATATTTTTTGTCTTATGATTTTAAGATAATTTTATAATACCTTAATTAATTTTTCAAATCATTATAAAATCAATTATAATTTTAAAATCGACATTTTCCAAGTAAATTGTGATTTTAATTAAAAATTAAATTTCTGATATTTATAAAATTATTTTAATAAAATGAAGTTAATTTTTAAATTCTACATGTTAAAAAATTATTAGGGTGAATTTTTTAGATTTTTTATAAAATAGTTGAATTTGTAGTGAATAGTGAAATACAATAATTTACGATATTTAACAAATAGATGAATTATTGAGTCATAGATGATGTATGGATAATTAAATTCCATAATTTAGAACTATCATTAATTATTTTAATATATTTATTGATAATTCTCAAACTATTCATAGTCTCAGGGAAAAATAATTAATTAATGAATAAAATAAAGAGAAAACACCCCTCTCCTCCCCTATAAATACCACCCCTTCTCCTCACACATTTAAAGATTTGAACCTTGTATAAATTCTAACCTAAAATCTTACCAGGACTCTACCCCACTTATAGGAGCACATGGTCTCAAGAAAATACCAAACCCATTTTCCTAATGATGTTCTCAAGGATGATAAATTCTAGAGGTAAAATCCTCTTTAATTTTCTTTTAATTTCTTTTTAATTTATTTTCTTTTCTTATTCTCTCATAACCTAACTTTATCCAAGTGGAATAAAAACTCCAGTATCTTATATATACTATAATTTTATCATGTTAATGGAATAATACATCATAATTTCTCTTCCCCTCTCTTTTTTTACTAAAAATGAAAATATTGTCCTTTATTTGTTAATTTATCGCCTTTAAGGATGAAAAAGTTTTCAAATTACTTTATCACCTACAAGGATGGACATAAAACATTTTTATGGTTAAAAAAGATTATAATATATGTATTAAAAACTATCTAATGTTTTTGAACCTTTTTATAAACATAATATTAATTAATAAAACAAAACTAGTTTGTGATGATTAAAATACCACCAAAATAATCTGAATGATTATCACTAACATCTTATCTAATGATTCATCCTCACCCTAAATTACAAAATGAATTATATAGAAATTTAATATTATTTATTTTAATTAATAAAATTTAACTTTAATTCTGGAAAACCATTATCATTTTACAAGATTTTCTGTAGTTTTATACAGGTAAATCGATCATGAAAACCAAGGAAACCAACGCTCCTGAACGATGAAATTGAATCTCATAACCCATAAAAAGGACATAAATGAACTTAATAAAATTATAATAAATCAAATGCATGTATAAATGGTTCTTAATCAATTAATTAATGTATTTAATTTGATTATCTAGGATATTAAGATCAAGTGTAGAACCGTTTCAGACACAAGGTAAGAGATTCTTTCCGAATCTCCATTTTTCACTTCGGGTAACACTTTCTCTCTCTTTACCCTAATTTAACACTTATTTATTTTTATATAAATATTATAAATTATGTGAATATGTTTCAAAATCCTATATCCAGATCCATACATTCATCATTGATAGGGAAATACATGTTTTAAAAAGGTTCTCTTCTCAATTATTCCAAATAAGAAAGCACGAATAAAGGGAACTTCTCAATTTATTACCCAATTTAAAATGAACTACATAATATATTTTAATCCACATTTTTTTTCAAAAATTACTTTGTAACGACCCAAAATTTTATTAATGAAAATTAATCTTGATATAATTAAATGTCTTATTATGGTTATATAAAATTTGAACTTCATTGGTTTTATGTTTTTGGATTTTAAAATACCATTAAGAATCGTGACCATAGCTAATATAGCCTTTGAACAATGATCACATAATTATTATAAATATAGGGCTTTAACAAATCTAATTTACTCAGAAAAAGGTAACGATGGCCTCATCCAGTAGACTTACCACATACGAAGCCCATTTGTCGGAGCTTGGAAAGGAGGTAGTGTCATTGGGATTTACTCTTGACCAAACCCAAGTTGAGCTTGAACACGTTAATCTTGAGCAGAACCGACTTCGGGAGAAGTGGGAGTTAATAGAGATTATCACCTGAGTGATGTTATCCAAGCCACCCCAAGAGTGTATCACAATTACAAACCTTACCCTTCGGTCTTACGCGAGTGTTATAAAGGGTTATGTAACAAGACCCTAGCGCTATGACTATGTACATTATTTTTGTATAAAGAATGTGCATTCATTTTATTATTGTTACTTTGTAAATAGTTTTTAAAGCACAAATAGTGTTTTTGGTAAATATTCAACTTAGAAATCTATTTTGATGAATTAATGAATTTTTGAATTGAATAATATTTTAATAAAATATTATAAATAAATTACTTTTTATTAAATATAAATGATCATACAATTTTTATGAATACAATTGTAATTTTTATTAAGATTTGAAAGCTATTTTTGTCAAAACCCAATAATTTTGGATAAATGTCAGTTTTTGTTTTAAAAGTAAAAAAATTCACATATTTAGAAAATTATTTAGATAAAATTAATATAATTTTTGGAATCAGGACATCGAAATTATCCGATGGTGAATTTTTCATAATTTTCTAAGACAATCGGATTTTTGGGTAAAAATTAAATATCGTTTAAATATATAATGTCTTTTATGACATCATAAAGACCCAATAGTGATGTAATAAAATACTATAAATATTATGTTCGACCAATATATGTTTTACCATTAAAATAATGCGATTTTAGATCTGTTTGATTTATTTTACAAAGCTTTAGTGGACCCTCCAAGAATTATAAAACATTTTGTCTTTTTAAATTGTTTTCCTTGAGAGTGTGACTCACCTCCACATACGCAAACCCATTATTTTAAGAAGCTATGCCATTGGACTCATAAAAGATTATTTTCCACTCCCCTTTGGAAAAAAACATGGGTAAAAACCATGGGCTGGTTTGTGGTGTTGATTAGTTTAATGTGTGGTGTCCCAAACCTAAATAATAAAGAAGTCCCCCTCCTTTCCTATATAAACTCACCCAAGATCCAATTTCCTCTTCACTCAAAGCCTTTAGAGTTCATACAACCTATTCCCTCCTCTCTCTATAATCCTCCCAAGTTTCCCCAAGCTCCCAATAATCCCTTATCAAGCCTCTCCCATGCCTTTGGAAGCACACTTCCAAGTAAGGGATTCTCACTTTCCTTATTTATATCCAAGTTTCCTTATATTGTTATGCCATTTTATTTTCAATTATAAATGTTGGGGTATGATTTCACACCTCCCCCATACTTCCCTCTTCATGTTCTAATAATGATAGATACCCTTTCTCTCTCATTAATTCCTTCCATGTATATCTGTTACCATGCCAAAATTCCCTAAATAATTTCTCTCTCCTCATTCACATTCAAGTAATTCTTTTGTATCCTGAATCTAAATTCCATTAAATTTGTTGGGACATGTATCTATATGACCCCTTACTACCCATTTCATTTACATATTAAGATACACCCCTTTCTCTCTCATCAACTATTTTTATGAGTTCTTATGTCACGCCGTTACGCTGCCAAAATTTCACCGCGATTTTCCAAGCCAAAGTCATTATATAGTGAATACCATGACCATTTCTCTATCAAGCGTATTCACCTTTATGAACATTTAATTATTGTTTAAAGAGTTTCATGTATTAATTCCACACTCCTTTGTCATGGAATAAATGATGATGTTTAATGAATCCATGTTTTATGATCTATGTGGCGCACTTATGCATGAAATGAAATGTTTAAGAAGGGTGTGCCCTAATAGATCTCCAATGCATTGGGTAAAGTATAGTATCATGATACTTCATGTTAAATGAGTGTTGAATTATTATGATTCATGTGCAATGAGGGTTTACTCGTGCTTCATGTGCAATGAGGGTTTACTCATGATTTATATGCAATGAGCCTTGGCTCATGCTAATTCCATATTAACTGTTGTTGCCACATTTCCATGTTATGATTATCATGATTTATCATGACTTTATGTTCATGTTTATCTTATTCTTCATTGATATGACTATTGACTAACATGTATTGTAATCTTCATGTTATTCCTTGTTTACTCCTTTACTGGGATTTATAACTCACCATTTTCTTATTCATGTCCTCAGGTTGTCCCATGCAATGTTAAGTACGAGGGAATGCAGTGGTCATGTAAAGGAAGTTTTCAATAAGATGTTGCATTCTATGTTTTAAGTTTTTATATAATGTTCCTAATCCCCAAAGACACTAGAACTCTCGATCTTCTATGTTGTATCAAGTAAAGTTTTTATGTAATAAATTATGTTTAAGTAAGAAATAAAGAGCATGGTTGTTATAGCTGGTATCAGAGGATAGGTTTAGTTATTTTTGGGATTAGGATTAGAAAACCCTAGTGAAGTCTTAGGGATAAGACTAAGTATAATAAAAACATCCCTACGTTTTGGTGAGTATTGAGTAAGTGGTTTATCAAGAAAATACGTCCCTGTCTGGATACGAGTAGGTAGAGGCGGCTCTGGTACAAATGTACCTAGGGGTGAAAACCTTGACAAGGAGTTTCAGGCTTGACCCGGGGTATCCTGGTACACGACAATGGGCCCTACTGCACTCTTGGTTACAACACTCCCAGGGGATATGCATTGGTAAATTCACAAGATTAGTATGAACCATTATTAAGGGAATAAAAAAATTCCCCTAATAATATATGTTATAAAGTATATCATTGATAACATAGATTGAATCCTATAGATTCATAAGTTAAGGAAATAAAAGCTATTTATAATTCATCTGTTTTGTCCTTGGATTACCCTTTATGTGTTACCCCTAAATTTCCTTTTATTCCAGCTAATGGCCAGTAATAGGAGGACTCAGGCTAACAATTGATGTGAAGACCAATGTGATGACTGTTCTAATGAGATGACCAATCCAATGGGAGCAGGAATCGTGAACTTTGTCATTATACTCTCTTAGTTAACTCAAGAATTGAATAGAAACATGGGTCAAGAGAAATGTTCAACCCCCCTAAGAAAGAACAAGTTTCTATCGAGAGCTTTATGAGACAAAGGCCTCCTACTTTTATTGGATCATTCGATCCCACAATCAATGAACAATGGATCAACTCCATTGAAAATATCTTAACCATCCTTCAATGTTTCGAACAAGAGAAGGTTTTTCTGGATGCTTATCATATGGTGGGTGAAGCCGATCAATGGTGGAAATTAATCAAAAATACAAAGCCTGAGGAGGAGATCAAGGCATTGGAATGGAAGGATTTCCGGAAGATGTTTTTTGATAAATATTTTTCTGCACACCCTCTAGCTTAAGATGGAAAGGTACTTCATTTCCATAAATAAATAAAGACGACAAATCTATCAGAGCATATGAGGAAAAATTCACAAGGCCTGCATGATATGCTTCCTGCTTTGTCGTTACCCTCTAATGCAAGGTTGACTGCTTCTTTGGTGGTCTAAAACCAAGCCTACGGAAAGCATTGGCGATCTGCAACTTTGAAAGCTATCAGGAAATTGTTTGATATGCCCTCAAGGCTGAAATGGAGATTGGCGAACCTTAGGGGTATCATGGGGATAATAAGCACAAGGTGGACTTCAATTATGGTAGTCTGATGGATAAATCCAATGGTGCTAAGAAAATCCAAAACCCCACTTTCCAAAGGTGTGGAAAGAAGCACCCCGAAAATTGCCTGAAGGGGATGATGAAATCCTTTAGGTGTGTAAGAAAAGGGCACCTAGCCATTAATTGTCGACAAGAAAAACCCACAGCTGCGACAGAGGAGAGGAATGCTTCATTCGACTCTTAACGCGTTGTTCATTGCTTCAACTGCAAAGAACCAGGGAATCTTTCAAATAAGTGCCTTAAGACAAGGGTTTTCAGAGGCAACCAACAACCTCCAAGGCAGCAAGGGTGATATTTTTCCATCACTACTGCTGAAGTGAACCCTGAAAATGAAGTGGTGATAGGTACACTAGTTATTCATTCATGAATAGTTAACATACTTTTTGATTCAGTTTCTACGCATTCTTTTATATCCCAAAAGTTTAGTAGAACAATCCCAACACCACCACAAATCAGGGAAGTAAATATGTTAGTGAGTATGGAAAATTTGAAAATCATTTCATCCCATGAATATAACTCGTCCCCTGTCTTAATCGGTGGATTGAACTTCCCGGTGAACCTTGACATATCCCCTCTGGTAGAATTTGATGCAATTCTTGGCATGGATTAGATTTCCTTATATAGAGACAACATAAATTACCATGATAGGGGAATCACTCTCCATGTAGAGAATCGATCCCTGATTCTGTACAAGTACAAGGAGGAAGATGAATCTTCTTTAGCTCCATAATCTCAAGCATAGATATTACTTCCCTATGAGCATGCATATCTATCTCATATGATTTAGTATAAGGAAGAAACCATCCTTGAAGACATTATTATTTTGAGAGAATTCACTGAAGTGTTTTCCCAGGAATTGACTGGTCTTCCTCCTAGAATAGATGTTGAATTCTCAAATGATCTTATACCTGGTGAATTACCAATATCAAAGACTCCATATAGAATGTCTATTGTGGAGCTTGAGGAGATGAAGAAAAAACTACAAGAGAATATAGATAAAGGGTTTATACACCCAAGTGCTTCACCATGGGGTGAACCTATCCTCTTCATCAAGAAGAAGGATGGGTCAATGCGTCTTTGCATCGATTATCGTGATCTTAACAAAATCATGATAAAGAACAAGTATCTCAACCCACTAATTGATGACTTGTTCGATCAGATGTGTGTAGCAAAATACTTCTCCAAGGTAGATTTGTGGTCGGTATATTATCAAGTATGGGTGAATAAGGAAGATATCCCAAAGAATACTTCTCGTATAAGATACAGGCACTATGAATTCATAGTAATGCCTTTCGGACTCACTAATGATCCATAAATCTTCATTGACTTGATGAATAGATTATTAGGAGATTAACTCAACAAATTTGTGGTAGAATTTAAAGATTATATTCTAATATACTCTAAAACCAAGGAGTATCATGAGGAGCATCTAAAAATAGTACTAGAGACCTTGCAAAAGGAGAAGCTCTATGAAAAGTACAGAAATTGTGAGTTCTGGTTGAAGGAGGTCTCATTATTGGGCCATACCATCACAAGAAATGGGATATATGTGGATCCCTCCAATACAGAAGCAATAGAGGGATGGATGAGGACAATATTGGTAACAAATATTCATAGCTTCTTGGGGTTAGCTAGATATTATCGACGATTTGTGAGAAATTTCTCACGATCGTCCAACCCTCTTACCAAGCTAACTTGGAAGGGAGTAAAGTTTGGTTGGAGTGATGAATGTGAAGAAAGATTCAAGAAGTTGAAAAGGAGGCTTATCACTGCGCCCATGCTCATATTACCCACAAGTGGAGAAATTTTTGTGGTATTCAGTGATGCTTCGACGAAGGGATTGGGCTATGTGTTGATGCAAAATGAAAAAGTCATTGCCTGTGCTTCAAGGCAATTGAAAGTTCATTAGCATAATTATCCAAAACATGATCTAGAGTTGGTTGAGGTGATCTTTGCTTTAAAAATTTTGCGATGTTATCTCTTTGGGGAGAAGTGTGAAATATATATGGACCACAAAAGCCTAAAGTATATATTTACATAGAAAGAGTTGAACATGTTCCAACAAATATGGTTAGATCTGATCAAAGACTATGACTGCTCAATCTATTACCATCCTAGGAAAGTGAACATGGTGGCAGATGCTCTAAGTAGAAAGGACCCAACAATTCTATCATTGATGAGAATTTAAAGGGATCCAATATTATTAGATTTGATGAATATGGGCATGGTAATCATAAATAAGGGAACATCATCAATCCTTTCATAAATGATTTCTCAATAATCTCTTTTGGAAAAGTTAATGGATACTCAAAAGGATGATGTGGGAATTCAGAAGAAAGTGGAAGCTATTAGAAAAGGTAAATCCTAGTAGTTAAATGTTAATGAAGAAGGAATTGTGAGATTTGGGAAAAGACTATGTGTTCCATCAAGTCTGGAGATGAAGAAGGAACTTTTGGATGATGCACATAGTTCAAATTTCTCTATTCACCAAGGAAACAAAAAGATGTATCGAGATCTCAGAGAGAATTATTGGTGGGATAATATGAAGAAGGAGATATCTGAGTATATATCAAAGTGCTCGGTGTGTCAGCAAGTGAAGGCAGAGAGGCATAAGTCTAAGGGGATGATGCAACCATTTCCCATACCAACATGAAAATGGGAAAACATCACCATGTAATTTGTCACCAGACTTCCGAAGACATCCAAAGGCAATAATGAAATCTGGGTTTTTGTGGATCATCTTAAAAATTCTACACACTTAATTTCATTTTGGTAGGATTTTTCATTGGATTAATTGGCATGGATATATATTATGGAAGTGGTAAGGCATCATGGAGTACCACTATATATTGTATACAATCGAGATCCAAGATTCACCTATAAGTTTTCGAAGAGTCTTAAACATTCTCTGGATACTGAACTGAACTTCAGTACAACCTATCATCCTCAAACTGATAGCCAATCTGAGCAAACTATTTAGACACTGGAGGATATGTTAAAATCATGTTCTATGGACTTTAAAGGAGAGTGGGAAAAACATCTTCCACTGGTTGAATTATTCTACAATAAGAGTTTCCACTCGAGCATCCGAATAGAACCTTATGAAGACCTAAATGGGAAGAGGTTTAGAATACCAACATGTTGAGATGAAGTTGGTGAGCATAAGCTGTTAGGAACAGAAATGGTTGAAGAAATGGTGGAGAAGGTGAAAACCATTTAGCAGCATATCAAGGCATCCCAGAGTCGAAAGAAGATTTATGTGGCTAACCGTCGACGAGACCTTGAGTTCAAAGTTGGAGACATGGTGTTTCTATGCATATGTCCATGGAAGAAGTTCATGAGGTTTGGAAAGAAAGGAAAGTTAAGTCCTAGGTAAATTTACCCCTTTAAGATTCTTGATTGTGTTATGGTTTTGGCCAATCGAATAGCACTTACAACTACCATAGACAATTTACATGATGTATTTCATGTATCCCTCTTAAGTAAGTACATACCAGACCCTTCACATGTACACTCTTCAAAGGTAGTACATCTAGAGGATGATCTTTCTTATGAGGAGCAACCACTGAAGATCTTAGATCGTAGAGAAAAAGTTCTATAAAATAAGACAATATCCATCATCAAGGTGTTGTAGCGAAACCACAGGTTCGAAGAAGCGACATGGGAATAAGAGGAAGTGATGAAGCAAAGTTACCCATCTCTGTTTTAGTGTGGGAAAATGAAATTTCGAGGGTGAAATTTCTTAAGGGGGGAGATTGTAATGACCCAAACTTTCATTAATGAAAATTTCTTTTGATCTAATTAAATGTATTATTATGGTTATATAAAATGTGAACTTCATTGGTTTTATGTTTCTGGATTTTAAAATACAATTAAGAATTGTGACCATTGCTAATATAGCCTTTGAACAGTGATCACATGAATAGTATAAATATAGGGCTTTAACAAATCCAATTTACTCAGACAAAGGAAGTTATGACCTCATCCAATATACTTATCCCGTACAAATTCCATTTGTTGGAGCTTAGAATGGAGGTGGCATCATTGGGATTTGCTCTTGACTAAGCCCAATTCAAGCTTGAACACATTAATCTTGAGTGGAACCGACTACGGGAGAAGTTGAAGTTAATAGAGATTACCACTCGAGCGATGTTATCTGAGCCACCCCAAGAGTCTGTCACCATTGAACACCTTACCCTTCGGTCTTATGCGGGTGTTATAAGGGGTTATGTAACAAGACCTTATCACTATGACTATGTACATTATTTTTGTATAAAGAATGTGCATACATTTTATTATTGTTACTTTGTAAATAGTTTTTAAAGAACAAATAGTATTTTTGGTTAATATTCAACTAAGAAATCTATTTTGATGAATTAATGGATTTTTTAATTAAATAATATTTTAATAAAATATTATTAATAAATTACTTTTTATTAAATATAAATTATCGTACAATTTCTATGAATACAATTGTAATTTTTATTAAGGTTTGAAAGTTGTTTTCGTCAAAACCCATGAATTTTTGATAAATGTCGGTTTTTGTTTTAAAGTAAAAATTCACATATTTAGAAAAATAATTATATAAAATGAATATTATTTTTGGAATCAGGACATCAAAATTATTTTATGGTGAGTTTTTTCTAATTTTCTGAGACAATTGAATTTTCGGGTAAAAATTAAATATCCTTTAAATATATAATGTGTTTTATGGCATCATAATGACCCAATAGTGATGTAATAAAACACAATAAACACTATGTTCGGACAATATATTTTTTACCATTAAAAGAATTTTATTTTAGATTTGTTTGATTTAATTTACAAAGATTTAGTGGACCCTCGAAGACTTATAAAACATTTTGTCTTTTTAAATTGGTTTCCTTGAGAGTGTGACTCACCTCTACATAAGAAAGCCTATTATTTTAAGAATTCAGGTCATTCGAATCATAAAATATTTTTCTCCACTCCCCTTTGGTAAAAACATTGGCAAAAACCATGGTCTAGTTTGTGGTTTTGATTAGTTTAATGTGTGGTGTCCCAAGCCTAAATAATAAAGAATTCCCTCTCATTTCCTGTATAAACTCACCCAAGATCCGACTTCTTCATCACTAAAAGCCAATGTAGTTTTTACAACCTCTATCATATTCTCTCTATAATCCTCCCAAGGTGCTTCAATATCCCAATAAGCCTCTCTCAAGCCTCTCCCAAGCCTTTGGAATCACACTTCCAAGTTAGGGATTCTCACTTTCCTTATTTATGTCCAAGTTTCCTTATATTGTTATGCCCTTTTATTTTCAATTTTAAATGTTGGGGTATGATTTTTTAACTCCCCCATACTTCCCTATTTATGTTTTAATAATGATATATACTCTTTCTCTCTCATTAATTCCTTCCATGTATACCCGTTACCATGCCAAAATTCTCTAAGGAATTTCTCTCTCCTCATTTACATTTAAGTAATTATTTTGTATCATGAATCTAAATTCCATTAAAATTGTTGGGAAATGTATCTATATGACCCTATTACTTTCCATTTCATGTAAATATTATGAGACAATCCTTTTTATCTCATCAAACATTTTTATGAGTTCTTATGTCACGCCGTTGCGCTGCCAAAATTGCACCGTGATTTTCCAAACAAAAGTCATTGTGTAGTGAATACCATGCCCATTTCTATATTAAGAGTATTCACCTTTATACAGATTTACTTATTTTTTAAAGAGTTTCATGTATTAATTTCACACTACTTTATCATGGAATAAATTATAATGTTTAATGAATCCATGTTTTATGATCCATGTGGCACACTTATGCATGAAATGAAATGTTTAATAAGGGTGCACCCTAATTACGCTCTAATGCATTGGGTAAAGTATTGTATCATGATACATCATGTGCAATGAGTGTTGACTCATGAAAATTCAAGTGAAACAAGGGTTTAATTGTGATTCATGTTCCATGAGGGTTTACTCATGCTCTATGTGCAATGAGCCTTGGCTCATGCTAATTCCAAGTTAAGTGTTGTTTCCACATTTCCATGTTATGATTATCATGCTTTATCATGCCTTTATGTTCATGTTTCTCTTGTGATCCATTGATATTCCTATTTCCTAACATGTATTGTAATCTTCATGTCATTACTTTTTTACTCCCTTACTGGGCTTTATATCTCACCCTTTTCTTATGCATGTCCTCAGGTTATCCCATGCAATGCTAAGTATGAGGGAATGTAGTGGTAATGTAAATGAAGTTTTCAATAATATGTTGAGTTCTATGTTTTAATTTGTTATGTAATGTTTCTTAGCCCCAAAGACACTAGAAATATCGATCTTCTATGTTGTATCAAGTGAAGGTTTTATGTAATAAATTATGTTTAAGTATGAAATAAAGAGCAAGGTTGTTGTACACTCACTTTTACAAACAATGATTTATTCTTACTATTTAAAGACTCTTTAATATTTATCATTGAATTGTATTAAAAGAGATCATTTCTAATTTTTATTAAACACTTTTTTACATGTTTACACTTTATATTGATATAATTTATCATGGTATATTCCTAATTTACATTATAAATGTCCATTTATGATTTAAATTCATTCTTTCATGGACATCATTATGATATTCCATTTTGTTATGCCTTATGACAAGATTATGATACCCAATTATTTCTAGGGGAAACCCTTATGCTTGATTATTCATGTGGAAAACATATTCATAAAAATGATATGATGGGTGTACCTAGATATCACTCTAATGCATTGGGTAATTTTTAGTCTCATTATACATCATGTTGGGAGTTGGAATGAACCTTATTCTTTTATGGAACTTTGTCCACCAAGTGATATAGTCTTGGTAGTTAGCCTTGACTAATGTTTATGTCATATTATATGTTTTTTCCACATTTCTATGTTTCTAGGATTATATTTTCCCATGTTTTATATGTTTTTATTCCTTATTTTTATTCATGTTCCATGCCTTTTAGGTCATCATATTATGCCTTCTAACCCATTTTTTATGTTTTATTCCCATCATTATTCCATTATTGGGATTTTTAGCTCATATATTTTGATCATTTATTCCCCAAGTTATCCTATTAATAAGTAATAGATCAGTGAAAGTTAGGAGGCCATTATGGAGAATAAATAAAATAAGTTTTTTTACTTTGGTTTCATGTATTCAAATTATGTACCTAGTCTTCCAAAGACACTAGACTTTATGAACCTTTATTGTATTTGATTGTTAATTATGATTAAAATCATGTAATGATATGTTTAAAATGATATGGTCTCTATATTTCACTTGGTATAATATGACATGGAATAGAATATTTATTGTTTGGTTGTGGAATTTTACTCAGTTTTCGTAAATTCCTGGTAATGCATGTTTATTTTTTTAGTTTACTTTATTTGGTGTTTATATGATGTGGATTAATCTAATAAAGAGGGTATAGTCTCCCCACATGTTTCATTAGACCCTCTCTACTAGTTGACAGCCTCTGGCGTATGGGAAGGTGCGCTTAAGGTCATGTGGTGACCCACATCTAGGAACTGGTTCAGTGGATCCTAGGTCGGGGATGGTATGTACTATGTGGAGACCCTCCCTAGATAGAGGAAAACCATGTAGGTTACCATCATATAGAAACCATTTCACAAGTTTCAACTAGTCCTACACATCATGAGGGTTCAAAAACATTTTCCCAAAAAATATCAAAGTACCAAATAGGCCTTAGAATTTGAAATCCAAAACCATTCCCAGGAAAAAAACACATTTCCTTCCAAAACTGTTTAAGAAACCAAAGGAAAACATTAGTCATGCTCAAAAGGTTCCAAAAATTCCTTTAAATTAAAGTGATTCAAAAATCATACTTTCAAGGTACCAAATGGGCCTTGCTTAAGAAGTTCACTTGAAAATAATATTTCAAATCATTTAGAAACCAATAAACCATTTGGAAAACATTTATATTTTTATATAAAACCATTTATAAGGAAGAGTGGATAAAGGAAGGTGATGGTAGGTTATTGTTTTGAAAAGTGGAGTTATCAAGATGGAAATTTTTATGGAATTGCTAATTATATGCATGTGCCTATCTATATGCACACCCCATGTAAATATTAATATTTCTATATTTATTAGAATATATATGGATAAACATCTAAATGAACAATTATAAAACATAAGGAGCACAAGGAGTATCAAAATAGAAGCACAAGGTTTCACACAAGAGCATCGAACCATGAAGAGGCACTAAAACCCATCCAAACTACAATTGCACATGCAACCCAATTTTACCAAATATCATAAAAGGGAAAAAATATTTCAAAATATGAAAAACCATTTTAAAGGACACTTTTAATTTTATCAAATACCTTATGTACATATAAAAATAGGCATAATCCTGAATAAAATATTATAATATATTTAGGAAAGCTCAAGAATCATATGGAATGTCCTAGAAAGAAAAAGGATGGAAACACCTACCTCAAAACATGCCGCCTTTGATGATAACCACTTTACACTTACACACATATGCACCTTTACACATATATAAGTTCCAATTTTCTTAATGTATATATTCATACATCCATTACTGAATATATACAAATTGGGTACCTATATACATGCCTATATATGAATATATATATGTAAGTTTCATTTAAGGAGACACAAACCATAGCTTTCACCAATGGTGTTCCAAAATTACCTCAAGGAGGTCCAAAGCGCACTACAAAAATACAAGAAACCCAAAATTCACAAAATAATTAATTAATTTTGGTCCAAAAAATAATAATATAAGAAAACCTACCAAGATTTGGTGGAGAACATGTCATCTTAGACAATCATGGCTATAAAGGGTATTACATCGACCTCATTATCCCTATGAACCAAAAGCCTAAAAAAAGAATGTCTAAATTAGGTTAGGGTTTGGCCATGACACAACAACCACACATAAGTTAAAGGAAACGAAGAAAATAGGGAAGAATAAAAAAGGAGGAGGCGATTGAGAGGGATAAATACTTACTTGAGAATATAGAACCATGAATCAAGAGAGAAAATAACCAACTGAAGGGAGAGTAGGAGGATCCACGTGAAATGAATACCTCCTAGTGTGGTGCATTAATCATGGAAGAGGGTATGGGGAGAAATAAACCCCTTTATTTTATTTTATTTTATTTAACTCTTTTTTTTGAACATGGGATGGTCATAGAATTTGGCCATATAGTTGGCCAGACCATTCTCTAACCATGTGCTGGATTTTTTCCAAGAGGGTAGGAGTCTAAACTATCACCTAAGGGAGGCATCACACCCATGAGCCTAACTGTATGGTTCACCTTGTTCTTATGAATAATCTTCAAGGTTCGTAGGGGGATGGGGAATTATTTTAGCCTAACTATGTGAGACCTTCAGTGATTCTTATTGAGGCTGCACAGTTTTTAGGGGATAGATCATGGTTTCCCCAAATTGTTCTCCAATAGTGTGCCACCCCCCAGCCTCCCCCAGAACTACCAAAACTCAAAAATTTCACATGGAACAAAAATCAAAAACCAATGACAAAATCAAGTAGTCCTACACATAATGATAGTTCAAAACCATTTTCCCAAAAAATACCAAAGTTCCAAATAGGCCTTAGAATTTGAAATCCAAAACCATTCCCAGGAAAAAACATATTTCCTTCCATAACTATTTACTAAACCAATGGAAAACATTACTCTTGTTCAAAAGGTTCCAAACATTCCTTTAAATCAAAGTGATTAAAAAATCATACTTCCAAGGTACCAAATGGGACTTTCTTAAGAAGTTCACTTGAAAACTATATTTTAAATCGTTTAGAAACCAAGAAACCATTTGGAAAACATTTAGAGTTTTATAAAAAACCATTTGGAAGGAAGATTGGAGAAATGAAGGTGATGGTAGGTGAGTGTTTTGAAAACAAGAGTTATCAAGATGGACATTTTTATGGAATTACCAATTATATGCATGTGCCTATCTATATTCACACCCCATGTAAATATTAACATTTCTATATTTACTAGAATATATATGAATAACCATGTAAATGACCAATTTTACAACTCAAGGAGAAAAATTAGTATCAAAATAGAAGAACAAGGTTTTAAACAAGATCATTCAACCATGAAGAGGCACTAAAACCCATCCATACTACAATTTCATATGCAACCAAATTTTACCAAATCTCATAAAAGGGAAAAAAACTATTTCAAAATATGATAAACCATTTTAAATTCCACCTTTAATTTTATCAAACACCTTATGTACATATACATATAGGCATAACCATGAATAAAATATTTAAAATCTATTTATGAAATCTCAAGAATCATATGGAATTTTCTAGAAATAAAAAGGATGGAAACACCTACCTCAAAACATGTATCCTTTGGTGATGACCACTTTATACTTACACACATATGCACCTTTACACATATATAAGTTCCAATTTTCTTAATGTATATATTCACACCTTCATTACTAAATATATACAAAGTGGGTACTTATATACATGACTATATATGAATATAAATATTTAAGTTGCATTCAAAGAGACACAAACCATATCTTTAACCAATGGTGTCCCAAAATTACCTCAAAGAGGTCCAAAGCGCACTAAAAAAACAAGAAACCCAAAATTCACAAAATATTTAAAGAAAATTGGTCTAAATAATAAGAATATAAGAAAACCTACCATGATTTGGTGGAGAACATGTCGTATTAGACAATCATGGCTAGAAAGGGTCTTACATAGACCTCATGAGATCTATGAACCAAAAGTTGACAAAAAATGTCCAAATCAGGTTAGGGTTTTGGCCATGGCACACACACCACATATAAGTTAAAGGAAACAAAGAAAATAGAAAATAATAAAGAAGGAGGAGGTGACGGAGAGGGATAAATACTCACTCAAGAAGATCAAACCATGAATCGAGAGAGAAAACATCTAATCGAAGAAAGAGTAAGAGGAGCCACATGCGATGGAGACCTCATAGTACAGTGAATTAATCATGGAAGAGGGCATGGGGAGAAATAAACCACTTTGGGGTTTTAATAATAATACTATTATTTTATTTTATTTTATTTTATTTATCTTTTTTTAACATGGGATGGCCATCGAGTTTGTCCATTCGATTGGTCGGACCATGCTCTATGTGGTGGATTTTTTCCAATAGGGTAGGAGGCTGAACTATCACATAGGGGAGGACTCACATCCATGTGCCTAACTGTATGGGCCAACCTGTGCTTCTGACTAGGCTTCATGGTTTTGGGGGGATGGAGAATGATTGTACACCTAACTATGTGTGCCCTTCGGTGATTCTGATTGAGGCAGCACAACTTGTAGGGGATGGATCATGGTTTCCTATAACCATTATCCAACAATGTTCCACCCTCCATACTCCCCCATAACTCCCAAAACTCAGAAATTTCACATGGAACAAGAATAAAAAACCAATTACAAGATCAAGGACAAAAGAATAAATAAATAAAAAGGAAAACCATGGTTGGGGTGTGACATGGTTTATCATATAACTCTATTGGATATACCTAGTTTACTTTAAATTTGTTTTCTCTTATAGTTATTAATCTAATCCTTTAAATTAAATAGGAAATAAATCCTTCATAATGGTTTGTAAATAGAATGTGATTAACCACAAACATATCCCCCAGGTGTGTCTATCCATGTGTGCAGTCTTAGGCCCACTCATCATGAACCAGAGAAAATATTGATTCAATACTCAACCAAACTTTTTTGGGGTGATTACCCCTAGGTGCATCTTTTCTATAACTACATCCACTTTCTAGTATCCAGACATAGATGCAATTTCTAGGAGAACCACATAATTGAAACTTTACCAAAACTTTGGGATGTTATCCTATACTTAGACTTATCCTTATGTAGTTCACTAAATTCCACTTATCCTAATTTAAAAAATATTCAATATTATCTCAAAAAACCTAAAAGGATATCTATACCTTTATATTTATGATCAACCATAACTTATCATACTTTGATAAATGTTCAAAGTGATAAATTATCCTCAACTGATGACATCCTAATCTAAAAAGTTCTCTAAACCCTACTCTGATACCAACTATAGTAGACCATATATGTGACCATATAATTCCATAACATAAAGAAAATATTTCATTAAAATATATTCCCAATAAATTTTAGGATTAGAGTTTTAAATAATTAGAAATAAAATTACAATCAAAATTCATAACATTTTTAAACTAATAAAAAAATTTACCACTATATAATCAACTACTTAATCTAGAACAAGCATTTAACATATCCCATAAATTATTTACATAATATACATTTATAGATACTATATATTACTTTTCTTTATAATATAGTGGAAAAAATATAAGAAAGGGGTGATCTCTGATGCTCAGTAAGTGTAAAAAAAATTGATGACTATTAGAGATCATAAGTGAGAATAAGATAAGAATAAGATAAGCATATGGGTATAATAAGGATGCATAATTAATTTATACCTGATAAAGAATATATAATAAATCAAGGAATAAAAAAATAAAACATCATGAAAATTCCACATATAATATAAATAAGGCATACTGAATATTTGTAGAATATCCATAAGTATAGAAATCAAAACACTGTATATCTGGTATCACAACTTGTTTCCCTTAGTGGATTAGGCTTCAATCATCCATTTCCCATAACGGACCAGACATCACAACATATTTACCATTTTAAATCATGAGTCTTTACTTATTTCACCATCATCTCATGAGATGTAAAGGTTTGCCCAATGCATTAGAGGGTTATATAGGGCCCACCTATCACTTAAACATTAACTATAAACATGTGTTCCACATAAAATCATATTATAAGGATACCATGAAAATAAAAATGGGTCTCATATCCTTTTAAAATGTATTCACATAATAAAATTATATATAATTTCATAAATAATCATAACATGATAAAATCATGGAATATAAATGGGTATTCACATCAAGTATCTTTCTAGGTAAATAACATTCAACCAAAACAACAAAACATATGGTATCTACACTATATATATAAAGGGTATATAGTTAAGAAAATAATTTCCCCAATCAATAGATGTATGGAATCTATATGAACACCCTTCAATCAAAGGAATAAAAAAACATGGTATTCATAGAGGAAAGTTATTCAATGAAAAATTATAGTTATACATAGAAAATGATTATGAAAGATAAGAATTGCGATGGATCATTACTAAAAAATAGAAAAACATTATATAAGAAATTTAGAGAAAGAATGTGGGTTTTTACATTTGAAAAGTATCCTCAATCAAGAATAATATATGTTAAAGAAAAACAACTTAGATGAAAAATACTTTTAAGGTGTTGAAAAAATCAATTTGGAAATAAGAAATATCATTGATCTTATGAAATAATCTTAAAATATATATTTTATAAATCTAAGTAAAAAATAATTTCTTTTAGAAACCATTAAAATTTATATATAATGTTTTGAATAAAACATCAAACGTGATGAAATGATATGTTCCCACAGAAAAAGTTAAAACAGTTAATTTTCGACAAATTCGTAGAATGGTGAAATTACAGGTCACTTTAAAATGTTATTTTTAAAAACTTTAAGTGAGAACTTTGGAAAACATTTTAATTCAAAAAAAATACTCAATATATGATTTCTTTAAAATTCATAAATATTATGAAAGGAAATTTGGGGTGGAAGATAAAACATATTATATTGAAAGGATAAAATATATTTTAAAAAACCAAGAATCCCACATCCTAAAAAGAATATTTGATTTTCATTTTGAAAAGGGGTAAGGAGAATTATTAAAATCATAAAAAAATATATATTATATTTTCAAAAAATTATGTAGAAAATTGGTGGGAATAAAAATATGGGCTGGAAATAAAGTTCCAATTAAGGGATGGAGTTTCACTCCTGATAATGTTATACTTTTAGGTGAGAGAATAATCAAGTCGAAAGATTTGAATCAAAAGATACATTCTTCATATAAATATAAAATAAAAAATAATATAAAATTTAAAATCAATTAATTAATATAATATTCAATTTCAAAGTTCAAATGAAACTATATAACTCAAATAAATGAAATTGAGTTACCAAAGTACCTAATGGACAACATAGTTCATGAAGTAAGAAACTATTGAATAGGGATTTATGTGGTAAAAATGTAAATCCCACATAATTTAATTATTAAATACCATATAATAAAATAATAGGTAATAATTTACCCAAATTATATGAAATATGTTCAAGAATAACAATTATAGCCCAATGAATGAGAATTGAGTTATCAAAAAACCATACAACTTGAGGAGAATTTTAATCAAAACCTATTGAAAGATATAGACTTAAATAAGAATTATATTAACATGTATAAAATGTTTTTCATGATATTATATCTCAATTAGTCATAATATACACCACATAAATGAAATTAGGTGCATAATACAAAACACGTCTCAAAGAGAGGAATTTGAGACAAAAACCCATACCTTTGTCCTGATTCATTTTTCACTTGAAATAAACATCCTGAAAAACTAAATCAAGTTTATTAAATACATAAATAATAACCTTATTAATACATATAGAAATTTATACTATTCATTTATAATCATTCTATATATATCTGTGTATATATATTTAGTTTTTTATCTATTTTTAATATCCGATGTACGTAATCAACATCGTTTTGAACTAGTTTTATAAGAGCAGTGTCAGTATTCACTATTATTATATAGTTAATCATTAAAATATCATTCAATTAACTTTAAGGGTTAAATTATAATGATTTATTAAGTTTTATCTTATTTTCATTAGTGTTTCATTCTTTCTCCTTGTAGATGAAATCAACAATAAGCATATTTCAGTGATTCTTAACCAATAAAGGGTGTTTTCTTAGTTAATGAGTTAAATATTTATAAACAAATTATATAAAAATAAATAAATAAATATTTACATATTTATATCATATTATACTAGTGATTAGGTCACAATAGTCATAAAATCTATAAATTCATAGCATTGTTCAAGTTGGTAGTAAAACCGACCCAAACATGAACATACAATGATTAATGGGCGATTTGAAGATGATATAGTTGAAATATAATTATGATTATAATATTATAATAATGATACTATTTAGTTTTTATTATTGTGATGTATAATAATTATAAATAATTTGTAGAGTGAGTGATGGATACAAAATAATTACGCAGTATGAATAAATTGTTTTTCCTTCTTAGTTCCTTTGTTTAAGATGAAAATTTTTTATAATGAATGGTTATCGTTAATATTAATAGGTTGTTAAATATATATATATAAACCTTATTAATATCATAAATATAATATTTCCCTAAAAACCCATTCTTATAACCATCAATGAATGAAGGTAATGAAAAACGGAACACACTATTCCATGGAGGCGGCAATCTGCACAAAAGATTGGATGATGATTTCATTTTTATTAGTATGAGAGAGAAGAGTAATTTGGTTTTTCATTTAATAATATTAAATAAGGTATATATATATCATAATAATATATTAAATTCCCATTTTAAACCATCCATGTCAGGTAGTGAAGGAAAATGAACATGTTATTTCATGGTGGCGGTAGTCTGCACGCACAATCGGTTCACATTTTTATTTTTCTTATTGGAAAAGGGAAATGTGATTAATGATTATAAAATTATTATAATAAATTATAATTATAATAATTATACTAATATTAAAATTTTTAGATGGTTTACTGAAATTTAAATAAGAAAGAGGGAACCAAAATAAAAATAAATGAGGAAGAGAGTTTAGGAAATTAAACTTCATTTCTTGGATTATCTCATTGTGAAGCGGGTTAAGCCATTTAGGGATGGTATTTTGAGAATATCAAAACCTATTTAGGGTTTATATGAATTTTTATGAGAGTTTTGGTCAATTTTTTGGATGAAATAAGTGGGTTGTGGTGTGAGGTAAATTGAGGAGAGGAGTGCCCCATTTATAAGTGAAAAGGGATGACATTTTTAAATTACCCAAAACTTTTCAAAAATGGAAAATCATTATTAAAGAAAATGGATAAAAAATTTAGAAATAATATATATCAGATGATATAATTTCTATACACACCTAAAAAACTTAATTAAAAACATTTTTAACATGTTAGGACCATTACCTCTTAGGTTACTCATTTTTACTATTTTGTTTTTCACCATAGTAACTAGTTTTTAACTATATAATTTATCATTTATTACTAAAAATAAAATTGTACATTTTACATAATTTGGAATTAATGATTACATATTTAAATCCATTTCATAAAATTAAATTTACAAAAGTGATAAAAACTAATTTATAATAATAAATGTGTACTGCGTTAAACACAATATTTTTGAAAAATATAACATAAGTTCAAAATTGTAAAATTTGGGTTTGTAAATTAAAAAAACAATTATAAAAATGGTAAATACAACTAAAAAATAAATATTTGGTCTTAGAATAATGTTTAATCAATTGTCTATTCATAATTAAATACTAATAATTTCATACAATTCATGTTATTTGTAAAAATAGTATTTTCCATTATTCACCTAAATATCAATATTATTAGAAAAATATAAAAAATTAACCTTATTATTATTTTGAAAATATATATTCAATGATATTTTTATCTTTATAAAAGTTAAATTATAAAATTTATATAATAAGTTATTTAAATAAAAATAAAAAATATAATGAACAACTGCATTTATTGAAAAATGAATTCTTAAATTAATGTGTCCTTAATATTGTTTCAAATAAATTTCTAAATAATTAAATATTGAAATAATAGTTTTGAAAAATATAATTATTATGTATTATAATAAACTTTTATGTGTGATCATTTTAATTTTTTAAGTTACTATAATATAATCTTTTTTAAATGGTTCTTCAAAAGGTATCTTATTTACAATATTACTCAAAATATAATATATCATTATTTTAATTGATTGTTATCTTTTTATATAATAATTATTATATTTTTCTTGTAATTTTTATATGTGAGGGTTAATTTTTGTCTTGTTTTTATTTAGTTTGGTTTTGCATATGACACTAACTATTGAAATTAGTATTAATTTAAAGGATCCAAAATCATGGGTCATTACACATGTAGTATGAGAGAAAATTGAAATAAGATACTATAACGACCCGAAATTTTGAATAAATTTTGTTTCATAACTTTGTGTGTTATTTTATTTTATACTCAACAAAACTATTTCATTTAATAAAATGAGTATAATTAAAATGAGACCATTGGGTTTCGACTGTTATATGATCATTGGTCAATATGACCGTTGGAAAATAAATGTTGCAATTATTGTCTCTAAATACAAGTGATCTTAGTTAATTAACATAGAAAGAAGATTCGATGACCTCATCTAGTAGTCCCAGGCCGATAAAATCCCATCTGATGGAACTTGGGAAGGAGGTATCACCACTGGGCTTTTCTCTGGACCAAACCCAAGCCGAACTTCATCGTGTGAAGCTGGAACGGAATCGCCTTCGCGAGAAGTTCAAGCTGATAGAAATCAACACTTGAGCAATGCTGGCCGAGCCGCCCCAAGATTCTATCAACTTAGCACACCTTACACTTAGGTTCTATGTTGGTGTTATAAGGGGCTATGTAATGAGACCTTAGTTGCTTTATGAAATCCTCTGAGATAAATAAATTGTCATTTCTTCTTATGGTGAAGTTTCTGAATCTCAAGTGTCCGGATAAATATGGGATGTATATTATTGATGAATTTTAGAAAATGGATATTTTAAAAATATTTATGTAAACCTTAAATAATTAAAAATGTGTAATGATTTTCAAAAAATGGTCTTCTACAGTTATGTTTAGTAAGAAATTTAGAGTCTAATAAGATCAACTTAATTTTTGATGAATAGTAAATTACGAGTAGTGATTTTATGCTTATGATTAGTAATGTGACCAAATGGATTAAGTAACTTCACTTAAGAAAGTATTAATATAATTTAGGCACTTTGATTAAGTAATTTGATTCAATAAAATAGGTAAATAACTCTTTCAGAAATTATTGGTTAAGTATTAGTTTTTTCGAGTGAATAGAGTTTTTTATTTAAAAATTAAATTAAAAAAATTTAGAAAATTATTTTCATAAAATGAGGTTTATTTTTGAAATCAGAGCATCGATATTTGGTTAAGGTGAATTTTTGGGATTTTTCTAAAATAGTTGAATTTTCAGTGAATAGTGTTTTTATTTAAAAATTAAATTAAAATATTTAGAAAAATATTTTCATAAAATGGAGTTCATTTTTGAAATCAGAGCATCGATATTTGGTTAAGGTGAATTTTTGGGATTTTTCTAAGTTGAATTTTTGGTGAATAGTGAAAATTTAGTTTTTGAGTTTCGGGTGTTTAATGACATCATTAAGGATATAATAATCATGAAATAATTCTGGTCGACTTATGAATAGTAAGATAAGTAATGAGGTGTCCTAAGTGGCCAATACCATGGGAAAATACCATGTAAAAGCCCATGGTTTTTCCAATACCACCGATGAGGTATCCCTTTGCAATTAATGCTTTGTCCCCTCACTTCTCCTATAAATACCAAGCCATTACCTCATTAATTTCATTTAAAAATCCTCCCCAACAAATTTATGGCCTCTTTACCTCCCAAGGAGTCCTCTAAATATTCCCTCAAGCCTCCCAAGGTCCATACCATCAAGCTTTTGAAGTTACTCTTCAAGGTAAGGGATCCTTTCACCCTCCTCTTTTAAGTCATGATTTCCTTTATGTTGTGTCTTATAATTTCCATATATTTATGTCGAGGGTATGTTCTTATATGTTATTATTTCTGTCCATTTCATGTTTAATTATTGAGATACCTTCTCCACCCTCATCAATTTGTTTTCTGAAATTTTAATTGATGTTGTTAGGCTGCCGAATTTCTCGTAAAAGAAATCGCATCTTCCCTTTTATTTCATGTTTACTTTTCATGTGGTATGCCATTCAGATATCCATACCATGATCTTATTCAGTACCCATACGGTATTATGAAATGTAATGAGTGGGTGACCCTTTTCCCATCTCTTTTCAGTGTTATTTAAAACCATGTTATATAGTCGTTATGCTGCAGAAATTTCATCTCAAATTTTCTATCTCTTTCTCTCAAGAAATTCCCTTGTTTATTTATGTGAATAACTAGACCTATTTCATTTTTATGGGTGTTAATAAATATATAAATATGATATATTTGATTCTGGAATGGACATACATATAACCCTCACTCCCTTTCCATGGGTTATAAATGATATAATGATCTTATTTTTAAGAGCTTTTAAAACGTCATGATTTTGAAATGAAGCCCATTTCTTTTATTCTCTATGGGTTATTTATGACATGTTTGAATATGATTTATGTTTCTCACATGTAAGTAAAGACATATTAAGGGTGCGCCCTAATATCGCTCTAATGCATTGGGTAAAGAATTAATCTCTAGAGATGACAAGTTTCACGATACCTTGGTGAATAACCTTGGTAATTTTTATGACATCTTGGGGATGGACCTTGGTGATATGTTCATGAATTTATAAATGAAATGTTGTATCCACATATTCAAGTTATGTTCGAAGTTATTTTCTTTATGATATTCCTATTCTTCCATTTCTCAAGTCTTCATGTTTTTATTCAAGTTCTTATTGATATCACAAGTACATTGACTCCCTTGTTTACCCTTACTGAGAATTTTGCTCACCCTTTCCTTTGATGTCTGTTTCTAGGATATGAGATAAAGTAAATTTACATAGGATTAACCTATGATGAATCCTTACAAGTGGTTTAGAATAATGTTTTATGTTGTTCTCATGTTTTATGTTCCCGATTTCCAAGGCACTAGGTTTTAAAGATCCTCTGTTTGTAAAATGTAATGAAATTTTATGTAATAAAAAGGTGGGATGACATAGATACTAAGGAAGAGAATAAAAAGAACAGCGTTTAATTTTCTTCCAATTTTGGTGCTTTAAATTTTAGAGTTAATAATTTAAAGTTTATTACTAAAAATATAATGTCACAACATCATTCATATATTAGTGGTTCTTAAGTTAGTGAAGAAAAACTTGCTCATGATTCAAGGAAAATTAATATAATTTATGGAAATATAGAGTTCTAAAAATATTATCATTTGAAAAAAATTATTTTAGGAATGATTCATACTTTATATGATATGCATGTAAGAATCTTGGTAACATCATACCATACTTTTTGAAGTTGATAAATGATGATAAGGAATCTAAAATATCATCAAATAGTAAAGTAAAGAATGGATTTAAATAAATAAAAATACATAGAGTACTAGTGAGGACCTATATTATAATGATAGTAGTAGATATGATAATAATGAAAATAACAAGATTACCTAATTTTATGCAAAGTCTCCACAAAAATGAAGTATGATTCATTGGAAAGGTAAACCCTGGTACTCTTTCCACTTTACCTCTATATTATGAAAGCTCGTTTTATTTGGATGATGATAATGACTCTAAATAATTAGAGGAAATCACTAGATATGTGACTTTTCTATAGAATAAGAATAAAAATTTAATGAATTATCTATGGTAGATCTTACTAAATATGAGGATAAAGTTTTTTTAAGATCATTTTTACGTTAGATGAGAATTATATTTCTATTTTTACTCATATGATCGAAACTTAGTTATGAAAATAAAACCCAAAGTTATTAATATGAATAAGATTTTATCTAATTTTACATCTGGTAGGCTTTGATATTCTCTTAAGAATGTTAAAAAATAATCACACAACCTCCAGAATTAGTTTTACTTCAATGAAGTTACATTTCTAGTTCAATTAATTTGTTCCTAAAAATAAACCTTTCTATACTAAATGTTGAAGAGTAGGTTATTAGACAAAAAATTATTCATTGAATATGGATAAATCCTTTGAAAATCATAGGGATTATATTTATAGTAAATTTGAATATTTTTAATATCATAGAGTCTGACATATGTGGGTTTCTATAATTTTATTTTCGAACATTAAAGGACCTAAGAAAGTTTGGGTACCAAAATACTAGTATTATATTTTTCATGAGAAAATGATCGTACTAGTATCCAAAAAACTTTTTTCATAGATAAAATTATTTATTGACACATGAAAGGAAAAATTTCCATCTTTTGGAACTTACAGAAAGTGGAGGGTGGACATGTTACTTTTGGAGACATTACACAAGGAAAAATAATCATAATTTGTGATGTTTCATTTCTTAGAAAGTCTCTTATTTCTAATATACTTCATGTTTTTTTACATAATCACAACTTCATTAGAATAAGTAAATTATGTGATAAAGCTTACTATATGAACTTTGGGAATGAAAAATGTACCACCAATTGTTTAGAAGAAGTCTACATTTTATCTGTTAGTAATCATTAGAATGTTTGCACAATCAACCTCTATGACATTAGTTGTTAGAACATACCTTATCTTAGTGTTATTTAGGATGAATCATAGATTTTTTATATGAGGATAGGAGACTAAAATGTTTATAAATTATCTAAACATTTTAGGAAAGGTTAAGTAAAGGATTTATTGGAACACATGTTTAACACTTCCAGAGTCTTTGAACCTTACCAACATATTTAAAAACATATTTCGAGATTTAAAATTACAAGGTAAGTCTAAACTTATGAAGTTTTAAAGATAGTATACATGGATATTTTTGTTCCTACACAAACCAGAAGAATCAAAGTAAAACATTATGTGAATGTTCTAGTTTATGATTATACCAAGTTTTCTTGGGTTTATTTTCTTACTCCAAATTCAGAAGAACTATCATAATTTAAATATTTTTATAACCATGTTTGAATTCTGAAAAACTTACTTGTAGTTACTATCTGGAGTGATCATAGTGGAGAATTTATAAATCATTATTTTGAAACTTTTTATACTGAATAAGGAATTATATATAATTTTTTATCACCACAAACTCCCAAAAAATTATGCAGTTTAAAAAGGAATTGAACCCTTTAGAAAATTTCCTAGAATTTGTTGTGTGAATATCATGTTGCAAAGTATTTTTGAGATAAAGAAATTAGTACTAATTATTATACTATAAATTGTGTTTTACTTCACCATATTTTAAATATAACATATTATAAATTATAGAATTGTAGAAATCCAAAACATAGTTACTTCAAAGTTTTTAGATGTAAAGTATTCATCTTATAAGTGGACTTTATTGAAATCCATGGGGATAAGTTTAAGTATTGGATAATATCCCAACATTCTGGTAAAGTATAAATTATTTGGTTCTCCTAGAAATTTAATCCATGTATGGATACGAGCTAGTGGATGTAGTTATAGAACAGATTCACCTTGCGGAAATCACCCCAAAAAATGTTGGTTGATTATTGAATCAATCTTTGCTCTGGTTCGTGATATGTGGGCCTAAGACTGCACACATGGATAGACACTCCTAGGGGATATTTCTGTGGTTAATAACATTATATTTAGGGTTGATATAAATGTTTATAAGAGGTTTGGTCAGTTTTTGGATGAAATACGTGGGTTGTGGTGTGGGGTAATGTGAGGAGAGGAGTTCCCCTTTTATAATTGAAAAGGGATGACATTTTTGAATTACCCAAAAATTTTCAATAATGGAAAATAATTATTAAAGAACATGGATAAAAAATTGATAAATAATATATATCAGAATATATAATTTCTATACACACCTAAAAAACTTAATTAAAAACATTTTTTAACATGTTAGGACCTTTACCTCTTAGGTTACTCATTTATACCATTTTTGTTTTCACTAGTGTAACTAGTTTTTACTAAGATAATTTATCCTTTATTCCTAAAAATAAAATTGTACTTTAAAAAATTTGGAACTAATGATTCCATATTTAAATCTATTTAATAATATTAAATTTACAAAAGTGATAAAACTAATTTATAATAATAAAATGTATAATGTATTAAAAACAAAATGTTTGAAAAATATAACTTAAGTTCTAAATTGTAAAATATGGGTTTTTAAATTAAGAAAACAATTATAAAATTTTAAATACACCTATAAAATAAATATTTTGTCTTATGAAAAGGTTTAATCAATTTTTAATTGACAATTATATAATAATAGTTTCATAAAAGTCATGTTATTTGTAAAAATGGTATTTTTCATTATTCACCTAAATATCAATATTATTAGAAAAATATTAAAAATAAACCATAGTATTATATTGAAAATCTAGATTCAATGATGTTTTTTATCTTTATAAAATTCAAATTATAAAATTTATATCATTATTTATTTAAATAAAAATACAAATTATAAAGAAAAACTGCTTTTATTCAAAAACAAATTCTTAAAATTCACGTGTCTTTAATCTTTTTTCAAATAAAATTATAAATAATTAAATATTGAAATAATAGTTTTGAAAAATATAAATATTATGTATTATAATAAAATTTTATATGTGATCATTTTAATTTGTTAAGTTACTATACTGTACCCTTTTTAAATAGTTATTCAAAAGGTATCCTATTTATAATTTTAATCAAAAAATAATATATCATTATTTTAATTGATTATTATATTTTTTCTACTAATTATTATATTTTTCTTGTAATTCTTATATGTGAAGTTTCGTTTTTTTTTCTTGTTTTAATTTAGTTTGATTTTGTGTATGACACTAGCTATTGAAAGTAGTATTAATTTAAAGGGTCCAAAATCTTGGGTTGCTACACATGCAGTATGAGAATAAATTGAAATGAGATACTGGGGAAGACAATAAAAGTAATGGAGTTTCGTTTTCTTCCACTTTTGGTGATTTAAATTTTGGAGTTAATACTTTGAAGTTCATTACTAAAAATTTAATGTCAAAACATCATTCATATATTAGTGGTTCTTAAGTTAGTAAAGAAAAAATTTCTCATGTTTCAAGGAAAATGAATATAATTTATGGAAAATATAGATTTCTAAAAATACTATCATTTGAAAAAAATTATGAGAGTAAGGATTCATACTTTATATGATATGAATGTAATAATCTTGGTAACATTATACCGTACTTTCTAAAGTTGATAAATGATGAGAAGGAATCTAAAATATCATCAAACAGTAAAGGAAAGAAATGATTTAGAAAAATAAAAATACACAGAGTACTAGTGAGTATCTATATTATAATTATAGTAGTGGATCTGATAGTAATGAAAATAAGAAGATTACTAAATTTTATGCTAAGTTTCCACAAAATGAAGTATGATTCATGGGAAATGTAAACCCTAAGGATCTTTCCTCTTTACCTATATATTATGAAATCCCATTTTCTTTGGATGAAGAGAATGAATTTATATCATTTGAGTAAATTTCTATATATGTGACTTTTCTTAAGAATAAGAATAAAAAATTAATGAATTATCTATAGTAGTTCTTGCTAAATATGAGGATAGAGTTTTTTTAAACTCATTTTTACGTTAGATGCTAAATATATTTCCATTTATACTCATATTATAATAACTTAGTTATGAAAATAAAACCCAAAGTTATTAATATGAAGAATATTTTATCTAATTTTACATCTAGTAGGCTTTGATATGCTCTTAAGAAAGTTAAAAAATAATCATACAACCACCAGAATTAGTTTTACTTATATGAAGTCAAATTTCTAGTTCAATTAATTTGGTCCTAAAAATAAACCTTTCTATACTAAATGTAAAGGAGTAGGTTATTAGAAAAAACATTATTCATTGAATAAGGATCAATCCTTAGAAAACATAGGGCTTATATTTATAGTGAATTTGAAGATTTTTAATATTATAGAGTCAGACATATGTGGGTTTCTAAAATTTTATTTTTAAACATTAAAGGACCCAAGAAAGTTTAGGTACCAAAATATTAGTATTATATTTTTCATGAGAAAATGATGGTACTAGTAGCCAAAACAATTGTTTCATAGATAAAATTTTTAATTGACACATGAATGGAAATAAGTCTAACTTTTGGAACATATAAAAAGTGGAGGGTGGACATGTTACTTTTTGGATACATTTTACAAGGAAAAATAATCACAATTTGTGTTGTTTCATTTCTTATAAAGTCTCTTATTTCTAATATACTTTATGTTTTTGTTCATAAGCACAACCTCATTAGCATAAGTCAATTATGTGATGATGCTTAATATATGAACTATGGGAATGAAAAATTTACCACCAATTTTTTAAAAGGAGTCTACATTTTATCTATTAATAAGAATTAGAATGTTTTCACAATCAACCTCTAAGACATTTGTTGTTAGAACATACCTTATCTCAGTGTTATTGAGGATAAATATTAGATTTTCTATATGAGGTTTGGACACTAAAATGTTCATCAATTAGCTAAAAAATTTAGAAAAGGTTAATTAAAGGATTTATTGGAAAATATGTTTAACCCTTCCATAGTCTGTGACCCTTACCAATATGTTTAAAAAAATATTTTGAGATTTAAAACTATTAGATAAGTATAAACTTATAAAGTTTTAAAGTTAGTGTATATGTATCTTTTTGTTCCTACAAAAAATATAAGAATCAAAGGAAAACATTATGTGTATGTTCTAGTTGATGATTATACCAGGTTTACTTGGATTTATTTTGTTTCTCCTAATTCAGAAGCACTCTCATATTTTAAATAATTTTATAATCATGTTTGAATTTGGAAACACTTACTTGTAGTTACTATCTAGAGTGATCATGGTGGTTAATTTATAAATCATTCTTTTGAAACTTTTTATAGCGTACAAGGAATTACATATAATTTTTTAGCACCACAAACTCAAAAAAAATGTTGCAGTTATAAAAATGAATCGAACCCTGTAGAAAATTTCCTAGAATTTGTTTTGTGAATATTGTGTTGTAAAGTATTTTTTGGTAAATAAATTAGTACTGATTCTTATACTGTAAATTATGTTTTAAATCACCCAGTTTTAAATAAAACATATTATAAATTATATAATTTTAGAAATCATAAACATAGTTACTTTAGAGTTTTCAGATGTAAAGTATTCATCTTAATTACTAAATATAAATTATATATATTTGATCTAAAAGTTGATGAAGGTATTTTTCTTGGTTACTCCACCAATATTAACTTTTAATGTGTTTTCAACATATTAACACATATATTTGAAGAAATGGTACATGTTGAGTTCGATGAGGTCGATCCTTATGTGAAGGTAAAATGTTTGGATTTTGAAAAAATCAAAGATTGTATTTCTAAAACAACCTATGTTTTAATTTCATAAGTTGGACCATATATATTGAAAATTAATAATATGGGAGATATGATAAAAGAATTTAATAAACTAATACATGAGTAATAATATATTTTTACATAGAAACTAGAAGATCTTACAAAATCATCCCACTGAAAATATCATTGATGATGTAGATTAACCTATATGAACATGAAATTCCTTAAGAATTGAATTTTATAATATTTCATTCCTATATTATAGAAAAACAGGTTGGGGACCAGCCCCTTTATTAAAAAAAGGAATACATAGATCCATTTTGAAGGGTTTAGGGAGAACCTGAAACATGGCTGAAGGCCAGAGGCATACAACCTTAGATTTGAGTGATAGAATCCCATTGGTACAAATCTCATTACAAGTAAACAACCCTAAAAACTGGTTAGAAAATGGTGCCACCATGCCATCCGCACTGCATCGTGATGCAGTCAGGTCCACTCCGCCACATCGACAGTCGAAGCCCCTCTGTCCATAGTAGCCAACGCCCCTGACACGTCGTCCTAATCTAGACCTATGCCGAGGTCACCCCCTCCGCAGCTTGAAGCCCCGCCGACCATCGCCCGATGAAGTTGCACCCCCGCATCGGCCTGCCTGCCGACATCGCCAAATACAATAGAGCCCATTCATACGAAGCATCGGTGACCCAAAGAAAGATTTGAGCAAAGAAACCAGATCTGGCCCAGAAAACCAAGTCTGGCCAAAAAGGACTTCCCTTACGAGCTTCCACCGCAAAAACATATTTTCCAGATAAAATCACCATCAATGGCCATCGAGGCAAGCCAGAGACGCCAGTGGCCAGATCCGAAGAGGAAAGACAGTCGTCTGCATGACCTAGAGCCAATGCTGGAACCACCGCAGAAGCAGAACCAAGATCTGAGATGCTGGTAGCCGAAGCCAGACCAACGTCTCCAGAACCTGACGTCCGCCGTAGAAGCATCCGTCCCCATCGACCTGCAGACGCTCTACTGGATCGCGTGTCCGCTGACATGATGAGGGTTGTTCAAAACCCTATAAGGCTCGTCACTCTCTGCCAAAGCGGAGAGCCCAGTAAATTTACAATCTTCTCATTCCTATATTAATTTGAACCTAAAATGGAATATAATTCCCTGGGTTATGAAATTTGGATGGTTACTATGTAAGAAGAGGTTATTCATTTCAAACAAAACAAGGTTTTGAACTTTGTTGTGAACTCAAATGACCTTCTATTTATAGGAGTCAAATAGATCCTCTAAAATATGTGTGATGAGAATAGAAAAATCGGTCAAAATAGAGAAATAATAGTTAATAAGGATTATAATTAGAAAGGGGGCATAAACTATGGATAAAATTTTACACTAATAGCTATAAATGAATCCATATAAATTCTATTATCCTTCATAACTAATCTAAACTTTAATTTATTTAAAATTAATGTAAATATTTCATTTATTAATAGTTATGTTTATGAGGAAGTTTATATTAAAAATGATCCTGGTTTTTAAAGTATTAATTTTCTAAAAATTGTTTTTGAAATTACGAGAGCACTATAGAGACTTAGACAATATTTGAAATCCTGATATGATAGACTTTATAGTTTTTTACAATAAAATTAATTCATAAAATTAATGTAATATTCTAATATTTTTATCAGGAGAGTTTTAATGTCACCATAATTTTACAAATTTATTTTAATGGCATTATTTTTTTGTTCAACCTAAAAAAACATACAGGTGGTTTTTTTGAAGCTTATGAAAAGTGAATGTGATATGAGTATGCTGGGTGAACTTAATTACTTTCTTGGATTCTAAATAACTTAGATACTAGAAATAAATATCTTAACTCAACCTAATCACATTAGAGATATACTTAAGTGTTTTAGTGTTGAAAATACTTCTAATATTAGTACTCTTGTAGGTACATCCTATAAACTTGATCATGATGAATATGAGAAAATGATTTATTAGATATTATTTATAATTATGATCAGAAGCTTAATTTAATTAATGGATATTCCAACAAACATTATATACTCTATGTTATTATGTGTAAGGTTCAACGATAATCTAAAATAATCCCATATTAAGGCTATTAAATATATCTTCTATTATCTTAAAGAGACTTTGGAACTTGAGATTTTTTATTCTTATAGATCCAATTTTATTCTTAAGAGTTTCTATGATAAATAATTTTGAGGTTATAGAATGGATTAGAAGATTAATTATGAAACTTGACACTTATTTGGTGATGTCTTAGTCTCTTGGTCCATCAATAATCAACAATCAGTTGAAATTTTCACTACTGAAGATGAGTATGTGGTACCTAGAAGTTGTTGTGCCCAATTTTTGTTGATGCATTATATACTCACTAAATTTGAGTTGATTTTTAATAGAACATTAATTCCTTGTGACAAAAAATTTGTTATTTATTTTTATATGAAACCAACACATCATTAAGGATCCAAACACATAGATATAAGACACCACATCATTCAATATCACACATGAAATTAAGATATTATTCCAGAGTTTATCAAAACTGAAGGATAACTTGATGAAATTTTTACTAAACCTTTAAATTTTTATAGATTTAAATATATTAAATATAAGATGAGTATGATAAATTTTAATTAAAAATAAGTTCTTCTTCCTATTTCATTATCTTCTAAAATTGGAAAAATCCTTGAGAAAGTGGGAAAACATTCTTTTTTTAGAATCATGCAACCTTTTTATGTGGGCACTTCATATATTATAGAAGTTAATTGTATAAAAATTATAAAATGTTACTTGAACATATTTTGGAACCACACCTAACATAGGTTATACCTCTCTTTTATTTAACAATAGTTAACTTATAGAGGCTATCATTTAATACATGTTTTTACCCCTGTGTGATGATATCCTATCATAATTTAATCTTACATTTATTTAGTTTAATTTTATATATGATCACTACGTTGTCTTTAAATTTATGTATCATTAATATTACTTTTTCATATCTATAAGGCTACACTTACATTTTAACTATCTTGATTTCATACTTTACAATATTTTGTTATGTATTCTAATTAACCCTTGAGAAAGGAAGAGTTGTTTTGTTTATCCTTACATATGAGTCTTAGTTTCAAATGGATTTTAAAAAATATAATATAAATATATTTTAACATCATTTAGAACCATATTTAACATAATAATATCATCTATATGTATCTGAAAAAAATTAATCATGTTCATTTATTTTGTTCTTATCCTCAATTAATTATTTTCACTAACTATCTTTTTACATTTTTATTAATACCAAATAGTAAGAGAAGTTTATTTTTATTTTTCTTGTTTAGTAAATGGGAGAAGGTCATCCCGAGGGGATACATTATAAGTTCAAGAAGAGTATTTGTCTCCTACATATTCATTGCATATCTTAAAGGGGTAAAATTTAGGGAAGTCACAAAGATATTTATAAGTTTACTTGTTTTGAATTCATACATCTTAATTATTTCTTAACTCTTCAAGTAATATTATTCTTCTCATTTTGTGTTCATATTTTTTAAAATAAAAAAAGGGGATAAATTTTAAAAGGGTATGTTTTCTTTTAATTTTAGAAGAGCAAGTTATTCCTTTGTTTAATTTTACATCTAATTAAATGAGATAATTTTATACACTAATTTTTTTGTTGAGTTGAGTTATGAGAAATGAAAGGGGGAGATATTGGAGAGATTTACGAATGTAATTCTTATGAATACAAAACTTATAATGAGTTTTGATGAAAGTTATATGAATTTATTCTTCTAAATTTCAAAATAACTTTCTTGTATGTTTTTTATTATCAAAATGGGGTGATTATTGAGTCAAATGAATCTTTTTTACCCTTGTTTTTTAAATCACAGTACACTTTAATCTGAATTTGATATAACTTTAAGATTTTGATTAAGTTATATATATGTAATTTATAGCTTCTAATTATTTATTACATTGTATTGAGTTGATCCTCATAATTTTTATAAATTCATGAAATCATGCTGAATTCATCCATAAAAATATATAGATTCTTTAGATTCAATTGTAACTAAAGCTAAGGATCTCATTAAAAAAATTATGCTATAATCTATAAATTATAATGAGGATTTGAGGAATAAAAGATATGTTGATTCATTACATTGTGAAGTCATGCATCATCTCACTACCTTGAGTGCTTACAATTGTATTTTTTTCTCAGTTTGTTTACTAAGTAATTCCATTTGAGAGGACTTATTTTAAAATCTTTTAGTTTTGTTGTTGTAATCATTTCTTCTTATTTTTGTGATCGATGATATTCTTGGTGTGTAATATATTTATTTTAAACTATAAAGTTTTACAAAGTACAATTTTGAACTTCCTAACAATCATTTCGATCAAAGATAAGCCCAACTATAGAGCTTTCTACTACTAAAAGTGTGTTAAATAAGTTCCCAGTGTGGAACTTGTGTCTTCTAATGAGTTAAGTCAATGAAATTCACGTTGTAGAAATTTCATTCCTTATTTCATGTTACCAAAACTCTTATTACTTTGGTATAAAAGTGAAGAGTTCATGTAAATTATAATTGGTTAGTAAATAATATCATTTTAGGATTATTTGTATTTTTATACAATAATATGTGAATTTTGACTTTGATTATTTAATTTATGATAGTATTTTTTGATTAAGTGCATAACTTATGATAGTATTATTTTTCATTATATGTATTATTTTTTATTTTGTGTGCTCTATTTGTTCAAATTTTATAACTTCTATAAAACATACACTTTAGATTGAGTGAAAATTTTACGTTGAGATTTCAACATTGATTAACCCCTCTTGAAGATTCCATAATTCTATAATATGGAAAAAAAAATTTAAAACAATAAATAAAAAAGAATTATTTGATGAGCTATATTGATAGATATTGGGATAACGAAACCGATGATGTAATATCAACAAGTGGAGGTTTATTTTACATTGGAAACAAATGTTTTTAAGGAATTATCAATAAGTGAGATAATAATTTAATAAGTAATTCTAATATAAAATAAATCCCTATAAATAATAAATGTACCTGACTAATTTAGATTAAGGAAAAGTCAAAGGATATTAGAAATTAAGTGATGATTCTAATGACTACTATGTGTGATCAAAAGGGTTTACAAAATTCATCAATAATCTAATACATTACTCATAAAAAATCACGTTGACATGTCATTCCATTTCATTAAATAAAATTTATAGAAAGAAATTTTCATAGAGAAGTCAATTAAAAAAAATGAACACATGAATGACATTTTTATAAACTCACTATTAAGGACAAAATTTGAGAATCATTGGTCAATCATTTTAAATCAATGAAATACTTTCTATTAAATAGAAAAAGTCATCCACTCTTCCCACTATGTTTTTATTTTACTAACCGGTTGTTAATTATTATAGAAAATAAAACCCTTTGGGTTTATTATTAAGGGGTAAAAACATATAATGTTATATAAATGAAGAAATCATGAGGTATTTAGGAAATAATATAAGAGGGTGAGAAATGATTCAATGGTAGATATTTTAGGGGAAACATGCTAGTTTGAATGAGATATGAAAGAGAATTAATTTTTTAGCTTTTTATAGTTTGGAAATAATTTTTTATCTAGAGTTATTTTTGAAAAGGGTGGATATTATTAAAATGAACCTTATATATTATCATTGATTATTTTATTTATTATTAATTGGAAAGAAAAAATGTTCATTGGTCTGATTGTTTGAAGAGAGTATAATATTAAATATAGATTTGGGATATTTGGAAGTGTTAGGAAAGTTTGAAATTTATATTGGGAATATTCTATATGAATATCATAATAAAAAATATAATAAAAATGTTTTTTTTTGAAGAATAATTTTAGATATTATTTGAAATTTTGAAAATATATATAAAGGAATTGGGCATTGGAGGATTTTGTAGAGTATATTCCTTTAAAAAAAGGTGATGGTGTTGTGTATGTGAGAACTATAATGAGTAGACTAGTTTGGTAAAGGTGTTACATATGTGAGAATTTTATCAAGTAGAATATTTACAAAGACCATGTGACATAGAGTAAAAAATCACAACATGATGCATCAGGTAAAAAGTTATTTTATTTTAATTGAGTATAATACCAATTCACTTTATAGGGTAGAAGACCATTCTAGTTACATAAACAAGGATATCTTATCTATCTCATTGAGTTTAATGCTGTGAACCTTGTATTGTGTGGAATTTTGAGCTACATCAAAAAAAATGTAAGTTTATGTCGAGCAAAGGGTTGTGCTTGTTGCATCAAGTAGAAGGTCATGCTAATTTCATTGGGTAGAATTTATACCAATTAGTAATATTTCCTACCATTTCCTAAAGTAAAAGGTGACCCCAATTTCATTGATTATATTATGGGTAAAAATTGTGACATATGTTAGGGAATGTGAAAATAAATGATATGGTTATTATATTCAAGATTAAAAAATAAAAAAATCTATCAACCAAAACTAGAATTTATGAAGGGGGTTAATCAAGAAATTAGAGTTGACCAACTATGACTAAAAAATTTAATAAGATATTGGTTATTCTCTTATAAATGATTGATTTTTTTGTTCATGTTTATCAGTCGAGACTAAATTTTGTAAAGTTACATTTACCATTCAGTTATAGTGGATCAATCATACAATTCATGTTGAATAATTATGACTATAATTTTTAATGTCCAATATACTAATAATTTATGAAAAAGTGACCATAAAATAAAATAAATAAGGCAATAAACTATGAGTAAGGTGTATAATTAGGTATCTTTCATTTTATCAATGTTGTGTGTGTGAATTTTTTTATCAAAATGAAATCTAGAAAATCCTTTGAATTAGTTCGTAATTATGAGATATTAACCATTTATTAATCATTAGTGTGATAAATAGTGAATCCACCCAAGTGATGATATCACTATTTTTGGTGGATTTTGTTACAAAATGATTGAATGATCATATAATGGTGATTATGGGATTATCCACCCATGTGATTATGTATCTTCTTTATATAAAGTTTTTTTAAATAATTTTATGATGTGGTTATTATATAAACTTTAAGATTATATATATAAGACCAATAATGATTATAATTATTTAGAATCTAGTTCATGATTTTTAGAGGTGCTTAATAGGCTATATTGGGGCAGTTTTATCTAAGCTTGCATAGATTGGGTTTAAAAATTCCTAGTCTATTTAGGCCCTCTCTCAATGTGGTCTTAATAAATTGAGTCTGGTTTGATCCTCGAGCTATCTCTAATTTGTAATCATGTTTCAAAAAAATAAAATAAAACTTAATATGAATTAATATTAAATATTAATCACATCATAACTATCACATAAATGATAATATATATATCTCATTAATTTTGTATGTGTATATATTTCATAAAAAATTATATATTAAATTAAAATAATAATAAAATTAAAAAGGAAACTTTTTTTTCATCCCATGTGTCAACCCACTTATTTTATGTTTGGTCCTTTTAATTCCATAAGATTTTTTCACTTTTTCATTTAATCCCATTTTAAATATAGCCTATTTCATTCTAGTCCAACCCCCTCTATAAATGGGGGCTAGTAGGCCTAGCCCATGAGATCAAATCCCAGTGAGAACCCCTAATTATTGTTTGGAAAAAGGGAACATGGATGTGGAGAGCAAAAATTAAGTGGTGGAACTGAAAAAATAAATAAATAAATAAATATATATATATATATATGAGATATTTCTCTTGATTCTATTATGAACATCATTGCTTATATAGAAAAGTGGTGATGATGAATACCTTGTTCATGTGTGGACATGGAGATAAATTGTGACACTAATCTTGGTTTACGTGTTGTTGTAGATTTATTTAAATCAATACAAAGGAATGTAGGATTAAATTCATTGTATCTATTTTTTTGAATAAGTAAGATGAGAGATAATAAGGTGGATTTTCCCTTGAACTCAGTAGTGGACTAATCCAAAAACACTATAATAAAAAACAATTTGATAGTTGTTTATGTACAACTATAACTTATTGTGTGTACACATTGGATTAAGCCTTCCATATTAGATGGTGAACCAAATAAAATATCTATGTTCATGAGTTTGTATGTTTTATTTGGTTTTTAATTTTTTTAGTGTTTTAAGATTTCATATTATTTTTTTAAAATGGAATAAGATCAAGAAAATGATATTTAATAGAGTAAATTTATAATCATATGTTACCATAGTTTATCCCACATATTAGGGAGATTACCATATGTTAGGACATTTGTGCTAATAATTTAGTTTTAAATCACACAAGAAAAAAACTTAAAAATATCTTTTCATTTTTTAATAGGTGATGATATAATATTTACAAAAATATTTTTTAAAAATTTATAAATAACCTCATAATGGTTAATAAGAAAATTTTAAAAATAAATAATATTTTCTTAATTATTGGATGGTTTTTTTGCTTCATTAATAGATTTTTATGAAACCTAATATGCCTAAAAGTATCCAAAACTTAAAACCCAATAACCAAGATCACTTGGTATAAACAAAATATGAAAAATATAAAGAACACAAACAAGACATACCTTAAATACATTAAATTAATCTTGTGTGGTTAATGATGAACACTCAGTAATAATCAATTGGTTCTTACCTCCAAAGGTGATCCAATGAAAATAGAATTTCTAAATAAAATTTTAAGGAAATTATTTTTATTCAAAATATATGATAGTATCTTATATTGGTTAAGGTTAAAAGAAAGAAGAAAAGAGAACCTAAACAAGTTGTATCTCATATAACAGTATAGAAAATGAATCATAGACTCCCCCTTTATAAGTATCATTCATTAATGAAGAAGCTTATTTGAGTTCATGTATTTTAAAAATGATCAAACAACTCTTGGAGCATATTTATTTATTATAGACAGGCAGTATTATAATCAAGCTAACACATATGCACCCTAAGAACCATTAGGTCATGCATAATCCCTCCCAATATGTTAGGAAATCACCCATTGAACATATTTATTACATTTCTTTGTGACTCGAAGTCCATGTATATCAATATCATTACATAGTATTTTTAGACCTAAATTAATGGCCATATTCCCACAAATACTATCCGTGAAGGGCCTTTTGGCACCCTGTACCATCACCATTAAAGAACTCCTCACTTGTCCTGACCACTTAGGCCACCACCGATCTACCTGCATCAATCTCTCTATCAACCAATATCCCTTATGCACAATATTGTATCCCACACCACCATCATCCAAGCATAATTCATGGCCATCTTGGTCATGCTGTCTTCCATCACCACTTAAATATAATTCCATAACCCCCACTGTCATCTGACTATAGATCCTATTCAGCCAATGCCACATCCCATGTAGAGAGCATGTTGGAAGGAATCCTTCCCTATAAATGTATGGGGGGACCAAATCACACAACTAATGAAAAAATAAAAAATAAACAAAATCCTATACCCCTAATTTAATTGGGGGAAACACGGGTAATCAGGGATTTGAACCCTCAATAATTGGATGTAATTTTGTGCATCTAGCCAGTCAGATGTGACCCTATTTTATCTTTCAACATATCTTATAACCCATGATTTATTTACCCAAGTGATCATTAAAATCTAAAATTATTATATAATAATAAATACACCATCCCATGAAGTATGAGTCAAATAAACCAATAGTTTATATAGGAGAAATCATGTCAAACATGCGATATATTATATTAAATTGTATATCAATTCCTAAAATAAATATCGTAAATAGTGATATATCACATATCTCTTCCCATGATATGAATATTTATTATATAATAATTTTAATTTTCCACTTGAAATAAAGGCTTATAGACTCTATGAAATTTTCAAAATAACTTATAAAATTATACCCAAACTTTTTTGTATAATCTATCATAAGATCCATTATTTTAGATAAACACTTTTTAATAAAGTCAAACTTCATTCCACACCTATATATGTTAACTAATGGGCCTTTTTTGTGTTGAAAATGATTATTAATTTAAAATTAAGAACCATAAGAAAAGATTGGCCTCTAACAAATCATTAATGACACCGAAGCTATAAAGGGATCAGAAAATATCTTTATCAAACATAGGTATCTAGATATAGACATTTACATTGATATATCTTCATAAATCACATGTTCACTCATGCAATTATTTTTTCCAAGGCACTGAGTATAGGAATGACACATGACGCATTTATATCTCATATAGGCTAACTCATATATTCTAAATTCCCTTGAAATAGATTGAAAAATAATAATGAATACATCATGTATCATTAATCCATGTAGATGAGCACTTAGAATGACACTCAACTAACTATGAACATGAATTTTTTCTATCGAATTAAATAAAGAGACTAAATTTCACTCCTACCATATAAGAGGTTAAATACTATCTTGGTTGAGAAAAACCCACCACATGATTAAAAATATACCCAACTCCCTTCCAATTGGATCAACCTCATGTTTCTCATTTGAAAGGTATCAAAGTATGAATATTTATATATAGGGTGATTTGTTAATATAATGTTATGGGGATTGATATAAACTATAAACCCATAAGTATATTAAATAAAATAAGTGTGAAATTCCTTGTGATATGATTTGGTAGGCCTATCTAGAAAACAATTCAATAAAGGGTTTCATAGGGATGTTTAACCACTAAAACAAAATAGAATAACAACTCTAAAACACCATTAATTAAAGAATATATCTATAAGTGTATAATGAATATTAAAACAAATAAAACAACATACCTTTCTCTATTGATTCAAACCTATTGAAGATCTGATTTTTTCACTTTATAAGGATAAAAAAAGTATTTTAAAGACTCCTTCCTCCAATGGTATCCACATGTCATGTCAATCACCCAATTCATGGGTATGAACTTCCTCATATTCATAGTCTGATAACACCTTCATTTTAAAGTATTAATATAATGAGAGCTCAATAAAATGATTCATCTTAGGAGTTTTATAACATGATTTACATACTATAATGCAACCCGCATTATAAACTAAGATTTAGTTTATATAGCTTTCCAAGGACCCAATTTGGATCAAATTTTTAACCATATTATTGTGAAATGCTTAAAAATATTTCACAAGTTACAACAATTTTAACTCATGACTCATCATTTTCATATTGATTATTTAAAATTTAAATAATAATGTTGGATGTTTCCAACTCCTTTGATCATAATCGTATGATAATCCACCCAGTATAATAGAATTTGGGATAAAGATCCAATGAAAATAACACATTATTTCATAATGTGATAATCACCATGAAATGTACCATGACATAGTGTCTTACACTACAATGTGGTGTACAAAAGGATGGACTACAATGTGGTATAATATTCTACACCATAATCTATCCATTTAGTTCACATTTTCATAAATCTTTAACTTACACTAAATCCTCATAGATTTAACACACATTCACATTATGTCATTTCATATGTAACAAATTGTGAAACTATGTCTAAAAATATTTTGGTATATCTTCAAAAACTTTTTTTGGGAAAATACATCATATATTTTTTCCACATGTCACGTAATATGTAATAACTTGTGAAAATCCTTCCATAAATTCTTCTAGATATCCTCCAAAACACTTTTGGGGTAGATCTAAAAGTTTCTTAAACTTGATCCACATTTACACAACTACAAAGTGTGACCCCACATGACTTTGTAGTATTGATACCAATTATGGATTATCAAATACATAAATTTAATTAAAGAGTATCCTAAAGGAAAATATCAATTCCACATAAGATATTAAGGGATCTAGAATGATCTCTATTAAACACTTGTATCTTTATACTTGTGTCCACTAGATGTATCATATAAAAGCATGATTAATCTTATAACCCATTTTTAAAGACAATGAGTGACCATGAGACATAGAGTATGTCAATCCCATATTGTATAATTAAACATTATTTATTCTTAAAATATATATTAACCAAGTTGATGAATACATCATATGTCATTAATCTAAGTAGACGATCAAATCAAATTACATTAACCCGAGTAGATAAGCACATCAGATGTACCTTATCTAAGTATGACCATAGGAGGAAAAATAAGACAAAAAGTTAAATAAATGGGGATCCTAGGATGACTCACCACAAGACTTAGAACCCAGTCAAGTTCTATACCTCGACTTGGTAAAAAACCTCATATCATAATAAACCATGAAAACAAAATTTTCATATGAGGGATTGTTTATGTTCTATAGGAATTCACAAGTGTGATATAATAAATATTATTTATTTAATAAATAATAAATATCCTGAAAATTCAACCATCTTGGAATCTTTTCAAATATCATACCAAGGGTAAACATCCCATAAAAAGAATAATGGAACCATAATTAAATATTTATAAGGTGATTTGTTAGGCTAACTCAACCATTTTACCCACCTTGAAGGTCTAGGGATCTAAAAATAAAAAATGATATAATTTTTCCTAACTGGAAAACTTGAGTTTCTATAGAAATCAAGATAGAAGTATATAAAGATAACAAAAATATAAAGAAAAAAACCAAGATAAGAACAAATATAATAAAGAGGGTTTCATGGGAAACTAAGCTAAAATGTGATGATCATAAACATACAAATTTTGAACCATCTATCAAGATATCAACACATTACTAGAAAATAAAATGTGGTTTACTCTAACTTGGCTCCCCAAATAGCACACCTTGAAGTTATAAAAAGTCATGTTTGATAGGTTTCAAGTCATAAAATGATCATAAATAACATATAAACCATCTCTTCATCTCCCGGATAAGTACCCATGGTTCCCATGAAATAAAAATATAGTAGTGAGGAAGTAAAATCATATGAAAATTTATGAAATTAATAAAGTGATTCTATATTAAATAAATCACACTCCTTACCTTTAAACACCCTTTCAAGAAACAGAACCATTCTGTAACACCTCAAGTTTTATGATTTTCTTTTCAAATAAATTAAATTTATTTAATGGATTGAATTTAACTCTAAAATAATTTAATCTTTATTTATACTCTACACCATGTTAAGCTTATGATATAAGAAACAACATGTTTAACTTTCATTACACACAACACAGAGTTTCTATGAAACAACATTTTATTATTATAATTATTTAAACAAGACAGTTATAACCATGGTTTTGAACTTAGTAATATGAATAGAAATAAATAATTTTTAAATATTATTTATAATATTTTGATATAAAGAAAACATATTGATAATGAAATATAAAATATTCTAATAAATTCTATATGTTTTGAAAGTACTATTTTCTCAAAAACTGCTTTTTATGTCCTACTATGGACAATAATAAAATTAATTTTTGACAATTTTAGAAATTTAATTTGATAAAATAAACTTACTTTTTGAGTTAATAATGTAAAAAAATTATCTTAGGGTTATTTTTGGTGATTTTTATGAAACATTTCATTTTTTGGATGAATAGTGAAAAATAATGAATTTTAATTGAAAACTGTCTTTTCATATAATTTATTTATATAGTAAAATTTTATTTTAAATTGGTTTTAAAGTATAATTAGTTTAATTATATATCATTAAATAAAATTTAGGCCATTTTAATCAATTTTACATTGAAATTCAATATAAAAACATTTCAACCTTTTGAAAATGTTTCGCTTCAAAAACTCGTTGTTTCGTCCTGTTTGTGGGATTAATTTTAAATTAATTTATACCAATTATGTGAATTTGGTTTGGAAAAATAGATTAAATGTTTTTAATAATAATAATATATAATTTATAATAATTCTAGATTATTACTTTTACAAATTCGTTAGTGAAAATAGTTAAAATTAATCATGTCGATTAAGAGAAAAACAAGTTTACCAATGGAATAAACTTTTAGCTTATGAAAAAAATGACCTAAAAACTTATAAAAAACTAATTTTATGGATATATTTAGACATTATCCATTATATTATCAATATTGGACCATTATTTGAGCCACTTGAGATGTAAAAAATGTGGGTGTAATTCTCTCTTTCAAAAATTTGTAAGTTTTTTCCCCACCTCCCTCAAAAAAAGCCACCCCATCTTCGCCTCTATGAACACCTGTAAATCCATTTTTATCAAACAATTACTATCAAAATATCTTCCAAAATTCAATAATATCACCCTATAATCCTTAATGTTTTCATAAATCCAACCAAGGGTGTCCTTTGGTGCAAACCAAAAGAAGATACCTGAAGAAGAGGTAACGTTCATTAACTAACATTTTTATTTTATTTATTCCTAAAACCACTTTATTTATATTTATATCATGATTATATAATAAAATAAGTATATTAAATATTATTATATGTTTTTAGTTTTATGATATGGTCTAAAACCACACACACTTCCATTAAATGGGTTATGAAATCATCGTTTGTATGTATGAAGGATTACCGCCTCACGAATTGGCGTCGTTTGTTTTTCAATTACCACCTATCAAGGTTAGTAATAATGATGTAAATGATATTTATATTTTATATTAATTATTTTTATTATGTTTTTATGATTTTTTAATTTTTATATGACACATAACTTCATTATTTCTATTTTGTGAGAATATAATAACGTCGTTCGTGTGTACGACGAACTACCGTCTCACGAAGAGATATTATTCTCTCACACTTTAAATGGAATGTATTAAGGATGGATATAATAAAAATATATAATATATATGAAATAAAAATTATTATATAATGATAATATCTCATATAATTTTATTTCTTTCCATCTGATAAGAAAATGGAACAACGTTCATGCGTATGTACGACATACCGTATCCAAGAATGGTGTTTTTCATTTCATATTTATATCTCTTATAGATTATTATAAAAACATGTATATTGAATATATATGATATTTATATCATGTATATAATTCCAGATATGTATAAATCATGAATAAAGTAATATGACCAAAAATATAACAAATCAAAACATATATAAAAAACAAAGCGGTTATTACCCGAAACGTAACTTTAACATGGAATTGTTAATAAATGGGTAATAAAAGGTCATAAAAAATAATATATAATATTATATAAATTAATATGGTTCTATAATATATTTATAATAAAATTATATTTATTATAAATTATTATTTATTGATTATAATGGAATTCATGACTTTAGGTAAGGGAATTCCATCTCACTTTTATTTTCCATTAGATACAAGCCATGTTCACCACCTATTTCTTGTATGTGGTGTGTATACCACCCATGGATTTATTTTATTATTATTATAATGAGAATTATTGGTGTTTACTTATCCATTTTAGTATCTATATTTCATGGGTTATGGTTTCAATGTTACCAAAGTGGTAAGGGAATTTTGTCTCAATTTTCCCTCTTTGAGACACATGTTACGTTATACATCTATATTATTTTAAAAGGTGTATATAATACCCCCTATGACATGTTATATTAGTAATATCCTTATTTTCATGATATTTTAAGATTCATGTAATTTTATTTTTTCGTGAGGATTATAATTCAAAGTTACCAATATGGTAAGAGTTTATTGCTAAATTTCATTATTTATCAGGATTGTTTATAATTATGCTTCCATTGATGAAATATCTAAAAAATTATCATGAATTTTATTCTCCAATATTTATTAATGATATATTTAATTTTTCACCATTTTCAACTCTTTTTTACTTAAAAGTATTAAGAAAAGGGTTTTATGAAAATCTAACTTTATCTCTCTATTCGATCAGAAATATGTTTTACTTCAAAACCATATTTTCTAAAAATGTTTTCCAAAAAATATTTTATTAATCTCATATAATTTTTAAAATACACTTTTACCCATTTATTAATTTTTTGAAAAATGTTTTGAAATGAATCTTCATCACATTTTCCAAAATAACACATGTTTAGGTTTTACCGAAATGTGAATGGAACCTTTATTTTTTTATGTGGATGATATGCATGGATTATTCCAACATCATGAAAAATCATTGCCTCAAATATTACTTAGTAAATTTTAAAAGTTATTTTTGAAGAAAAATGTTTTCAAATTTTTATGTTTTTAAAAGTTTTTTTCAAATAGGAAATAATATTTTCCCTATAAAATGTTTTAAATGATATTTCAAAATTATTTTCCATCTAAGATAGCATCTATTGGTACTTCTCAAGCCTTACTGGGGATAAGATACAAGGGTACCATTTACATTTCTACTCGGAATGGTTTATGTTTTTATGGAATTATTTTTATGAAACTCATTTTTCTTCCACATGTTATATGTTTATGAATCAAATTTATATTAAAGGGGATATATGCTTATGAAACCTGCTTATATTCATGGGTTATGCTATAATTATGAGAACTTTGTCTTTTCCACTGGTTAAGATAAGATAAAATTTTTATGATAGTCATTTCATTTCATGGGTTTTGATATGATGAATTTTTTTGATCTTATAGAACACATATGTCTGATTTAATTATGTTATGGGTGATACCTATATATTCATAAAATTAATTGTATAAAGATTTATATCTCATAAGATAGATATGGCTGGAATAAGGAGTGAACTTGGTTTAGTAAAGGAATTTGTTTGCTGATATTGTTACTAGAGTGAACCTAGAATACTAAGATGGTTTGGGGAGTGAACCCATTCCATTAATCTATCCTTCATAGTAATCCTTGACTAATATGGAAATAATTTTATATGTTTATTTGTTTTACACAATCCGATTGGATATGTATATGTTATGATCACATGGATTATTCTCTTTGATTCCTTTACGATTCATGTATTATGATTTACAATATTTATTTTATTACTCAAAGTTATGATCTTTGATATATAATTCCGGATCTTCTAATGTTATTATCATGTTCGCATACCCTTATGCTCAGGATTATGATTACTTATCTCCCTTTTTACCCTTAATGAGCATCCGAGATCACCATTTATTATGTTTACTTTCCCCTGGTTATGAAGATATGTATTATGTATGATGTGTCTAACAAGGGTTCTAGTTATGAAAAATGTAGTGGGAGATGATGTAGTTCACTTATAGACCAGTATTTATGTTTCCATTTTTCCAAAGGGACTAAACTAATATGGTATTTTGGGCATGTGTTTGTGTAATGTAAAAAAACATTCTAAAAAAATGATGTAATGTTTATGTATGAGAAGCCTGGGTTTCTATAGTTGGTATCAGAGAAAATTTTTATTTAACATTTTGAAACTAGGACGAGAAAACCTTAGCGAGATCCCTAAGAACATGTCTAAGGATAAGTATAAGGATGAGTCAAATTATAGGAAAATGTCCTACAATTTTGGTAAAGAATATAGGGAGAGGGGTATAAGAAATCACATCCCTGTCTAGATAACAAAAGTTGATGTGGATCTGGAATAAATGTAGATAGGGGTAACAACTCTGAAAACACCGTATTAATCTAGACTCAACCCAGAAATGGTGCACAAAAATGGGACTTATTTCACACATAGTTTAAAACTCTTGAAGGATATGATTTTGGAATTTACAAACTCATTATGAACCATCATGATGATTTAAATAGATGATTACTATGAATGACCTAGGATAAACCAAAGGTATCATAGATTAAATAAGGTGTCATAATTTAGAAATCCTATAAGTTATTTTCATGATTATGTGGTTCCCCAATCTGATAATTGTTTCTTATACTCTGATTTTTGGTTTTATTCAATGGATGGAACCTGAAGGAACCACATTAATTATGAATGCGATGGATGATGAAATGATTGTTCTCCAGAGAAACTGAATTCTATTAGAGTTGGAATGAAAAATATTTTTACTATGATCACAAAAATTTATCAAGCTATGAATCATGTTGGACTCCCAAATGATTAATAAAGCGAACAAAATTTTGTTGAGTCCTTCATGAGGAAACTTACACCTTCTTTAATAGAGTCTTCTAATTCACTAGTGGTTAGGCAATTGATCCATGAAACTGAATAGATATTTTCCATTGTCTAATGTTCAGAACATGAGAAATTAATTATGGTTGTTTATTATTTAGAAGGTGAAGTGGAATAGTGGTGGACTCTAATCTTGAATATGTGGTAGAAAGATGAAATTGACTTAATGTATTGGGATGAGTTAGAGAACTTATTTTTCAATAAGTACTTTGATTATGTTCTTATTATGAATATGGATAAGGAGTTCCTTGAGTTAAAGCAAATGTATATTGAATATATTGGTACTTATGAGGATAATTTCACAATACTTTCAAGGTATGCTTCTGGAATTATTATCCAACCCAAAAGTAAGGTTGATCGATTATTTAGTGAATTAAAGTGAAGTATCTAAATGGAGTTAGCCATAAGAGACTTCTGTAGAAATGAAGAAATTTTCTGATGTGCCATTAAGGTAAAAATGGAGGTTAGAGTTACACATCAATCTCATGGGTTTGATAAGAATAGAAAAATGGAATTCAAGGGGAAATCTAAGAACCAGGGAGAAAAGAATATGAGCTTTCCGTTATGATCAATGTGTAGAAATAATCCTAGAGGAAATTGTCTTAAAGGGACTAGAAAATGTTTTATATGTGGGAAGGATTTCTATCAAGCTTTTGACTATTGAAGTGGTGGAAAAAGTAAGCTAATGATGAAAATATATATAAATCTATAAAGAATTCACCATCCACACTTTAGTTATTCAAGTGTACGAAGAATGGGAATTATTCTAACTATTGCTCAAATCAAAGGTTTAACAATGATGATCGATTTCAGTAATCTCTTTAGCCAAGGGAAAAATAGAAATCTCATATGATTATCATTTCTGATGAGGGGAATGATAATGACATTGTGAAAGGTATATTTACCATTCACTCTATAACTACTAATGTCTTATTTGAATCTATATCCACCAATTATTTTAGATCTAAAGAATTTTATAAGGGTATCAAGATTTTTCTACAATTATTAGATGTTTAATTATCAGTAATAACCCCTAATGGTATGATGATCACATCATATGTCTATGTATCCTAACCAATTGAAGTTTGTGGGAATGTGCTTCCCATAAATATTATTATTCTCCAACTAGTTGAATTTTATGTTATATTAGGCATGGATTTTATTTCTTTACATAAGGATCACATCAACTTACCAAGAAGGAAAGTCACATTTGATATTACAAGCGAGCCTATGATCATATATCAGTGTGATGAAAAATATGAACTTCTGATGGAAATCAAATCCGTTGTATGGGTCATGATTTCTTTTTAGAAGGGTTGTTTATCCTAGATGGTTGTGGAGAAACACAACATCCATAATATTCCTATTGTTTGGGATTTTTTGGATGTATTTATAGAAGAATATCATAGTATTCTTCCAAAACATAAAGTTATGCTATTAACAAAACTCATACCTAGTTCCACACAAATTTCAAAGACCCCATATAGAATGGCACTGATTGAGTTACAGAAATTGAATAATAAAATCTAGGAGAACCTGAGCAAAGGATTCATTTGTCCAAGTGTGTCAATGTAGGGTACACATTTTATTTTTTTTAAGGATAAAGTTGGATCAGTTAGAGTTTTTATTGATTATCAGGAATTGAACAATATCATTATCAAGAACAAGTATCCTCTACCCCATATTGATGACTTGTTTGATCAACTATACAGATATCAATAATTTTCTAAGATTTACCTTCATTCTAGATATCATAAATTGAGTGTTAATAAAGAGAATATACCCTTGAAAACCTTCCGTACAAGGTATGGACACTATGAATATATAGTGATACCTTTTTTTCTTATGAATGATCCCTCTATCTTCATGGATTTAATGAATCGAGTATTTAGAGATTACCTTCATCAATTTATAGTAGTCTTTATAGATGACATTCTTATTTTTTCAAAAATAAAGGTAGAACATGAATATTTCATGAGAATTGTACTAAATACACTAAAGAAGGATAAACCATATGAAAAAAATTAAAAGTGGGAATTTTGACTACAAGAGGTTTCATTTTTGGGTCACTTAATATGAAGATAGGGTACATCTATAGATATATCAAAGATGGAAGTTATTAAACACTGGCCTATATTGACAACAAGGACTAAGATCCAAAGTTACCTTATTTTATTCAGATATTACTGATGATTTGTGAAGAATTTATCATGACAATATAATCCACTCACTAAGTTAACTCAGAAGGGTGTAAAGTTTCTTCTAGATAGATGAATATGAATAAAACTTCAAGGAACTAAAGATAAGGTTAGTCATCCCCCTTGTTCTTACATTACCCTATAATGGATTTATATGTGTTCTCATGAAAAATGGAATGTTTATAGCTTATTACTCTTTAAAATTGAGTATTCATGAGAAACATTACCCAACTCATGATTTGGAGTTTTCAACGGTAAATTTTGCATTATAATTTTAGAGGCATTATACTTATGGAGAAAATTGTGATATATATACTGATCAAAAAAGTTAAAAGTATATATTAACACATAAGGATTTGAAAATTAGATAAATAATATGGTTATATATGATTAAAATTATGTTTTCTCAAAACATTAACACCTTGGTAAAGCAAAAATGGTGGTCGATGTTATAACACCCTGAGATTCTGTAAAATATATACTTTTTTATTAATTTAATCTTTTTGATATTTTTCATTTCACGTGACATTGAATATATATTTTTCTATATGGAAACACTAAGTTTTTTTTCATTATATGAAACTCTATGTTAAGCTTACACAACACCCAACACTAAGTTATCCCTCATTACAGATAGAATCAAGTTTTACCGCCTTTTAATGGCGCACCTATTTTTAAACTAATATTAAACAATTTAATAAATTTTATTTGTAAAAATAAACATAATTTTTAAATTTTTAATATCAAAATTATCTTAGGGTGAATTTTTAGATTTTGTTTCTGAAGTTTCATTTTTTTACGAATAGTGAAAAATACTTCATTTTATTTAAAAATTTATATTTTGTTTTAGTGTTTCTTAATGTTAAATTATATTTTAAACTGGTTTTTAAAGTCACAATAGATAAATTATACATCTATTAATTCAATTTAGGTTATTGGATTCATTTTTATATTTAATTTTTATATAATAACTTATTGAACTTATGAACATTTTTACTCAAAAAAATCGCTTTCTAGCAACATCTATAAGATTAGCTTTAAATTTAATTTATCCACTTATGTGAATTGAATTTTGAAAAATAGAAATACATATTTTTAATAAGTATGATATTTATAGTTTAATTAAATCGACATAATTTTTTACCAAAAATATTAGTAAAAGTGGTTAAAATAAATTACAGTGATTAAGGTAAAAAGAAGTTTAACAAGGGAACAAATGTTAAACTTATGGGGGAAAATGACCTAGACACTTGTACAAAATCCATTGAATGGCCATATTTTGATTATATCCATTCATGGTTCTAATTTTATTAGCTAGTGGGATACTATTCAATAGAATTTCTCTATTTCATAAGTTATTTAAGGAAAAAGACAAAAAAATAAACTTTCCATACCTTTAACGTTTATAAAACTTTGAGATATGAAAACACATATTTTCAGTTATACATTTACCTTGAAAGATAAATGATTTATTTTTATCATAATGATTTATAATTAAATTTTATAGATGAATTAGTTACATTAAACACTTAACAAACACTAATGCATGGATTATTTAGTTAATAATTAAATAAAATAAATGATGCTAAAAACATTAAAATTAAAGTAATTTTAATGAATTATTGTGTTCCATTATTTTTGTAGATAAATATATCATGTTAAAAATATGTTAACTTAATATATTTTAATTCAAATAATGTTTCCATATTTTTAATTTAAAATTAAATAAATAATTTCAAAATTGAAATTAAGGTTATTTTACAATAAATTGTATTTTATTAAATGATTTAAAATTAATAAACATACTACCTTATGCAAAGTTATTTTTAAGTGTTAATAAATATAAAATATCGTCTACTAATAGAAAATATTATCTTTTATAATGAACATATAGACCCCTAAACAGTAAAAACATTATTATCATGGTTTGGGTTAAAGCAATGTTTTGTAGGATACATGCACTTGTTTTAAAATTAATTTCCAACACACATGAGATTTTTATTTATTAAATTAGATATAATATTTATAATTCAGTGGCAATATTTTTTTAAAAAATAACACCTTAATTTAGTCTTAATGGTTAAATTACATATTTTGGAAAACTAGTTACCTAAATGAAAAACGAAAATGAAAAATACAAGGAAATTTAATGACTAAGGAGAAAAATTATAAAAATGCATTTATTTTTGTGTGGTAGAGATTTGGTTCAACCATAAATTCACTTTAATCCACTATTTGTCCATTTTTGAAGCACATAAGGTAAGGTCTACCTCCCCTTAGTGCTTACCTTTATATATTTACAAGAATTCTACTCCTCCACTATAAAAAGGCATTCACTCATCCCCTTCCGGTCACCTCTAAAGACACTTTGGACCATCCAACCTCTACCCAAACAGTCTCCCAAATTCCCTCCCCTCATCTTAGAATCCTAACTTTGGTAATAAATCCATAAAAATAATCCCTTTGGTGCAAACTAAGATGAGTTACCCAACGATGAGGAGTTTTGAATGAGTACAAAGAGAGTCAGGACTTAAGGTAAGAGTTTTCTCATCTCAATTTAATTATTTGTGAGACACAAGCCATATTGAACATCTATTTCTTATATGTGGTGTTTATAATTTCCATGGATTCATACTATGATTCATATAATTAAATTTATGAGTATTTACATATCTGTTTGATGGTCTGTATTTCATGGGTTTTATGTTTTAAAAGTTACCAATTCGGTAAAGTAATTTTGTCTCAATTTCCCTTCTTTGAGACACATGCCATGTTATGCACCTATATTATTTTACGAGGTGAATATAATAAAATTTATCTTTTTATATCATTAACCCCCTTATTTCCATGATATTTTAATCTTCATTTAATTTCATTTTCTTATATGGGGAGTATAATTCAACGTTTCCATGTAGTAAGAGTTTAGTGAAACAATCTCATCATTTATCTGGATTATTTATGATTGTGATTCCATTGATGAAATAGTATGACCCATATATCAAGATCACACATTAATTTTCTTCCCCTATATATATTCAGGATATACTCATGTATTAATACCATTTTCCCACTCATGGTAATTAATATAATTAAGAAAATGTTTTTATAAAAATCCGACTTTATTTATCCTCTTAGTAATAAATATATGTTCCTTCATAACCGTGTTTCCTAAAAAAATTAATTAATTTTTACTATTATCCTATTATATTTAAAGAAAATTTTTGGCTATTTTGTACCTTTTTAAAAAATAGTTTTAAAAGGAATCTTCTTATCATTTTCTGATCAAGTCATTTTTCTAGACTTTTAATGTACAAAAGGAATGTTTTTCATGTACTGATATATCCACCGATATTACTGTCATTTCCATGAAGGTTACTTTTTAATTTTACAAGGCTATTTTTAAAGAGAGTTTTTTCCTAATATATTAAAAAAATTAAAATTTAAAGAAATTTTCAAAGAAAAATGTTTTCAAAAATATTTTATAATAAAAAATTTTTTAAATGATTTTCAAAGATTCCATTATATGTCTTCAAAAGAATATTTTCCAAAAAAAAGATTTCAATGATTAAAATATTTATTTATAAGTTTAAAATTATTTTTCAATAAATGGTTTTCAAAATGTTTTCAAGATTTCTTTATAATTATTCAAATTATTTTCAAATAAATATTTTTCCAAACATTTTCAAGCATCTTTTATAAGTTTTCAAGGAAAATGGTTTTCAAATTTTTTTTCAATATTCTTTTATAAATTTTCAAGGAAAATAATTTTAAAAAAAATTTCAAGCTTATTTTATAATTTTCAATGGTAAAATGTTTTCAAAAGGTTTCCAAGCATATTTTATAAGTTTTTAAGAAAAAAGTTTTCAAAAATGTATTATGTTTTAAAAATCACTCTTTAAATAAAAAAGAATATTTTCCTAAATAAATGTTTTTAAAGGATCTTTCCAAATTATTTTCCATCTAAGGTGACATTAGTTGATGTTACTCATGCCTTTTTGGGGAAACTGTCCAAATCTTCTTTTCATATTCTTTCTCTGAATAGTTTATTTTTTGATGGAATGATATTTATAAAACCCATTTCACTTTCACAAGTCATATATTTATAAAACCCATTTCACTTTCATGGTTTATATGTTTTTAAAACCTGTTTCTCTTTCATAGGTTATACTCTTATGAAACTCACTTCCTTTCACGAGTTACGCATTGATGAAATGATTATGAAACCTATCTATTTTCCATAGGTTATGTTATGATTACATATTTATGATACATATTTCATTTAATGGGTTATGATATGAGTATTTATGATCTTGTGTCACATGTATATATGATTTTATTATGAGATGGGTGGCACCTATATCTCCCTCCAATACATTGGGTAAATATTTATATCTAATGAGATAATTATGGGAATCAAGTCAATGGGGTTGATTCACTATGGAAAGATGGGGAAACCTGATCCACTATGGAAAGATGGGGGAACCCTATCCACTATGATAATATGGGGAAACCTGATCCACTATTAGAATATAGAGAAAACTGATTCACCATGGGAAGATGTGGAAACCCTATCCACTATAGGAAGATGGGGAAACCCGATACCTTATATGGAAAGGACTATGATTTGGGATGGTGGTGTGTCCCTCCCAGTAGGTGTAGTCCCCATGAAGTTCCCTAATATTTTTTTTGGCAATGATCCTTGATTTATATGTAATGTTTTTACATGATTATGTGTTTTCCACAAATTATATGTCTTATGCATATGATATTATCACATGGTTCATGTTATTGATTATCTTATGATTCATGTCTTATGAACTGCTAATATTTATTCCATTTCTCTTCATGATGATATTTGATATGCAGGGTATGATCTTCTAATGTTATGATCATGTTTTCATACACTTATTCTCATGTTATTTTTACATATCTCCCTTTTTTACCCTTACTAAACATATGTTCTCACCCCCTCTCTTATGGTTCCATTCTCGAGGCTATAAAGAAAGGTTTTAAATAGGCTTAATAAAGGGGAATATCTTTAAGGTATATGTTGAAGATCTTCCACCAAGTCATTATACTTTGTTCCAAGCTTCCATGGACACCAAACTATTATGATACCTGTGAATTTATTTTTGTAATGTGTTCGATATTCATTTAAAATGATGTAATATCCATTTATGTTAAGCCTAGGTCGTTATAGTTGGTATCAAAGGAAAGGTTTAGTCAACCTTTGAAAACTAGGATGGTAAAACTTTAGTTATATCCCTATGGATATTTCTAAGGATATGTAATGGGATTTCTCTAAGGATAAGTCTAATAATGAGGAAAAGTATAGGAAAATGTCCTAGAATTTTGGTAATGGATAGAGTGAGTGTTTTCCTAGAAATACATCCCTATCTGGGTAATATAAGTTGATGTGGATATAGCACATATATACCTTGGGGTAGCAACTTTGAAAAGGTGTGTCGAGCCTAACTTGAGAAAAACCCGGTACATGATAATGGGTCTTACTACATATCTGGTTTGACACTCATGGGAGACATGATTTGGGAATTTACAAACTCTTTATTAACCATTATAAAGGATTTAAATATATGTTTTCTATTAATGACCTAGGATAAACATATGTTTTCATAGATTAAAGAAGTATGAATCAGGATTTAGACATCTTATAAGTGATTTTTCATGATTAGGTGGTTTCCATTATGATAAATTTTTCTCACGCTATGATTTCTAGTTTTAGTTAATAGCAGGGACTTGAAATAACTTTGTTGCAATGAATGTTTCAGATGTGGAAAGTATGGCCATTATTCAAATTGATTTCCTAAGTTTAAATCTTATAAAGAGAATCAGGAAGGTAGAATGATTATTGGTTATAGTGTTAAATATAAAGAGATCATGAATGAAATGTGAAATTTATGGGGTGTTCTAATAGTATTTTTTACATTAAAAATAATATTCATTATTACATTGAGGTTGAAAAACCTTAAAACATGATTCATATGTCATATTATAGGAAAGGGGTATTAAGGAATAAGATGGTGAATCCTGATTAATGGTCTAAGAATACAGTTGTATGAATGGTGTATTTATGTTTTTGAATTCAAAGATTATGTTATATGAATCATGAAATATATAAGTATTTTCAATAGTATTTCTTCATTAAGGATTTGAAATGATATGTTAAATGGTGATGATGACATAGAAAAGTGATTTAATGGAAATATTATATTTTGATTAAGAGAAGGTAACCCTTAATTTGTTCAATATGTAGAGGAAATTTTGTTTATCTTGTATAAGTATATGATTTATTTGGATAAATTAAATTAGATAGTATCGATGACCTTAAAACCAGTTATAGATTTTTTGAAAAGTGGTTTATGTTATCAGGGATAAAGCTTAAAACTTCTTGTATTTAAGGAATAAATCCAATAATATTTGGAATAAGGAATAATGAATGTTTTTCAAAATAATTTATGGTAATTTATTTTATTACCATGTTTCAATAAAATATATGATGAGGTTATTCACATGTTTGGAATGTGACAACCAAGAGCTACTTTATGATATATGTGTGACCCTGATTCTAAAGTTTTAGATTTTAATCTTTTGGAAGGGTTATAAGGTTAACCATTTATGTAATGGTTTATGTTAAATTTTAGATGAGGTTTTAGAGATTTAAGATATTATCTCTCTATATAAAGATTTTTGCATATTGGATAACTTTTGATAACCTTATTGTTATGATAAATACAGAAGGAATGAACTATCATTCTATTTATGGATATCATGATCTACTAATACATCAGGAATGAAAAATTCATCTTCGTTTCATAGAGTAAGAGATGAAGTGGGAATTGTTTAATTAAATACTAAAGTATGATATTGTGCATAAGTAATTGAATGAAATCAAGTAGGTATATCATCTTTAGGAAAAGGGTCTTGAAATAAAATTTTGTCCTAATATCTTATTTTTTGTTGAACCGATGGAATTTTAAATCATCACATATTTATGAATTTTAGGCCCTCAACTTTCTATTGATTATTCACTTTTTTGTGATTTATTACCTCAATCACACTCTGTAATTATTTAAAATTTCCCTCCATATCCATGTTTTCATTTCCCACATATGTTCTCCTATGTGGAAATCTAGTGATGTGTTACTTTGGGTAGCTGTTATGTTTCTAATATTCCATTTTTAAAAGAAGTATTAGTATTGGTTTTTATGATGTGGGTTTATATGAAAGGAACTTTTAAGTATTAAACATTTAATAACCTATATGCATTTTGAGGGTGAAATTCATTTTATGGGGTGTAGAATGTAACACCTTGAGACTTTGTGAAAAAAAATCAAATTAATTTAATACTTTTGATATTTTCCATTTTAAAAAACACTAATTATATGAAACACCATGTTGAGCTTACATAACACACAATACTGAGTTAGCATGCATTACACACAAGATCAAGTTTTACCACATTTTAATGAAACACATATTTTAAAACTAAATTTTGACACTTTTATAAATTTTATTTTTCAAAATAAAAATATTTATTACATTTTTAATGTCAAAATTATCTTAGGGTAATTTTTTGGTATTTTTCTATGAAGTTTAATTTTTTGATGAATAGTAAAAAACACTACATTTTAGTTAAAAACTACCTTTTCATTTAAGTAATTATTAATGTTAAATTATTTTCTAAACTAGTTTTTAAAATTTACCAAATTAGTAAAGTAATTTTGTCTCAATTTTTCTTCTACAACACACTTTCCATGTCATTCACCTATATTCTATTACAAGGTGTATATAGTGCAATTTAAAATGTTATATCATGAAACACATTCTTTTCATGATATTTTATGATTCATCCAATTTCCTTTTCCTACATGGAGTGTATAATTTAAAGTTACCATGTAGTAAGAGTTTATTAAAACAATATCATCGTTTACTGGGATTATTTATGATTATGCTTCCATTGAAGAAATATTATGATCCATTTCTCAAGATGACATGAGAATTTTTCCCCTTTTTATATTCAGTATATCTTCATGTATTTGTACCATTTTACCACTCTTTGTTACTTAATATAAATAAGATTTTTTTTATAAAAATATGACTTTGTCTATCCTTTCGGTCAGAAATCTATGTTCTTTAAAAACCATGTTTCCTAAAAAAATTCAAAAATGTTTTACTATTATCATATGATATTTAAAGGAAATTTTTACCTAGATTTTACATTTTTAAAAATGGTTTTAAAATAAATATTCTTGTTTTTTTCAAATCATGGAACTTTTATAAACTTTTATGGTGCAAAATAATGTTCGACATGTACAGACTTAACCACAGTAATGACTATCATTTTTTTGAATCTTCCTTTTTAAGTTTAAAAGGCTATTTTTAAGGAAATATTTTTCCTAATATTCTTGGAATTTATTTAATTTAAAGTTCTTTTCATAGAAAAAGGTTTTATGAAATTTTTTATGTTTAAAAAGTGTTGTAAATGATTTTAAAATCATACTTTATAGGTTTTCAAAATGTTATCTTAAAAGAAAAATAATTTCATTAATTACAAGATTTATTTATAAGGTTTCAAAGTATTTTAAAATAAATGGTTTTCAAAACGTTTTCAAGATTTCTTTATATGTTTTTAAATTATTTTCAAAGAATTAGTTTTCAATTTTTTTTATGATTCTTTTTTATCTTTTAAAAAAATGGTTTTCAAAATGTTTTCATTATTTTTTTATACGTTTTCAAGGAAAAAGTTTTTCAAAATAATTTCAAGATACTTTTATAAGTTTTCAAGGAAAAAGGTTTTCAAAATGTTTTCAAGCTTCTTTTATAAGTTTTCAGGGGAAAAGGTTTTCAAAATGTTTTTAAGATTGTTTTATAATTTTTCAATGAAAAAGGTTTTCAAAATTATTTTAAGATCCTTTTATATTTTTTAAAGGAAAAAGTTTTTAATTTTTTTCTTAAGATTATTTTATAAGTTTTCGAGGAAATTTTTTTTCAAGATGTTTTCAAGATTACTTTATACATTTTCACGAAAAAGGTTTTCAATAATGATTTATGTTTTAAAAATTTATTTTCAAAGAAGGAAGGACATTTTCTTCAAGAAATAATTTTAAAGGATCTTTCCAAATTATTTTTCATTTAAGGTGACATCCATTGGTGTTAATCATGCCTTTCTAGAGGAATGATCCAAAGGTTCCATTTATATTCTTTCTATGAATGGTTTATGTTTTTATGACACGATGTTTATGAAACTCGTTTATCTTTCACGGGTTATATATTTATAAAACCCATTTCTCTTTCATGGGTTATATTTTTATAAAACCTGTTTTTCCTTCATGGGTTATATGGTTATGAAACCCTCTTATTTCATAGGTTATTATTAGATAAAATTATAATGAAAATGTTATGATTACTTTTTTATGATACCCTTTTCATTTCATGGGTTATGATATGATTGATTATGATCTTGTGGAACATGTATGATTGATTTAATTATGAGATATTTGGGACATATATCTCCCTCTAATGCATTGGGTAAAGATTTATATCTCATGAGATAATAATGGGAATCAAGTCGATGTGATTGATCTACCATGGGAATATGGGGAAACCTGATCCACTATGAGAAGATGGGGGAAGCCGATCCACTATGGGGAGATGGGAAAACCTGATCCACTATGTGAATATGGGGAAACCCGATCTACTATGAGAAGATAGGGATGCCTGATCCCATACAAGGAAAGAACTCTGACTGGGGATTGTGGTGTGTCCTATCAATTAGGTGTAGTCCCCATGAAGTGACCTAATAATTTTTGGAAATTGGCCTTGACATATAAGGAATATTTTTATATCTTATGTGTTTACCACAAATTCAATTTCTTATGGTTATGATATGCTCACATGGTTCATGTTATTGATTATCTAATGATTTATGTCTTATGAACTTCTAATATTTATTCAATGTATCATCATTATGATCTTTGATACATAGGGTATGATCTTCTAATGTTATTATCAAATTAGCATACCCCTATATTCATGTTATACTTATATATCTCCCTTGTTTACCATTACTGAGCATCTGATCTCACCCCATTCTTATGTTTCCTTTCCCCAAGTTATAAAGAAAGTTTTTAAGTAGGAGTAATAAAGGTTAATATATTTAAGGGAGATATTGAAGATCTTCCACCAAGTTAGACGACTTTGTTCCAAGTTTCCAAAGACACTAAATTATTACGGTCCTCAGGCCAGTATTTTTGTAATGTGCTGAATATTCATCTTAAATGATGTAATACACATGTATGTTAATCCTAGGTTGCTATATATTCTTTGAGTCAAAATTATCATGCTAGATTATCCATGATGAGGATAAAAAAAGATCCAATATTCCTAGATTTCCAAAATATGGATTTGGAAATCCGAAAGAAAGGGAAAAAATCTTATCTTGATCGATTTAATGTTCAACCATCTATCCATATAAAGATTAAATAAGTATAAAAGGAATATTTAGATATGAAAAAGAAGTTTATAAATGTTCTTGAGTTTAACCTTGATCATGAAATAATGATAAGTTTTAGGAATCGTGTATGCATTTCGTCTATACCAGATTTGAAGAAGGAGTTGTTAGAGGAAGGTCATATTTATTCATTCTCTATTCATCCTAAAAGTACGAAGATGTATAGATATTTGAAAAAAATACTTATGATGATATGGCATGAAGTGAGATATCATAGAGTTTTGATGTTAGTTCTTGGATTTAATGTACTTATGTATGGAAAACCTACATTCAAAATTTATTTCCTAATAGCATGAATGAATAGGATTTTGGAAGGAATGAGACAAACTCTTTGATGAAATCTTACTAGTATGATCTTTTCTCACACCCTACCAATACCATTTGATTTATGTATCTCTTACTAATTTCTTTTAGTTTCCCTATATTTTGTATTTTGGTTTTGGATATTGGGTGTTCATATTGTTTTTAGAATTTTTCTTCTGATGTGAAGAGTGGCCAAGGGTCAGTTTGGTTGGAATTTTATTTTGTTTTATTTTGGATATATATGTATTGGACTTATGTCCTAGCAGTCTCTTCAGTTTATTTATTTGATGATGATTATTTTCTTCAGATGTTTGGATGTATTATTTACTTCTTTCATACTCCGTTTCATATTTACATATATTTGTTTCTCTATATTTGATGGTGTGGATGTCTAAGTTATGGATAAGTCATGCTAGATTACTAGGAAGAATCATTGTGCTAATTATTTGTAATTTTTGGGTGAATTCTTTTATGATCATATTTTGATGCTTTAGAACTAGTTTCCATCCTATGTTGAGCGAGAACATGCCTAAGTTATGTCATAGGTCAGGTTGGTTTCCCAGATCCAGGGGTTTTCTAGGTTGGTATTTGAGAAAAAGATATCAAATCCCTCCATATCACTATTTTGAGCGTTTCTAGGTAGTATAGATGCTAGTATCATCATAAAAACTTGAGAGGTAGGTGAAGGGAGAGTGTTATAAACTCTTTCTCCCCTTAAACCTTGAGTCACCCAAGGTGGTTAGGATTGAGTATTGATTTTTGAGTTCAATTTTGGAAATATTTTTTTTATGTAATGATGATGTTTTAATCCTTGATGAGTATGTTTTTTATTTTAGGGTTGATTTTAGTTTTGAGGCAAAAGTGGAGAAAGGGAATTAATTGTGTGGTTATCCTGTATGATCTGGAAAATGATGAACGTATCATGTAAATGTCCCTTAAACCATAATATATTCTTTTTTATAGTTGGTTCATGGTTTACCAGCAGGTGCAACTAAACCATGCACAATTTTATTTCTTCTTAGGTACTATTTTTTCCCTTACTTTCTTTCCACAGTGATCCAAATAGTGTTTAACATTAGTGTAATTCTAGTTAAGGGAGTTTTATAGAATATTATTATAATTAAATGTGATCTAACGTGAGATTTATATTTGGATGTTTGATTTTTTTATGATGTATGGGTTTTATATTTTAAAAATTATTTTTAGATTCAAATTATGTTGAGTAAGTTGGAATGTTTTTTGTTTGAAATGAGATTAATGGATTTTTTTGGGTGAAATAGGTGATTCGGTTTAATAAGTGGAATTTGTGAAAAAATGAATTTTAAAGTGGAATATTTTAAAACTTTCATTGAATGTGTTTTCAAAGGTAATAAATTTCCAAATGTAATTTTTATAGTGTTTTGGAATGAAAAAGGGGTGTGATATTCAAAGGATTTTGTGGAATATTTTTGATTCTCATGTAATTTTTACAATTTCATAAGTTTTAAATATAATTTGGAAGTGTTTTGAATATAGAGTAGGTTTTTATTAAAAAAAATTTCTTTAGGATGAGAATTCACAGGATGATTCAGTTTTAAAAAAAATCCTTTTATGAATTCAAAAAAATGAAGTGTCTAAAAGTGGTTGTTTGTTTTAAAGAGTATGGGTGTCGGAAAATGATATTTTTTTCTAAGGTATTTGTTTTTATGAATGAGTGATTTTGGTTTTTACGTATAGTTATGGGACTAATTGATTTTATTATAAAGAATGATCAGCTCGGTTCACATTTATTTTTAGTCATTATATGTCTTTATAATAACCCAATATTTTAAAATAATAACATTATGTTCAATAATGAATACAACACATAATAACGAGCTTAAACAAACCATGATATAGTATTTAAATGTAAACATTATAACCTATCCATTAAAATTATAGGTATGAATAAGAATAACCATTATTTAAAAATTATGTATAAATATTCTAGATGAAGTAAATATATTTTTAATTAAGGACTCATTTTTTTGTAACATCATTACATGCTTCACAAATATATTTTTTTGTAAAAAATGTTTTTATTACTTTTTTTGAGAAAATATAATAATTAATTTCTTATAATTAAATAAATTTAAAAATAAACTTTATTTTTTAAATCATCATGTCAAAATTATCTTAGGGTGAAATTTTGGGTTTTTTACGAAAATACTGAATTTTTAGTGAATAGTTAAAATATCACTTTTTTGTAAAACTATCAATTATTTTTCAACAAATTTAGTATTTTAAAACCCTATTGTGATTTTAATTTTATATAAAAGTAACATAAGTATTATATATATTGATTTAATTTAATTTATTAAATTTAAATCATCTTTAAACTAGAATTTGGTATATGTTTATTTTTAGGATTTAAAACACATTTATCCGAAAACTATTTTTAGGTGTATAATGTTTCTCTATTTTAATTAATTGAAATAAACCCTAATGAAGAATGATGTAAATGTTTTTTATATTATATATGTATATATAATAATTTTAATTAATATAATGATGATTATTACTCATTGAGTTAATGTAAGATTATCTTATGCTTGAAAAATACATTTATTGAAAAAGAGGTTTTCGACATGTTTTGCAGGTTAATTTTTAAACTAAATTATACCACTTCATTGAATTTAATTTTATAAAATATATAAAATATATTGAATAATAATAATTAATATTATGTAGTAAGTTCAGTGTAATTTTTTGTCATAATGAATAATAAAAATAGTAAAAAATTAATTATTATGGTTAAGGTAAAAACTGGTTTACCAGTGGGTAAATATATAAAGATAAAGGTTAAAATGACCAAAAAACATTATGAAACTTCATTTGTTGGTTTAATTTTTGACTTAAACTTATCAATTTATAATTTTAACAATTTGTATCCCTATTTATAATAAAGTGACTTGACATATTGAAAAACTTGGAAAAATTCCAAGTGTGCCTCTCTCTACAATTATAAAAGGGCACCTTCTCCCCTAAATTATTCACACTTAAAGTAATATTTTATTCAGAAAATACCTACCCTAATACCTTAATTACTTCCCTTACCACTTCTTATATGTATTTTTTATCATAAAACCATCCTAGGATTTCTTTTGGTATAATCCTAAAGAGGTTGTCCAAAGGAGATGTATCGTTCTTAACCAAGTGTTTTTGTTTTATTTCTTCTTCCACCACATTACAATCTTATTAAACCATTAAGATATAATAAAATTTATATCTACCATATACTAAGATGTTTTTAGGATAATTTAATACCCCATATCCATCTCATATTCAATAAAATTTGAAATGAAACTGTCGTTTGCGTGTATGGTTATCAACCACCTCGGGAACCAATGTAATTCATTTTCCATCACCACCGCTCATGGATGGGTATAATTATGAATTTAATATATATATATATGATATTATTGGAATATTCATCATTATTAAAAGATAATATATCATATAATTTCTAACCTTTCCATTCATTTAAAAATGAATACTTCATTCGTGTATACGTGTGGATTACCACCTCCACAAAGCGATGTGATTCTTTTTTAATAACAAAATCTCATGAATTATATATATAAGTATATTTAATAAAATAATATGATATTTATGTAATTTAAATAAGTATTTAAAGATAAAATATTACTTATTTTCTTTCTTTCATGATCACTGAAAAATAGAAATCTTGCTCATATGTACGTACAACTTACCGTCTCAAGGATTATAACATGGTTCATTTTTCAAAACCATATTTCATGGATTTTTTAAAAATTATAATTGATGTGTAAAAATTATTTTTATTTCATAATTATTATTCTATATCTTATGGATATATGACCACCTTTACTATAGTCAGACTACCGAAGTTGTTTTAGACATATGAACTGAATATCATCAAAATGTACGATGTGAGATTAATTGATAAAGTAATGAAATATAACATGGTTTTAAATAAAATAAAAGGAATAATAAACAAGAAAAAGTTTCTTATAAAATTAAATAATTACTATAATTTTATTATTTAGGAACATAAATAATGGGCGTGATGAGTCATACTTTAGGTAAGGGATTCTATCTAAATTTCCTTTTATTAAGGCATATTTTAGTGTTATGCACCGATTTCTTTTATATGGTGTATATACACCTATTTTAAATGTTATATCATGAATCCTTAATACTTAATAGTATTTTAAGTTTAAATTCATATTATTTCATCCAAGGGTATTTGACTCAAAAGTTACCAAGTGGTGAGTGTTTCATAACTCAATTTCTTTTCAGTGGGTTGTATTACTTCTTCATTATCTTTGATATTATAAGATTATGTGTGTAATGAATTTTGATTATTTTATGTTGTTTTTTAAATTTTATTAGGTGAATTTAAATTTCATACACATAATCAATTAATTTATTAATTCATACTTCAATGGTATGATATTTGAAAGAGATTTTGTCTCAATTTCTACTCAATTAAAATATATTGGGTATTATACACCTATTTATTTTTATAAGGTGTATATACCATCCCATTGATATTATAAATCATGAATATATTTACCAAAAATGTTAAAGGAATATTTGTTTTAACAAACTTGGCATGAAGGAAATATTCTCACTGTCATGACTGATAATTACTTTCAATAATACTTTAAATTTTTACAAGTTTTGTCATATTGAAATTTTTTTTATTAATATTATTGAATTTTTTAGTTTTTAAAATTTATTTTAAAAGTGAAAAGTTTTTCCTTAAAAATGATTTTAATAATCTTTTTATGGTATTGTTATTCATAAATGAAAAAAAACCTTTATTTTAATTATAGTACACTAGGGATATATTGTAATTATACCATAATTATTATTATTTAGGATGGTTTATGATCTGTTTGACTAGAGAAAGTATTGAAATTGACTTTCTTGGTTAATTTTGTAGTCATTAAGTTTATCTTGAAGCATCTGACTTCTTGGGATCATTATACTTTACATTTCTCTAAAATATTCATTTTTTTGTATCATGGATATGATTATTTCCTAAACTATATACCATTTTTACATATAGTGTTTTACTATGAAAGTTTTTTGATTGACTATGTAAAATATTGATAAAGTAATATTATTTACTCAATATGGATATTTACTGATAAATTATATTTTTTATGAATCTAATTAATCATTTAAAATATAAGTAATGAATAAAAAATGTAGTGATGGGTGGGGCCAAATTATAGATAGTCCCTAAATGAATCAACAAGTCTCATGAGACAAATCAGTAATCTAGCATTAAATGGGGTTTTTGTGAATAACTACCCATCAATTAAACTATCTTAGTGTAAGGTCTTGATGGTTTATATATCCTGATGTTTGAGATCATGATGTACAATATTAATAATTTACTTCAGTATGAAGTTAGTGATTATTATCCAAGATACTTTTCATTGATATTATCCATAGATGGATTTAATGATAAAGTTATTGATTAAATAGAATGTGTTTTTAGTTATTTGCTTTTCCATATCTATTAGGACTTATTTACACATGATATATTACACTGTACGTATCCCTTATAGAGAATCTGAGCTCACCCTTTATTTGTTTTTCTTTCTCTAAGATATAAAGAAGTTATATTTATATGATTTCACATATATATAATATTTAATTTCACTATGTTGTAATATATGTTTTCAGATGATGTGTGAGTCTCAAGTATGTATCTAGTTTACCAAGACTACTAAATTATTCAGTCATTTAGGATGTGATTACTTGTATCTTATGCTAATGTAACAAAGTAACCAATGAATCTGGGAAACTGGATTTGGGATCTTTATATCCTCCCACAAATCTCTTGATCAATATTAGGGTGTTTTCCATTGAATAGAATTTTCCCCTTTTTATTTCTAATTCTTCCCAAACTCCAAGTGGATTAGTGAATCTTAGAGTTTTTTCTTCCAATACTTCTTGCATTATAGTCATCTTTCTCTTTATAGTGATATAGGCTCTGATGATGTATCATGATAGTTTGGAAAGATCGGTAATTACTCTTGGTGACTTTATTTTGGTTTAGATCTATAGTGGTAAGTCTCGTGGGTGTTTTTATATGGGATTATTTGTTTTATTTGAATAGATATTTGTTTTGGGGGACTTTATTTTGGTATTTATTGATTATTTCTTATTCTTTCCCTTATATATGGTAATTAATTGTGGATTGGTGTGTAGTTCTTTTAGATTTTGTGAATGTTATTGGATTTTTTGATTTCTTTCTTGCCTTTTTATTTTTGGGTTTCTTCTCTTGAGGTATCAGGTGTTTTTATGTTATGGTGGTTTTGAGGTCAATTTATTAATTGGTTGAGCATGGGTGACCTTTGGGTTAGTGATTGAGTAACTAGGATGGGTATTTAATTTATGTTGTTGAGAACTTAATGGTTTCAACTTTTTTCGGTTCATTATGGGAGGATGTTATGAGATTGAGGTCCTAGATTACTTGCTAAGTATTATGACCCAAGTCTAGTGCCCATATTTTCCCTTTTTTTGGAATGCTTATGAGACACTTTTCATGTGTTTGGTTTTTGAGATGTGTATTGATCTTGGTGATGGTTTTATCTTGTGGATGTTGAGTTCTCTAATAGTTTTAGATTTTGGTATCTCAGTAGTCATTGGTTTTGGTTGGGATGTAAATCCTTGGGTTTTCTATTTTTAGAATTCATGGAGACATTCTATAATGGTTGATTTTTTGGTTTTTTGGTGTGTTTTCTTTTTTCACTCCATTTATATAATTTCTAAATAGTGGGGAGTCCTATGTATGGTCTCCATCCTATTAAGTATTTTTAATAGTTGGTTGTGGTTTGATTACACTTAGATATGTTGATGTTGTTTTAGGATTTGAGTTTTGATGTTTGAGAATATTGGTTATGTGTTTTTAGGATGGATCGTTTTTGTGGTGTCCTTATCATTAGTCTATTTTCTATGTTTTATACTAACCCACTCACCTCGTATTTGGGGTACGAATGATTTTGAGTTATATCACCTTCTACTTTAGAAAAAAGACTTTTTAGGGATAAAGAGTAGTATGATGGGGAGAATTGTCACACCCACATTCACTCCTGATGTATTTCATTTGGTTTTTGGTTTATTTTATAGTTCTTGAGGGTTTCTTGATGTTTCTGGGAGGTTGAAGATGGCCTTATATGCTTCAGGTCTTAACCTTTTGTGGTTCACCCTATGAGACCGAGTTTCACCCCATGAAGTTTTTTTTTTGGGGGGGGGGAGTACCATTAACCCTGGGAAATCTGATTCACCTCATGAGTGGGTCTTCCCTGTGACCATTCACCCTATGAAATGTTTCTCACCCTTTGAATGGGTCTCCCCTATTTTTAAATTTTTATGTTTTTTTAAATTTTATCCATGTCAACCATTAAGTTTCATCCATCTATTTCATCCTAATTTTTTCATTCAAACATGAGGCATTCTAATTAATCTCTTTCCTACCCTTTTCCTTTGATTTGGGATCCATATCCTCTAATGTTGGGTGGTTTTTAAAAGTAAATTCATCATTTATCTTGGTTTCTGTTATCTTATTCAACTCTCCACCCTTTATCTTAGTTTTATAGTTTCCATGAAAAACTAATAGTTGTGAAGGTTGTGATTTAGGGTTTTTTTGGGATTTAATTCATTAGTTTTTATGTTTTGGTCATATGGAAGGCCTCCTGTTTCTTAATGGAGTTTTCACCATAAAAGGTGATGACTTCAGACATGATTTTCATTGAACCAAGGTAGGTCTTTTGTTCCTTTTTTTAAAATACATTTCATTGTGTGCTTGGTGATTTAAAATGTGTTCTTTATCATATTATATCTATATTTTATAATTAAAATGTATTGTATATTTGTTTTGAATTTAAATCCCACTTGGAATAAAGGGGTATATTAGTGGATTTAATTTCTAAAATATATTTTTGGTTCCAAATGTTTATGTGAATGTTTTAATAGTTTATTAGAAATGGATTGGGTGTTTTAAAAGGTATTTACCTATGTTTGGGTCATGAATTAGGTATAGTATCAATTTTATATAATTTTTTCAAATAGGGATAAATGGTTTCTTTTCTCAAATTATTTAGAAAAGGGGGTTCATATTTTAATGGTTTGAATTTGGTTTATAAAATGATTTTAGTATGATGTATGTTTTGAAAATAATTTCAAAATAGTAGGAAAAAAGAGAAACACACGGAGCTTGGATTTTAGTGAAGGTCTGTTTGGAAATTTAAATGAATTTAAAATGATGTGGATGTATGGGAACCTCTCAAGCCCCATTTTGATTGTGTAGGATATGAATTTTGGACATAAGGACGCTATATATTTGATATGTATGATATGAAAAAGTGGTTGTTGGTGGTGAGATGAGATTTACTATTTATGATTTATTGATTTTTTTTATTTCTAAACTCCAATTGTTTGAAATACATGGGGATCATAGGTGTCTTATTGATGGATTATATATGGCTAGTATCTAGTCCCAATTTGATGTATTAGGTATATTATGGTATTGGAGGTCATAGGGTAGTGCCACTGATGAGGATAATTTTGGTTAAACAGTTGATTATAGACTTAGGAATGCATCTATAGGCCAACAGATGGTTCCACCATCAGTTCTTATAGGGTCTCCTCATGATATATTTATGATTTTTCATGATTACTTCATAATACTTTCTATAAAACATTCCTTATTTTGTGTTCCCTATATCTATTGGAATGTGTGGAACCATGACACTCTTTTACTTCTTAATTATGTTCGTTTTTTGTGATATGGTTCCTTAGTGTTTTAATTTTATTATTCTTATGTATTTTCCATTACTATTAAGTTGTTTTAAAGATATTTAAAAAGGGTTATCTGTAAAGTGAAATTGGAAAGTTTATTTGAAAGGGGTTTTCTCAAGAAATAATATGAAGAAATGTTTTCTAAGTGATTGTTTTCATTTAAAATAAAAAGAAATAGATGTTTATAAATGGTAACAAATGTGATCTTGTATTTTATGTATATATGTAAGGAAAATATATTTTATAAATTTATTTAAAACTAGATTAAATGAATTGTATTTTGAAAGTAATAATAAAAAATCTTTGGTGAAATCCTATTAATCTTGGTTTCACTCACACCTTGTATACACCATTCAATATATACAACTCTTATGGATTTATTTCAGGTTTAGTAGCTTTGGTCTTACAGTTTGGGGAACTGATTTGTTATATTTTTCAGAGCAATTGTCTTGTGATATGGAGACTGACCAAGGGTATATAGATATTGTGGTAGCAATTTTATTGGGATTTTATTTATGTTTTCATTAGTGATGTATATGTATTAGCATTACATCTTGGATATGTATTTAATTTATTTTTGTGTTACTAATTATTCTTTTTTTAGATGTTTGGATGTCTTTATTTACTTGATACATACTCTAATGAATATTTATACTTTTTTATGTCTATTGTATGTGTGGAAATCTAAATTACAAATGAGTTGTACTATATTTTCCAACAGAATCCTAGTTTTAATTTTTTTTCAAGGATTAAATAATTCCCAATGATTGTTTTTTGATGTCTTATCACTAGTTTCTATCTCTGGGTGATTAGGAATGTTCCTTGGGTATGTCAAGTTATAGTATGGGTTCTTGATCCATGGGTGTCCCATATTTATTCCAGACATGTAGGATTATTAATCTCTTAGTAACTCATAAATATTCTTAATGTATCTGAAATCCATCATTCTTGTATATTGAAAATAAATCCAACACATCATGCATGGAATTCATCTTCATGTCATACAAGGGCACAATAATATTATAATTTTTATTTTTTTGAAATATTATCAAAATAAACCCCACTAAAAATTATTTTTATGTTATCTGAAGCACTAATAATGTTAATGAAACAATAATAGTAACTCAACAAATGAAAAATAATTTTCATAAAAAAACTCCCTTCGAATTTAGTAATAAAAATGATAGATTTATGTTCCTTTTCTACCACTTGGATAACATAATTTCAAAGAAAAATAAATAGTAAAGGATATGTATTTTAACTCTACCTCTCCCCCATGATGGGTTTAAAATTTTTATTCCCCTTAGAATAAAGATTTTTCTTCTTCTTAGGGATATGAATCCTTTTTTACACTTATATATTTAATCAACCTTTGAAAAATAATCAATTTTTCTTTCACTAATTTTAAAATTAATTATTTTTTTTGAAAAAAAATATAAGAGGGATGATTATTCACTATTTTGAGGGGAAATGAGTTTCATTACCATAATAAAAAATAGAACGTGAGAAATTAAAAAAATGAAAACTCTGAAAATTGAAATTTCAATTAGTTAATCAAATTATATGAGAGAAAAATCATGATAGGAAATAATAATAATTAATCCAGAAATACATTAGTAAAAAAAATTTCCTCGTGTATTTTTTTTAATACATCCCTTTGATTTATAAAATTAAAATACCCTATTAATGAAAAAATATAATAAATAATTAAACGATTAATAAGGGAATATGGTTTACAAACTTATTCCATAAAAATTTAGAGGTAGAGACTATCCTATTTGGATTTCCCTAGATTCTTATGTTTTCTAGTTTTACTTTTATGCCTTTTCATCATGACATGTTTTCCATCCCTTTATAAAAACCTATTATTTACTTTATTGGGAAAGTCTATGAAATTTTTGTGTCCTACTTTGTTTATTATAGCCAATAACTATGTCTATTTAACCCCATTAGGTTTCAGAGTGGTCTCAATGGTCTTCCACATTTATAGAGTATAATAAGACTCTATTTGGATTTTAGAGATCCTATTTAACATTTAATAGCTTTTAAATTTAATCTTAAATAAGTATTGATCTTTCATAACTATAGAATAATTTTCATTACATCTTTGAGGGAACAATTCCTTCTTCTTTTTATAACATTATAATTTCTTGGAAAGATCCTACTATTGTACCTCAACTAACTTTGTATGATTAACATTTTCATTTCAATTCACATGAAAATTGAAGCTTAGATATATCTTCAATACTTTTGATATCCATGTGAAACATTTTTTGGTAGTGTATTACCATTTATTACACTAAATATAAGTCTCCTAAAATATACCAAGTATATTTAGAACTTTCTATACTTATTTTGACTACTAAAATTCCTTATTATTCATTTGTTTCACTAATGTAATGTTATTCCAATAGCTTTTAAATAAACTGATAATAAAAGAAACATCCCAATGTATTTAATTACTTTATACAACATGTAATCCTATTAAATTTTATGATTTGTTTTTCAAATTTTTTTTATAAACTTTACCAAAATATGACTTCTTCTTTATTGAGGAATTTAATAGCCCCTTCTCATCAAGGAAAAGTCTCTTCTACAACTCATACCATTTATCCTTTGGTTTGTCCTTTACCCAAATTTCCTTCTCATTTGTAGATCATTATTTAAGTGTGCACGTCTTCTCAAAGTTTCATTGACCTTCATTAAAACTCATTCGCCCATGGGGTTGTACTTCTTTAGGGTATTAAGATTGAAATTACTCCCAATATTCCTAAGAACATTTCCACTATTTTTATTCTTTTAATTATTCTAAAACAAAAAAAAAATAGAAGTAAGTTTCTCTTGATTTATTTTAGAATACATTATATTTTCAAATTCTCATTGACCATTCATTAATATAAACCTTCTACCTATTTAGTTAGTCAAATAATCCTCAAATTATGAATATATGAATCGTTAAGCTAAATTTATTTGAAATTATATCTTCTTCTAATTGTAAATAAAATATTCTCATGAAACTAGATTATATGTAATCTATCTCAATCTTCCACATAATAATTGAAACTTTTATTTTAATCAGTACTTTTTATTCCTCATGATCAATAAAATTATTTGAGTTAGCATTGGAGTTTTTAATAATACCCATGAATTCCATCAAATTTTTATGACTATTTTCTTAAGATTCAACAATGTATTTCTACACATAGACTTTACCTTTATATTAGAAATGTCCGAAAAACAAGTATATAGCTTAATAAAATTGAACTTAATTTTTAATGGAAGTAGTTATAAAATAGTAAGGATATAGATTTAAACCACAAGAAAACTCTAGAAATAGATTTGTAAGATTATAAAATTCCACAGAAAATATATCTAGGACCACAACTCATACCATTTATCCTTTAGTTTTTCCTTCTACCGAAATTTCCTTCTCTTTTGTAGATCATGATTTAAGTGTGCACGTCTTATAAAAGTTTAGTTTATCTTCATTAAAACTCATTCACCCATGGGGTTATACTTCTTTAGGGTATTAAGATTAAAATTACTCCCAGTATTCTTAAGAACATTTCTACTATTTTTATCAAGTATTCTTAAAATAAAAAATTTTAAAAGTAATTTTCTCTTGATTTATTTTAGATTACATTATATTTTCAACTTCTCATTGATCATTCATTAATATAAACCTTCTACCTATTGAGTTAGTCAGATAATCCTAAAATGATGAATATATGAATCATTAAGCTATATATATATGAAATTATATCTTCTTATAATTTTAAATAATATATTCTCATTAAACTAGATTATATTTAATCTATATCAATATTATACATAAGAATTGAAACTTTTATTTTAATCAGTACTTTTCATTCTTCTTGATCAATAAAATTATTTTATTTAGCACTTGAGTTTTTAATAATACCCATCAATTCCTTTAACTTTTTTATGAACATTTTCTTAGGATTCCACAATGTATTTCTATACATAGACTTTACCTTTAGATTAGAAACATCCTAAAAAAAGTATATAGATTAATAAAATTGAACTTTATTTTTAATGGAAGTAATTATAAAATAGCTATGAGGTAGCTTTAAAACACATAAAGACTATAGAAATTGATTTTTAATACTATAAAATTACATAGAAAATATTTCTAGGACCACAACACAATGTGATGAATTTTTCTAGTAAGATAATAGTGATTTTCAGCTTCTGATGTTAAATAAAATACTAATAAAATTATTAAAGGGTCTAAATATTGAAAATATACTAAAAGCTTTGTTTTTATAAACACATGATCTAAGAGAGATTACCTGAGACCTTATAATGTATAAATATAGTTTAAACCTATATAATGAATCAATTAAAAGAATATACTTGATATTGTTCCCAAATACACTAAATATAGATGTATTAGATAAATAAGTAAAATAATCTAATATCCTCAGGAGTAGTTTATCTTTGATACCAAATGATAGTTTTAGTTGAGAAAAGGATAACCACTAAGAGGGGGTCAATCACCAATCAAAATTCAATATGAAGTTTTCTATCATTATTCCTTTCCTAAAACACTATATCTTATTATTGGTAAGCTTATAGATCCCCAATAAATAAGTGTATGGTGATGATGATGAATATATATAGAGAGATAAATAAATTAAATAACATAGGTATAAGAGATTACACGTTTTATACACTCTTTTTATCTAGAAGCTACATCTTTGGTGTTTAGTGGTTGTTATCTCACTACCAACATCATTTTTTTATTATAAATATGAAATCATTTTTTTCTATATTTAAAAGATATTACAGAATTTATTTGACTTCCTTAGGTATTGCCAATCCAATAGTTTTTGTGCACAATTGTATTCTCCTAAGAATTCCCTGGTTTGGTGGGTCAATATTCACAATAATCACTCTATTATCAACTCTTTACTAATAAGTAGTATGATAATATTTATAGAAATATCATATATATATATATATATATTAATTAACTAATATTATTAATTCAGAAATCCCAGATGGAATTACCTATTTCTATGTGGAACATCCACATATTCCCCTATCAACATCTCCATGATTACTTTCTAAATATTTTACTCAAACTTTTTAACCTCCTCAAAAAATATAGGATATTTAATTATTGTTTTTAAGGATTTGACCCAAAAAACATCATAATTAGCTCTCCATATCATGGTTCTATTGATTAAAGTGAGGCATGAAAACCATGGAAGAATCTGTATCCACTAAATCTCTAGAAGGAATGTTTATTATTTACTTTTACCATGGTTTATCTAAACCATGCTGTATTTTTTATATACCACCTCATGTTGTTCATTCCATTACTTTAACCACAACTCTAAAACTATGATTACATGCACCATGATTGTTTTTACTTCAGATAAAGATATAGTGTTGTAAAATATTATATGATTTCTACATGTACCTATTATTGACTTCATTAGATTCAATTTAACACAATGATAAATGTCCATAATAATTTTCATTATGAACCATGCCCATTTTTTATATTCCATGATGTGTAGGGATTCTTGCACAATTTTCCTTCAAAACATCATGAGAACTACACTTATATTTTATAAAATATTATATGTTATAGATATCATGATGTATTTTTCTTTTCATGGTATAAATCCTTCAATGTCTAAGACTACATCTAAAACTACAGATATTTTTCCTTTTTTATTTGATTTTTTATCTTGAACAAACCATGACATATTTTTCTTAAAACTAAATCTTAGTTCCCACATTTATAAAATTTCAATTTTTCTTCCATGAAAATATCTATTTTTTGTTAAATTCATCCTAGGATATTTTTCTCAATGAAACCAATGAAATAATGAATATAAACACATCATGGTTTAGTTTAATTAAAAATCCTTCAGTCTTTATCTCATTTAAGAATCTATACACCTTCTTTAATAATTGAATTACCCACAATATGTCCCTTAAATACATCATTATGACTTTTTATTAGTTCATAATCATATTCTAATATCAAGTCTCATTATTTTTCATCCATATGCATTATACATGTGATAAGAATTTGATAAAGGGATTCATGTCAATTATAAGGATATCCCCTCAAGATTACTTGAAAGTCACAATATATATATATATATATAATGTATGTTAGTGTGTCATGAACTCTGAATAATAGGTAAGATCTATGAATAACTCTTTTTATAGGTTTATGTCACCACACCATCAGTTTGGATAGTGTTTTTAATAGATCTTTATCCCTTAATGAGGGAGAAATCATGAGGCCAATTAAAACTCCTTTGAATATCACATGGAGTTAAAAAATAGTTATTTATAATATTACTAAAAGTAAAACATCAACCAGAGATCCCTTCTTTTACATAATCTAGTCAAAGCATTTGATATTCATTGACTTGATTCTAAAATAGATCCTCAACTTCACAATTCTTCCATCTCTTTTTTTCTCATATCATGATGAACCCATTCTTGAATATGCAATCCAACATGTATAATAAATCATTAATATGTTCAAAATAATTACAACATGTTATTAAAAACTTTAACTCATCATGAATAGGTACACTAATCTCCCAATAGTATATAAATCAAATCAATTTATCAAAAATCCAAAATACTTTTAATTTAATAGTAATTCTAATAGAACATGCATGAAATCCATCTTCATGACATGCATGGGAGCATTATACTTAGAGAATTTTGAATGTAAAATTTGATTGATATAGTATTTACATATTCCATGTCTCATTAATATATTATATTTTATGAATGATGAAACTATATGATTATAAATTAAATATAAAAAGGTATATTTGTTTGAATGATGTCTTACCAATATAGAGATACATGTGTTTGATGAAGTTTAATAAAAAATAATTTATAGTTTGAGTTTTAATGAAATTTTTCTATAAATCACTACATGATCATGGTTATCAATTATAAATTTATGTCATTGTTAATTCTAAAAATAAATACAAGGTAATACATAAGGTTATCTAAATTACGATTCCTTTTGGTATAAATTTTTTATTCAAAACTGAAATAACATTTATAAAAAATATATTCAAAGGAGTTTAGATAAGTTTTAATTTTTTTACATATAATCTAATATAATATAGGAAATGAATATAGATTATTTAGCTTTAGTAAAAATTATATTTTATTATAGATATTCCAAAAAGAAAATATATCATATTGTATAATATATTTTTGCAACCAAAATCAAAAAACACCCTAAGAGGGGGGTGAATTTTGGTGTTCATATATTTTTTATTATTAGGAAACTATACTAATTTTATCATGAACAAACTAAACATGTTATTTATCACATAAACACAATGTTCAAATATATAAAAGTAAATATAAGGAAACATTTTTTACCTAGTTTTCTATAATGGTATAGTCCATAGAGCATACATCGATAGTGCGTCAACATACAAAGAGGTAATACTATCCACTATAGGTATTATAAAATTTAGGAAGGACTCACTAATTATCCCATGAAAATTCCTTATATTGGCCTCTTTATCACTTCTTCAAGTCAAGGTTTATATATAAAACATGGAACACATCTATTTCTTATAATATATCTAAGAATAAGATATGAAAGATAATATATTGAGTGTTTTATAATTCTTCTTATTCTTCATTCTTCAACTAAAAAAATTCAATTGTGTTCCTTCTTCACTTATTTTCAATTTAAACTCCTTCTTCTTCTTCTACACATATATATAATCAAATTTATATTTAATAGTAAATAAGAATGATCAAATAAAATTCATTTTCATATCATTTTATATCCCTTTATTCTTAATATTTATGAAAATTCTGGAATCATCAAATATAAAATGATCATACTTTTTTTGTTCCAATAAATTCCCTCAAGAGTTTTATAGCTATTTTTCTCTCACACACTAAATATTATTATTACACTCATTCATTCAGTATAATCAGTTCCATGAATAATATTAAGATATTTTTATTATAATTAATTCATTCAATAATATAATTTCACATAAATTCATCAACATAATTGTTTCTCTATATATCATTCAGTTTTTAAAAATTCATATATAATATTTTTGATAAAATACTTTTATATGTATATGAATAAATTTCTCCTTTTACATACATCATTTTAAGATGTCTAAAGAGTTTTTTTAAGAAAAATAATAGCTCTCACTATCCATGATAAAATACAATTCCGAAATAAGAAATTTTAAAAAATACCATGAAATGAATCTTTCTTGAGTTATCATTTTAAAATAAAAAGTGTTTTATTAAATTCTCAAAATATTCAATGCATGAATATCGATGCAAGTTATTAAAAAACTAATATATGTTTCCTAGTTTTTCATTGAGTTGTTGCATTGAGTAGAAAGATCAAACTGTGTTATGTAACTCAACCAATTTCAATGAGTAAATTTTATATATAACTTCATTAAACTAACTAAAATATATAATTTTATTTATACTAAACTATTCCAAAGTTTTAAATTCAATAGGTGTTTATACTCTATTTCACATTTCTAAGTTTCCAATTATTTAATTTTTAATCTATACCATGAATATCAATGCACTGAGTATTACTCTATCATTGTTTCACACAACTCTTAAGCTTTACTAAAAATTATTTCATGGTTAATTCTTCTCATAATTGTTTTATGAAACTATATAAATATTTTAAAACATTGTTTTAAAACTTATATTGAAAGAAAATAAACACATTAAATATTAAAACTATTGAGTAATAAAATAACTTGTCCAAGAATTAATTCAAAACTTTACTTCCAAAAGAGTGGTTCTTAACACCACATCATATATTATTGTTATGTTTTAGAAGAAATGACATTTAGTAACCCTTATAAATTTATAGAGAAAATATATTTGGATCACCACAAGGTATGAATCATACTTCTTAATCATAATTTACTTGAAATAAATGTTAGGGGATTATTTAAACTTGGTTATATGTCCTCTATTCTCTTTTATTTACTAGTTGAAATGAGATGAAAATAACTATAACAAAATATAATAAAAACTATATAACAAATATAATCATGATATAATATTAATAAGTGTAGTTTAGGAAATTAATATGATATATAAAAAATATTACACCCATTGGTTTGGATATATGATCCCAAAATCATTAATAAATAAGTTAATTATAATAATGGAAGTATAAATTCCTTGAGTAATGCATCCTCATCATTTGTTACAACCTCTCATCACCAAGATAATTATCCCAATCCAATCATATATAACTTTTTATTCTCTTTACATTACTTGGATCATGGAATAAAAATTAGACACATAAATTAAGGTGTATATATAGGGTTTGAGTATAATATAGCCAATTCACCCTAGATTTCAGTCATAATGTATAGTGTATGAATGTGTCTAGTTTTGAATTCATGTATTGTTTAAAACCTTAATTCCACCCATGATGATGGTGTGGGAAATATATAATAAATAATATACCTAATAAATAACAAATATTATGCTAACCAAGACACCATAGACCACTAAAACCATATTAGTCCTCACATTTGAAAATATATTTTATGACTAGACATCCAAGTGATCCTCACTCGATGGAAAAAAATCTTACTATTTCCTAAAAAACATGGAAATTGTTCACCTGATGCTAGATTGTGGGTGATTAAGGGTGGTTGCAAAATGTTTTGTGTTTATTTTACCATTTTTTATCTTATGAAAACTCACGGTGGTTCCAATATCCATAATGAGGCATGATCCTTCTTTCCAAAGGTAGGTAGTCATTTAGGGTTTTAAACCCAATGATGCTTAGGAACTCACATTGGATGAGTTGATGGGAGGTAGGCCTTATCACACCCTTTTGGGGGAACTATTGCCTACTTCAGAACTCTATTATAGATTTAAGATATGTTTATCAGTCGTTCCCAACACTGGATAAGGGAATGATATCCCCTGTGCCAGTGACTTGATCAAAACCATTTGTTTTATGAGAAAAACTACATGTATCACATGTTCTCAATTATTCTCTTATATATTTATGATGTTCTATTTTATTAGCATATTCAGGCACTCTAGAGTTTATTTTCATCCAGGGAGGTGCTTGGTGACTTGAAGAAGAGATAAAACCTCTTTATTGGAATGTTATAGGATCAAACACATGACAAAGTGTGAACACCCAAAGGTTGAAGTTTCATATCCAAGGGGATCATGTATAGATGCATGGGAAACTGTTTTCATGTTCATAAGACTTCATGGCCAAGGTTCATGTTAAGGACACACCTCCTAAGGTTTTCATGGAAAATGGACTGTATGTAAATCGATGTTCAAAATTCATGGCCAAGGTCCCATGATGGAATTTCAGGTCAAGGTAGAAATTTCTAGGGTCACATATAGATTTCATGATATTGGGTGTTTTTAATGTTAATATTGCATGACATGGAGGCATACGTTCAAGCCGCATGCATGTGTCTTATAACAGAGGGCTCTCATGATCTTCAATTTTTCATGAAATAACATAATTTTAAGGGGATCGTGCAATGGAGTATAATGATGAAATCCCATAATGGGTTCTCATAATGGGAGTCTCATGATTACCTAGATATATTCAATGAAGGCAACATCGTAGTCCTCTTATGCTCCACTCTTGAGAATCTCTTTTTCTCCATCTCCCTCTAATATCATCTATGTTTTTCAATTGTAAAATTAGTGTAAATAGGAAAATGAAACCTATATTTCTGCTTCTTTGTATAGTGAAGATGGTGTGTGAACCAACTTGAGGTGGTGGCTGACTTCACATGATCAGAATCGCATGATCGCATGAAGTCTTTACATGATGGAATTCTTGAGAACTACCAAAAATTTGCATTATAACATTAAGTGCTTCACATGATCACTATTTCTTCATGGTATAATTGATATCTTCAAACGATGGGATTTAGATGATCATGTGATATCTTTATATACAATCATTGAGGGATTTATGTGGTCTCTTTAGGGTCTTTGCGTGATCGTGTGGCATGTTAGTGGATAGCTTCTAGAAAATACTTGAAGTAATCACCCATGAAAATAAAATAAAATAAAAAATGTGTAAGCCTCTCACAGAGGATACATACGTTACTTTTTATTCGACACATGTGGTGTCATTTTGATTCATGTGAGAATCATATTTTGATCACATAACCCTTAGAAACTCTTATGATGGATTCATGTGGACTAGTATATTGAATTAAATCTAGGTTTCTTAGAACTTATTGATTGTCCAAGACTTATTTTTGATTGTCCTTCAGTCATGCGACAGCTTCACACAACATGCATGAATGGATAGATGAATGTATGGAAAATAATCGCATTATTAATAGAACTTCTCTTGTTTTCATCATGAGATTACCTCTTTTGATCATATTCATGTAATTAATCAGTTCTTTTAAGCCCCACATATATTAAAAATAAAGTTACATTCATACCTTAGGGGTGTTGAGCATATCTTGGTTGTCTTGGGCTTGCATATACATTGTTGAAGGATGTGAGGTTGAATATGGTGGTGTTGGTTTGACCAGACATTGGGGGTTGAGTGGACGTCATATGTCTCACGACCATGAACTAATAACATAAATGAGTGTGATAAATGAAGGTTGAGGATGGAATAAAGTTTTAAATTAATGGTGGATATTGACTTTATTGGGTGGCCCAACTTATTTCCATATATCCTTTAATGGGTGAACACTGTAATCGCAATGCTTATCCCACATTAGATAGTGTTTTGTTCATCCCATACTTAATAACTTATCATAGACCCTCAGACCTCTAGAAGTAATTATTGTGGTCCTCTCCCAATATCCACTAGCACTAAGTTGTTCTGGAATTCTCGTCTACTGAAATGTAGACCCACGAAGTGGCTCTTATCGTCTCTCGTATGTGCATGTTCATGAATCCACACCCACCTATGTCATATGTTATAGCTGGTCATGTTGGGTCCTTGGGTGTGGTTTTGTAAACTCCTATAAATGTTCATGTTGAATTGGATGGATGTCTAGCTGTGGTTGGCTATATTTTTTTTATATAAGGAACTTATAAATACTTAGAATAATTATAAAATAACTATCCAAGTAAAATGTGTGATAGAAATTATTTTTAATAAATAAGGACCAGTTAAGATTCCTTAAATTCTTTTTCTACACCTTTTTATGAAATGTGAACAATATTTATAAAAGGTTCACAATTCTAAATTCCATGATGGAAATTTTTTGGTGCATAATTATGGGTGCCAAAAAAAATCCACCCCTAAGAATTGGATTCATTCAGAATGAAATCAATTCAATTCTAAGATAAATATAGATCTATTTTCCATGTACTTGAAAATTCTATGAGCTTTGATATTGAGACCTATGATAGTATTTTTTAGGAGTGTGTTGATTTAGGTATTTCAGGTGTTATTAAGAGGATACTCTTGACATGTAGTGTTGGGATGAATCCAAGATAAGGAGTATTCTTGGCTTGGGGCACAAATATCTAGAAATTGGAATGTGCATTAATTGCATGATGGAAAAGGAATTGGGATGGGAAGGAAATTGTGATTGGATCCAAAGTAATAAACGTGGTAATTCCTATGTATCCCAAAGGAATGGTAATCAAACCATTTTTAGTTATAATATGTAAGACTCATATGCAGGCCAAGCTCATGCATAAGTGACCTAGGTTAATAGATGAATAAAACAATTTTGAAAGATCCTATATGAATTTAGTTCGTATATAGGAAATTGAATTTTTTAACTTTGTGAAAAAATCATGGGTAGGGGCCCATTTTTTTGTTGAGATATTGCATGGTTTTTTTCTCTCATTCCATATTTCAGGCCAATCTAAGAATTTTATGGTCTAGTGGGATGGACCATGTCTCATGTTGTTTTAAATCATGAGATAACTAGGTACCCTTAGACAAGTCCCAAGGAATAGAGGTGCACTCTATTTTTTTTCCTAGGTTAGTGGACCCTGTGAGAATCCTCAAATTCACTCTTAAAGAATGGGTTTTTATAGAAATAGGTAGTTTGGATTTAATTCAGATAAAAAAGAAGCGTTTAGGGTCAATTTTAGGGCTTTATAAAAAAAATATAATCCTAAATATAGATTAGAATAGTTCTACGGTTTAGGCTGCAAAGTGAAAGGGTCACCAATGGGTTTTGGTCCAACTAATTGGATCTACATATGCTACAACTATACATGGGTCCAAGCATAGATAAAAACATAGATTCATTGCACATAGATTCTATTAATAATGTGTCACAATATAGTCATTATAGCTTAATCAACTCCAATTAGGTTAGTTTCACTCAATTTCACCTCTCATGGTTAAGGTTGTGCAAGAGAATGTGATGAAATTTTGTTTTTAATCTAATTACTAGATGTCGGGTTACCAAGGTTAAATATATTGATTAATTAGGCTTATAAACACCCCTAATATAAATCCCTAACACATGCGAGCATTGATCATATTAGAAAATTTAAGTCTCAAACTACACTTATTGTTAGGGAGTAGTAAAGCAGCAGTGCAAGGTTGAACCTATAGGGATCATTGGCAAGAAAACAATCATTTGAAAAAAAACCCTTTCAAATTATTCCTCAAGTTTAATCTTCAAGATTGGTTTTTTTCTAGAACTAGGTATTTTGGATTTAATTCAAATAAAAAATAAGTGATTAGGGTCAATTTCTAGTCTTTAGGAAAAAATAAAATCTTAAATATGGCTTGGAAAAGTACTATGACTTAGGCTGTGAAGTGGTGAAAATAGAAACCCTACATTTTCTTACATAACTATTACATCACATTAAAGATAAATAACATAATAGTGCTACAAATACAGGATCCAAAGCTTTAGTTAATTGGGAAAATTAGGGCCGTACATAACATTTACATAATAAAACATAAACATTTATTTAATTCCTTCTTCTCTAGATTCTTATTGTCCCTTATATTCTCCATAGTACAAGTATTCACCTGAGGATATACATAAAAATAATAGGTGATACAAAATACTGGTAATATGATATATTAGAACATGAAATATGGGTGATCATAATCATCATCATCATAAAATAATCATGTGATCATCATCATAATCATGCGAGGAAATATTAGATACGAGCATGGAATGTGGTGATGCATAAAAATGAAACATCATGTCTTAGTGGTCAAATAACACACATAGTTGTGAAAAGATCTAGAATCATGTTCACACATATTTCACTTTATCCAATGAGATACATCAAATTACCCAATGCATTAGAGTACTATATAATTTATAGTGCACCCATCACATCATAACACTTTCATGTGCTATATAATTCTGAGCGCACCCATCACATCATTACATTTACATAATCATGCATGACATATAGAATTTATATCAATCTTGGACATAATATAACCCATGTAAAGGAATGGGTTTCATTTCATAAAGAATACATTCATTAAAAAACTTTTTGGTTCCCAAAATAAATAGGGAATAACATAATTGGTATAAGAATCTTCAATCTTGAGTGAGGAAGAAACAATCTCATAAGAAGTAAAAGTTGTGTTTTTTAGAAAGAAGATCTATTTAGGAAAAATCTTTACATTTTTTAAAAAATAAAATTGGAAACATATATATCCATAGAATAAAAGGGAAAGATAAAAAAATGGTATTTAAGGAACATTAATGGAACATTCATATTGAATATGGAATGAAAGAGGAAAAGGCCATAGAAAGATAGTTCGGTTTGAGAATCCCCTTACCTAATGTCTAAATGCTTTCTTCACTTTAATATTCAGGGTAACCAAATTAAACTAACTAATTAAAAAATATTGAAACATTTATACATTAATCTGATTCATTAAATTTTCAGTAAGTTAATTTATGGTGTTTTTGATGAGTTATGGAGTTTAATTTCATTGTTCGGGAGTGTTTGTTTTCTTGGTTTTCATGATCGATTCTCTTGTATATGAGTATGGAAATTCATGTAAAATGAGAATGATTCTACATAATTGTTATTAATGAAAATAAATAAGTTTAATTGGTATCATATATCTTTTTTTATATGTTTTGAGGATGATTTATTATATTTAACATTAACAAAAATTATTTAATTAATCTTGGCACTTTTATAACCATTATAAGATTACATTATTTTATTTAATATCATGTTTAAATATTTATTCCATAACATTATATAACTTATAATATGTATAATAAAATCTTTAATTAACCATAATTATTATTTTATAACCATCCTTGAAGGAGGTAGTGAAAAATGAAAATGCATCGTCCACGGTGGTGGTAAATCGACACACCACGAACAATCTTTTCATGTTTAGAAAAAAGAAAAAGGGAAAAGACTTGAAGATGAATGATTAAATTAGCATAATTAAATTATAGTATATAAATGATATTATATTTATAATACCTCTTGTATAAGTTTATGTGAGGATAGGATAATAAATGGAATGTAATTGAAAAATAAATAAAAGAAAAAGAAAGAGGATTTCACCTCTTGAATTTCTCCTCCTTGAGAACCTCCTTAGGGAAAATGTTTTGTCTTTTGATGAGACCAAGGGATCCTGTACATGGATGATTGGATTGGGAAGAGGATAGATAGAATTTGGACAAGGCTCAAATCTTGTAATGTGTGAGGAAAATAGGTGGTGAGGGGTTGTATTTATACGGGGAGAGGGGTGTTTTCTCATTATTTTATCCATTGGTTTATTATTTTGGATAAGACTATGAATAGTTAGAGAATTATCACAATATATATTAAAATAATGAAGGATATTTTGAGATTTTGGGCTTACATAATCTACACATCATATATTACTTAATAATTAATGTATTTAGCCTTTATCGTAAATTATCGTATTTTACTATTCACAGAAAATTCAATTATTTTAAAAAATTCCCAAAAATTCACCCTAACCATTTTTTGATGTATGGAATTAAAAATTGAACTCCATTTTATGAAAATAATTTTCTATATATGATAATTTAAATTTTTATTTAAAATCATCATTTACTTGGAAAATACTGATTTTAAAATTATAACTGATTTTATAATACGTTGAAAAATTAATTAAGGTCTCATAAAATTATCTTATAATCATAAGACAACAAAATAATAATTTATTAATACATTTTAAGAGAATAAATTTTCTTATAAATCATTATATTAATTATAAAATTGTAATTAAATATTTATAACTTACAAAAAATCTAACACCTAATTTATCATTTATAAAATGTTTATTTACTTATACCATGAAAAAAATATATCATATTTTCATTCATAAGATACCTAAATTTTATTAATAAATTTATAGGTAAGGTTTTTATTCTATTGGCTAGATTACTATTCCTAATGGTCACATTAATATTCTAAAGTTCAAGTTACTATTCTTTTTGTATAAGTTTCTTAACTTCTAGAAATACCTCTTATTTCATTCATTATTCATTTATAAAGTTTTTATTTTGTTCTCAAAGTGATTTTCTGTGGTTTATAATATGTAAAATAATTATAAGAAGGTAATTTCCATTGATAAAATTTTTGGATTGTTACAGTGTAAGGGTCACTTATTGGTTTTGGTCAAACCAATTGGATCTACCTTTATTGAAACTATACCTTGGTATGGTTATAGCTAACAACCTAGATGAATTATGCTTGGATTAAATGTAGAAATCATCACAAGCTAATGGTCATATCCTGGTCAACTCCAATTAGGTCAGCTTCATTCAATTCCACCATCTATAGTCAAGGATGAGAAAGAGAATGTGATAAATAGTTGTTTAAACCCAATTAATAGTCATATGGTTACCAAGGTTTAATATATAGATTCATTTGGCTCAGAAACACCCCTACTATTGACCCCTAACCCTAAGCGAATTAGCCACACATGATAGTTTTGATCAAAAGAAAAGGAATATGAAACATGGTTAGCATAATCTTAAAACGGTTGAGAAATAATCAGTCTTTAATTTAGAACAATAAATAATCAAGTTAAATAATTAAGAAGCAATGTAAATCAAACAAAACACTTACTCAAAATGAATAAACAATGAAGGAACAATGAGTGTTGATAAAGAACAGTGAACAGTATCGAAATCAAACAATGAAATAGAAATGAAATCACAACAGTCAAAGAATGGATGTAAAAAAGGTTAAAAAATCAAAAGGATTCAAAAAAACAATGAAAGGAATAGATTCAGATTAGTTTGAAAAATAAAACAAATGAAAATAAAAAAGAAAAATGAGAGAAGAATATAGGGTGTGAAGCTCCTGTGAGCAGCGGAGTGCTCAAAAATATATATGCTCAAAAGGTACAAGACGTGTAAAGCCTTCATGTTGTGTACTGGATTTAAGTGGATTTTCCCGAAATCTTCACATCATGTAAGTAGGATGTGATTCATTTATTAGATATCCACAATATCTTCAAGAAAATAATCATGTATCTTTGATAGGGTTGGATCTAAAACATCTCACGTCCTGTAAACTCTGCACATCATGTATTGGGTTCACTTTTATTAGGATTATAATTTTGAAATCTTTATGACGTGTAATGTTTTCACACATCATGTACTATGTTCATGTTATGTAAAGTATTCACGTGTTGGTCTGTGGCTCTACATGCATATTGTGAATTAGGAATATATGTCGTGTATATTATACATGATGTGTAAAAGCATTTTCACTTTTCAATATTTCATCCTTTGAGTCATAAATTCCTAATTCCTATGAAAACAAAACAAAACCCATCTCATTAAAAATAAAATATGAATAAAACAAAATTAAATGGATCCAAAATGTATTTATAAATTCAACTTATCACACCGTAGGAAAGAAAAAAAGGTGGTTGATGATTTTAGTTGAAAGGATCATGATAGCTTATCTATGATGAGGATCATAAAGAATCCAATATTTTCTAATTTGATAATTATTGATCATGAAATCTTGAAGGAAGGGGAGATACCACATCATGGTCAAATGAGTGTTCAACCATATATCCATGTGAATATTAATGAGACGTAGAAAAAATATGAAGAGCTATAAACAAAGATGAGAAATATTTGTAAGTTCAACCATGATAGTGATGGAATGATAAGGTTTAAAAAATTAGTATGTGTCTCATCAATACCAAGCTTGAAGAAGGACCTATTAGAAGAAGTTCATAGCTCATAATTCTCTATTCATCATGTAAGTATCAATGTATATAGATCTATTAGAGTATTTCTAGTGGGATAACATAAAGAGATATATTGTAGAGTATTTATAATAGTGATTGGTATGTAAACAAGTTAAGGATAAGAGAATGATTTATAAGGGGATCTTACAACCATTTCCCATACTAGAATGGAAATGGGAAATTATCACCCAGGATTTCTTCATTATAATCCCCAAAACATTTAAATTACATAACACTATTTGGGTTGTATTCATCTATCTTACGAATTCAACACATTTTTTTATATAATTGAATATGTCTATTTGGATTGTCTTTCTATAATATACATTAAATAAGTGGTAAGGTTTCCTATAGTACCACTTTCTATTATATCTGATCAATATTTTAGGTCTACCTCTAAGTTATGGAGAATTAATCAGCAAGCCCTGGATACAATGTTGTGTTTCAGTACCACCTATCATCCTTAGGTTTATGGTCTGTTTGAGAGAACCACTCAAACCCTGAAGGATATACTAGGATCATGTTCTCTATATTTTAAAGTAGGTTGGGATAAACACATTATTCTTATTGAATTCTATTGTAAAAATATGTTTTACTCTTGAATTCATATGGATCCTTATGAATCCATCTATTGAAGGAAGTATAGAACTCCAATATTCTTGGATGAAGTTGGTGAAAGAAATCTATTGGGACCTGAGCTAGCTGAGGAAATAGAAGTGAATTTTAGATTCATTCAACAACACATAAAGGCATCTTAGTGCCGATAGAATAATTGTGCTTAAAATCATTAGTGAGACCTAAAATTTGATGTTGGTGAGAAGGAATTATTGGAAATTTAGCTATGGAATAAGGTGATATGATTCATAAAGAATGGAAAGCTCATCACTAGTTATATTGGTCTCTTATTGATTCTTGATCAATTAGGGATTCTATATTATTGCTTTTCACTTCCATTGAACCTATATTAAGTTCACATTATGTTCCATGTATCTCTTTTGAGGAAGTATATACCCGATCCTTTGCATATAAAAAACTCAAAAGTTTTACCACTATAGAATGTTATTTTCTAGGAAAAAAATCTAGTAGAAATCTGGGATCATGGAGATAATGTGTTATGGAACAAGACTACTCACCTAGTTAGATTTATCAGGAGGAATAAAAAACTTGAGGAATCTACATGGGAACCCTGGGATGCGATGAAGCAGAGATATTCTCATTTTTTGTATCAGAGTGTTGAAATTTTGAGGGAAAAAACCTTTTAAGGGGCGTAGAATGTAACAACCCAACATTTTATATAGATTCCCTTTTAAATAAAATTGAATTATTATATAGATTTATTTACATGAAACCCCAAGTGTAACATCATAATATTTTAAGATATATTTATTGTTAAATAATTTGAAGTGTTCAATAGCTTTCTTATCATGTAGCACCAAGCTTTAAGTGAATTGAGATATACAATACATATATTATTATTTAAATGTGATAACCTATCCATTTAATTAGTAGGTATGAATATGAGTAACCATATTATCAAATAATTTTATAATGGTCTTACTCTATAAAAATTTATTGATGATTTTTTAGGAAATATACACTCAATTTTTAGTGAAGACATTTTATGATTCAAAAATGCATTTTCTTAAAAAATGATTTTATTGAATTTTGTGCATGGAAATAATAATACATTTTACCAATTTTAGAAATTTTATTTTATAATTTTTTTTAAATCAACATATCAAAATTAACTTAGTGTAAAATTATTGGACTTTTCTAAAATAATTGATTTTTTAGTGAATTTATCGCATGAGATAATATGAAATATGTGTGAAAAAGATTCTATATTTTTTTACAATGATGATGATATGATTATACACATATTTTATTCATGGAGTTGATGCTATATTTTTTCACAACTATGTGTGGTATTTGACCACTAAGACATGATGTTTCATTTTTATGCATTTCCACATTCCATGATTTTATCTAATGTTTCCTATCATGATTATGACAATGATACTATGCTTATGTTATGATGATGATAATTATGCTCACCCTATGTTATATTAATTCATGTTATTATATATCCTATTACTAGGATTTTAGCTTACACCTTTATTTGATGTATATCCTTAGGTGATTACTTGGACTAATGAGAAAATGAGGGCCACTAAGAAGCTAGAGAAGGATTTAAATTAATTTTTTATATTTTATTATGTAAAAGTTATGTATGGACCTAATTTTCCCAAGACTCTAAATCTTAGAATCCTATTTTTGTAATGATTTTATGTTGTTTACCATTAAAATGATATAATAATCACGTAAGAAAAGTAGGGTCACTATAGTTGGTATCAAAGAATGGTTTATTTAATTTGGGAATTTTCATTAGAGAACACTAGTGAAAACCCTTAAGTACGATGCTATATATATGTAAGCACCCAAGAATCATTGTTTTAGAAAAATGATAAACATAGGTATCCCACAAGATATTCCTTTATAGTTAATTTGACAATGTAATAAATTTTTTATTCATGACATGTAGACTTATGTTTTTTTCAAACATTTTCTATTTTATAAAATGGTGGGAAGTGGGAGAAATGGAGACAACAACCTGTGTGAGGGACAATGCATCAATTTCCTGAATGAAATCCCCAATGCCTTGGGAGGTAGAGTTCAAAATTTCATGGCAATGCTTACACAACTCTCTGAGGGTATGAACAATAACTTGAATAATTTGGAATGTCTGCCTTCCCCTAAGAGAGAGAAACTGGGTATCGAGTTTTTTTATGTGGCAATGACCACCAATGTTTAGTGGATCTTTTAATCCATTAGTTTCTGAATAGTAGATGAACCCAATGGAGAATATCTTTTTTGTGCCCCACTATTTTAAGAATGATATATGATTAGAGATGTTTAACATTTAGATGGAGAGGCTGACCAATTGTGGGTGTTGATTAAGAACACCAAGACAAAGGATGAAATTGAAGAGATGGAGTGGGCAGACTTTAAAAAAATATTTCTTATTAAGTAGTTCCCTCGAACTATTCGGACAAATATATAGATATAATACATAGAGCTAAAGTAAAAAGAAGATGAATCTTTCACATCTTGTGAAGAAAATTTTATAGTGCCTTCATAGTATGCCTTGGGTTTTGTTATGAACAATGATAGAAAAATTGATAGATTCTTTATTGCTTTAAAACCACACCTTATAAATTTTCTAGCAATTTGAGACTTTGGGAGTTATGGATAATTCATTCGATGTGATATAAAAGTAGGGATAGAGTTTGGAGAGTAATCCCATGTATATGAAGATAAGAAACTAAAGATGGAGTTTCAAACTAGAGGATCTAATGACAATGGTGGAAAGAAAACTCAACCACTCACATGTCACAAATATGGGAAGAAGCATCATGAGAATTGCCTCACAAGGATGGATAAATGATTCATGTGTGGGAGAGAAGACCACCAGGATCATACATATCAAATAGACATGAGGAAGTAGTACAATTTAGTGGAGTAATTAAGAGCACCACCCATGGTTCAATGTTTCAATGTTTGGGATTAAGGGAACTATACAAGCCAGTGCACTAAACCAGGACTCCTTGAGGGTAATCAGATTCAGAACCCACCAAATCCAAAATAGTAAGGGAAATTTTAGGCCATAAATACTTTTGAGGTGGAGCCCAAAAATGATGTGGTGATAAGTATGCTGGTTATTAATTCAAGAATATAAAACGTACTATTTAATTCAGGTACTTCACATTCTTTCATATCTTTAAATTTTAGTAGAACTATTAAAACACCACCTATAAATATGGAATTTGATTTGTCTGTGAGAATAGAAAATGGGGAAATTACTGTATACAAAGTATATTACTCCTCCCTGGTTAATTTTTGTGAACTAAACCTCCTAGAAAATCTTGTCTTACTTTATTTAGTGGAGTTTGACGCTCTTTCGGGAATGAATTGGCTATCTTTATACAAATCCAACATCAACTTTCAGGAAAGAGAGATCAATCTTAACATCCCGAGGCATCCTCTAAATTTGTAAAAGTGTAAGGAGGAGGATGAATATCCTTCAAACTTATCATCTTAATTGTGGATATTATTACCTTATGAGAAATTGTATCTAGATCAAATGATTGAGATAAATTAGACAATCATGCTTGAAGACATACCCATTGTGAGGTAAAATGGTTATGTATTATCTAAATAATTGTATGGTCTTCCTCCTAACTGATAGGTTGATTTATCAATTGAACATATTCTTGTATCTCTCTATATATCAAATACAACATATAGAATGACCACCATTGAGATGGTGGAACTGAAAAAATAGTTGCAAGAGAATCTAGAAAAGGGTCTTATACACCTGAGTGCCTAAACATGGAGTGCACCAATCCTCATTTTCAGTAAGAAGGATGGATCAATTCACCTCTGCATTTATTATTATGAGCTCAAAAAATCACGATAAAGAACATGTATCTCCTTCTATGAATAGATGACTTATTCGATCAACTATGCGGTCCCAAGTATTTCTCTAAGATAGACCTTTGGTCGGGATATCAACAATTACAGGTGAAGAATGAATATATTCCCAAGACTTACTTTCGAATGATTTCTGGACACTATGAGTTCATATTGATACCCTTCAGACTCACTAATTCTATAGAAATATTCACGGACTTAATAAAAATAGTCTTTAGAGATTACCTAGATAAATTTTTGGTAGTCTTTATTGATGATATTCTAATTTACTCTAAGATTAAGGGGTAACATGAGGAGCATTTGAATACTGTGATAAAGACTTTGAGAAGGTTGAAAATGTGTGTAAATAATAGTAAATGTGATTTCTAGGTGGAGGAAGTATCATTCATGGGGCATGTTATCACTAGTAATGAAATATTTGTGGACCCTTCCCTGAAAAAGGTAATTAAAGAGTGGACCAAGACAACATCTGTAATAGAGATCCATAGTTTCCTTGGTCTAGATGGGTATTACCAGAAATTTGTGAAGATCTTATCATGATTATCAAACCCACTAATCAAGCTGACTTGGAAGGGAGAAAAGGTTGTTTAGACTAATGAATGTGATGAATGATTCAAAGAGTTAAAAAATGGGCTTATCACCACATCAGTACTCACACTTTCAACAAGTGTAGAAATCTCTATGGTATACAATGATGATTAAAAGAAGGAATTAGGGTTCTTAATAATGAAAAATGATAATGTGATGGAATATGCCTCAAGGAATCTGAAAATTCATTAGAAAAACTATCCCATGCATGATTAAGAGTTGGAAGTTATGGTCTTCACGTTGAAAATATGGAGGCATTATCTCTCTGGGGAGAAGTATGAAATATATAATAATCAGAAAATCCTCAAATATATATTCACATATAATGGGATTAAGAAGATCTAAAGAATATGATTATATCTCATCAAGGATTATGACTGCTCAATCCACTACCATCGTGGAAAATCAAATAAAGTAGTGGATACTCTAAGTAGAAATGATCTTGTAACATTATTAATGATGATAATTGAGAAGGATTCAGTCTTCTTTGATTAGAAAAGTATAAACATGGGAATCATTAAGGAAGTAAAATCAGTGATCCATTCTCAAATGATTATTCAACCATACCTCATGGAAAAAATAATTAATTCTCAAAGAAATGATGTGGAAATGTAGAAGAAGGTGGAAACTATGAGAAATGTAAAATAATCATATTTAAAAATTGATGAGGGAGGAATTGTAATATTTGGGTCACAAATATGTGTACCATCCAATACAGATATAAATAAAGAGCTTCTAAGTGATTCACATAGCTTAATATTCTCTATTCACTTAGGGAGCACAGAGAAGTGTCAAGATCTTCGAGAGAACTATTGGTGGGACAATATGAAGAAGGATATAACTGAATATACATCAATGTTCTTGATATGTCAGCAAGTGAAGGCTGAAAGGAAAAATCCTAAGGGGATTATACAACCATTAACCATACCAACATAGAAATAGGAAAACATCACCATAGACTTTCTCACCATACTTCTGAATACATCTATAGGAAACAATGATATATGGGTTTTTGTGGATCATCTAACAAAGACAACTCACTTTATCATAATTCGAGAGGACTTCTCACTCGGCTAAATTGCATGGATATACATCAGAAAAATGGAAAGGCTACATATAGTACCACTATCAATTATATCTTATTGAGATCTGAGATTCACCTCCAAGTTCTAGAAAAGTCTTCAACATGCTCTAAAAACTGAGATGAACTTCAGTGAGTCTTATCATCCTCAAACTAATTTCCAATTAAAGCGAACTATTAAAACACTGAAAGACATGTTGAAATCATATTATATAGACTTAAAAGGAGTATAGGACCAACATATTCCTCTGTTCGATTTCTCTTACAACCACAGTTTCTACTTGAGCATCAAAATGGATCCATATGGACCCCTTTACCGGAAAAGATGAAGAACACCAACATGTTGGGATGAAGTCGGTGAACCTAAGCTTCTAGGACCTAAAATGGTTAAGAAATTGTGGAAAAGGTGAAAAATATTTAGCAGCACATCAAGGAATCCAAAATTCAATATAATAGATATGAATATAATCATAGATGAGACCTAGAGTTTGAGTTTGGAGACATGGTATTCCTCTGCATATCTCCATGGAGGAGGATTGTGAGATTTGGGAAGAAGGGAAAGCTAAGTCCCAGGTATATCAGCCCCTTCAAGATTCTTGATTGTGTTGGAGTTGTGGTCAATTGACCAGAACTTCCACCAACCGTGTCTCAAGTATATGATTTATTCCATGTATCCCTCTTGAGTAAGTACATACCAGATCCCTCACATGTACTGAATCCAAAGGTGGTATAGTTGAAAAATGATCTCACTTACGAGAAGCATCCAATGAAGATCTTGGACTATAGAGATAAAGTTCTACACAATAAGACTACTCACCTAGTCAAAGTACTATGGTGGAACCATAAGTATTAATAAGAAATATGGGAACCAGAGGAAGTGATGAAGGAAAAATAACCTCACATGTTTTGGTAAAATGAAATTTCAAGGGTGAAATTTCTAAAGGGGGGAAGAATGTAATGACTCAAACATTTGTCAATGGAATTATATCCCTAATTATAATAATGTTGTATAGTATAAAACACAAACATATTATGGAGATCCTAATAAAAACATAATTCCTATAAATAAAGAACAAAATAATTAATATTTAAAATAAATTAAGAACTTATCCTGATAGAATAGTAACATGACCCTTGGAATAATAACATGACCATTTGGAATAGTAATTCATCCAATATAATATTATTCTCATCTATGAAAGTATAAAAAAAAATTATGCATCTTATAATTGAAATTATGAAATAATTATATCATGGTATAAGTAAATAATTGTTTTAAAAATGATAAATTAAGAGTTGGTAATTTTTTAAAACATAAATGTTTATTTACAATTTTAAAATTAATACAATGATTTAAAATAAACTAAATTAAATAAAATAAATTCATAAATTAAAAAAAATTGTCTTATGATTATATGATAATTGTATGTGACCTTAATTAATTTTTCAAAGTGTTATAAATTCAGTTATAATTTTTAAATCGGTATTTTCCAAGTAAATGATGATTTTAATTAAAAACTAAATTTATCATATTTAGAAAATTATTTTCATAAAATAGATTTAATTTTTTAATTCTACACATTGAAAAATTATTAGGGTGAATTTTTTGCATTTTTCTAAAATAGTTAATTTTTTTAAAATAGTGAAATACAGTAATTTATGGTATTTAACAAATACATGAATTTTTGAGTCATGTATGATGTATGAATGATGTATGCACCATAATCTCTAAAAATACTTCTCTATTTATTGTATTTATTAATGGGAATCAAAACTAGTCATAGTCTTAAGCCAAAATAATAATCTAATGAATAAAATAATAAAAAAACATCCATTTCCTCCCCTATAAATACCACCCCTAACCACCTATTCTCTTCACACCTCCCAAGACTTGGAGCTTGTACAATTTATGTCCAATAATCTTCCAAATCCCATACCACATTTCCAGGATCCTTTTTTGTCAACAAAATACCAAATCCAATTTCCCTAAGGAGGTTCTCAAGGAGAAGAAGTTCAAGAGGTAAAATCCTGTTTCATTTTCTTTTAATTTATTTTTGACTTATTTTTTTCCCTTATTATCTCCTCACCTACACTCATCCAAGTGGAATGATAACTCTAGTATCTTATATATATATATTAATTTTAATTTTTTAATGGAATAATCCATCATTAAACCTCTTCTCCTCTCCCTTTTATTGTACAAATGAAAACATCATCCATGAGGTGTTGATTTATCGCCTATGAGGATGATAAGTTTTAATTTTACTTTAATGCCTCAAAAGATAGTATTAAAAAAATTATAATGGTTGAAAAATATTGTAAATTTTATTTATAAAATTTTTTATGTTTTGGAACTAACATATATACATAATATTAAATAATAAAACAAAACAAGTTCATTATAATTGAAAACTGCCAAAATTAATCTAAATGATTATCAGTAAAATTTTATCTAATTAATCACCCTATTATTTGGAAAAAAATAATATATAATAACAATTAAACCTATTTAAGTTCATTAATAACATATAATTTCAATTTTGGATAATTATCCCCATTTTACATGATCTTCTATGCATGTATACAAGTGAACAGATCATGAAACCCAAGAAAATGAACACTCTTGAACGATGAAATTGAAAACTATAACTCATTAAAATGGAAATAAATGAACTTAATAAAATTATAATGAATAAAATAAATTTATAATATGTTATTTATTTATTAATTAATGAATCTAATTTGATTATACTAGTTATTAAAGTGAAGAGATTATTCGAACATAAGGTAAAGGGATTATCGAACCCAATTTCCTTTCTTTAGGTTATTGCACTTTCGTGCCAAATTTCAATATGGATATTCTTTTAATATTCCTAAAATATAATTTCATTTTCCTTCCATTTCCATTTTTGGGATATACATGCTTCAAATATGATTTTATGAAAAATGCAAATATTTTTCCAAAATTACTCTTCTTTCTAAAAACACATATTTTACTTCTCTTGATATTGTTTCTTCTTCACTCATAATTGATAATTCTTATACCACGTATGTTAATTACATTTTATTTTTGGAACTACAAGTATTATTAATGAATATATGATTTATGAAATTATCATGAAACTCATTTTCTTTCCATTGGTTATTTTATGTCTATGATTGATATACATTATATGTGTCAAGCGTGAATATGTAAATGTTATGATGTGACAGGTGCACTCGGAATTATTTATCACTCCAATGAATTAGTTAATGTGATTTATCTCATGAGATAATGTTAAATATTCATGAACATTATTCTATCTTTGTTCACAATGATTATATTATGATTATGAACATATGTTATGTATGGACATGATCCTATCTTTGTTCACATATATGTGTGGTATTTGACTATTAATACATGATGTTTCATTTTTATGAATTTAAAAATTCTATTCCTTTATCTAATACTTCATCTCATGATTATGATGATGATTATATTATTATATTATGATGATGATAATTATTCTCACCTCATGTTATATTGATTCATGTTCTTATCTATACTCTTACTGGGATTTTAGCTCACCCCTTTCTTTGATGTATATCCTCAGGTGATTACTTGTACTAAGAAGAAATTGAGGGCCAGTGATAATCTAGAGAAGGTGTTAAATTAATGTTTATGTTTTATTATATAAAATTTATGTATGGCCCTAATTTTCTAAAGACACAAAACCTTTGTATCCTATTTGTGTAACACTTTTATGTTGTTTACCATTAAAATGATGTAATAACATATAATAAATTTAGGATCTCTATACTAAGGGTCGTTAATAATGGATATAAAGAAAGTTTATTGAAGAAAACTTAATCATCTTCACCGAATCTTTCAAATTTCTTTCTTATTACAATTATTATAAATATGTCGTAACCATCCTAAAATAATAAATCTAGTATGATAAATATTCTAAGATATTATTATGATTATGGGAAAACCATTTTCCACCTATTTTCATCCTATATAAAGAGAAAATATTGCTTGTGCATACATATGGATTATCATCTCCACATAGCGGTGTAATTTTTTTTATCACTATTTTACATGTATGGTAATAAATATGAAAATACTGATTATATTTTATATTTATGACATAATTATACTTCTATAATTATCATATCATATCTACCTTCTTACCTTTCAATCTGTGAGAAAATGATAACATCGCTCGTACATACGCCTGGACTACCACCTTTACACAACAATATTATATTTTTTCATTTTTGATTTACATGGATGGTAATAAGTATATATTTAATTAACATATATGATATAATAATTATTTTTATAGGTGAATTATTATTTAAATTTCTTTTTTTTCTATATGTTGAAATGTGAAAACTGTGTTCGTGTGTACGTACGACCTACCATCTCAATGAACGATGTAATTTTTTTCCTATCATTCCCATTTATAGATGAATATAAATATATATATATATAATGAATATATATTATATTTATACCATTATAATCATTCTATAGATAATTTATCCACAATCAAAGTACAAGGACCGGAACTACCAAACCAAAATGTTCATGAAAAATGAAGCAGTTAACACCCAAAATAATGGTAATAATAATATATTGTTTACAAATGGGTGATAATATGTTATAAATGGATCATATATGACATTATAGATATTTATATGGTTTTGGTATATAATTATAATAAATCTAAATTTATTATACAAGTGGTTAAAAGCACATACAAGGAATGTAAAACTTGAGGTAAGGGGTTTCTTAACACAATTTCTAGCCATGGGTTATACTTGTACATAACTAAATATGTTATGTAATGAAAATGTGTGAAATGAACTATCATTATATTTTATTTTATTTCCATTTTTTTCTTATAAATAAAATTATATAATAAAATTTTAATTTAACTATTTTTCTTCCATTTTATTCTATTCTATACAAGACATAAATTTATTACAAAACCTATATTATTGATGGATTTATAGTCATATTTTATCCCTTATTAATTACGTGGTCATTAACTATCTATTGAAACATTCACTTTCTAGTGATCATATTCCATTGGACATTACATTTTTCTTAAATATCTATCTTTTTGTATCATGGATATGCTTATTTCCTAAACCATATAACATTTCTATGTATGGTTTTTTAATATGAAAGTTATTTGATTGAAAGGGTAAATCTTGATAATTTGTATTCTTTACTCAATATATATATATATATTTATAAGAAATATTATTTATGAATTTAAATTGATCATTAAATATATGATGAATGCATTAGACATTTAGTAATGGGTGGGTCCTAGAATTATATATCCCATCGCTGCTTCAACGGGTCTTATAAGACAAACCAATTTGATACCCATATTAAATGGGTTTTTGGTGTATACCTACAAATAAATTAAACTATCTTGGAACAAGGCCTTAATGGTAAAAATATCATGATTTTTAATATCATGCCATCAAATATTAAGAATTTATTTTACTAATAATTTATTTATTATTATCCATGAGATTACTACATTTATATTATCCATAAATGCATTTATTTCTCAAGTTATTTATTAAATGGTATGGGTTTTTGGTTATTTAACTTACCCTATTGATTATTCTATGTTTACTCATTATAGCTTCCACTATATGTTTCCCTTATAGAGCAATTGATCTCACCCTTATTTTGTTTTTTTTCCTAGTGTAATGACCCACATTTTGAACCGGGTTAAAAAGCGAAGGAATTTGAACTTTTTCGTTTACTAAACCGGTCGTTTTGAAGATCGGGCTTCAGAACAAGATTATGAAGGTTGGAACCCTTCCTTTTAATGTTTTTGTTCATGGGTGAAGGCCCATTAAGTTTCTCGGGTGGCTCGAGAGGTTTCGGAAGCGTCGAACCCTTGTTCTTAAGGAGATGCAGAGAGCGCACGGTTGGCGCACGGTTTGGATAACTGTGCGGCCTAAACCGTGCGGCCTTATTTTAAGAGACAGTGGCTTGCGCACGGGCTATGCACAGTTTCCCAAACCGTGCGCCTAGCCCGTGCGAGAGATCTCTTGGAGTTAGAAGACTCCGCACGGTTTGCACACGGTTTAGCAAACCGTGCGGGTTGGGTGTGTTTTATTTGTTGATTAAAATTAAAATTAAAATAAAATAAAATAACTAAAACCTATATCTAACTCTCCATCACCCTCAATCAGCCGAACCCCCATGAGACGCACCCCTACCTTCTCTCCCGTGAGCCGCGTGCGACACCCCTCCTATGACCTCCTCTTCGACATCGTTTCTTCCCGGTTTTCCTCTCAGATTCTCTCTGAATCATCATGGTAAGAACCTCTCCACCTTCTCCTCCTTGTTTCCAGATTTATTTCGACCTAATCGTTGCTCGGTGAGATTCGGCCAAGCACCCTAGGTTTGGGGTTGATCCGATTTTCGGTTTCTTCTTATTCTAGGTCAGTGCAGAAGTCTCTTGGGACCTCGTTGGTGCGTATTTCGAGAACCGCCTCCATAGGTGAGGCGGTTTGGATGATTTCGGTCTTCCGGATTTGGTTTGAGGTAAGGGTTTACTTCCTTTGGTTGGTTTTTCGGTACCTAGATTGGTATCTTAGGTTGTTTTAATGTTCATTTTAACTGCGGTGTAGTGTGTTGGGCTGTTCTGGGTGGTTTTGAGTCGCCGAAGTCTAGGCGACTCACCTGTTCATGCATAGGTATGTATTTATATATATATATATATATATATATATATATATATATAGGTTCCCTCGTTACACGTACAATCATCCATGGCAGTGTTTGTACGTGTATGGGGCTAGGTGTGACTATGTATATATATAAAAAGTGAATGCGCAGGTGAGTGGAGATGGGCATATGCGCATAAGCATGCATGTAAGGATCCTCTTGCACATGCCCATGGCCATGCGGGGTGTGTTCATAGGGGATAGGTTTCTTTTCATGAGTGTGAAGGTGCATATGCTCAGTGGGGGAGCAGCAGCGGCTCTTAGTTAGAAAGCGCCAAGATCCGGAGTGGGCGGATGGATCCACCTTGAGGTAGGGTCCCTCTCCTTGCCCTTTAATTTAATTAAAGTGAAAGTGAATTAATATTGCACTGCCTTAGCATTTTAATTCTACAAAGTTTAGTTCTGATTAAATGATTCTGTGCAAATCGTGTGAATTACAGGAATAAGATAAAATAGGTTGGTTGGTCACTAAACTAATGATTTAATAATAAAACCCCTCAATCAGAGGTGCGCTGCCTTCAAGATAAAAAGTAGTGATAATCTTTTTATGCTTTCCTGCTGGATTGTTATAATGCCTCTTTGATGCTTTGTATGTGAACTGGTCTTGTTGAGACAAGTGGGATGGAATGGCTGTGATACTTGTGTTTGGGTTAATTTTCCATGTTAGTCAAATTGAGTATGATGATAATCGTAGTGGGGTGACTTAAGACTATCTGATATGTTTTCTCTAGAAGGTATCAAAGGGTTAAAGAATGACAAACATATCCTTTAAGATGAAATGGGTAAAATAGAATGAATGGGCTAGGGTGGTACGACCACGCCTTGGGATAACGTAATGAGCATGGCTTGTGTTAGTAAACTGAATATGTTAATTACTTGATATAGATACTTAAGAGGTGTTTCCTTAAGTATAATTGTGATAAACGTGCGTATGGGCACTTATATAGAAATGAGTGATATGATTGATTGTGAATGTGTAATGTTTATTTGAAATGCATAAGATGTACTGCCTTATGCATTCTAACGTTATTGCGATAATGATTATGAATGATTATCGATGGGAGGCATTCATACCCCATGCTATCTACTGTAAATGATTATGGATGGGAGGCATGTATACCCCATGCCAGCTTATTTTGAGTATGGGTGGGAGGCTTGTCTGCCCCACGCTAGATGCAATCTCTATACGTGAGTGGAATGGAGGCATTCTTACCCCTTGCCAAATGATTTAGGGATGAGGGTAATTCTTACCTAATTCTCGATATTCTCTATACGTGAGTGGAAGAGAGGAAATCTTATCCCTTACCAGTTGACCTATAGGGACGAGAGGCATTTCTACCTCGTGCCCACTATTCTTTATTAACGGGGGGAGGCATTATTACCCCATTCCATCTATGACCTAAATGCTTATATATATATATAGTGACATGAACAGGTTACTTTACCGGGAACGCGCCGAAGCTGGTATAGCCGTCAGGTGTCCCTTGGGAACCTGGACGGGTGTTATTTACTTATGTACTTCTGCTTACTATTTTTGCATACCTTCTCACTGTTTAATTATAATATACTGTCTGGATTGGGTTTGACACCGGTGGTTCCAGCCTACTGAGATTTATATCTCACACCCTACTCGGTCCATCATTGCACTGGGGTACTCGAGTAGACCTTATTGCTTACAGGACCTAGGTTTTATGATGTGTTGTTTGTACCTGAGGAGTTAGGAGTAAAGGACCAAGTGGGAGCTTGGGATGCTCAGGAGATTTGTCGTTAGGCTCTTCTATCTTTTCTTTTTGTATTGTTTGTAAATAATGTTGTATTGTTTACTGATTTCGGAAATGTATCATCATCTATACATGCATGAATTATAAATTGGTGTTGCCCACCTTTTATAAAATGGATATTATTATGTCTTTCCTTCCTGTCTTTCAATTGCTTACTGCTTCCTCTATCGAATGATATTTACTCTGATAATACCATTGTGTTATTCTGATATGAGGGTATACTCTCCCCACTATCATCTCCTGAGACCCTCACTGCTAGTCGGCAGCCTCTGGCGTACGGGGAGACGCGCGTGAGGCCATGTGACCACTGATCCGGCCACCAGTTCGATGGTAAGTCGGGTCGGGATGTTACAAAGTGGTATCATAGGTGTTTCTTTTCTTTTTGTCTTATTGTTTTGGGTTAGTAGATAGGAGATTAGGAAAGTGTCAGCACTTTTCTAATAGTCGTGCTTGGGACTGATCACCTCATGTACGGGAAATGACCAAGTGGCCAGGGATGGGAATTATTATTCATATTGTTCGCTATTACAGTTGATATGATTTCTCCTAGAGTGAATATTGAATTTTCTACTACTTATGGTTTATGGAATTCCTTGAATTTTTCCCTTGCACTGATATGGCAAGGAAACTGCATTTCATGCATCATTATAGGCACATTGGAATTAACATTTCATGCATAGTTCCATTCCATGTAGTTGCATCTTATCTTGACTGTATAATATGCTTAAGTGATTATATGCCATGATTACGTGTTATAACATGTTTCTGTGATATAGCATGATGTTGTGTTTAATGCTTATGAGAACATTCTAGTTAAGTTTTAATGTGTAAAGATTTTCATGGGCTAAAATATATTGGTTGCGATTACGACGGGAGCCAGTTTTCAGTTGTAAGGTGTATGGGTGCCTTATAGCTGGGAAAAGGTAACCCGTGTAATCGGACTTTTGAAAAAGGTTGTTAAACTTTTAAAATTCTAAGTGAGTTAGTTTTTATTAAAAAGGAGATCAAAATGCCAATTTATAAAGTGTATGGGTGCTTTATAGGTTGGTAGGTGGCCACCCTTATCGCTGGACCATTGTGTGTGAGCATGTTAAATTCTAAGTTGGAATCTGGTTTTGATAAAAAGGCGAGTCACTTTTCAATCCATGAAGTGTACGGGTGCTTCATGAATTGGGAAATGACAACCCATGTTAAATTAAATTTCCATGAGGTATCTTGAAATGGTTTTAAATGTAAGAATTGTTTGGTTTTAATTTGAAACGAATTGGTGAATGTCTGAGTGCAACTGGACCCAAGTTGGTCAGTTGGGAAGTGTTTTATGAGATAACTCGGTTGGGGTGTTTGAAATTTTAAAAGGAGTTGAATAACTGTTTTGGGGTTTCTTTTTGGAAGAACCCAATATGGATAGAATGGGACCCTAGTAGGTCTCCCTTTTGTTTAATGGTTTTGTTTTGCTCAGTTGGTTGATAAAGACAGGTTGTCTATGATTGTGAATGTTTTTAAAAGGAATTTTTTGTCAGACATTCTTGTTTACTTTGTTGTGCAGTTGAAACTTTTGATGGTTAAAGTTTAAACGAGATAAAATGTTAAGGGCTTGGTAATGGAACCTGTGGTGGTGTGTTGAGACCCTAGTGTAAGGGGTAGTTTTGAGTTTCTCCTTGAGTTTCCCTGGAATGGGACCCTAGGTGTTTCCCATGGGTGTTTTTTCCTTAATGGTGTTTCAATTATTGGATTTTGAGCATAGCGACTTTGTTTCGTGTGACCCGGATTTAGGGTCGATGTTTGATCTTCGTAAGGGAATAGCATGTGGTTGCTATCACCCTTAGTGTTTTAATGCCTTGCTTATACTGTGGGTTTTCTGACGTGAGGTGTCGTTCGGGTGTTTTTGTCCCTTGTTGGACCCTTGTTTTTCTAATGACACCCTTGTTCGTACGAGTGGTCCTTAGGTTTTGACTTTCGTTGTGGTTTTGGTTCATCTCCTCAATAGAGTGGCCCAGCGTTGGAGAATTGTTTGGTCCCAATGTTCGGGATGGATTTCGAATGAATCGTATGTTTTGACATGTTGGATTCCTTGTTTTGGATCTTCTTTGTTTGTTTGGTGATGTGATTGTGGCGGAGGAGCGTCACACGATCGTTTGCGGTGTTTGTGTACTAGCGCGTTTGTGCTCAGTTAGGTTATCTCCTTTCCCTTCGGTGACTAGGACACTCCTAAGGTTGGGAGCATGTCGCGTCAAATCTGGTAAATGTGTCCTTTCACGTGGAATGGATGCTTCTTGGAATGCCTTTGGAAATGAGTTAGTCGTGTTTGAATGCCTTGAGGTATGCATTTTTAAAACGTGAGAATGTGTCGGCAGTTGAAGCTGAGTTCCTTCCTTGAAGTCAACCAGTTGAGGTTTGACTATTCCTCCTTCTAGTAGTCTGGTATGATTAACAAGAATCTGTTAAAACCTATTAGTGTATTCTGTTTAGCAACGAGCATGTCCCCTGTCTCTTCCTCATCCAAGATTCACTAAGAGAGCATCGATCTCATCCGCGCTAATGTTTTTAAGCCATTGGGCTTGATCAGATGGTTCACTTTCGGAGTTTCACGCGGGATGTGTGGATTCTTGTATGGTTTGATCTTGGAAACGACATCAGAAGTCGGGTGTAGGCTTCGGTGAGTGTGTTTGTGACAAACGTAATGTGCCTTGGAGGAGGCATTGTGGTTTTGCTCGAAATATACTGGTCGTCTAAGTCGGGCGTCTTTTTAATGGTCAGTTATTGAGGAATGACTCTTTTCCTCCTTGGTTTAAATGAATATGGTTGGTGGAGAACCGTTTTAAGGCACATAGTCAGACAAGTATGAGTGTGGTTTGTGTCGGTCAGTGCCTTATATGAACAACTGGATCAACTTGGGCCTTGAGGTCGATGGGGAACTGATCGTATGATCTGTTTCAAATCACGCTAGGAGCGTCGTGGGAACGCTTGGGGCATTATTTGAAAGTTTTTTTCTAACGGTTGTCCGAACCGTAGTTTGGAGTTGGTTTCTTAATGTTAAAAATCTAAGGTGGTAAGTACCTATGGCTGGATTCTTGGCGAGACGACGACGGGTTCGTGTCTCTGGGTAGATGGGCTCAGGAAGAGCCGTCTTGCTGTTTCGTTTGTGAAACCAAAATTGGCTCGAGTTTTGGCGGCTTAAGCGCCATAGGGTTTAATGGATGATTAAGGGTGCGTGGGACATTTTTGAACACAACGTGATCGTTTGAACAAAGCTTCACGACCCTTGTAGGTTGGGTGATGTGTACGTTGTTCCTGAAGGCTTCTCAGGGATGAGAAGTTCTAAGGTGGTAAGGTTATAATGGCCCGCGTTTTGAACTGGGTTAAAAAGAGAAGTAATTTGAACTTTTTCGTTTACTGAACCGGTCGTTTTGAAGACCGGGCTTTGGAACAAGATTCTGAAGGTTTGAACCCTTCCTTTTAATGTTTTTGGGCGTGGGTGAAGGCCCGTTAAGTTTCTCAGGTGGCCCGAGAGGTTTTGAAAGCGTCGAACCCTTGTTCTTAAGGAGCTGCAGAGAGCACACGGTTGGCACATAGTTTGGCTAACCGTGTGGCCTAAACCATGAGGCCTTATTTTAAGAGATAGTGGCTTGCACAGGGGCTACACAAGGTTTCCCAAACCGTGCGCCTAGCCCATGTGAGAGATCTCTTTGAGGCAGAAGACTCCGTACGGTTTGCGCACGGTTTGGCAAACCATGCCGGTCAAACCGTTCGGGTTGGGTGTGTTTTATTTTTTGATTAAAATAAAAATAAAAAGAAAATAAAATAATTAAAACCTATATCTAACTCTCCCTCACCCTCACTCGACAGAACCCCCACGCGACACACCCCTCCTACGGCCTCCTCTTCGACGCCGTTTCTTCCCAGTTTTCCTCTTGGCTTCTCTCCAAATCATCATGGGAAGAACCTATCCACCTTATCCTCCCAGTTTCCGGCTTTATTTTGACCTAATCATTGCCCGTTGAGATTCGGTCGAGCACCCAAGGTTTGGGGTTGATCCTATTTTTGGTTTCTTCTTGTTCTAGGTCAGTGCGGAAGTCTCTTGGGACCTCGTTGGTGCGTGTTTTGACAACCACCGCCGTAGGCGAGGCGGTTCGGATGATTTCGGTCTGTCGGATTTGGTTTGAGGTAAGGGTTTACTTTCTTTGGTTGGTTTTTCAGTACCTAGATTGGTATCTTAGGTTGTTTTAAGGTTCCTTTTAACTGTGGTGTAGTGCGTTGGGTTGTTCCGGGTGGTTTCGAGTCACCGGAGTCTAGGTGACTCGCCTATGCATGCATAGGTATGTATTTATATATATATATATAGGTTCCCCCGTTACACGTACAATCATCCATGGAAGTGTTTTTACGTGTATGGAGCTAGGTGTACCTATGTATATATATATAAAGTTCATGCGTAGGTGAGTGGAGACGGGAATATGTGCATAAGCACGCATGTAAGGATCCTCTTGCACATGCCCATGGCCATGTGGGGTGTGTTCATAGGGGATAGGTGTCCTTGCATGTGTGTGAAGGTGAATATGCTCAGTGGGGGAGAAACAGCGGCTCTTAGTTAGAAAGATCCAAGAGCCGGAGTGGATGGATGGATCCTCCTTGAGGTAGGGTCCCTCTCCTCGCCCTTTAATTTAATTAAAGTGAAAGTGAATTACTATTGCACTGCCTTAGCATTTTAATTCTGCAAGTTTAGTTCTGATTAAATGCTTCTTTGCAAATCGTGTGAATTACAGGAATAAGATAAAAGAGGTTTCTTGGTCACTAAACTAACGATTTAATAATAAAACCCCTCAATCAGAGGTGCGCTACCTTCAAGATAAAAAGTAGTGATAAAATTTTTATGCTTGCCTGCTAGATTTTTATAATGCTTCTTTGATGCTTTTTATGTGAACTGGTCTTGTTGAGACATTTAGGATGGAATGGTTGTGATACTTGTGTTTGGGTTAATTTTCCATGTTAGGCAAATTGAGTATGATGATAACCATAGTGGGATGGCTTAATAGTATATGATATGTTTCCTCTAGAAGGTATCAAAGGGTTAAATAATGATAAAAACATATCCTCTAAGATAAAATGGGTAAAATAGAATGAATGGGATAGGGTAGTATGACCACGCCATGGGATAACGTAATGACCACAGCTTGTGTTAGTAAACTGAATATGTTAATTACTTGATATAGATACTTAAGAGGTGTTTCCTTAAGTATACTTTTGATGAACGTGCGTATGGGAACTTATATAGAAATGAGCGATATGATTGATTGTGAATGTGTAATGTTTATTTGAAATGCATAAGATGTACTACCTTATGCATTCTAACATAACTGTGATAATGATTATAAACGATTATCGATGGGAGGCATTCATACCCCATGCCATATACTATAAATGATTATGGATGGGAGGCATGCATACCCCCTGCCAGCTTATTTTGAGTATGGGTGGGAGGCATGTCTACCCCACACCAGATGTGATCTCAATACGTGAGTGGAAGGGAGGAATTCTTACCCCTTGTCAGATGATTTAGGGATGAGGGGAATTCTTACCTCGTGCTCGATATTCTCTATACGTGAGTGTAAGGGAGGAATTCTTACCCCTTGTTAGTTGACCTATAGGGATGAGAGGCATTTCTACCTCGTGCCCGCTGTTCTTTATTAATGGGTGGGATGCATTCTTACCCCACACCATATATGACCTAAATGCTTATATATATATATATATATATGGTAACATGAACATGTTACTTTACCGACAATGCGCCGAAGCTGTTACAGCCGCCAGGTGTCCCTTGGGAACCTGGACGGGTGTTATTTACTTATACTTCTGCTTACTATTTCTCCATACCCACTCACTGTTTAATTATAATACACTGTCTGGATTGGGTTTGATGCCGGTGGTGCCAGCCTACTGAGATTTATATCTCACACCCTACTCGGACCGCCATTGCACTGGGGTACCCGAGTAGACCTTCTTGCTTGCAGGACCTAGGTTGTATGTTGTGTTGTTTTTACCTGAGGAGTTAGGAGCAAAGGACCAAGCGGGAGCTTGGGATGCTCATGAGATTCGTCGTTGGGATCTGCTGTCTTTTCTTTTTGTATTTTTTGTAAAGAATGTTGTATTTTTTACTGCTTTTGTAAATGTATCATCATCTATACATGCATGCATTGTAAACTGGAGTTTGCCACCTTTTATAAAATGGATATTATTCTGTCTTTCCATTCTTTATTTCAATTGCTTACTGCTTCCGCTATCGAATGATATTTACAATGATAATACCACTGTGTTACTCTGATATGAGGGTATAGTCTCCCTACTATCATCTCCCGAGATCCTCGCTGCTAGTCGACAGCCTCTGGCGTACGGGGAGATGCGCTTGAGGCCATGTGACCACCGGTCCGGCCACCGGTTCGATGGTAATCCGGGCCGGGATGTTACACCTAGGATATAAATAAGTAATATTTGAATGAGTTTAAGGATGAAAAATGTTTACTATTAATATGTTATATTTATTTCAAATATAAAAATGAAAGTCAAGTATGTATCTAGTTATTCAAGGATATTAAACTAATCGATACTTGGTGATGTGATCCCCTATATCCTATGGAAATGTAATAATGTATACACTGACTCTAGGTTACTAGAGTTTAGGTTTCTACATTTGGGATCATAGGAAGAATAATATAAAACTTGGGAACTAGATTTAAGAAAAATATATTCGGAAAAATAACCCTACGAAAAACATTGAGGATAAGTCTTAGTATAGAATATCATCCTAAAGTTTTGGTGAGGTATAGATTATGTTTTTTTTCTAGCAACACATACCTGTTTAGATACTATAAATGGATGTTGTTTTGGCACATATGTGTCTAAGGATAATAACCCTGAAAATAGTATGTCAAATATATCTCATCCATCATTATGGTGCATGTGAGTGTTCTCTTACTATGAACCAAGTTTGAGACTCTTATGAGATATCCTAGGGTTAATTTACATTTTATTTATGAATAATTATAAGAAATTATGGAGTAGAACCTATAGAAACCTATGATATGCCATAGAAATATGGGATCATGGGTTGATAAGACAAGGTTGATCATAATTTTAATTCCCTAGATACCCCTTGTGAGGTTTCATGTGATTAATGATTAAGATTATTAAGCGTATTTTTTATACATTTATGGGAATAAAACCATTTAGTTTAGTATATGTTTTAGTGAAAAGTTTATTTTAGGAATAATGCATTTATATTTTGTGGACATAAGTTTAAATTCATTGATAACATTTAGGGTTAATATTATCACTAAAGTTGAGTTAATTATGGGTTATTACAATTTGGAAACATATGTTTTAGCATATAGAAAACTATTGGACTGAAAAGTGATTTGGTGACTATGTGATTAAAGTTATTTCAAAATAATCTCACTATATTTTTGGGGAACATTATATGATTAAGGTAAAGAGAATATTATTTTACAGAATGATATTTCATTTGATGGATAAAGATTGAGTTAACTCTGGGAATCATACATGTTTTATGGTGATTTAGGTTATTTTGGGAAATGTTTCGTATATTCTAGAGAATATATCATCAAGGCGTTCACATGTTTGGTATGTGACATTATAAGCTACTTTATATTTTCTGGGGATAAATGCTTGATCAAATATTTTGTATTTTTAGGGTTTGAATTTGGTTAAATGTGTTTTGGAGGAGTCTTAAGATTAACTATTTAAGGAATGGATTAAGTTGATCTTTGGGGGTTATTGTAGGTGTTTTGGAGATTAATGTATTATATTTATCCCTATTGGATAACTTGTGTGATACATTTTTTTGTTAGATATTTAGAGAAATAAGGAATGACTTTTCATTATTTTATGGATCATGTGATCCATTAAAAGTTAATTTTCATAATTTAGGAATGAAAAAATCATCTTGAATATTCATTTATGGGAATAAGTGATGATGTGGAAATTCATCAAAGAACAACCAATATATAAAATTATTCTCATGAAATGGAAAGAAATCAAGTAATTACATTTTCTCATGTTATATATCATGATAGTAAAGGAATCCCTCAACATTAGTATAGGGATATTAGAATAAAAATGTTATCTTTTACATTCATTTCTAATTAATTTATGGTCTTTTCATACCTCACTTATTTACTATTTTTTGGACTCTAACTTTCTCATGACCATGTTCTCTAACACTCTCTATTAGTCCTTGGACATTAGTTTTCTCCTCTATGTCTATATTTTAACATCCCAATAATTTTATCCTTATTTTGGAACATGGCTATGTGATATTTTAGGTAACCTTTATGTTTCCCACTTTCCCTTTTTGAAAGAAGTTTTATTATCCCAATATATTATGTGGGTTTTCAACAAAGGTTGAACCTTTGATGAATGAGATAAAATTGTGAGGGAACAATTTATTTAAGGAGGTAGAATGTAAAATTGTGAGATTTTAATACATATTTTTCTTGAATTGATTGTAAGTGTTCAAAAACTTTCTTAACACACCAAAATGAGTTTTAGGAAAACTGAGATATATTATAAAAATATAAATATTTAAATATGATAGCCTAGCCATTGAATTGGAGGGTATGAATATGATTAATCGTATTATAATATATACGTATAATGGTTATAATCAATGAAAATGTATTGATTAGTTATTAGGAAAACACTCAATTTTTAGTGAAGCCATTATATGCTTCAAAAATGCATTTTCTTGGGAAATGATTTAATTTCATTTTGTGAATGGAAATTACACTATAAGATAAAAGGCCTTTTGTGACAAGAAAAAATACCATTGCAAATAGTTGTTAAAAACAATATTTATAATTCAAAAATATTCTCATTGCAAATACCTTTGGTGAACATTGCACACCAAACCTCAAGAAGACTATTTGCGATGGGAATATACCTCTGTCACAAATAACCTCTCATCATTATTGTTATTCGCAAAGGTAGTTAAATTTCATCGCAAAAAAAACTGTCATAAAGATGTTATTTTTGATGGGACTAATCACAAATACTTTCCTTCATTATTTGTAATTTGGGATGGAATTATCTCTTGTCTTAAATAAAATCTCAGTAGAGGGTATTTGCAATGGGGCCCATCACAAATACTCTTTTTTACAACTATTGTAATTAATAGTGATGGTTCTATTTGAAATAGGTCCCGTTTCAAATAATGCTATTTGAGATGGGATTCCCATTTCAAATTATCTAACCTATATATACCTCCCCCCACTTGAATTTTTTCATTTTCTTCTTCTCTGAACTCTCCTATCATCCTCTACTCTGATATTATCCTGTTTAAAGTTTATAAAGTTTTAAATTTTATAGGGGAGCAACTTTCAGGCTTTGAATCCACTGAAAGATTCAGTTTTAAGGTATTTATTTAATGTTTTTAAATTTTATTTATTTTATTTTATTTTATATTAGTAATGATTATTATTAATTAGAAGTAATTATATTTAATTATAATTAGTTAGTATTATTTTGCATTAGTTTGTTTTAAGTAATAGTAATTATTTTAAATTACAAGTATTTAGTTTTAATTAATAGTTACTATTTTTAATCAGAAGTATTTAGTAGTAATTTCTTTTAATTAGTAGTACTTAGTAATAATTAGTAATATTTAATAATAATTAGTAAAAATTAAGTAATATTTTGTAGTAATTAGAAATAATTTGTTGTAATTAGTAATAATTAGTTGTAATTAGTAATAATTAGAAGTTATTAGTGGTAACTAGTAATAATTAGTGGTAATTACTGGTAATTGGTAATAATTAGTGGTAATTAGTAATAATTAGTGGTGATTAGCAATAATTAGTGACAATTGGTATTAATTCATGGTAATTAGTACTAATTAGTAGTAATTAGCAATAATTAGTGGTAATTAGTAATAATTAGTGGTAATTATTTACAAATTGTTATAAAGTAATAAAAATTTGTAATAATTAGTGGTAATTAGTGATAATTATTAATAAAAATTGATAGAATTTATAATAAATTGATATAAAATGGTATAAATTATTGTAAATTGTTATAAATTAATAACATTTTTTATAAATTTATACAAAAAATTAAACATATAAAATTTGTGAAAATTAATAAAAATATTTTACATTATTATAATTTATTATATATTACTATGAAATAATATAAATTATTATAAATTACTAAAAAAGTAAAAATGAAATATGTCATCAATTTTCAGGTGATGAGAAATGAAAAATGTGGACATGGTTGGCATAAATTAGTTTTATCACCTAATGATTGTAAAATCTATGATTTGCACCTTTTTAGTAATTTATAATATATTTTCTTAATTTATATTAAATTATACTCAAAATTAGAGGTAATTAGTGGTAATTATTTCTAATTACCACTAATTTCTTATAATTTAATATAAATTAACAAAAAAATAAATTATAAATTGCTAAAAGGTGTAAATCATAGAATTTTAAATCTTTTGGTTATGAGTAATGACCAATTTGTGTCAACTATATCCAAATTTTTCATTAGGTCAACAAAACTGGGGTAGGCAGGATGTGATGTGTTGATGGCAGCAGTAGCAGCAACATAAGAAGATGTGTTGATGGTAGGAGCAGTAGGAGGAGTAGGAGATGTGTTGATGGTATAAGAAATAACACGAGTAGACAATGGAGTACATGTGATAGTTATTGTAAATTAGAAATATTTAGTTTTAATTAGTAGTAATGTTTTTAATTAAAATTAAATAGTTTTAATTTTCAATATTTTTTTTAATTATCAGTAAGTAGGTGTTATTAATAGTAATTAATTATAATTCAAAAATAAATAATTTTAATTAATATAACTTAGTAATAATATATAGATCTTAGTAATAATAATTTTTAGTATTTTTTAATAAATAATAGTAATTAGCAAAGATGAATGTTAAAGCACTATAATTAGTAAAAATTAGCAGAAATTAGTAAAAATTAATGGTAAATCGCTTTAATTTTAAAAAATTGGCGTTATTAGTAAAAATTAGTAGGAAATAGTAAAAATTAAGGATAAATCACTATAATTTCTTAATTTTACCATCATTAGTAAAAATTAGTGGTGATTAGTAAAATTTAGTAAAAAAAATAAAAATGACTAAAAATTGGTAAAAATTAGCAATAATGACTAAAAATTAGTAAAAATAAGTAGTGATTAGGAAAAATATTGAAAATTAGAAGTAAAAAAGTATAATTAGTAAAAATTAGTATTAATTAGTAAAAATTAATAGTAAATCACTACAATTAGTAAACAATATCATAGAGTATCATTAATTAGTAAAAATTAATAGTAAATCAAAATAATTATTAAAAATTAGTGGTCATTAGTCACAATTAGTAATAATTAGAAGTAATTAGTAAATATTGGTAAAAATGAAAATTAAATTACTATAATAAGTATAACATTTATGGTAGATGAGAGCATCATTAGGTCGAAAGAACTTGGAGAGGCAGCAGGTGACACATCGAGCTAGTATTCGTACATTCAGTACGCATCGATGACATATGGTAAGTGATTTTTTTATAATTTATATAACTTTAAATGTGAATTGTTTATTCTTTACTCATATAAGAATTCAAACATCCTGATATTACGGAATTTGACGTTTATAAGAGGATGTACATCGATCATGTCACTGGAGAGATTACAGGTGGTCACCAACATCACATTGTGGTCAGTATAAATTTTTTGAGTTTTAAAACTAACTACAAATATTATTTTAAATTTTTTTATTTTAAATTAAAATTGAAAGATTCATATGAGATTGTGACTTCTCAGACACATGATGAGAGTCAGGCCGAGACTAAGGATCATAGCACTGGTGCACTAGGATTTGATGATGCGACATGGATACAAATGACTCAGTATGACTTCAAGAGAGGCCGAGTTTTTGGTATCAACTCTCGATTGATGTCTGTGAGCTAATATGGTATAGTTGCAATGTATTCCTATAGCTTGAGGGGATCTCATACAGAGTCTTCATCATCTACAACACAGTATGAGGAGCAGCTTCAAACTTAGGGTGAGCTTATAGAGACCATGTATAGGGAGAAATAAGTGCTCTGTTGATAGCAACAATAGTAATAGCATAAGATGTGTCGATCGTAACAGCAACAACACAAGCAAAGGATAGAGTACATGAAATGTATGACTCAAGGTTTAAGGATGGATTTCCCTCCACCACCTCCTCTAGATGACCCTCCCCCTCAGTGATTTATGTATTCTATTAACATTTGTTTTGAAAAATATTTTAATGTACATATTTTTTGTAATTTTTTTATTAATTAATATATTTACAGTTCTATATAGTGAATTTTTTATATTGTTGTGAATATTTTATATTTTTGTTTTGTTTTTTTTATTTTATTTTTTTATTTTTTTATTTTTTTATGAAGGGAATATTCACCTATCGCAAATACTTATTTGCGATGAGTGAATATTTCCTTAAAATAAGACCATTTTTACATACCAGAAATGATTATTTACAATGTCGCTTTCTGTAGTGGGTTATTTGCAATGGGACCCCGTCGCAAATGACATGTCGCAAGTAATTCATTTTCCAGTTGTGTTATAATTAATTTCAACCACTTTTAGAAATTTTATTTTATAAAATTAACATAATTTTTGAAACCATCATATCAAATTTAACTTAGAGTGAAATTTAAATACTTTTTTGAAAAGACTGGTTTTTCAGTGAATAATGAAAAATACAGATTTTTCAAATACTCTCATTTATTTTCTTTAAAGAAATTTAATTAAAAGTATAATTATATTTTAGATTTATTATTAAAATAAAAAATGAATCATTTTATTTATAATAATTTAATTAACTCTATTTGGATTTTTCATTTTATATGATTTTGATATAAGTCAATTGTTGTGCTTAAAACACATTTTTTTGGAAAACTGTTTCATCACATTCTGCAGGTTTATTCTTAAATAAATAGATGAAAATTATAGGGATTGAATTATATAAAAAGGATTACATATTTGGAATTAGGATATTAATATTTTTAAATACTTATTATTTATTTTTAGACATTATGAATAGTAATAGTGATAAAATTTATTACCTCGGTAAAGGGAAAATCGTGTAATTAAAGAAAGACAATAATGTCATAAGGTATTAAATATTTATAAAACATTTTAATTTATTTAGTTTAATAATATTAATTCAATAAAATACATCCTACATTATAGTATATGGCTTTTGGATGCCATTTTCCTTTGATAATGACATTTATATTATTTTAAGTAAAGAAAATTCCAAAATGTCACTCCCTTTACTTTAAGATCTCTAATTTTTTTCATAAGTATAAAAAGAGGATAAGTTTGGTTATAAATGTTTATTTGAAATATTAATTATTATTTTTATCATGGTAATATATTTTTTTAGTGATTAAATAATTACTTTAAATACTTACACAACGTTGACTTAGTGCTTGTGAAAATAGTAGAAAAATCATGTAAATGATTTTTAAAAACTATAAAAGTAATGTTTTTTGGGTATGTTTCAGTTCCCCATGAATTTTTTAGATAAATATAAAATATTAAAGATGTTTTAAATGTTAATATTATAATTAAATCTTTTTTTATTTCTTTAAAATCAAATTAAATTAATAGTTTCAAAAATAATATTATCGATATTTTATGAAAATAATATTTTGTTAAATTATTTAAAAATCATAAAAATATTGAACTAAAAAGAAGAGGATAATATATGATATAAAATTTTATTCAATATCCATTTATGAGCCAATTTTCACCGTATAAGTAAAATTATGACACTTTAATATTGAAATAGTTGTTATCGTGGTTAAGGTTAAAAATGGTTAATGAAGGGTTATTAAAAAGATGAGATTTAAAATGATATCTAAACCTGTGTAAATTTGACTAGATGATTATATTAGGACTATATCATACTTATATTTTAATACATGTAATTTTTTAACCACTTGACCATGAATGTGACTTTATTATATTTTAATATTTTGAAAATTTACAAGAGTTCTCATCCCCTCACATATAAAAGGGCACCCCTTCTCTCTTTTATTTACACCACATTGAGACATCTTGATCAACAAAAATCTACCCAATTATCTTATAGAATTATTTGTACATAAATTATAGATGATTATATTTTTAAAAAACTATTTAAAGGGTCCTTAAGAAGGGATCTAAAGGAATTCTACCAAAGAATAGGTAATCATCTTTATCGACTATTTCAAATTTATTTCTTCTTATACGTTCTAAAATTTTATTATAAATCTCCTAAAATATTAAATATGGTATCATAAATATAATTATATGTTATTATTATTATGTGGAAACCATATTACACCTCTTTTTCATCCCACAGAAAGTGGAAACACTGCCCATGCATATGTACGACTTACGATCTCCAAGTACCAGTGCAATTAATTTTTCATCACCTTTTAACTTGGATGGTTATAAGGATGGAAATAATGATTATACATGATACTTATGACATAATTATTCTTATTTAATTATTGTATCATATCTACCATCTTACCTATAACACCCCAATATTTTTATGAGATAGATTCTTTTTATTTTTTTAATGTCTTGGGTTGTACACTACACCAAGATTAGCTTGTGTTATACGCAACACCGTATTATCTTGCAGTAAATGAAACACTATGCTTGGCTTGTGTTGCACAAAATTTCAAGTTCTTTTGATAGAATTAATTTCACTCAAGACCATGTATAAGTGAAAAACTAGATATTATTATGTTATATTATAACCTAACTGTTAAAATGGTGAAAATAAAAAATAATAATTAATTTATGAAAATATTTTTTACACATGTATTTGATTAATTATATTGTGAAAACATATTTATAAATGGAAATAAAACTTTTGTTTTAATTAAAATGAAATGTTTTTATGAACAACTATTTAAATGAAAATAAGTGAGTCTATAAAATAATAAAATCACTCTTTATAGATTCAATATCATGTTTAAAATTCATATTATATATTTTCTATAAATTATATAAGAAAAAAATTAATTTTTTAGATAAAAGAAGTATTTTTCAAAAAATGTAGTATTTCCATCTTTTGATGGTGTGCCAATTTTAAATCTAGATTTTGACACTTTTATATATTATATTTAAAAAAACAAACTTATTATTTGGAAGAGAGATATAAAAATTTACTTTGGATGAATTTTTGATATTTTTTTGATAAGTTCTAAATTTTGATGAATAATAAAATTATACTTGAAAATAACTTTTTTCCTTAAAATAATTTATTTAATTAAATTATATTATTAATGGTTTTAAAGTATAAATAGAATATATTTTTATAATTAAATATAATTTATGTCATTAGAATTAATTTTACATTGAATTCAGATCTAAAAACATTTTAATCTTTTGCAATGTTTTAACTTTTAAAAAACAAGTTCTCTCTTTCCAACAATAGGAAAAATTTTAAATTAATTACTGCTAATTCTGTATTTTTAATTTTGAAAAAATGATTCTGTATTTGGAATCATTAGTCCCAAATTATAAAAATATATTTATTTTATTTTTTGGCATTATGAATTGTAACTTCGGTAATTTTTATTAATACGGTAAAAGGGTAAAAAAGGTAATTAAGGGTAATAATTATATTATAAAACTACCCTAAAACTTGTCTTAATATCATTGGATGAGTGTGTTTCCACCAAAATAATCCTTTGGTCGAAATGGTTTCCTTTGGAATCCACTTGGACAAGATTAGAACATTTAATATATTTTATTTAAAGAAAAGTTTAATATGTCTCACTCAAATTTTAATAACTAAAAAATTTTTATATAAGGTAATACTGAAGATAAATTTTATTATAAATACTTATTTGAAATATAAAATGTGTTTCTTTATCATGTTCATTTATTTTTAATTTTTAGGAAATATATAATTACCTTAAAAACTTTTACTTTGATGGGGTATAAATTAATTAATTGATGAGAAATCAATAAAACAATTATTATTAAAATGATAATAACCATAAAAATACCAAAAAACTTACCCAATTATTATTTTTCACGTATATATCAACTATATTCATCCAAGGGTCTATTTATTGACCATTTTGATCCATAATGAGGAGATTGTGACACTTATATATTATTTATTTAAAGTGATGTTAAAGTTGTCACATTCATAATTTAAAAAGTATATCATTTTTAATGTTGAATTTTCTAGAAGATAAATTCAACTAAAAGTATTAATATGAAATATAGTATATTTAAATCAACCATAGTATTTTATTTTTAAATTTTACCCAACAAATAACTATATTAAATAATTACACAAAACCGATGTAGTAATTATTTTATTAATGGAAATAATGGAATTAATATTATTACAAATATTAAAATAAATATAATTTGAGATAATTAATATGTAAATTAATTTTTATAGATGACCTAGACCCTATAGTGATATAATAAAATAATTTCTTCGATGATAAAATCTTATATTTATATTTTTAAAAATCCATGAATTGAATAGTTTTAAAATTGACACTATTGTTGTTTAGTCAAAATAATGTTTTATTAAATTATTTAAAAATCGTAAAACATTTTTAAAAAATATATAATAATTATGATATGATCTAAAATTTACTAATGTACTTATTTATGGTCTAATTAACATCAAATAAATAAATATTTCACCCTTTTAATATTGAAATATTTGTTATCTTTATAAAAATTAAATAGAATAATTAAGTGTCAATTAAAATGATAATGTTTAAATTGACATAAAAACTTGTCTAAAAATTATTTTTTTGATGATATTAAAACCATATCTCATATAAAATTATAAATTGGGACATTTTTGATGTTTTTGAGTGGGTTTTGATTTTATTATAAAATAATATTTTTGAGTTTTCCAAAAGTGCTCATCACCTCAATTATAAAAGGGAACATCATCCCTCACCTCTTCACTTAAATTTGAGGCTTTAAGATAGAACATAACCGGAAATTGTTTCTTATAAAATTATCTAGTTATATTATAGGGGTTCTGGTCATCTTTAAAGATCAACTCTAGTGCTCTAAGAATAGATTTAGAGGAAGCATGTCGAGGAAGAGGTAATCTCTTTTACCGATTCTTTCAAACTTCTTTCATTCTATACTTCCTCTTAATTATTTGTTTAATTATAAATAAATAACATAAGTATCACTCATATACTGATATGTTATTATAATTATGAAACAACCATATTCCACCTTCTCTCCATCCTACAAAAAACAAAATCACCATGCGTGCGTACGCACGACTTAACGTCTCCATGCAGTGGGGTAATATGTTTTTCACCACCACCTTACCTGGATGGGTATGATGATGGAAATAATAACTATATATTATTACTATAACATGATAATGATTATAAAATATTATTCATTATCCAATTCAATACCATTCAACAATTATGGGAATGATATCGTCGATGGTGCGTACATACAGTCTACCGTCTCCACGATGTGATGCGATTCATTCTACATGATCTTCATTAAACCAAAATTATATAAATGAATGAAATGAATAAATAAGATATATATTATACTAATATAATTATATAAATTATATAACTATAACCTAAGAAGTGTAACATGAACTTATCCGACAAAACTTTCATAAGAACATAAAGCCGTTAATATCTTAATAACGAGTGACAATGAAATGTTGCTAACAAACAGATGATAATATAATCATATATGACATCATAAAAATGACTATTATTTTGGAATAAGTCAATTACATTATTTAAATCATTACAGTAGGTTCGGATACATACAATGGATAGAGGACCTAAGGTTAAGGGATAATTTCACAATTTCATTATTATCCGAGATTATTTATACACAAGTATTTACTGGGGTATATTTATCATCCAAATCCATGTTTCCTAAATATATAATATTATTTATATTCATGTACTATTTTTTAAATTCAATTTTACCCATTGGTGAATTTTTATTAAACGGTGTGGATTGAATATTTCTTTCATTTTCTATATGAGGTACTTTTTGACTTTTCTGGTAAGAGTAAGAAAAGAATGTTTTTTACTTATATGGCATAAACAGATTTTTACATCTTCATAATTCCTTATTTCCATGAATCTTACTATACCATATTTCAAGTTTATTTTAAAATAAATTCTTTTCTCTTAAAATTTCATGTCATTTTTTGGAATATAAAACATTTTTGAAGAACAAATGATATTTTCCCCAAGAATTAAGTTCAAATGTTTTATCAAAATTATTTTTCATCTAAGATGACTCTCTTTAAATAGGGTTATATTTATATCCATATTTTTACTATGATTTTATTGTTTTGATGATGAAATTAAATTTTATATGGATTATGTTATTATGGAATAAAGTTTAAGAAACCCATTTTATTTCTTGGGTTATGCTACGATGAATGATTTATGTTTTTGTGGTACATGTAAGATTGATTTCATTATGAGATGGTTGGAATATATATCTCCCTCCAATTTATTGGGTAAATATTTATATCTTATAAGATATATATGGATTAAATGGAAAGTAAATCTAATTCTGTAATGCATGGATGAAACAACAAGTAAATCGGATTCAGTAATACAGGGCTGAAACGGTAAGTAAATAGGCTCAGTAATACAGGGCTGGAACAAGGAGTGAACTTAGTTCAGTAATGGAATTTTTCCACTATGATGGTCTTGGATATGAGCCTTAGATAATATGTAAATTATTATCTATGCTTATATTTTTCAATTAGTTCATGTTTTATTCCAATTCTATGTTTAATATTCATTCATGATTTATGCCTTACGTACTGCCAAGTTTTATTTTATGACTCAATATTTTAATATTCAAAATATATGTTCATATTTTTACATTATTATATTTATTTTTTGTTTTATGTTCTCCATGTTTACCCTTACTGAGCATTTTATCTCACCCTTGTTGTGTTTTCTTGTCCCCGATATATAAAGAAAGTTTTTAGGTAGGAAAACAAATGGAGAAGATCTTTATGAGAGATGTTGAAGATCTTTCACCAAGCTAGAAGAATGTGTTTCGAGTTTCCAAATAAACTAAAATAATGTGGTATTTGGAAGTCTATTTGTGTAATGTATTAATTATTCTGGAAAATAAATGTAATGTTTATGTACGTCAATCTCGGGTCTTTAGATTTGGTATCAAAGTGAAGGTTTAGTTAACCTTTGGAAACTAGGATGTGAAAAAATTAGAGAGATCCCTAGATATATTTCTAAGGATATGTCTAGGGATGTCCCTAAGGATTTTATAAATATAGTTTACTATCCTAGAATTATGGTAATGATCATGAATAACCTAGGACCAAACCTAATATTTTAGAGATTGAAGGTACTCCCCCTTGATTATGTTTTTTTCCTAGTATAATTTTTTAACTCTCAAACTAATCTTTTTGGGTTTAGGAAATGGAAAGAAATAAGAGGATTCAAGTTAATGTAGAATATTATGGACAATGGAATGATATTCCTTATGAGAAACCAAATGAAATGGGAGTTGGAAGGTGAAACATCATTATTATGTCTAATCACCAATCTCTTAATATGATCAATAATCTCAACTTTGTTGAGTTTCTTGACACACATAATAAGAGAAATATAGAGTTTCATGGTGATCATGGAGGAAATAAAGTTTAATTTTCCTCATGTAAATAATGTGGGAAGAGGCATCAAGGATAATGTTTCATAGGAACTGGAATATGCTTTGGGTGTGGAAAAAAAGGATAAAAGATAGTATTTATAAAGAAAAAGGTTTTGTTAACACAATGGACAAGGATAGTGGTATTTATAAGACATCAAAAAAGGTTAAATGTCACATAAATGACATATTTTAAAGGAATTTTTTCATTTATTTTTCATTCATGATTTGTTTTGGGGTTTCCCAAGCTTATATTGAGGAATGGGTGAGTTTTCGTGAATTGGACCAAATCGTGAGCCCAATTCCAGAATTAAAAATAAATATTGTTTCTTTTATAACTTTTTCATTTTTATTATTTTTCACCCATTCCAATTCCTAAATGGCCTCCCCTGACATATTAACACCACCATTTCAATTTTGAGCCTTTATAAATCCATAACCAAGGTGTATATGGGTTTTTATTTAAGGGATTAGGCCTGCCCGGAAACCCAATTCCAATTTTAAAAATCAAATTTGTTTAATTAATAACGTATTCAATTATAAGAATTTTTCGGTGATTACCAGCCTCAACCAAGACCATTGAACCCATATGGGCACTAAGAATCCTCCAGGACACTTTGAATCTCATATATATCGTGATGGAGTGCAGAATATCTTAGGGTTTCTAAAATCGGCCAGATTTGATGAGGTAAGTTATTTCCATAATAACTCTCTCAATTCTTACTCTTTTTCCTCCATTATAGTTCCTAAATTAACTCCTAATACTTGTTCTAACCACCCATGAATTGTTTCTATTTTAAATTTTAGATTCTGGTGTATTTGGGGAGATTCTTTCAAGATCCCTCAAGTAAGTTAGTTCATTTCATTCCTCTTTCAAATTGCTTAGGGTTTCATTCAATTTGGTTAGGGATTCTTCTCTATTTCATAAAGTACCAAATGAAAAGGGGGTAGGGTTTCTAGGGTTTAACCATGGGTTTTATTGGTCAATTATTATGGTTTTAGGTTTGTTCTAAGTCCCTCTTGGTGCGGCGGTGGTGCGACTTGATTTCTGCATGGTGATTCAAGGGTTTTCGTTACTTTGGTAGGTGATTCTAATTTGTATGAAATCTTTGTGATTATCATGATGTATTTATGATATTTTCATGCCTATTTAATTTGATTAATGCTGAAAAAATGAGTTTTAGTGGTATTTGTATTGCAAGTGAAATTTCAATGCCAATTTCATGTGAAATTTGGGGGGTTTTCATATAAATCTTTTGTTGGTTCATTAAAGGCTGCCCTATAATTATTTAGTTGATTTTATTGAACTATATTAGGTATGAAAATAATGTTTTCAATGTTATTATACTTTGTTTGTTGCTGTAAAATTGGTTTTGGGTTACGTTTGTCAAGAAAATGATTTTTGAGTAGCAATTTGGTGTTGAATTGGGTTATTCACATGAATATTCTATGTGATGCTTATTAGGGGTTGTTTTATAACTAATGTAATGGGTTTAAAGAAATGTTTAAGTTTCTGTGAATTTTTTTTTTTGGTTAATGTGAGTATCCACATGATGTTAATGTGGGGTTTTCAAAGAGTTTTGGGTGCAAACAATGAAATATTTGGAGAAGTTGTTTTTATTGAAACTCAAAGTGTTTTGTTGTGTGTTCTAAATGGTATAAAACGTGTGTAGATACTATACTAGGTGTATGTGACCATTAGTGGTGTTTTACATGAAAAATGATATGTGTTTAATGCTGAAATTGTTTGAGCACAAAGGGGGAAGCCCGGGTACCTAGGTGGGGTGGATGTGTACTAGTACGGCTAGTGGACCAGATGGGTTTTTCCCCTGTTTCACCTAGAATTTGGATAACAACAACTCTAACTAAACTATGTGGATGATGATTGGGGACCACTAGGTTATGGTTATGGTCCCTACTAGTGGATTGTGCATGAGAATGGATTTTACTATGGTTACTTTACACCGATGTATGAGGTACATGGGGCCTGAGACTATCTAGTGCCTAGGGGTGTTCCCAATTTTGTTTCTCATTGTGTTTGTGGTATTCTCCCTTGTATTAGGGTGTTTTTGGAACTACTTTATAGTATCTAACATTTCTATTTAATTTTGTGAATATTCTGAAAATTTTAGCTTGAAAATTGTTTTCAATTGAAAGTTTCATTTCTTGGAATTTATCACTTCTTTTCTATACGTATTAAAACTCCTTGATTTCTCATATTGTATCACATTCTATTTGGAATAATTGGGTGGTATCCTATTGGGATTATTCTCACACCCTAATTACACCCCTTGGATGTAATTATACTTTATTATGCTTGACTCGGGTAAAAGGAAGGCTATGGGTGATGGCGGTTTAGGGTGTTAGTTCACATCCTTGGTGCAGAGTTGTGCAGAAGAATTGTGGGTGATAACCCCTTGTCATGTGGATTCCTTGAGGCAATATTTTTGTTGTCTTTATTTGTATTTGGACCACTTTTATTGTCTTTAAACCAATGTATTCAGTTCTAGTTTTTTCTTAAGACTTGTTTGGCTCGAAAATTTCATATTTATATTATGGATTGTTTTTAATGTTTTATGCTTTAATACTCGGGTAAATAATTACCAAAACTAAATTAATGATACACGGGAACTTCTTCCAGCCCATGGGGATAGAGAATTCTCTTTGGGCCCTGTCACATGCTAGTTTTGGTGTCGGTATTGGTGGCGACCAGATTCGGTTCGTGACAAAATGGTATCAGAGGAGGTTAATGTTTTTGAGTTATATTTCTATTTTGGGATGAATCGGGATAGACAAGAGCTAGGAATGTTAGAGCTTGGGGTTTTGGTTATGAGTAGGGTGCCTGGACCGCACCTCTTGGGGCAGACCTTGAGTCACCAGGGGATGTTGGAATTTACGGATTGACTTCCCTTTTAGGTGAGATGTGTGGGCTGCAGACCACATGTGGACATCAGGAGGATGTGGAGTAGTTATTTATTTTATTACTAGAACTTGTTTAGATTATTTATATTTGATGTATTTGATTAAAATTTTTAGAATTGTGGTATTGATTATTGTTTTGTGACTGCTACATTTTGTAGCAACATGCCTCCCCAGAATGCTCTCATGCACCCACGGGAGGATGCCGGAGAGAGTTCTCCCACACCGATTGATCAGAGGCTAGTTGAGGATGTGGTCCAGGATATCCAAGCTCTGGGGAAGGGACCGAATCTTGCTCTTATTCCTACTAGGGAAAAAGAGATGGGTCCTAGAAAAGATAAAGCTCAGGAGTTTCTAAAAAACAAACCTCTTACCTTTCGAGGCAGCTCAGAACCCCAGGAAGTAGAGGAATGGCTTGAGAAGATTGAGAATATGTTTGAGTTCCTAGAAACACCCAAGGATCTCAGGGTGAAGTGTGCCTCCTTTTTGTTAGAGGGTCTCAGCCATAAGTGGTGGGAGTTAGTGCTTTAGACGGGGAAGAATGAGCAGATGCGCCGGGGAGATTTCAAGGTCGTCTTCAATGAACAGTACTTCCCTGAGGTCTTGGCTTATGCTAGGTCTAGAGAGTTCATCAACCTTGTTCAAGGGAATCTATCTGTTATGGATTACGCCAATCATTTCACTGTTTTGGTTCGGTATGCTCCAAAAATCTTCTCCAATGAGCAGGAGAAGGCCCAGAGGTTTTGAGAAAGTCTTGAGACCAGAGATATACTCCCTAGTGTTCTTGATTAAACTGAGGACCTATGCTGAGGTCGTTGATCAGTCGTGCATGTTAGAGATTTATAGGAAAGGCAGGGCTAGTTTCTATAGTTCAGTATCATTAGTGGGAAGTGGTATCTCCTCAGAGAAGAAAAGGAAGTGGGTGGATCATGTGAGGAAAGGAGGTGGCAATTCAGGCCACTCTTCCAGATAGTTTTCATTTGCAGCTTCTGATGCAAGATCAGTCATGTGCTACTAGTGTGGGAAGACCAGGCACATCCGACCATCATTTCCACTTCATCCGAAGACTTTTTACCAGTTTGGAGGCATGGGTAATTTACAGCGCTTCTACGGTGTGGCACGTCCACTTCCGAGTGGGGCAGGGTCAGTGGCTTCAAGAGGAGTGCCAACATAATTGGAGTCGTCGAGGACAGGGGGATCTCGATTTGGTGGTCGTGGTGGTAGGGTTGGAGAATCTTCTAGGTATATCTAGTTTAGTTCACAACCATAGACTAGTGGTCATCCTCAAGCAGAGATTGGACATCTCCATGCAGTGTATCAGGCACCAGCAGGATCAGAGGTGGGACAGTCAACAGTTCGAGGTATGTTTCTGATCACATCTTCTATAGCTACTGCACTTTTTGATACTGAAGCCTTCGTTTCATTTATTTATGCCCATTTAGTGTAAGTTATGAATTTTCCAACTGAGTTAATGTCTTTCGCGATGAATTTGGTGACACCGCTGGGAAAGAAGAAGGAGCAGGGCCTCATGTGCCCCTCCTGTGCGCTTTCTGTGTCAGGGGTTGAGATGGAGTGGGACTTCCTGATTCTAGATATGTAACTATTTGACATAATAATTGGAATGGATTGTATAGTACACTTCCAGGCATGAATTTATTGCTATAGGCGGTGAGTGAGTTTCACATCACCTGATGGGAGTCGTTAGGTTTTTCGGGGAGAATGGGATCCTCAGTCGGGTCGTGAAGGACCTCCACTCCCAGAGTTGGAAAGTCTTACCTTACAGTTATCATCACTCATTTTAGAAGATTATGGTCTTTCCCCTGGAAGTTCACTACCTCGTGTAGTGAATGATTTTTCAGAGGTATTCCTGGATTATTTCTCAGGTTGGCCCCCAAAGCGGGATGTTGAGTTTTTGATTGATCTGGTGCTGGGAACACAACCGATATCTCTTCCCTCTTATCTCATGGAACCACCAAGCTGATGGAATTAAAGATATAGTTTGAAGACTTAGAATCTAAAGGATTCATTCACCTGAGCGTCTCTCCTTGGGTCACTCCTGTGTTGTTCGCGAAAAAGGCTGACAGATCCCTCTGGTTGTGCATTGACTACCGGAAGCTGAATAAGGTAAAAATTAAGAACAAATACCCTTTGCCCAGAATAGATGATTTGTTTGATCAGTTGAAGGAGGTTAAGTGGTTCTCAAAAATAGACATGCATTTGGGCTATCACCAGCTTAGGGTGAAGGAGTCAGATATCCCTAAGGCAGCCTTTCGAAGCAGGTATATCCATTTTGAGTATTTAGTCACGCCCTTCGGATTGACCAATGCTCCAGTGGTCTTTATGGAACTCATGAATAGGGTGTTCCAGCAGTATCTTGATTCTTTTATTGTGGTATTCTTGGAGGACATTATAGTATACTCTGGCTCTGAGGAGGAACATGAACATCACTTTAGGATCTTCTAGGGCAGTTTGCAGGATCACCGCCTCTATGCAAAGTTATCAAAGTGAACTTTCTGGATTAGGGAAGTGATATTTCTGGGGCATGTGATCTCTGAGTAAGGGATTTTAGTGGACCCCAAGAAGATTAGTGCAGTTATGTCATGGGAGCAGCTGAAGAACGTGTTTAAGATCAGGAGTTTCCTTGGCCTCGCTGGTTATTACAAGCGATTCGTTCGGGATTTCTCTCGACTTTCTTCACTGATGACCATGCTCACCCTGAAAGGGGTGAAGTTTTTATGGGGTCTAGAATGTTATGCATCATTAGAGGAGATTAATAGGCGGTTGACTACCCCCCCCCCCCCCCCGTGATGATTTTTCCTGAGGTTGGAAAGGGATATGTGGTCTATTGTGATGCTTCATGTATGGGTCTTGGGTGCGTTCTTATGCAGGATGATCACATGGTGGCGTATGGCTCCCGCCAACTCCGAACACACAAAAAGAACTACCCAACCCATGAATTGGAGTTGGTAGTGGTGATGCATTCTTTGAAGAATTGGCATCACTACCCATTTGGGGAGAAGTTTGTGGTCTAATCTAATCACAAAATATTGGCCTATATTCTCTCGTAGAAGGACCTCAACTTGATGCAGTGTCGTTGGATTGAGTACTTGCAGGGGTGCAACTTTGACATTGTCTATACCCCGGTAAAGGGTAACGTGGTGGATGATTCTTTGAGCATAAGAGTTCCAGTGCAAGCTTTGAGTAAGTCCAGTGATGAGTGGACTTTGATGGGTCTCTTTTCTCATATGCATATAGAGACCAGGGAACACAGTGGATGGGAATTCTTGGCGAGCGTCTAGTTGAATCCTTATCTGTTGGAGTTGATTCAGTGGGAACAGCCTAATGATGATCTTTGTTAGTAGTCAAAGCAATTTATTCATGGTGGGGAGACATCCTATGATTGGTCATCCTCTCTCGAGGGCATCTTGTGCTTCAAGGGTCGTTCAGTAGTGCCTTTATCTCTGCGGAAGGTGGTGATGGAAGAAAGCCACCAGTCTCAGTAGGTTGTCCATCTGATTTCCACCAAGATGTATTATGATGTTCGTCGGTTGTTTTGGTGGCCTGGTATGAAACCAGACATAGCGAAATTTGTGTTGAGAGGCTACACATGCCAGAAGGTGAATGCAGAGCATCAAAGGCCCTCCGGTTTGCTCCAGCCATTACCCATTCCTACTTGGAAGTGGGACGAGGTCTCTATGAACTTCATTTTTGGCTTACCTCTTACACCTCGGGGTAAGAATTCTATTTGGGTGGTGATTGATTGTCTGACAAAATCATCCCACTTCATTCTGATCAAAGATACAGCTAAAGTGGATGAGTTGGGTTGTTTGTATCTTCAGGAGGTGGTGAGACTCTATGGCATTCCATCAACAGTTGTCTCAGATAGAGACCCATGTTTCAATTATTGGTTCTGGTAAGTCCTTCAAAAGGCCTTGGGGTCTCAGATTAAGATGAGCACGGTATACCATCCTCAGACAGATGGTCATACAGAGCGGGCAGATCAGATTTTTGAGGACATGCTCCGTGCATGTGTCCTAGACTTTTGAGGTTCCTGGTATAGCCATTTGGGGCTGGTTGAGTTTGCTTATAATAACAGTTACCAATCATCGATTCAAATGGATCCTTTTGAGGTGCTCTATGGTCGGCCTTGTCGGTCCCCCCCCCCCTGTGTTGGGCTGAGGTAGGTGAGACTTCACTATTGGGGCCAAGCCTTGTGCAGGAGACTTATGAGAAGGTCAAATTGATCAGGCAATGTTTTTTGATAGCTCAGAGTCATTATAAATCATATTATGATCTTAGGCATCGATACTTAGAGTTTTCTGTGGGTAACAGAGTATTATTGAAAGTGTCCCCTTGTCTGGGCCATCATCAATTGGGGAAGCAATGGAAGCTGACGCCGCGATATGTTGGCCCTTTTGAGATCATTGAGAATATTGGCAAGGTGGAATATAGGTTTGACTTACCTTATCAGTTTTCATCCATCCATGACGTCTTCCATGTCTCCCAGTTGAAGAAATACAACCTGGATCTATCCCATGTGTTGAGTTGGGAAAAACTGGAAATAGAGCCTGACTTGTTAGTTTTTGAGCGGTGAGTGAAAATAGTGGACTCTAAAGAGAAGGTTCTTTGAGGGAAGTCTATTCCTCTGGTTCGAGTTCGTTGGAAACATGGTAATGATACACATGATACATGGGAGCGGAAGTCATGGGTTGAAGAAGAGTATTCGTTCCTGTTTTTTGATAAAGCTTCAAGTTGACTTTCCGGGATGGAAAGTTTTCATGGTGGGGAGAATTGTCACATACATGACATATTTTAAAGATATTTTTTCATTTATTTTTCATTCATGATTTTTTTGGGGGGTTCCCAAGCTTATATTGAGGAATGGGTGAGTTTTCGTGAATTGGGTAAAATCTTGATCCCAATTCCAGATTCAAAAATAAATTTTGTTTTTTTTATAGCTTTTTTCTTTTTTTATTATTTTTCACCAATTATAATTCCTAAATTTCCTCCCCTGAAACATTAACACCACCAATGCAATTTGGAGCCTTTAGAAATCCATAACCAAGGTGTATATGGGTTTTTATTTAAGGGATTGGGCATGCCCGGAAACCCAATTCCAATTTTAAAAATCAAATTATTTTAATTAATAACTTATTTAATTCTAAATATTTTTCGATGATTCCAAGCCTCACCCAATTCCATTGAACCCATCCGCTCTCCCAGTATCCTCCCAACCACTTTGGAGCTCATATCCATCGCGATGGAGTGCAGAACATCTTAGGGTTTCTAAAATCGTCCAGATTTGAGGAGGTAAGTTTTTTCCATCATAAATCTCCCAATTATTAATCTTTTTCCTCCGTTCTAGTTCCTAAATAACCTCATCATCCTTTTTCTAACCACCCATAAATTGTTGATATATTAAATTTTATCTTATGGTGTGTTTGGGGAGATGTTTTCTAGATCCCTCTGGTAAGTTAGTCCATTTCATTCCTCTTTCAAATTACTTAGGGTTTCATTCAATTTGATTAGGGATTCTTTCATATTTCTTGAAGTACCAAATCACCAAGGGGTAGGGTTTAAAACCTATGGTTTAAACATGGGTTTTATTGGTCAATTATTATGGTTTTAGGTTTGTTCTAAGTCTCTCTTGGTGCGGCGGTGGTGCGACTTGATTTCCCCACGGTGATTCAAGGGTTTTCATTACATTGGTAGGTGATTCCAATGTTTATGAAATCTTTTTGATTATAATGATATATTTATGATAATTTCATGCCTATTTCATTTGATTAATGCGGAAAAAATGAGTTTTAGTGGTCTTTGTATTGCAAGTGAAATTTTAATGCCAATTTCATGTGAAATTTGGGGATTTTTCATATAAATATTTTGTTGGTTCATTAAGGGCTGACATTAATTATTTAGTTGATTTTATTGAACTATATTAGGGGTGAAAATAATGTTTTCAATGTTATTATTCTTTTTCTGTTTCTGAAAAATTGGTTTTGGGTCACGTTTGTCAAGAAAATGATTTTTGAGTAGCAATTTGGTGTTGAATTAGGTTCTTTACATGGCTATTCTATGTGATGCTTATTGGGGGTTGTTTTATAACTCATGTAATGGGTTTAAAGAAATTTTTAAGGTTCTATGAATTCTTTTTTGGTTAATTTGAGTATGCACATGATTTTAATGTGGGGTTTTCAAAGAGTTTTGGGTGCAAAACAAGGAAAGATTTGGAGAAGTTGTTTTTATTGAAACTCAAAGTGTTTTGTTGTGTGTTATAAATGATATAAAATGTGTGTAGCTACTATAATAGGTTTATTTGACTAGTAGTGGTGTTTTACATGAAAATTTATATGTTTTGAATTCTGAAATTGTTTGAGCACAAAGGGGGAAGCCTAGGTACCTAGGTGGGGCGAATGTGTACTAGTACGACTAGTGGACCAGATGGGTTTTTATACTTGTTTCACCTAGAATTTGGATAACTAAAACTCTAAATAAACTATGTGGGTGATGATTGGGGACCAATAGGTTATGTTTATGTTCTCTACTAGTGTATCTTGCATGATATTGTATTTTACTATGGTTACTTTACACCAAGGTATGAGGTACATGGGGCCCGAGACTATCTAGTGCCTAGGGGTTTTCCTGATTTTGTTTCTCATTGTTTTTGTGGTATTTTCCATTGTATTGGAGTGTTTTTGGAAGTAATTTATAGTAACTAACATTTCTATTTAATTGTGGGAACATTCTGAAAATTTTAGCTTGAAAATTGTTTTCAATTGAAAGTTTCATTTCTTGGAATTTATCACTGCTTTTCTATGCATATTAAAGCTCATTGCTTTCTCACATTATATTGCATGCACTTTGGAATCATTGTGTGGTATTCTATTTCTCTTAGTTTCACACCCTAATTACACCCCTTGTATGTAAGTATAATTTATTATGCTTGACTCAGGTAAAAGGAAGGCTATGGGTGATGGTGGTTCAGGGTGTTAGTTCACATCCTTGGTGCGGAGTTATGAAGTCAACTTTTGTGTGATGAACCCTTGTAGTGTGGATTACTTGAGGCTATATTTTTGTTATCTTTATTTTTATTTGGACCACTTATATTGTCTTTAAACCAATGTATTCAGTTCTGGTTTTTTCTTAAGACTTGTTTGGCTCAAAAATTTTAGATTTATATTATGGATTGTTTTTAATGTTCTATGCTTTCATACTTAGGTAAATCATTCCCAAGCCTAAATTAATGATACCTAGGCACTTGTTCCAGCCTGTGGGGTTTGGTAACACCCTTTGGGCCTTTTCATAGGCTGGGTTTGGTGCCGGTATTGGTGGTGACCAGATTCGGTCCGTGACATTAAATGTTTTAAATTTTGAATGAATGGGTATTATGAAAATTGATGCCCTAAAGAAAAATCTCATGAAAAGAATCAGAATGGTCGTATGGGTAGTATTTATGTTATTGATTATGAAAAGACTAAAAATGATATTTGATATGAAAGAAGTGTTAAGGAATACAACAATGAAACTCTATCAATGTTTTAAGAAGATAGTGTAATAATTGCATGTTTATCAAGAATAATTTTGTATAAGTAATTTTATGTTACTATGTAATAAAAAACATCTAAGGATTGTTACACTATTGTTTTTACTTAATTATTTGAAGGTATATGTTAAATGGTACCGGTAACCATGAAAATTTATTCAGATATTTTTTGGAAAACACAAGATATGTGGATAATGATGGGATAAAAAAATAATGAGATGTTTGATAGTATTAATGACCTCATGACGGATATAAGGACAAAGTGATATAATGGTTTGAGTATATAGAATTTTTGGGATTTTTGGTAGGACTTAATTTTTGACAGCATGCATGTTTTCACCAAGGTTCTATGGTAATTCAAGTTATTACCATATTTCAAGAGAATACATGGTTAAGGTATTCACATGTTTGGAATGTGACAACCAAGAGCTGCCCTAGGAGATATGGTAGATAAATGTTAATCCAATTTAGTTGACCTCTTTCTAATGTTTTAGATTTTTAGTTTTTAGATGGATTGTAATGTTATAGATTTATGGATAATATAATTTAAACTCCGGTTAAAGTTTGTTAGATTAATTTATTATCTCACTATAGGTGGACTTTTTCATATTTGATAACTTGTGCTAACCATTTTGTTGAGATGGATGGAATGACTTATCATTCTATTTATGGATCGCATGATCTACTAACACTTCATGAATGAGAAATTCAACTTCACTTCTTTGAATAAGAGATGAAGTGAAAATTATTCAAGGCATGACCAATGATGAGATTGTACTAAAATCAAGTAACTATTTATTCTCATGTTCTTAAAATTTAGGGAAAATATCTTTAAAACAAAAAAATTATCTTAGTAACTTCTTATCTGATGAATCAGATGGTCCCTTAAATCATTTCAAATTTATGGCTTTCTGGTTGTTAACTTTATCCAAACCTTGTTCTCTATCACTCTCCATCAAAACTTGATGGTTATATTTTTCTTCCATGTCCATGTTTTCGCATTCCACCTATGTTTTTTTATATAGAAACCTAGTGATGAGTTACATTGGGTAACCATTATGTTTATAAATTTACTTTTTAAAATGAAGTTTTAGTATTCCTTTTTATGATGTGGGTTTCTATGAAAGAAACTTTCAAGTAGTAAACCTTTTATAACCTCGATGAATTTATAGGGAGAAATTCATTTTAAGGGGGGTATAATGTAACACCCCACGATTTTTATGAGAAGGATTATTTTTAATTTTTTTGATGCCTTGTGTTGTATGATACACCAAGATTAGCTTACGTTATACGCAACACTGTATTATCTTGTGGTATACACAACATTATGCTTGGCTTGTGTTACAAACAATTTCAAGTTCTTTTGATAGAATTTATTTCATGAAATACTGAGTATAAGTGAAAAAATAAATATTATTATGTTACATTATAACCTAGATTTTAAAATGGTGGGAATGAACAGTATTAATTGATTTATGAAAATATTAGTTACACATGTATTTAATTAATTCTTTTGTGAAAAATTATTTATTAATGAAAATAAAACTTTATTTAAATTAAAAGTAAATGTTTTTCTAAAAATCTATTTAAATTCAAATAAGTAAATCTATAATATGATAAAATCACTCTTTATGGATTCAATATGATGTTTAAAATTCATCTTATATGTTTTCTAGACATGATATAAGAACAAATTTAATTTTTTTGGATAAAAGAAGTATTTTTTAAAAAAAATCAGTATTGTTGCCTGTTGATAGTGCACCAATTTTAAATCTAGTTTTTTACACTATTATATATTCTATTTTAAAAAAACAAACTTCTTCTTTGGAAGTGGGATATAAAAATATTCTTTGGATGAATTTTTGATATTTTTCTAATAAGTTTTAAATTTTGATAAATAGTAAAATTATACTTGAAAACAACTTTTTTCATAGAAATAATTTATGTAATTAAATTATATTATTGAATGGTTTTAAAGTATAAATAGAATATATTTTTATCATTCAATATAATTTTTTCCATTAGCATTAATTTTACATTGAATTCAGATGTAAAAATATTTCAATATTTTGCAATGTTTTAACTTTTAAAAAATACATTCTCTCTTTCCAGCAACAGGTTTAATTTTAAATTAATTAATTCAGATTATGTGTTTTGAATTTTGAAAAATTAATTCCATATTTTGAATCATTAGGCCCAAATTATTTAAATAGCACTATTTTATTTTTGGGCATTATGAATAGTAACTTCGGTAATATTTATTAATACGGTAAAAGGGTAAAATGGGTAATTAAGGGTAAGAATGCTATTATAAAATTACTCTAACACTTGTCTTAATATAATTGGATGAGTTATTTTCTACCTAAATAATCCTTGGGTTAAAATGGTGTCCTTTTAATGCCACTTGGATGAGATTGAGACATTTAATTTATTTTATTTAATGAAAAGTTAAATATGTCTCACTCAAATTTTAATAACTAAACTATTTTTTATATAAGGTTATACAGAAGATAAATTCAATTATAAATAATTATTTTAAAGCTAAAATGTTTTTCTTTATCATGGTAATTTATTTTTAATTTTTAGAAAATATATAATTAACTTAAACACTTATACTTTGATGGTGTATAAATTAATTACTTGATGAGAAATCAATAATGAAATTATTATTAAAATGATAATAACCATAAAAAGACCAAAAAACTTTCATGGTTCTTATTTTTTGAGTATATCTTGACCAAAATCATCCAAGGGTCGAGTTATTGACCATTTGGATCCATATGGAAGTGATTGTGACACTTATATTATTTTATTTAAAGTGATGTTAATTTTTTCACATTCATAATTTAATAAGTATAGCATTTTTAATGTTGAATTATCCAGAAGATAAAAAACCTGGTAAGTGAGTTAGAGGTGAAAGACCCACGAAGATTTATTAAAAGAAAGAAAAGGTACAATAGAGTAAGAAAAATAATGCGGATGAACATCTTGCCCGCATCTAGATATCAGTTCCAGCAGAAATGAGACAATTACATATCATAATAGTCATATTTTTCACCACCTCTATAATACGGTGTTTCATCTATAGTAGCTGATTCCCACTCTGAATTCATTTCATATTGCTTCAAGAAATTGACTTACTTCTATCTTAACTTCTACTATTCCAATGATAAAACCTCTTTCTTGGATTGTCCATGACCTTTTTTAGAAGTAGGGATATACCCTCTCTCCCTCTTAGATGAAGACCTAGTGGTCACCGGCTTTGGTAGGTAAGAATAATCTTTCCTTGTTTTCCTCCTTGGTGGAACAGTCCTCATTCCATCACTTTCAGGCGTCCTACTTCTCCTGCCTTGAACAATGTCACTATAAGACAGTCTGACAATTCCGCTGTTTTCTTTGTCACTGTCAGAACAACTTCCCCATTTTCCAATGATTTTTACGGAAAGAAATTTATTGACCCCGTCATCCTTCCTCACCAGAAAACTCTATGTGGAATCCAGAATCCCTCTCAGGTCATCTTGCTTGTTATGGTCAGTTGGGGCAAGAACTTGATTATTCACCACGCTTCCCGGACCATCATACAACTCTGTCTCATGTTCCTTCATACAAACTTTCACTTGATTGCTCGGATCAATCTGCATAACATCAAACAATTGAGGTCCCTCAGTCACAACAAGAACCTCCTCATGTTCCAAGCGAGAAAACAAATTTTCTATTATATTATGATCTTGCACCCCATAATTTTCACAATCCACACTACCCAAAGGCTTCTCATTCCTAATACCCGAATTCAAATGAGAACAATTATCAACATTCTTCATCACAAATAGATTCCCAAGCCCAAGGTCACTCACCAACCTATCGAACACTCTCTTCACTATCGGGTTAGTGGGAACCTTCAACTCCTTCACTCCACACCACTCACAGGATCCTCAGTTGGGTCACCCTGCCACATCTCCTGCACCACCATTGCAGCCGAAGATTCTTCAATCACTGCATCGCCAATTCCATCCCCTCCCACACAAACGCCCTCATTTCTACCCTCCACCACCAAATGAACCAGACCAGGATCCTCAAGGACATCATTAATCCTCTTCACCATCACCAGTGGGCTTCGACTCAACTTCACGTTATGGAAAACCAACTCCGAGTGAACAAAGAAGAAACAAGTTGTGAGGTACTACGTCCAGGATTCAAACACAACCTCTTGCCTCTAACGAAACTCCTTACCATATGTGATCTAAACGTATTTCACCAGATCCCTTACAACATTGACCTCGATGCAAATCCATGGAAAAATTGGATGGCACACGACCTTAGTACGAAGATCAGAACACAAGAACCATCGTACCATATTCCCGATAAATTGTGGCATAAGATCATTTCATAAAAGACTGTCATAAATTGTGGCATAATCACAAACATTGAAATCTTATGTCAAGGCTACCCAATAATATATTCATAACATGTTATTAAGTACTAGGGATCATTTTCAAATATTAATATCATGTTCTTAGGACCTTATACTCATGTTATAATTAAAAATTATTATTGAATTGTATCTCTCTTCTTTACCCTTATTGAGAATTTGAGCTCACCCTTTATTATGTTTCCCTCACCCCAGGATATAAAGAAAGGTTTTACGTATGATATATCTAAGAAGGGTTCTAGTTGTGATGATGTTAGTAGGAAATTATGTAGATCTTTTATGTACCTGTTTTTTATGTATCCAATTTTCCAAAAATACTAAACCTTTATGATCCTAACAAATATCATAATGATATGTAATAAATATTTATCTAATAAGATGTAATATTTATGTATGTAATGATTGGGTCACCTCATTTGGTATCATATAAAAGTTTAGTTATTTTTAGAAACTATGATGAAGAAACTTTAATGAGAACCCTTAGGATAAGCCCAAGTATGGGGAAAATCCTATGTTATAGAAACGAAATGATTGTTGTATTCTTATAAAATACACCCCTATCAAGATATTGGAAATTGGATGTGGTTTGGCATAGATGAACCTAGGGGTAACAACTCTTAATGGGTTGTATTGAATATTAAATTGATCGTCACCGATGTATGATGAGTGGGCCTAAGACTACACAGCTGGACAGACACTCCCTGGGGATATTCTTGGATCCATTAAAATTTTATTTGTGAGCTATTATGAATGCTTTTAATAGATTATGACCATGGATCACCTAGTTTAAATCTAAGTTTTCATAGATTGAAAATAAGGTGTCATGATTTAGAAATGCTATAAATAATTTTCAGTATTATATAGTTTCTCTATTTGATTATTATTCCTCATGTTATACATTTTGATTGTAATCAATGGTTTGAACTAGAAGTAATCATGTTAACACTAAATGTGACTAAAAATGAATTGAATTTCCCCTTTATCAACTGAATGTTATGGGATATGGAATAAAAAATATCAATACTATGAATATGAAACTTTCTCAAGACATATGCTGAGATTACAAATAAGAAAAGGAGGGAATAAAATTATATTGAGTCCTTCATGAGGTAACATCTAACTTCTTTTAGTAAATACACTGATCCACTAATTTCTAAATATTAGATCAGTACCATTGAAACTATATTTTATTTTCTATAGTTTTTGAAGGATGAAAATTTATTTTGGTTGTTTATCATTTGAAAGGTGAAGCAGATCAATGGTGAAATATTATCAAGAATATGAGGAAATGGGAATAAATTGACTCTACATAGTGGGATAGGTTCATAATGTTATTTTTCAACAAGTACATTCATCATATTATTCATATGAAAATGGAGAACTAATTCCTTGATCTAAATAATAAGGATGATGAATCCATTAGTATCTATGAGGAAAATTTTAAAGACTTGTGAGGTGATTTTTTGGTATTATAATCCAACCTAAAAGTAAGATTTATCTATTCGTTAGTGCCTTAAAAACAAGTATTGTAATGTCCCGGAATTTCTGTATAGTTTTTTTAATTATATGAAATTATTTTGAGACCGCGAAATATGACGACGCGTGATTCCGAGGCCTGGAGTGCCCAGAATGATTCATCGAAGTTTTGTTAAACTTTAAACAGTGTACGTAAGCAGTTTTCCTAAAAAAGTGGAATAAATCTTAAATAGTTTCCCGGACCAGAAATCTGAGGGCACTATTGCGCTCAGGATGACAGTTTTACCCTAGGCGCGACTTAAGTTTAGTCAGTGTGGGACTCCTGTGAGAAAACCCAAAAATGGAATAACCATAAATAAAATAATTAATTAAAATTATTTTATTTTTCAAATTCCTATAACTCACGAATGGTAACTCAGATTAAAAATTCGAGACCACCATAGAAGTCGTGATGGTATGCTTTCTTTAGGAAGATACTAACTATGATCGGTGCAGGCCACCAGTGAAAGTTAGTTTTTGGCCATAAATAAAATAATTAAGTGAAAATTATTTTATTGTAAAATCCATAACTTTTAAACGGTAACTTGGATTAGAAATCTAAGAGTATTGTTGGGTTCTTTGGGGTGTGTTTCACTTAGGCAGAGCCTAACCTCGACCGGTGTGGGTCGAGGGTGACTGTTATTAATTTTACGAACTTTTATTTTTGGGTATGTTCAGTAAACGCATGAGCGGCGTTTTCTAACTTTTGAGCCGGTACTCGGATTAAAAATCTGAGGGCACCATTAAATCAGTAGTTCTAGGATTCACTTAAAGAGGCTTTACTTTGACCACAGTAGGTCTGGAGAAGAAGTTATTTTTTTGGCTTTTAAAAGGAAATGAAATAAAATAATCCCACTATTTTATTTCCTTTCCACCAACGGACAAGTGGTAGTGTGGGACCAGTGGCGGGTCAAGCCATTAAATGGTTTGACCTTTCAAATACTAAGTAACAGTGTCATTGGAATTTAGGAAGGTTCCTATTAAATGAACCTTCATAAATTCCACGATCGTTAATTACCCTCCCCCTATCCTATTTATATGGTGCTTGGGGGAGGAATTGACACGGCTTTACCAAGAGACGAAGCTCTGGTAAAGTGCTGCAATGCCCAACACTTGGAGGATGGAGTCGGTTCCAGCGGGCGGTGACGAGCAACCTCGAACCACGGACCGAAGAACGACGATCTAGCGGCGTTGTTGGAGGCTTGTTTCAGAGACGATGAACGTTGACACTTCCTCAAACGCTAAGCTCTCCAACGAACTTGAGGTAGGGGTTTTATTTATGTTTTAATTTACTTTATTGATTCTTCATATCCTAAATTCACGACGACGATGGCGAAAGGAACACTGCCATCGTCCCGCACATAAACCTTTCTCCTCTTTTTTTTTATTTTTCACGCGTTCTTCGTGCGTTATTCAATGCCTAATATTCATTGAAGCTGGAAACATGGATTTTTGTTAAGCGCGATATATGGACACAGATCCCTCAACGCAAGGATCGCGAATATGTGATTTTTTAATTTTTCGGGCTTGGAACGAAGCTGCAGTGGCTCACAGAAGAAAGTGGCATCCAGCACCCAGCCAGCCGCGAGGAAGGAAGGGAGGCGCATGTCCGCACTGTCGGTTGATGAGGAGTCTATAGCCCGTCGGCCACGGTGGATAAGAGTGGCGATCGGAAACCGGCTAACCATGTAGCGGAGCGACAATGCACGTCCACGCCGCCGGAGGAGTAGGGGGTCGCGGCCGCTCGATTGCTGCGGAGGCCGAAGGGCGGCTGGCTATTCGGCCGGCAGTAGTGGAGTAGTGGCGCACAATCGCACCATTGGGAGGAAGATCGGACGACCACGCTAGACTGGGCCGGACCCCTTGGGTGGTTCCCATGTGCCACCCAGCCGAATGATCTGATGGACCGTTCCGGAAAACCGGAAGGGGGGCACTCCCCCTTCGGCGCCAGCTCGGGCGGACCACGCACCCAGCGGGCCATACCATCAGGGTGGGATGGACCAGGACCGAGTTAGGTCAACCCGAACTGGGTCGGGTCAGCCCAGGCCGGTCTAGGTCGGTTCGACTGGGGTCGGACCAGACCCAGGCCCATCTGGACCCAGTTTCTCCTTTTTGGCCATAACTTGTGATCCGAGCGTCCGTTTAACGAACCGTCAGTGGTTCCAGAATCCTTGGATAGAGAAATTACTTTTTGTATACTCCACTTTATTTTTGGATAATTTTAGAGTATGCCCGGGTTGGATTGGACCCTAAATCCAATCGGGCCCTCAGAGCGAAAATGATAATAACTTAAAGACCGAGCATCTGATTGACGCGTCGTCTATTGTGTTGGGTCCCTTTTGACATGATGGAACTTTGGGATAATTTTTAATGGAACTTAGGGGTGGTTGAGGTATGATCGATGGCTTGGGGAGATGTTATCCCAAGAACGCTACGTACGGAACCCTGCGACTGGATGAGACTTGATGACTGCTGACCGTTTCGACTCGGAGTGACTCGACAGGCCCAGTGGGGAGTGCCTCTGTGTGATGTAGAAGACCCACGGTGGGGAGCGCCTCTATGTGATGCGGAAAACCCATGGTACTCAATAGGAGGAGTACCTCAGCAGGCTACGAGAGGGAGCACCTCTATGTGACTTGGCAGACCCACAGTGGGGAGCGTCGTTGTGTGACGCAGCAGACCCACGGTACTCAATAGGAGGAGTACCTCAGTAGTTAAAGGTTAGTGGGAAGCGCCTCTATGTGATGCGGCAGGCCCATTGTACTTATTAGAGGATGAGTTCTTCAGCAGTCGAGGTGTTCGATGTTGTTACTGGGAATGTTACTTGTTCCTAGGCCTAAATAATCTGTGACTAGCTATCAGCATTCATAGCGATCCTGTGTGGGTTAGCATCATAATCCTGTTTCTCAGAGTTGTATACCTGGTTTGAGCTGAGAATCTATTTGAACTAAGACTTTTACCTTCATGGTACTATCTTCGTGGTGATACTTTTTTGGTACTTTTACCTTCATGGTGTTACCTTTGTGGTATTCTTCCCTCATGTATAAGATTTGTTTATCTTGATAACTTAGGTGTATGTATGGGCATATACCTAAGTAGAGTCGATGTCTTGCTTTGTGGTTTTCCTTGTGGAACTTTAGGAGACCTATGGGTTCTTGGGGTCCCTATTGAGTATTGTTATACACACCCTTTCAAGGGCGTCGTCCGTACCTTGTTGTGTCTGGTACATACGATGTACAACGTTGATCGAGGCTGAGGGAGCTAGGACTGGATGGTGCGTGAAGATGGACCATTCGGCGAGATGTGACGTAGAGGAGACGGATGGACGTGGAGTGCTGAAGAGGAGATCTGTACCTACCCTTCAGGTAGGATCTGTGGTGGATGATCCAAGAGATTCTTTTCACTTTTCAGTTTTATTTGTGCTTTTGAGTTGCACTCGTACCTTTAGTTGGGCTTGTATTTCGGCCCCTTTACTTTCATCACCCTTTTTACTACAACAGTTTATTTAGTGGTAGCTTCTTGTTGTGTTCTTCTCTGTGTGTATGTATAGGTTTAAAGGCAATGACTTCCCATTTTAGGGAGTATGCCTTTTTGTACTATTTTCCTACCCCTGGCCTACGGAAGGTGGGCTTGGGGTAGTCACGACACGGGCCTCGGGGGACGGGTTGTGGAAAAGTGGTATCAGAGGAGTCGGTTCTACCGAAGAACTAGAAATCTGATCTTTTCTCTGTGGAAATAGTGTTAAGTGGTTTGAGTGTGGTTTTCAGTTCGGGGAGTCCAGTGTTGGTGTAGTGGCCGACGTATCCATACACCAGGACCCTAAATTCTGATTTCTGACTCAGGCATGAAAACACTAATTGTGTGTGTTTTTGAAAAGTTGTTCTTTTGAATTCTTTAGAGTCAGCTCACCAGGTATAACTTAATGATCATGGAACACCTGTTCCTTATCAGTATTCTTTAACTTAGATAGCCACCTAGGTTTCCTGAGAGAGTAAGCGATGATGGCCCACCGAGAGATGAGGCCTCGGTGCAGGTCCCTTTTACGGCGTTAGCACCTTTAGGTGGTGTACCAGTAGCACCTCTACCCATTGGGTAGTCGTTACCACCAGTTCCACCAGTAGAGGATGCACGCCGAATGAGCATGTTTCACGAGTTCCAGTAGCAGTAGCCTCCAATGTTCTAAGGTGAGATAGACTCGCAGGCGGCTGAGGACTGGATGGAGGTTATGGCTAGAGTTTTCTGCCTAGTTTAGACACCAGTAGAGAAGATGGCGATCTTAGCTTCTAGTCTTTTCCAGTGAGTGACCATGAGGATGGTCCGCATAGTGATGAGGTTGTGGTACGTGGACCATTTCCCGAGATAGTACCTTCGGGTAGTGTGTCATCTATATCATTGCATGTTGGTCAGTAGTTACAACTGGCAGTACCGGTAGGGGACACATGTAGGCTTAGTGCCTTACATGTGTTTCAGCATCGGATACCCCTCAGGTTCTGAGGCAATCCCGAATTACAGGCGACTGAGGACTAGCTTGAGGAGGTGGTTGAGAGTTCTCTAGAGCTTCTACAGCTTTGGCAGGATGACATGTCAGTAGCTGAGTATTCATCGAGGCATACCAATCATTCCTGGTACTCGATGAATACGATACGATCAATGCTTTGGGGTTCGTACTCCTGAGAGATATGTGTTTAAGGACGTCCACGCCAGCACAATTCCTCTATGCATTCCTACCTATGTTAGTTTTTTAGAGATAACCTTTGAGGTTGAATGTTCTTTGGATGAGCGGATATAGCCAGTGAATATTAGTAGTGGGGAAGCAGAAAACTGATGCCAGTCTTAGAGGCTTGGGTGTCTAAAATGTTTCGTGAAGAAGAAGTGTTAGGGATAGATGAATTTTTATTGTCACAAATGTGGAAGAAAAGCTAGGAGAGCATCATGAGGTGGTGTACATTTTGACATGTTACAACCACCATCTCAATGCGGTCCCCACCAGGATTAGGGAGCTAGAGGATAGGGGAATGGAGTAGCTGCATACGGTCAAGGAGTGTGACCTAAGGACTCCATGAATGATTAGAGGTGTAGTCTGGGTCTACTACTAGTTATCATATCAATAGACATAGGTACCAATCATTCCTTCCTTCTACAAATCTTTTCCAAGACCTAGAGTTCCCGATTAAACCAATGACTTGACCCTCACGTCTAGAGATAACTTTGGGAGGAGGCTCAATAATCACACTTACGCCGACGGTGTGATCTGACCCTTGAGGTGAGAGTTTCGGTTGGAACCTCTTGGTGGTAGCGTTGAGGCCTTACAACATTAGTTTGGTTATAGACTGGGCATCCACAATTCATACTCAAATTTACTGTATTAGGAAAAAAGGTTGTGGTTTATCTATAATGTGGGAATGGGGTTTTCCTTGGTTGGTGAAAAAGGAAACCCAGGCAACACATGATAAACTCATGCATAGGAGGGTGCAGCCGATCACTCTTGAGTCGGCCAGACTTACCCCTGTGGCAGTAGGAGTTTTTAGTTTTTAGTTCCAAAAATGAGTGGAAGAGTATGGGGACATCTTTTCAAAAGATGTTTCCAGGATTACCTCCCCTAAGGGAGAGGGACGTCTACTTTGGCTAGGTACTGCCGGAGATTTGTACCCGACTTCTCTAGGGTAGAGACACCCTTTTCAGCTTTGATGAAAAAGGAGGAGCCTTTCCTGTGGATAGAGAAGTTTTAGCAAATCTATCAGGAGTTGAGATAGAGACTGAAAGTAGAACTATGCTACCCATGACCTGGAGTTAGAAATGGTGGCCTTTGCGTTGAAGATGTGGTGGCACTACTTTATGGATGAACGGTTTACTGTTTTCTCTAATCACAAGAGTCTCATGTGTATCTTCTCTCAAAAGGATCTGAACCTGAGACAACAGTGATGGCTAGAGTTCCTCTAGGACTATTGATTTGAGATAGTCCATACTCCTTGGAAGGGGAACGTGGTAGCAGATGTACTCAGTAGGAGGCCTGGTCTGCAATTGTTGAGTGAGGCGATAGAGCAGCTGGCCACGTTACAGATATCCTTCATGGATAGAGATAGAGTAGCATACCTCCAGTCTATGACAGTCCCTCCCCCACTCCTTTAGCGAGTCAGGGAGGTGCAGCTTGGGGACACTAACTGCGAGGCTCGATGTGCTCAGATATCCATAGGACAGTCACCTGATGGGTTTTCTGAAGGTGGGTAGCACATCATCCTCTTCAGAAGACGTATCATGGTACCAGTGGAGCTTCGGGAGGAGGTGTTGAGGGAGTTCCATAATCCCTCTCTAGTCGTACATCCTAGTGTGGTAAATATGTACCAGGACCTCCGGTGTCAGTACTGGTGGCCAGGGATAAATAAAGTAGTGGCAGAGTTGTAACACGATGTCTCACTTATCAGCATGTGAATACTGCACAGAGTTGGAAGAAGTCTTATGCCGATAGAATATGAAGACCCGTGGAGTTCCAGGAGGGGGACCACTTATTCTTGCGAGTCTCTCCTCGATAGAGACTATGAAGTTTTGGCCGAGGCAGCAAGTTATCACCAAGGTTTATCGGTCCTTTTCTAATACTTCGGAGGATATGCGAGGTACCATACTATTTGGCCCTTCCACCACATTTGGAGAGGGTGCACGACGTCTTCCACGTATCCCATCTGAGGAGATACATGCATGACCCATCTCACATCATCGACCATGGCGATCTGAACTTAGACGATGGGGAGACGTTTACGGAGGTTCCAGTAGAGATTGAGGATCAACAGGAGTGGGTCCTTTGTGGGAGGTCGACACATCAGGTGCATGTTCGCTGGTAGAACAGGAACCTCCAAGAGAGAAAATGGGAGCGAGAGGCTTAGATTTGTTCTCAGTACCCCCATTTTTTTCCTTAGTCTATATTGTGACTTTCGGGGATGAAAATTCCTAAAGGTGGGGAGAATGTAATATCCTGAAATTTCTGTATAATTGTTTTTAATTATATTGAATTATTTTGAGACCGTGAAATCTGACGGTGCATGATTCTGAGGCCCGGAGTGCCTGGAATGATCCGTCGAAGTTTTGTTAAACTTCAAATAGCGCGTGTAAGAAGTTTTCATAAAAAAGTGGAATAATTGTTAAATGGTTTCCCAGATCAGAAATCTGATTTCACCGTTGCACTCAAGATGGCGGGTATACCCTAGGCACGACTTAAGTTTAGTCAGCACGGGCCTCCTGGGAGAAAACCCAAAAATGGCATAATTGTAAATAAAATAATTAAATAAAATTATTTTATTTTTCAAATGCTTATAATTCACGAACGGTAACTCCGATTAAAAATCTGAGACCACCGCTAAGCTCATAAGGGTATGTTTTCTTTAGGAAGATACTAACTTTGGCTGACGCGGGCCACCAGTGAAAGTTAGTTTTTTTATCGTAAATAAAATAATTAAGTGAAAATTATTTTATTGTAAAATCCATAACTTTTAAATGGTAACTCATATTGGAAATCCGATAGTACTGTTGGTTTCGTTGGGGCGTGTTTCACATAGTCAGAGCCTAACCTTAACTAGCGCGAGTCGAGGGTGACTTTTATTAATTTGACGAACTTTTTTTCGGGTACGTTCAATAAACGTGCGAGTGGCATTTTTTAACTTTTGAATCAGTGATCGAATTAAAAATATGAGGGCACCGTTGAATCCACAGTGCCAAAATTCACTTAAGGGAGGCTTCACTTTGACCGCAGTAGGTCCGAATAAGAAGTTATTTTTTTGTGACTTTTAAAAGGAAATAAAATAAAATAATCCCACTATTTTATTTCCTTTCCACCAACGGACAAGCGGTAATATGGGACCAGCGGTGAGTCAAGCCATTAAATGGCTTGACCTTTCAAATACTAAGTAACTGCGTCATTGGAATTTAGGAATTTTCCTATTAAATGAACCGTCATAAATTCAAAGATCGTTACTTACCCTCCCCCTCTTCTATTTATATGAAGCTTGGGGGAGGAATTGGAACGGCTTCACCAAGAGAAGAAACTATGGTAAAGTGTCGTGATGCCCAACACTTGAAGGATGGAGCCGGTTCCAGCGGGCGGTGACGAGCGACCCTAAACCATGAACCAAAGAACGATGATCGAGAAACGTCGTTGGAGGCTTGTTGTGGGGATGATGAACGCCGACACTTCCTCAAATGAAAACGCTCTCCAACGAACTTGAGGTAGGGGTTTTATTTATGTTTGAATTTACTTTATTGATTCTTCATATCCTAAATTCATGATGACAATGGCCAAATGAACATTTCCATCATCCAACACATAAACCTTGCTCCTCTTTATTTTTATTCTTCGCGCATTCTTCTTGCGTTCTTCAACACCTCATATTTATTGATGATGGAAACACAGAGTTCTGTTGATCGCGATATAGAGACATGGTGCCCTCGACACAAGGATCACGAATATGCGATCGTCTAATTTTTCGGGCTTCGAACGAAGCCGTAGTGGCTCACAGAAGAAGGAGGTGGCCGGCACTCGGCCGGCCGCGAGGAAGGAAGGGCGATGTGTGTTTGCGCTGCCGGTTGATGAGGAGGTCGCAACCCGTCAGCCAGGGCAGGGCAGGGTGGCGGCCAACAATTGGCCAGCCGCATGGCGGAGCGGCGGCGCGCATCTGCGCCGCCGGTGGAGCAGGGATCGCGGTCGCTAGGCCACGGCGGTGGTCGAAGGGTGTCTGGCCTTCCAGCTAGCCGTGGTGAAGCAACGGCGCGCGACTGCGCCGCAGAAAGGAAGACTGGTTGGCCTTTCGGGCGGCCATGCCAGACCGGGCGAAAACCCTCTGGCGGGTCCCGCAAGCCACCCAGCCGAACAGTCCGATGGACCATTCGGTAAAACCAGAAAGGGGGTGCTCCCCCTTCGGTGCCAGCTCAGGCGGACCACGCGCCCAGCGGGCCATGCCCAGCAGGCCGCACCATCGGGCTAGGCCAAACCGCGCCTTCGCAGGCCGGGCTGGACTACGACCCAGTAGGCCGAGCCCGCCAAGGCCCAGGTCATCCGGGCAGGACCCAGACTGGGTCAATTCAGCCCAGGCCGAATCGGGACGGGTCGGTCCAACCAGGGTCAGACTGGACCTGGGCCCATATGGACCCTATTTCGCCTTTTTGGCTATAACTTGTGATCTGAGCATCCGTTTGACAAACCATTAGAGGCGCCGGAATCCTTGGATCAAGATGGTCCTTTTGGTATACTCCACTTGAGTTTTGGATAAGGTTGTAGTGTGTTTGGTTTGGATCGGACCCTGAATCAAACCGGGCCCTCAGAGCAGAAACACTAATAACATACAGACCGAGCATCTGATTGACGCTCTGTCTATTGTGTTGGGTCCCTTTTGACATGAAAAACCCTTGGCATACTTTTTTGTAGAACTTTGGGGAAGTTGAGGTATGATCGATGTCTTGAGGAGTGGTTCTCCCAAACATGATACGTACGGAACCCTGCGATTGGCTGAGACTTGACGACTGCTGACCGTTTCGACTCGGAGTGACTCGACAGGCCCAGTGGGGGCGCCTCTATGTGACGCGGCAGACCCATGGTGGAGAGATCCTCTGTGTGATGTGGCAGACCCACGATACTTGACAGGAGGAGTACCTCAGCAGACCACGAGGGGGAGAACCTCAGTTTGATGTGGGAGACCCATGGTGGGGAGCGCCTTTGTGTGACACGGAAGACCCACGGTACTCGACAAGAGGAGTACCTCAGCAGTCCAAGGTTAGTGGGAAGTGCCTCTTTGTGATGCGGAAGGCCCACTGTGCTCATTAGAGGAGGAGTTCTCCAGTATCCGAGGTGTTCGATGTTGTGATTGGGAATGTTACTTGTTCCTAGGCCAGAGAATCTGTGACTGGGTATCAGCATTCATAGCGATCCTTTGTGGTTCAGCATCATGATCCTATTTCTCATAGTTGTATACCTGGTTTGAGTTGAGACTCTATTTGAACTAAGACTTTTACCTTCATGGTACTATCTTCGTGGTGATACCTGTGTGGTACTTTTAACTTTGTGGTGTTACCTTTGTAGTATTCTTCCCTCATGTATGAGATGTGTTTATCTTGATAACTTAGGTGTATGTATGGGCATATACCTAAGTAGAGTCGATGTTTTTCTTTGTGGTTTTCCTTGTGGAACTTTAGGATACCTACGAGGTATTGGGGCCCCTATTGAGTATTGTTATACTCAACCCTACACGGTCTTCACCCGCACCTTATTGTGTCTGGTGTAGACAGCGTACAACATTGATCGAGGCTGAGGGAGTTAGGACTGGATGGTGTGTGGAGGTGGACCATTCGGTGAGACGTGACACAAAGGAGACGGACGGACATGGAGTGCTCAGAAGTTGATCTATACCTACCCTTCAGGTAGGATCCGTGGTGGATGATCCAGGAGCTTCTTTTCACTTTTTAGTTGTATTTGTACTTTTGAGTTGTACTCGTACTTTCAGATGGGCTTGTATTCCGGCCCCCTTACTTTCAACACTCTTTTTACTACAGCAGTTTATTTAGTGGTTTCTTCTTGTTATGTTCTTCTCTATGTGTATATATAGGTTTAAAGGCAAAACCTTCTCATTTAAGGGAGTATGCCTTTCGGTGCTAGTTTCCAGTCCCTGGCCTATGGAAGGTGGGCTTGGGATAGCCACAGCACGGGCCCTGGGGGATGGGTCATGACAAGTATCTAGAGGGAGTCATCCATAATTAACTTTAGTACCTATTAAGAAATCATTTAGTCTGCTCTCAATGTATAAATGGAGATCAAAGTCACCCATAAATATCATGGTTTTTATAAGAAAAGAAATATGGAATTTAAATGAAAATCTAATAAAAACCCATGAATGAAATAAGATGGGTATTCCTTTAGGCTAGAGGTGTAGAAATAAGAATGGAGTAAATTTTCTTAAGGGGTCTATTAAATGTTTTAATTGTGAAAATTAAGGTCATTGGAAAATCTAATGATGAAGTGATGGGAAGAAGTTATCTAAATATGTGAGTGGGTAAAAAGCTCCATAGAATTTACTACCCACACTCCAGTTTTTAAAATAAAAGGATTATGGGAATTATACTAACTAGTACACAAATTTGAGGATTTATGATGATGATAATCATTAGCAGATTATTAATCCTATAAATAAAGAAAAAACTCATGTGATATCTATTATCGATGTGGGGTATGATAACGATGTGTTAAAAGGTAAAATTACCATCCACTCAAGAACTTTTAATGTCCTATTTGATTCTGAATCTACCTACTCTATTATATCTGAAGAATTTTCTAAGGGTATTACATTACCACCTCAACAATTAGATATTTAATTAGTGATCAAGACTCTTATTGGTATGATGATTTAATCTCAAGAATATAGTTCTTCTCTAATTGATGTTCTTGGGAAGGTTCTTCCTATAAATTTCATTATTCTTCCTCTAACAAGATTGGATGTTTTTTGATCTTGTATTAGATTTCCTTATATAAATCCCATATCAACTTCTAAGTAATGGAAGTCAAATTTAATATTCCAAATAATCCTATGATCATATTTTTGGTGTGGGGATGGATATGGACATCCAATGGAAGTAACTTCTATTGTATGGGATTTACTACTTATTCATGAGGTATATTTATATCAAATGGTAGAGGATAAACTCAATATAGAAGATATTTATATTTTTTGGGATTATACTAATGTATTTTCTGAATTTTGTCCTAGTCTCCCCCAGAATCACAAATTTTATTTTTCAATATAACTCATACGTGGTGCTACACCTATTTTAAAGACTTCATATAGAATAACCATGATTGAGTTATAGGAATTGAAGAAGCAACTTCATGAGATTCTTGATAAGGGATTCATACACCCTAGTGAATTACCATGGGGTCCACCTATTCTTTTTTTTAAATATGGATCAATGCGACTCTGCATTGATTATTGGGAACTTATCACGGTCATAATCATGTATCCTCTACCTTGTATTGATAATTTTTTGTATCAATTATGAGGAGGTAAATATTTATCTGAGAATGATCTTATTTTGGATACTATAAATTGAGGGTCACATATGAAGACATACCCAAGTAAAGCTCTCGTATGAGGTATCTACACTATGAATTTTTAGTGATTTCATTTGGTCCTACTAATTCCATCACTATATTTATTAATTTAATGAATAGAATCTTTATAGATTGCCTTGATTAGTTTATAGTAGTATTTATAGATGATATTATTATTTTATAAGGCCATGGAATAGCATGAAGATAAATTGGGGATTGTATTAAAGATACTAAATAATGAGAAGTTGTATACAAAAAATTAAAATCCTTTGTGATATTTTCTATTAAAGTTTGGTATTTATTGAAATATAACTTTTGTTAAAGATTTTTTTTGTAAAATAGGAAAATTAGAGTTGCTAGAAGTTAAAAAACGTTTTTTATAAAGTTTTCAGAGAATAATAAAGTTAAAAAGTTAAAAAAGTTAGAAATTCAAAAAGTTCTTCAGGTGAATAAAGTCATAAATGCTAGAAAGTCATAAAGTTGTAGAGATGTAGAAAGTTAGAAAGTTATGCATATGAAGAAAGTAAAATATGTTATAAAGTTATAATTTTTTTAGATATATACATTTAAAGAGTTATGCAAATAAATAAATTTAGAAATTTTATAAATTTAAAAAAAATTGGGAGATATTGAAATCCATAAAGTTTTAAAGATGGTAAAAGTCATAAATGTTAGAAAGTCAAAATGTTCTAGATACATATAAAGTCATAAAGTTTTATAGGTGATGAAATTCAAAAAAAAAATTGGAGATTAAGAAAGTAAAAAATGTTAGAATGTAAGAAATTTTCAAAGATAGAGAAAGTTAGAAATTCTAGAAGTTCAGAAAAATTCTGAGATGAAGAAAGTTAGAAAGTATGAAAGTTAAGAAATGTATTGAGATGAAGAAATTAAGAAATATTAGAAGTTATAAAGTTTACTTAATTTTGTTAAAAAAACATTAATACAATATTATATAATGATATGATGGTCTTTCAAAGTTTCCAATAACATGAAGAAGCTCATGATATAAGCTGGAGTTCATTGAGGAGAAGAAAACGTGAAATTGTTGCTTTGTTAATCAAATGAAATTTTTTGAATTATAAAATCGTATTTGCAACAGACGAATAGTACGATCAGATGGAGAATGTGTTTAAATAGTATTATTAGATGAAGAATGTGTATTAATAGTATGATCAGATGTAGAATGTGTATTACCAGTTTGATCAGATAGAGAATGTGTGTGAATAGTACTACCAGATACAGAATATGCATGAATATACAAAGGTGCGATTTTCCGAACGTACAAAGTTTCTTTTTTTATGTAAAAAGTCATAGTTTGTTTACCATATGAAGTTTTAGTTTTCAAAATGCACTTTTTTTCAGAATAGTTGATTTTTATGAATGTAAAAATTTTCAATGTTCTAATCATACAAAGTCATATATTTTCAGATGTAAAGAGTTTCATTTTTATTAACATACAACCTTTTAGTTTTTTGAATGTGAAAAGTTAAAGTTTTATAAACATATAAATTCATAGCTTTCTAGATGAACAATGTTTCATTTTTGTAATATACAAAGTTTCATTTTTCCAAATGTATAAAGTTGCACTTTTTTTTAACTTAAAGAGTTACAATCTTCAAGATGTATAATGTTTCATTTTTTAAAGGTACAGAACTGTAGTTTTTTAAATGTACAAAGTTTCATTTTTTAGAACGTATTAAGTTGTAATTTTTTGTACATAAAAGGTCATAGTTTTCTAGAAGAAAAAAGTTATAGTTTTGCGGACATACAAATTTGACTTTGCAATTTGAAAAAAGTTGAAGTTACAGAGTTGAAGTTGTGAGTTGTAAGAAGTTAAAGTTACAAAGTTAAAGCTAAAAGTCGTAAAAATTTGAAGTTACAAAGTTTTAAGAGATTATTAAACATTGAATTTAAGGAAATTCAAAGAAATTTAGAAATGACGGAGAATTAAAGAAGATTCAAAAATGTTCTGGAATATTTGAGAAGTGTCCCAATGAAATTCAAATCATCATGAAATTCATATGTATGAATTTCAAATATCTAGAAACAAATTGGTTTATCACCTTTACTATTCTAGTAGAACATATAAATAATAGTGAAAACGTACATCATACTTGACATTATTCACATGTGAGAAAAGTCGAAGTGTTGAAGAATTTTTGTCAGAGTGAGTTTCCAACCAAAGTTGAGTTTTGTGCTGAAGAATTCTGGATAGAAGTTTCTAGATAGAGCCTCCTAAAAAACTTTAGTTCAGATTACTAAACATAGTTCAATGGATAGAGTTTATAAGTTGAAATTTTGTGAGGTGTTGAGTTTTTTTAAAACATGCATAAAATAAGTTTTTATCAGGAGCAGTTTTAGAGTAGGAGCATCGGATAAAGATAACCAAACATAGGCACACCAAAAATACACTTACCTGAAGGATAAATTGAACAGAGGAATCAGAAAAACTTTATAGAAAAAGATTCTAGGAGAAAGATTCAAAAAGTAACATATTTGTATGGCTCAAGTTTTGAATAAAAATTATAAACCAAAAAAGTCATTATAATCATATCTATCAAGAGATAGAAGGGGTCTAATGGGAGTTGGCACAAATTAGTATTCACTTCAAACAAATTGTGAATTTACATAGACCCATAGGAGTGACCTTGGAAAGGATGTAGTTTCTCACACTAAGTTTGAATCTTGTAAATCTTATGTGCCTTGTTTACATTCCAACATTTTCATGCTTGTGAGTTTCTTTAAAAAATTGATAAGAAAGATAACTATAACAAGTTATAGGTGTTAAATTTAATAAATTTGGAAATTTATAAAAATAAAACCACTGATTCAACCACCCCCCCCCCAGTGGTTCAATAATAATTAGGATCTTTAGTAAAAATTAAGTGTGAATTTAATATATATAATGTTTCATTCTTGGGTTATATAATCACAAGAGAGGGTATATCGGAGGATCCTTCAAATAAATAAGTTATTGAACATTGGCCTAGACTAACCACTATGATTAACATGTAGTGATCTCTTATATTGGTTAAATATTATCAAAGATTTGTAAAAAAAATATCATAGCTATGTAATCCACTCACCGAGTTAACTCATAAGGGACTCAAGTTCCTTTGGTGAATGTGAAGACAATTTCAAGAAAATAGAGAGAAGGCTGGTCAGTGAACATATGCTCACACTAACCTATAGTGGAGAAGGGTTTGTGATTTATAGTGATGTATTGAATAATGGGTTGATATGTGTTCATATATTGAATGGTATGGTAATATCTTATGCCTCTTGATAATTGAAGGTTTAAGAGGAAAAATACCTGACTACTGATTTGGATTCGCCAGTGATTATTTTTGAAATATATATATAGAAGAATTATCTTTATAAGGAAATTTTTTATATATTTACTGGTCATAAAATATTAAAGTATATATTCAACCAAAAATAGTTTAATATATGCCATTGAATAAGGTTATAGTTGATTAAATATTATAATTTCTCAATACACTACCACCCTGAGAAAGTGAACAAGATGGTTGATGCTTTTAGTCGAAAGTATAATGTTATTTTATCTATGATGAGGATAATAAAGGATCCAATATTTTTGGATTTTCAAAGGGTATTCCTTGAAATATTAGAGGAAGATGATATATCTTATCTTAATCAAATGAGTGCTCAACCATTTTTCCATGTGAAGATTAAAGATGCATATAAAGAAGATCTAGAATTAAAAAAGAATGTGAGAAATATTCCCAATTTCATCATTTATTGTGATGTAATGATACAGTTTAGGAACCAAGTATGTTTCCCATAAATACCAGACTTGAAGAAGGATCTATTGGAAGAAGATTATAGCTCATTATTTCTTATTCATCCTGAAAGTATGAAGATGTATAGTGATCTGAAAGATTATTTATAGTGAGAAAGCATGAAGAGAGATGTTGTAGAGTATGTATCTTGGTGCTTGGTATGTTATCAATTTAAGGCTAGGAGACATAATTATATGGGGATGTTTAAACCATTACCTATACCAGAATGGGAATGAAAAAATATCACCATGGATTTCATCGTCTAACTCTACAAAACATCTAAAGGTCATAATTCTATTTGGGATGTGGTCGATTGACTTATGGAGTCATCACATTTCATTACCATCAGATGATATTTCTCTCTTGATATTTTTTTAAAATATAAATTAATTAAGCGGTAAGTTTATATAGAGTACCACATTATATTATATCTGATCGATATCAAAGGATTACCTTGAAGTTTTGGAGAAGTCTTCTACAAGCTCTATATATAGAGTTGTCTTTCAATACTAACTATCATCCTTAGATAAATGGTTAGTATGAGAGTAGTATTCAAAACCTGGAGGATATTATAAGTTCATATTTCTTAGATTTCAAAGTTGGTTGTGATCAACACCTTCCTCTTATCAAATTCTCTTATAAAAATAGATTTCACTCAAGAATTAATATTGATCCTTATGAATCCCTCTATGGAAGGAAGTTCATAACTCCAACATGCTAGGGTGATGTTAGAGAAATTAATATATTGGGACTTGATCTAAGTGAGGAAATAGAAGTGGAGTTTAGATTCATTTAGCAACACATCAAGGAATATCGGAGTTAACAGTAGAGTTATGCTGACAATCATTAGTGAGACCTGCAATTTGAAGTTGGTGAGAAGTTCATCTGGTGAATTTATCCATGTATGAAGGTTATGAGATTTAGAAACATGGGAAATCTAAGCCCTAGAAATTTTGTTCGGTAAGAGATTCTTGATTAAGTAGGGACTTTATCTTATCAATTAATTCTTTCACTGAATCTCTCTTAGGTTTATGATGTGTTTTATGTGTCTCTATTGAGGAAGTATATACCTGATCCTTTACATGTAATGAAAATAAAAATTATATTGTTTGAGAATGATGTTTCTTATGAAGAACTACTAGTATAAATCTTGGATCATAAAGATAATAATTTATGAAACAAGATTACTCACCTAGTTAATGTTATCTAGAAGATTTAGAAATTATAAGAATCTATATGGGAACCTAAGGATGTGATGAAGTAGATATATCCTCATTTTTTGTATCAGAGTGGCATAATTTCTAAGGATAAATTAATTTTAAGGGGGTATAATGTAACACCCCAAGATTTTATATGTATCTCATTTTAAATAAACTTTAAGTATTCTATAGATTTCATTACACACAAACCTAAGTCTAAATGAACCTGTGATATAATATATCTTTATAGCCAAGATATTGGATTAGAAGGTTTCAATAGGATTAACCGCATTATGAAATATATATAGAATTGTTTTTTTATATTGAAATTTATTTATTAATGCCTAACAACTAGTCATTTATTTTTTAATAAAATCCTCTAAGTATTAAAAGACCTATTTTTTTTGAAGAAATGTATTTTTATACATGTTATTGATTATTATCTAAAAAAGTATATCGATCTCTATTAAAAATTTATTCTAATTAAATTTATTTTTAATTAATGAATAGACATCCATACATTAGTTATAAAAAGGTCATGAATTAAGATAAAATCATTTAAATGTAAAACGAGTTATTTTTCATAAAACTAATTTTATGTTTGCAACATGTTTTTATAATAATAAATTAAATAAATCACTATAAAATAGATTATATATTCAATCAAATATTTTATCATTCATTTGATAGTTTTTACTAGGTAAGAAATCAAATTAAATTCAGTTTTATGCTTACAATTTCATTCCATTTGCTTATTTTAAAAATTTATTTCTCATAGTTATAGAAATTGAATTTGATGAAAATTATTTCATATTTTTAATCATCATGAACAAATTTTTTGATGATTCCACTTTTATTTTTTCATATAGAATAGTAAAAAAAGTAAACAATTGTTGTTAAGGTTAATGTTAAAATAGGTTTCCATAGAGATTAAACTAAGAGATAAGGGTAGTATTACCACAAAAAATTGTCTAGTTCTTATTTGTTAAATATGTTTCATACCTATATTATATTAACTTCTAATATATGTCCATTTTTTCCACTCTTTCATGAATGTGACCTTATATTATTAAAATCTTTTACGTGATTCCTTGTGTGTCTTCCCCTTCACTTATAAATGGGAACCTACTCTCCATCCTTATTCATGAATTTTGAGCCTTATATATCAGATATTACCTACCCCAAAACATTCCGAGATTCATTCCCTTATTATATATCCCTTTTTCTTCTCCTAATAAAAATCTTTCAGGGCTAAAGGTGTAATCCAAAGGAGTCCTCTAAAAGAAGTTGTTTAACTCTTTCAATTTTATTTCTTCTTCAATATCCAATAAACCTATTGTATACATAATAAAATGATTAATCCAATAAAATCAATATACTAAGATGTTATTATGATTATTTCACAACCATTTCTTACAACATTTCCATCAAATAGGAAATGAAATTATCGCTCACCTGTATATGTGGACTACCGCCTCTACATAGTGATAAGATTTATTTTTCAACACCGCCTCACATTAATGGATATAATGATATATTTAATAAATATATTTTATATTTATTATATAATTTTTATTATATAATTATTATTATATAATGATAAAATATTATTTATATTTCTTTGCTTCTATTTGTTAGAAAATTAAAACAATGTTCATGCATATGTTCGAACATCTGTCTCCGTGAATGGTGTAATTCATTTTTCTATATCTACATTATATGTATACCTATATATAAATATATATATAAGGGATATATAAGATATTTATATCATTATTAACATTTTTATATTATTTAACCATGATCAAGTTTTAAGGACTATAACAGCCGTATCGAAACATTCATGAAAAACGAAACAGTTATCACCCGAAATAGTGATTGTAATAAAGACTTGTAAATGAACCGGTAATAATATTTCATATGTAAAAAATTTATGGAATTATAAGTATTGATATTTTCCTATTATATAATTTTAATAAATTTATATTTATTACACATGAGGTTAAATTACTTATGAATAAAGTCAAACTTTAGGTAAAGGTTTCTCATCTCGCTTTTGTTTCTGTGAGACATATTCCATATTCACCAATTGTTTCTTTCATGTGGTTTCTATAATAACAACTTTATATGTAATAAAATTAATATATTTTTATTAATGTTATTTTATGTTTCATTTTATGTTATTTTTTTCATGTGGGTTATGATTCAAATATTACCAAAGTGGTAAAGGTTTTATGTCACAATCTTACTTTTTATCAAGATTGTTTATGATTAAATTTTATAATGATGAAATTATATGATTAATATCTCAAAAAACTTATTTATTTTATTATAATATTTTTATTTATGGATATGAAAAAAAATCTTTCATTTTACTCTCTCTAAGTACTCAAAAGTTTGAGGGAATGTTTTTAATGAAACCCAACTTTGTTTTTCTATTCAGTTAGGATTTTTTTCTCGCATGACCATATTTTGAATAAAATGTTTCCAGGAATGTTTTTAATATTCTCTTATGATTGTTTAAATTCATTTTTAACCATTTTCTACATCCTAAAAAAAGTTTTAAAAGGAATATTCTTGGTATTTTCTGAATGAGGTACTTTTTACCAAAGGTGTGAATGGTATCTTTGTTTTAACATACACTACTTGAATGGATTCTTGTGAACTCATGAATACTATTTTATTTGAATATTACTTTATAATGTTCTATGTTAATTTTCAATAAAAATGTTTTTCCTAATACTCTGAAATTTTTTCAATTTTAAATAAGTGATTTATAAATAAAAGGGTATTTTTCTTATGAAATATTCTGGTGATATTTGAAAGGCATTTTTCATCAATGATAACATCCTTTTATGTTAATTATGATACACTAGGTATATTATCATATGACACCATATTTATTCTTTCTTTATATGTTTTTTGATTACGATGATGAAATATTTATAAAACCCATTTTATTTTCCATGGGGTAAATTATGATGAAATAATAAATGTTTTTATTCTCTTGTGGAGTACATATGAATAGATTATAATTATGTGATAGGTGGTTATATTATATCCCTCCAATGAATTTGGTAAAGATTAATTTTTTATGATATCAAAGGGTACATAATAGGTTATCCCAATCCCAATATGGGTATACCAGAGGTTAACCCAAGATCAAAGTAGGTACATGAGTGGTTAGACCATATAATGGTTGTCTTGGTGGTTAACCTTGACATAAGATTTATATGATTATTATTATTCAACACTTTATACCACTATTTTATGACATGATTTTATGATAATGTTATGATTTCATGTCTTATATTCTTTTATTACTTTATGAATCATTTCGTATGATCTTCCAAGATTTATGCCATAGCTCATGATTATGATCTATGAATTGTTGGGTTTGATTTTCAAATGTTAAACTCTTGTTCTCATACCCTCACTACTAGAAAAATAGGCTACGGCCACAGACCTATAGCCGAAGTTTTAAAATCGTGGCTATAGGTGGCTACATCCACGGTTATGTGGTCTATATCCATGGTTTTAAAACTGTTTCTATAGGTATTTTTTTCATGGGCTATAGCCACAGTTTTCAAAACTATGGCTATAGCCCACACCTAGAGCAATAGTTATGTGGCTTATAGCCATGGTTTTGAAAACTATGGCTATAGGTCTCCTACCCTTGCGTGAGAGAAAAAATTTCCCACCAAAAAATGGTGGGAAGAACTATTACCATGGTTTTAAAGATAATTCCACAGTTTCCAATAATATATATAACATATTATATATATATATATATAATCCTTGGTGGTGTAGTGGTTAGGGCGTTGAAACGTGAAGGGAAGGTGCTGGGATCAAATCCAACTAGGCACGCATTATTTTTAGGCTATTTCAACAGTTTTCTAGGGCTGTAGCCACAGTTGACAATAGAGACACCTATTTCCATGGTTTTCAAAGCTGTGGCAATAGGCCATAGGTTATACCCTACTGCCATGGCGATAATTCCCACGGTTGGGACAAACTGTGGCCCTAGCCTACGACCACAGTTTTGGGCCCTATTTCCACATTTTTCAACCATGGAAATATCCCATTTTTCTAGTTGTGCCTTATGTTCATGTTATGATTAAAATTTATTATTTATTGATATCTTTTTTATTTAACCTTACTAAGAATTTTAGATCACACTTTATTATGTTTCCTTTTTTCTAGGATATGAAGAAAGGTTTTAATTATGATATTCCTAAGAAGGATTCTAGGTTTGAAGAACTTAGTAGGAGATGATTTATAACTTTTATGTACCATTTATTAATGTATCCAAGTTTCTAAAGACACTAAAACTTTACGATTATATCATGAATCATAATTAAATGTGATTAATATTCATCAAATAAGATATAATATTTATGTATGTAATGTTTGGGTCTCTTTAGTATAGTTATTACTACCTATTCAGGAAGGATATTTATGATCAAAATTATGTTTTAATGGCATGTGTTTTTAGTTATTCAACATTAATTATTATTTATGTTTATAACTTCCATAGTATTTCTTAAACTTACTGAGCATATGATATCACCCATTTATTATGATTTATATTTCCCCAGGATGTGAATATGTTTATTATGAATGACTTGTAGGGATAATCTAGGAGTTTATTGGTGTTTCTAATGGAATTGTTATGTTGCATTTTATTTTAAGTTATAATGTAAAGTTCATGTATGTAATATATCTTCCAAAATTACTAAAATGGTTTTTCCTTGTAGATTTTATTCTTTCATCTATTCCAATTTATTAATGTAAGGCACTGGCTCCAGGGTGCTGTGGTTGGGGTCCTTACATCACATCCTCTACTCTCTTATCCACACAACTTGAGTATTATAGATTGACCAAAATCTACCCAAACACTCTCTAAATATATTTATATATAATATTGGGGTGATTTTCTTCCCAAAAGACCCATAAAATAATCCATAAGGTTCTTTTCAAAGGAGGATATGCTATGAAGAGATATGTGTTTTTACCGATTTTTTCATCTTTATTTATTCTTAAACATATTAAAAATGTTCTAAAACCATCTAAAAATGATGAAATAAGTGTAAATACTATACTGATATGTTTTTATGAAAATGGTATAATCATTTTATATCTCCTTCTCATATTTTGAAAAATGATAATGTTGCTTGTGCGTATATGTGGACTATAACCTCCACGAAGCGATGTGATTCATGTTTCATTTCCTCTTTACATGGATGGTCATAAGGATAAATTTAATGAATATATATTATATATATGATATTATTATGATTCTATAAACGTATATTATTATTTAACTTTCTTTTGTTCCATCCATTTAAAAGTGGAAACACCACTCGTCCAAATGTACATACTACCATCTCCACAAAGTGATGCGATTCATTTTCCATAAACTCTCTATATGAATGGTTATAAAAGTGTATATAATGAATAAATATGAAACTTATTAAAATATTAATATTTTTTATATTAAAAATTCATGACCAAGGTGAATGGATTGGAACCATCGTACTGAAACATGCATGGAAAATAGACCAGTTTTCGCCCCGAATGATTATTTTAATGAAGCATTTTTAATAAAAGGATAATTGGAATTTATAATTGAATGATAAATACCAAGTTATTAATGAATATCATTCTAAAATAGATTCATAACAAATCTGTATTTATTATCCTAGAGTTTTGAATATGTATGAAGCAAGACGAGACTTGACGTAAGGGTTTATGTTGGAATCTCAATTTTTATTTGGGATTGTTTATTCTTGAATATATTTTGTGGGAATTATATGATAATTATCTCTTAAAAACCATATATTTTCTTATCCTATAGATATTTTTTGGGTTTTTTGGGTTTTCCTTTTATTCTTCTCTCTTTGGTACTTAAAATGATCGAGAAAATATTTTTAAGGAAAGCTTACCATATTTCCTCTTTGGTCGATGAACTTTTTCTTCCATGTACATGTCCTTTAAAATGTTTTCAAGATTGTAATTTTTTATGATCCATTTATTATTTAAAGTCATTTTAAACCATATTTTACGTTATTTCCTATGTATTTCAAAGTAATATCTACAATGTATTTCTAAACATATTATTTATTAATTTTTACAAAAAGTGTGAAAGAAATTTTTGTTTTAACATCTACCGCATGAATGACTTTTCCTACCATCATAACCTTTATTTTATTTGAAGAATATTTTAAAATATTCCATGTTTATTTTCAAATGAAATAATTTTCTCAATATTTTTGAGTTTTTTATTTAAAATTTAATCTAAAGACACAAATATTTTTCTCATATTTTCGAAGAGAAGTTTGAAAATTCTTTTAAATATATTTTTCCTCTATTTAAACATCCTTTGGTGTTTTTTATGCTTAATTGGGTATATGATCTCATGATACCATCTAATTTTCCCAAATGGTTGTCTTATGATGATTATGATTTATGAATGATTCTATGATTCTCGTTTCTTTCCCAAAAATTAATTAAGTTATGATGAAATATTTATTAAAATCATTTCTTTTCCACGGGTTATGCTATGATGAAATGATGAAATATATATGAAATCCATTTCCGTTACATGGGTTATGCTATGATGAAATGATTTTATTATTTTATTATTTTATGGTACACATATGTATGATTTTCATTATATTATGGGTGAGACCGAAATTATATAGTCCTTCAATGAATTTTGGTAAATATTGATATCTCATGAGATAATATGGACCGAAATATGGAGTGAACCCTATTCAGTAAGGGACTCTGTCCATTATAGTGGTCTTGGGAGTGAACTTTGACTAAGGAAATTATGTAATGGGGAGTGAACCAAATCCACTGTAATAGTCTTGGAAGTAACCCTTGATTAAGGAAATTATTTTCTATGCTTATGTTTATGACATAGACCTTTGTCTTATGCTCAGGATATATTATCATGGCTCATGATTGATTATTAATGATTCCACAATATTATGAATTATGTTTTTTGTTATGACAATTATGTATACCATAATTCATGATTAAGGGTCATTTCTTGATTGATCATGACTTTCGTAAGTTATGATCATGTTATTATACACTTATGCTTATATTATGCTCACTTTTTATCCAATATTTACCCCTACTAAGCATCTGATATCCCCCTTTCTTATGTTTCTTTTCCCTAAGTTGTGAATAAAGGTTTTATGTAGGTTATGTATATGAATTTTACTATATAAAAAGAAATGTGTGTGAGATTTTGATGATATTTCATGAAATAAGTTGATTATGTATATAATCTCCAAAGACACTAAGCCTTTTCAATTCATTACGGGAAAACTAACCTATACCAACAGTTTGGAACCATTATTATAGGCCTCCAAACTGTTGGTATATCCTATACTAACGTTTTGGAGAACCGTTTCCAAGTAAACCGTTGGTATAAGTAGTATAAAAATCTATACCAATGGTTATAGAACCGTTGGTATATGTATTTCAAAAAAAACCATTCGCTGGGATTTGATCCCAGGACCCCTATTTTATCATTGAATGACTTAACCACTAACCTAACACGACTTTTATGAACATAAATACATAAATATATATATGTATTCTCATAATTATTTATAATTTTGATTTATATAATTTTCTCAGTAAGAAGATATGATAAAAAATCAAAGGACCTATACCAAAGGTTGTCAAAACCGTCGGTTTAGACCTATACCAATGGTTTTGACAACCGTTGGTATTGGTACTTGATTATGGGCGCAAGGTTGGTATATGCAGGACCTTTCCCAATGGTTTGGACAAACCTTTGGGATAGGTATACACTTTTCCCAATGGTTTGGCCAAACCGTTGGGATAGGTATACCATTTCCCAACAGTTTGGCCAAACCGTTGGGATAGGTATACCCTTTCCCAACGGTTTGTCCAAACCATTGGGAAAGGTGGCCACAAAGTGGACTTTTCCCAACGGTTTGGCCAAACCGTTGGGAAATCCATACTCTTTCCCAACGTTTTTGGCAAACTGTTTGGAAAGGTGGACTCAAAGTGGGATTTCCCAACGGTTTTTACAAACCATTGGTATACAAGCATTGGGAAAGGTCATATTTCTAGTAGTGGTTCTAGGTCATGTATAGTTATGAGATGTATTGAAAAATAATTTAAAATAATGTAATATTTATGTATGTGATGCTTGGGTTGCCTCAAGGTTTATGTTATATATCTTGGTATTATATACACGATAGATTGGATGTAATAGTTATAAAATGTATCATGGTTTTATAATAATAGAAATCTCCATTTATAATTCATTCATGTGTGTTGCATATTTTACATGAATAATATAATGATAATATCCCCTCAAAATATGACATTGAGTTATCCCTAATTGATGATCGCCAGAGAGTAATAGAAGTTGTGATGATATGTTAATATTAGTGTGGGTAGAATTCTGTATGCAGTATAAAAAGTGGACTCATGAGATAATATGTATAGACTTATTATTTGGATAGGCCCATGAAATACAACACATGAATTGTTGTAAAATTATTGATATACTTAGGGATGTATTATTAATATGAATCCTCATTACCCAATATACTTAGCATGTAAACCTTAATACTTCGATACATTTCTTTCACTAGTCTCAAGGTTGAGTTAATCTAGGGGTGGTTGGATATTTTGTTGATCATATCATTTATTGAGTTCAAACAAGATAGGAATTTTCCAATTCTATGATAAAAAAAGACATATGGACCTTTGATTGGGTGGTTGATGGAATGCATAGTCATGATTAGATAATTGACATGTGATGTGATTATCTACTAGAATGATTGACATGTGATGTACTTATTACATATGATCAATCTACATAGATAATTGAAAAGGTATAATTTGACCTATACTAGAATGGAATGGAAAAAGGGATCATATAAGAATGAATATGGTGTATATGATACATCTTGTGGGAGGCATATTAGTATGGAGATATGAGTCTGATAGGGATCAAATCATGACCATTTGTATCTTGAGTACCATTGTCATTTTTCTAGAAGCCCCTCTTTTCTTACATCCATTAATTTGAGAAGTCATATTTGTTGTCAAAGTCTCATAGGGCCACATAGTTCAACCTTAGAATAAGGATTGAAATTTGAGACAATGTGTTTATTCCTAGATGAAGAGAGTGTGGTAAAACTGTATCCAAAGAAGTTTGGATGGATTCAAAAAGAGTTTTGAAGTTTTTCATAAAGCCCTTATGAGATGTCAATACAAGTAGGAGATTGTTTGTTATGCACCAAAAGGGAAGAATTGTATTTCATGATTCGTCTATATCATAAACTATGATATGCATATGATGAATATGGTAAGCTACAATTTTTTTATCTCATTAAAGGCATGTGGATGCTTGTGTTGTATGGAATAACATGTTATATAGTATACAATATATGAAATTGGGTTCGAGAACGTTACTATATATTCCAAATGGTTTTCCATCGGTTATTATTCATTAAGATGAATTATTAATGGGTTGCTACATCTTCCAAACAGTTTTCCTTTGGTTATTATTCATTGAGATTATTTATTAATCGTTTTTTAAATTATATATGATCATTGAAGTGCTCAACTGATCGCACACATGCATGCACACATGCATGCTCGCGTCCACACACACACCTGCACACCTGCATGCGCAAACACACACACACAAATGTGCATATGTCATATAATGTATGGAGGCCGTGAAACAATGGCATTTGATGTTTTTCCTCTTTCATTAATTGAGGGAGCACTATAAAAGGGTATGACCCATCCCATTTGTTTTATGATGATTTCTCTAGATAATTTGAGGCTCTCTTTTTTGTTATTCTCTATTTGTCTATGGAGAAGGTGGTACAACACCTTTGGACTCTGAGGGATCCTCTCATAGAGTATGAGGATTCTAGTGGTCAGTGTAAAACCTTTGGAGGTGAGTATTATGGTTATATATATGTCACCTTCTTAAAAAATATTCCATTGAGATTCTTTGAGATGGAGGACGATGTAAATAAGACACCCTAGCAACAAATGGCCCCTTCCACGAAGTGATGCAATTCATTTTCCATCACATCTCTATATGAATGGTTATAAAAGTGTATATAATGAATATATATGAAACTTATAAAATATTAATATTTTGGATATTAAAAAACCATGACCAAGGTGAATGGATTGGAACCATCGTACTGAAACATGCATGGAAAATAGACCAATTTTCGTCCTGAATGTTTATTTTAATGAAGCATTTTTAAAAAAAGGATAATTGGAATTTATAATGGAATGATACATACTAAGTTATCAATGAATATAAATATTAAATATCTACATGATAAATCATTATTTATTATCTAGTAGGTTTGAATATGTATGAAGCAAGACGAGACTTGACGTAAGGGTTTATGATAGAATCTAAATTTTTATTTGGGATTGATTATTCTTGAATATATTTTGGGGGGAATTATATGATTAGTATCTCTTAAACCCTGTATATTTTATTCTCCTATGGTTATTTTTTGGGATTTTAATGTTTTCCTTTTATTCTTCTCTCTTTGGTACTTAAAACTATTGAGAAAATGTTTTTAAGAAAAGATTACCATATTTCCTCTTTGGTCGATGAACATTTTCTTCCATGTCCATGTCCTTTAAAAAAATTTCAAGTTGTTATTTTTTATGATCCAATGATTATTTAAATTTATTTTAAACCATATTTTACACTCTTTTCAAAGGATTTCAAAAGAATTTCTATAATGTTTTTCTGAACATGTTATTTATGATTTTTTACCAAAAGTGTGAAATAAATTTTTGTTTTAACATATACTGCATGAATGACTTTTCTTACCATCATAACCTTTATTTTATTTGAAGAATATTTTATAGGATTCCATGTTTATTTTAATATAAAATAATTTTCTTAATATTTCAGAAATTTTTATTTAAAATGTTATCAACAGAAACAAATATTTTTCTCATATTTTCGAAGAGAAGTTTGATAATTCTTTTAAAGGTATTTTTCATCTATGTAAACATTATTTAATGTTTATTATGCTTCATTAAGTATATAATCTTATGATATCATCTAATTTTTCCACATGGATTTCTTATGATGATAATGATTTAAGAATGATTCTAGGATACTAATTTCTTTCCCACATATTAATTAAGTTATGATGAAATATTTATGAAACTCATTTCCTTTCCACGGGTTATGCTTTGATGAAATGATGAAATGTGTATGAAATCCATTTCCATTCCATAGGTTATGCTATAATTAAATGATGAATTATTTTATGATCTTTTGGTACACGTATATATGATTTTCATTATGTGATGGGTGGGCCCAACATTATATAGTCCTTTAATGCATTTAGTAAATATTGATATCTCATGAGGTAATATAGACTAGAATGGAGAGTAAACCCTATTTGGTAAGGGAATCTGTCCATTATGGTGGTCTTGGGAGTGAACAATGACTAAGTAAATTATGGAATATGAAGTGAATCCAATCCACTATGATAGTCTTGGTAGTGACCCTTGATTAAGGAAATGATTTTCTATGATTATGTTTATCCCACAAACTTGTGTCTTATTCTAATGATATACTATCATAAATCATGATTGATTATTAATTATTCAACACTCTTATGCCTGAATGGCCCAAAGATCTTCTTTTTTATTGATTTTTGATAACCCCCATTTCAAGGGATGAGGGAAACCCTTACAAGGACTGTAGGATTAGAGATTACATTTCCCATAGGCTTGGAGACATTACAGGTCCCATAGGTATTAAGGAAATCATACAGACTATGACTAATTGAAACCGCCCTTCGCCAACATCTTCATCGTGACCAGCTCTCCACCTTTGCATGGTTGTTTGGATTGTTGGCCTGTGTAGAGATGCACAAGCCTAGTACCGATGGAAATTTCATACCCTCTTATTCTTTCAAATCTGTTATCCCTGATCTGGTGAATGCGCCCTGCTCTTGAATCCGCCTCTGGAGATGGTTCCTTGTAAAATCTGTTTGTGCATCTGCATATCAAGTGACCCTGAAGGCCTTGAGGTGACCCGAAGGACTTGAGGTGGCCCGAAACCCTTACTGACTCGAAGGCCTAGGTGGTCTGAAGTCATTAAGGACTCCAAGACCAAACTGGTGGCCCAAGGTGAATAGTTCTGGCTACTACAGTACTGAATAGTACCTGCTACAGTACCCACACAGTACTGCTACATTGCCTACTCAGTACCTGCTATAGTATTTCTACCGTACCCCTGAAATTATGCCTTCTCCCGGTTTCGAATCTGGGTCTCGTGGATGCACTTAGAGAGACCTCACCAACTGGGATGAGGCTCATGTGCAATCTTATGAATTATGTGTTTTGTTATGACAATGCTTTCTGCCATAATTCATTATTAAGGATCTTTGACTGATTGAGCATGGCTTTCGTAAGTTATGATCATGTTATTATACCCTTATGCTTCTCTTATGCTCACTTTTTATCCAATATTTACCCTTAATAAGCATCTAATATCCCCTTTCTTATGTTTCCTTTCCCTAGGTTAGGAATAAAGGTTTTATGTAGGGTATGTCTATGATGTGTACTATGTAAGAAGAAATTTTTGGGAGATGTTGACGATCTTTCATGAAATAAATTTGAATATGTATATAATCTCTAAATACACTAAGCCTTTATGGTTCTAGGGCATGTATAGTTATGAGATGTATTGAATATTCATTTAAACAGATGTAATATTTATGTATTCGATGCTTGGGTTTCCTCAAGGTTCATGTTATATATCTTGGTATTATATACACGATAGATTGGATGTAATAGTTGTAAAATGTATCATGGTTTTATAATAAAGGAAATCTCCATTTATCATTCATTCATGTGTGTTGCATATTTTACATGAATAGTAGAATGATAATATCCCCTCAAAATATGACATTGAGTTCTCCCTAATCGATGATCACCAGAGAGTATTAGGGGTTGTGACTATATGTTAAGATTAGCGTGAGTAGATTTTTTATGTTGTATAAAGAGTGGACTCGTGAGATAATATGTAGAGACTTATTATTTGGACTGACCCATGAAATAAAACATGAATTGTCATAAAATTATTGATATAATTAGGGTTTTATGCTTAATATGAATCCATGTTACCCAAGATACATAGTGTTTGAACCTTAATACTTTGATAACTTTCTTAAACTAGTCTCAAGGTTGAGTTAATCAGGGGTGGTTGGATATGTTGTTGATCATATCATTTATTGAGTTCAAACAAGATAGTATTTTCCAATTGTATGATAAGAAAAGACATATGGACCTTTGATTGGGTGGTTGATGAAATGCATGGTCATGCTTAGATAAGTGAAACATGATGTGATTATTTACTAGAATTATTTACATGTGATGTAATTATTCCATATGATCAATCTACTTAGTGAATTGAAAAAGTATAGTTTGACCTATACTAGATTGGCATGGTCAAAGGGATCATATAAGAATGCATATGGTGTATATGATACATCTTGTGGGAGACATATTAGTATGGAGATATGAGTGTGATTGGGATCACATCATGACCCTTTGTAGCTTGAGTAACATTGTCATTTTTCTAGAATCCCCTCTTTTATTACAACCATGAATTTGAGAAGTCATATTTGTTGTCAAAGTCTCATAGGGCCACACAACTCGACCTTAGAATAAGGATTGAAATTTGAGACAATGTGTTTGTTCCCAGATGAAGAGAGTGTGGTAAAACTGCATCCAAAGGAGTTTCGATGGATTCACAAAGAGTTGTGAAGTTTTTCATAAAGTTCTTATGAGATGTCAATACAAGTGGAAGATTGTTGGTTATTCACCAAAAGGAAAGAATTTTACTGCATGATTCATCTATATCATAAACTATGATATGCATATGATGCATATGGTAAGCTATAATTTTTTTATCTCATTAAAGGAATGTGGATGCTTCTATTGTATGGCACAACATGTTAGATAGTCTATAATATGTGAAATTGGGTGCGAGAACGTTACTACATATTCCAAACGGTTTTCCATTGGTTATTATTCATTGAGATGAATTATTAATGGGTTGATATATCTTCCAAACAGTTTTCCTTCAGTTATTATTCATTGAGATGGGTTATTAATTTTTTGTTAAATGATATATGATTATTGAAGTGTTCAACTAATCGTAAGTACACACGCTTGTGTCCACACACACACCTGCACACATGTTCATGAAAAAACACACATGAAAATGGGCATATGTCATATAATGTATGGCGGCTGCGAAACGTTGGCAGTCGACATTTTTCCTCTTTCATTGATTGAGGGAGCACTATAAAAGGGTATGAACTATCGCGTTTGTGTTGTGGTCATTTCTCTAAAGAATTTGAGGCTCTCTTTTTCTGTCACGACCCATACCCTGGGGCCCGTGTCGTGACTACCCCAAGCCCGCCTTCCATAGCCCAGGGGCTGGCGACTAGCACCGAAAGGCGTATTCCCTAAAACTGAGAAGGCGTTGCCTTTATAACCTATAAAATCATGTAACCAAACACACAACAAGATACGAACACAAGAAAACTATATAACCAAAAGAGTGCTGAAAGTAAAAAGGACCGGAATACAAGACCAACAATAAAGGTACAAGTACAATTGAAATACAATACAACTGAAGAAAGATAAAGACAGATACTAGATCGTCCTCCAAGGTTCCTACCTGAAGGGTAGGTACAGATCACCTCCTCAGCACTCCACGTCTTCCTGTCTCCTCTGCGTACCGACACGTTGTATGGTCCACCTCCAAGTATCGTCCAGTCCCGGTACTCTCATCCTCAGTCAGCATTGTCGGTCATCTGCACCAAACACAATGAATTGCGGGCATATCCTGTGCAGGGGTGAGTATAAAGATACTTAGTAGGGACCCCGGGACCCTCAAGGTCTCACAAATCCAAAAAGGATAAACCTCAAAGTATGAAGTCAACTGTCAACCCTACTTAGGTATATGTCCATACATATACCTAAGTTATCAAGTTTACCCATCTCAATCATGAGGAAACACATGGTCTAACCCAAAATCCCAAAGCTCAACTGTTCCACAAAGGAAGGAAAACCACAAAGGAAAGTACCACACAGGTACCCCACAGAGAAGAATACCACCAAGGTATTACCAATAAGGAAAGTACCACACAGGTACGAACTCAACTCACACCAGGTATAACTTAATTATGGCATTATAGATGAATAGTTATAGCTACTAAATCATCTTACTCTGTTAAAAGGCTCTGTTGCTGACCCACACAAAATCTCTAGGAGCTGACCCACATAGGATCACTAGGAGCTCGCCCACACAGGATCGCTTGGAGATGACCCACACAGGATCGCTAGGAGCTGACACACACATGATCGTCAGGAGCTGACCCACATAGTATCGCTAGGAGATGACCCACATAGGGTCACTAGTCAGTCTTCTCATCACAGCCAGCTATTGGGTTCCCGCACTAGGCTTTCTCATCTCCGGGAGAGTTTTCTCCCCAAGCCACTGGTCGATACTCCAACTGCCATGAAGTCCCACAAAGAAGTATCTCAAAGGACCGCCATGTCATAGGGGTCTCAATGCAACAAACGATGCATCAATTGGACGCCTGTCCTGTGAGTTATTAGCCTTTTAATCCTAAGGGCCCGGTTGGATTCGTGCTCGATCCAACCCGACCATTTCCCAAAATTATCCAAATCTCTAGTGGGGTATACCAAAGGGAACGTCTCTCTCCAAGGATTCCATCGCCGCTGGCGGTTCATCAATCAGACATCAGGTACCAAAGATATGGTCGAAAATGCGTAAATGGGTCGATGTGGGTCTGGGTCTGGTCCGACCCAGCCCGACCCGGTCCGGTCCAACCCAGACTGGGCCGACCCGGTCTGATCTGACCCGGACTGGGCCGACCTAGTCTAGTCCAACCCGGCCTAACCTGGACTGGGCCGACCCGGTTCAGGTTGACCCGGCCCGACCCACCGGGTCCGGTCCGGCCCGCACTGGGTGGCCCGGCCTGTGAGGGCCACGAGGGGATGCGGGGGTCGCGGAGGCCGTGAGTCCGCGGGGGGTGAGCAGAAGGCCGCTGGAAGCCTCGGGGCGGCTCGGAGGGCCACGAGCGGCGCAGCTAGGTCGAAGGGCGGCTCGGAGGGCCGTAGCGGCGCGGCTAGGCCGCGGGGCGGCACGGCCACGGGGCAGCGCGACGAGGTCGCAGACGACGGAGGTGGCTCAAGTGGTGAGGCCGCGGGCAGCGGCTCGTCCGCGGGGCGCGGAGGTCTCGGATTCTAGAGCCGTGGGGTGGCGGGGCGTCGTGCCTCCGTCAGCGGCTGGTTTAGTCGGCCTCTCTCTTCGTTCATCGTCGTGGTGTAATCCACCTTCTTCCATCATGAAGAACACAATAAGGAAGAATGGTGGAGGGGTCGGGCCATGTTTGTTTGGCCCACCCCCTCCGCATTATATCAGTAGCAAGTGGTTCACCATTTTTGAGTCAAGAACGTGTAAGAGAGAAGAATTTCAAACAACTACCCTACAACTTCCCACAAATAATCATACACAAATAAACCCTTACCTCGTTTGATTTCTTGTTGACGTCCAAGAGGAGGAAAGAACAGATGTTGGTTGAAGACGTCCCATGTTGGAGGATGTCCCGAGGAAGAATTCGTGCGTTGGCATTCTTCATTGGAGAGCTTTCTCCCAAGTCTCCAAAGTTATCCCCTCTGCCAAGCCTTTTCCCTCAATTCCACCCAAATAAAAGGTAGCCCAAAATAATAGATTGTGTTATCTATTATTTAGGTTTTTGGCACAAAATTCAAATTGGATAAATTAATTAACTAGGTTGGAATAATAAATTTAAGGAGGGGTCACCATTATGTGGGGAAGTTTAAGAGGCTCCCCCACACTTATGAGGGAGTTCAAGGGGTTTTAAACCTCGGGTGGTCCCCACCACCATAACCTCTCATGGGAGGTTATTATTGGTGGTCCCCACCTCTATAACCTCTCATGGGAGGTTTTATTTTAGGTGGTCCCCACCTATGAAATATCCACATGGGGAATTCCAAAGGAAAAAAATAAAATAAAAATTTACATCATTTTATTTTATTTTATTCTTTCAAGAATATGTGAAAAGCTAACTTCCACCCTCGACCTACTATGGTCGTGGTGAAGGTCTCCTTAAGCGAATATCAGCATCGTGAGTTCAACGGTGCCCTCAGATTTCAATTATGAGTACCGGTTCAAAAGTTAGAAAAACGTGCTCGTATGTTTACTGAACGTACCCAAAAAAAGTTCAGAATAACATTATGGGCACACCAGACCTCGGAATCATGTGCCGTTAATTTTTGTGGGCTCGTAAAATTCCCATATATTTTTAAAAAATTACATGGAAAATTCTGGGTCTTTACATTATCCCCACCTCAGGGCTCTACGTCCCCGTAATCCACATCTCAAACTAGTTAAACAAGTGGGGGAACTGAGCACACATCTGAGCCTCTCGCTCCCATGTGCTCTCCTGGAGGTTCTCATGCTGTCATCGAACACGCACCAATGGTATCGATCATCCATGAAGGACCCACTCCTGTCGATCCTCAATCTCTACTGGAACCTTTGTAAAAGTCGCCCCATCGTTAATGTCCATCTCTCTGTGGTCGATTATGTGGGAAGGGTCATGCACGTATCTCCTCAACTGGGATATGTGGAAGACGTCATGCACCCAGTGCAACTGAGGTGAAATAGCTAAGCAGTATGCCACCTCACCAACTCTGCTGAGGACTTAAAAATGTCCAATAAATCTCAGAGATAACTTGCCGCCTCGGCCAAATCTCCACAAACCTTATCGAGGTGAGACCCGTAGAAAGACGTGGTCGCCATCCTCGTACTCTAGAGGTCTTCGTCTCCTGTCGGTATATGACTTATGCCTGCTCTATGCAGTCTTCATCTGCTCCTGGATGGTCTGCACCTTTTCTATGGTAGCTTGTACCATCTCCGGTCCCACTACTGATGAATCCCCTAGGTCTGTCCATTACAAAGATGATCTACAAGGTCACTCGTACAACGCCTCAAAAGGTTCTATCCAAATGGTGAAGTGATAGCTGTTGTTGTATACAAACTCCACCAATGAGGCAGATGAGCCTATAAAAGGCTTACGGCGCTAGGGTTTCCCCCGTCACCACCTTCCTCTTCCCTGCAGTGGATCAACTACGGTGTCTTCTGGCACTCTTTGTGTCGCGTTCATGGCTCTCCCTCCTGCTGTGGTTCATGCTACGGGCTCCGCCGTGCTTCATTCCACGACTCTTGGGCGTAATACTGGTTTGCGACGAGGTCGCTTCATTCGCCAGCACCCTCTTTGGAGCGTTCGTGGGATCATGGTTACTGGAGGCGCGACATCTTGGTGTGTCGGAGCTTGAGGGTTGTGGTCATGATCTGCGGTGGATTGAATACTTTGAAGGTTCATGGTGGTCTTCTTCGGTCGGACTGTTGGCGGCGACGAGATTTGGTTGGTTGATCTATGGTGTCTCGGCATGGCGATGGGTTCTCTTTATCACCCTCTTTTCTTCTTTTCATTTCTGGATTTTCCTGTTGTTGCACCTTTCATTTGCTGCGTTTTTGCGTTGGGATGATTTGGATGATTCTGCTCCGGAGGCTTCAGTTTTATGGTGGAGGCCATGGATGATGTTCTCAGTGGTGTCGTGCCGTTGATTTCACGGTCTTATGTGGTTAGTTCTTTCAGTATCGGCGATTTGGCTATTTTTGATTTGCAACGACACGTGTATGCTATTTTACGGTGGCTAAGACGGTCTCTAACGATCTCCAGTGACTTGTGTGAAGTTCGAACGGTGATGACGGTGGGGGCGCTGGATTTTTTGGTGAACATTTTTTATATGGTTTCTGTGTTTTGTTGTTTTTGGTTTCTATGATGTTTGGACGACGACGGTAAGAAGAGGATGTTTCACGGTGGCTCGATGGTCCTGGATGGTCACTGGCGTTTTGCTGGCGACATTGACGGATTGGATAGCGTTGAAAGCTATGTCAGTGGTGATGTTGGTTGCTGACGACAGGACTATTCTCTGGGTTTTTGAATTTTGAATTTTGAATAGGGAATGATCTGATTTTGTATCCCGCCAGTTACCGCTGAGCCAAAAAGCGGCTGTTTCGAAAATCAAATAAAAAAACAAATTTTTAGTTTTTTTATACAAAATCCACCAATGGAAAGTGATCCTCACAACTGCGACCGAAGTCGAGGATGCATTCACGTAGCATGTCCTCGAGGGTATGAATGGTCCGCTCAGTTTGGCCATCCGTCTGAGGATGGAAGGCGGTGCATAAATGATGTTGTGCCCCAAAAGCCTCCTGAAACCCCTTCTATATCCGGGAAGTATAACGTGAATCTCGATCGGAGACAATTGTTGAGGTTACTCTATGTAGCCACACAATCTTCTGCACATAGAGGCATCTCAAGCTCTCTATTGAACCCTGCTCTCTGATCGGTATGAAGTGGGCCGACTTGGTGAGTCGATCGACGATCACCCAAATTGAGTCATGACCCCTGGATGTACGTGGAAGTCCTGTCACGAAGTCCATGGATATCCCGTCCCACTTCCACTCTGGGACTTCTAAATGTTGAACCAAGTCTGCTGGTACCTAATGCTCCACCTTCACTTGCTGACAAGTGAGGCATCGAGAGACAAACTCTGCTACTGATTTCTTCATTCCTGGCCACCAGTGCTGTCATCGGAGATCCTGGTACATCTTCGCCACTCCTGGATGTACCGCTAGAGGGGATGTGTGGAACTTCCTCAACATTTCCTCCATAAGAAACATCGGTACCACGATATGTCCTCTGAAGAGGATGATGTTCTCCCAACCTTTAGAAAATCTATTAGGTGCCTCTCATGTGGATATCTGAGCATGTAACGTCTCGTAATCAGAGTCCCCATGTTGCGCCTCCCAGAATCACTGAAGAAGTGGGGGAGTGACTGTAAGAGACTGAAGAAAATCTGCTCTATCTCTATCCACAAAGGATATATGTAAAGCGGCCAGCTGCTCCGTCGCCTCGCCTAGCAGTTGTATACCAGTCCTCCTGCTGAGTGCATCTGCTACAACGTTCCCCCTCCCAGAAGTATATACTATCTCGAAGTCATAGTCCTGGAGGAACTCAAGCCAACGTCATTGTCATAGGTTCATGTCCTTCTAAGAGAATATATACCTGAGACTCTTATGATCTGAGTACACTGTAAAATGTTCACCCATCAAGTAATGCCACCACATATTCAAGGCGAAGACCACTACTACTAACTCCAGGTCATGGGTAGAAAAGTGTTGCTCATGCTATCTCATCTATCGATAACCATATGTGATCACTGTTCTCTTCTACATCAAGACACATCCGAGTCTGGTCCCTGATGCATCGCAGTAGACTACGTACCCTATGCCATCTTCTGGAAGCCTTAAGATGGGGGAACTAGTCATCCTCTGCCTCAGATCCTAAAAATTATGTTGGAATCTATCCAACCAAACGAAGGGTTTCCACTTCTTCATCAAGGATGATAGTGGTGTTGTAACTCTGGAGAAATATGCCACAAACCTCCGGTAGTATCCATCCAAACCTAGGAAACTTCGTACCTCCATCACACTTCTGTGTGGCTCCCAAGCAAGTACCACCTCAATATTTGCTGGATCCACTGCAACTCTAGCCTCCGATATGACATGTTTTAGAAAGTGAACCTCTCGGATCCAAAAATGGAACTTCGAGAGCTTCCCATAAATCCGGTGCTCTCATAGTGTGTCCAGTACTACCTAAAAATGATATACATGCTCCTCCTCAGTAGCCGAGTAGATCAGAATGTCATCGATGAAGACTACTACAAAGTGATCAAGGTATGGCTGAAAGATACTATTCATGAGTCCCATGAACACTGCTGGAGCGTTGGTTACACCAAATGGCATAACCAAGAACTTGTAATGGTTGTACCGACATCTGAAAGTCATCTTCTGCACATCCTCATCTTGTACTCTGAGCTGGTGATAGCCTGATCTGAGGTATATCTTCGAGAACCATCGTGCTCCCTTCAGTTGATCAAAGAGGTCGTCAATCCTTGGAAGTGGGTACTTGTTCTTCACGGTCACCTGGTTCAGGCGCTGATAGTAGACACAAAGTCTCAAACTCTCATCCGCCTTCTTGGCGAACAAAATCGGGGTTTCCCAAGGAGAAACACTGGGCTGAATGAATCCCTTCCCCTGCAAGTCCTCTAGCTGCACCCGCATCTCACGAAGCTCCAGGGGAGCCATCCAATACGTTGGTTTTGATATCAGTGTCGTCTCGGGGTACAAGTCAATGTAAAAGTCCACCTATCTGTGAGGAGGTAGACTCGGAACATCATCAGGGAAAACATCCACGTACTGGTCCACCACTACAGGATAACTCAGACTCTCCATATCAACCGCTCCAAGGGTAAGGCTAGCCAACTGATGTGTAATCGGTTTCACCCTCATCCGGGTAAGTCCATCATGTGCTGCAAAGGCTCCCTTATCACCGGTGAAGGTAAACTTGGTCCCATCCGTGTGGACGCACCGCACTTTGTGCCTAATACAGTCAATCTAAGCATGGACTGTAGATAACCAGTCCATACCTAAGATGATGTCGTAAGGCCTCGACGCTGCTACTTGGAGATCTTAGCTGAAGATCTCGCCTCTTAGAGTAAGCTCACACTGCTGTCACCAGTGCGTAATCGTCGAATCCACTCCCGTAAGAGTCTCTAGCTGTAAGGATCGATCCAACGGCTCTGTCGGAATCTCTGAGCTCCAAACGAGGGCAGCGATAATAAAAAAATGACTGGCACCTATGTCTATAAGTACTACAACTAAGGTGAAATAGACACAGATCGTACCTCGTATCATCTCTGGAGCACCATGATCGTAGGCCTCAATAGCCTGGAGATGAGCTCTCCCATGTCCACCTGCTCCCTGCGGTCGAGGTGGACCTCCTGGTGGTGGTGGCAGTAACATCTTGAATCGTCTCCCACCGCTAGCTGCACGACCAGCTCCTCTACCATGTCTGTCTGCTCCCTATGGACCTCCTTGATCGAATCTCTATCTCTACCCGGGCGGTCCTTCGACTGTCTGCTGATCATCTGTACGGCGGGTCAGAGAGTCACGATCCATGTGACCCTGCCTACCGCATGTGTAACACTGCCTGCTCCTGGCAAGACTTTCTCTACCTCGGGTGCCCCGCACAACCGATCCTGAGTCATGCGGTCGTCCACCTGTAGGTATGGTCCTCTTGGACCTCTGCATCATCTGTCTGCTGTCAGTTGTATAAGACTCCGCTATGTGACGACTAGTGGTGGGTCTCGCTGCTAGTGACTGCTCAGCAAGAAAACTCTTCACTAAGAGGGCTCACTCTAACACCCCCGCATGCGTTGGGATGTTGAGTGAGATCATTGAAGCCTCGATCTCCCGCCTGAGTCCCAGCTCGAAGGTCCGAGCCCTAAAGAATGGGTCCCGCACTGTGGAGTAGCGTGAGAGGTCAGTGAACCTCGCTGAGTACTGAGCCACAGTCATGCTGCCCTGCTCCAGATGAAGTAGCTCCTAAATGCGCACTGCGTGAAGTGTCACTGGAACAAACTTTGCCCGAAACAGGCTCTCAAAGTCTTCCTAGAGAAGCGTCGCCTCATCGTGAACCTGGAGCATCAAGCTCCACCATCTGCCTGCTGCTGCCTATAGAAGGCTGGTAGCATGGATCACCATGAGATCGGCTGGTGTCCCTACCAGTCGGAAGACTCTCACCACAGCCTCCAGCCAATCCTCAGCTGCCCGTGGGTCTATCTCTCCCCTGAACCTAGGTGGCCTATGGTGCTGGAACTCGTGCAACACGCTCAAGAGGCGTGCACTCTCTGCTACTGGGGCTAGTGGCATCGGTGGCCCAATGGGTAATGGTACCACTGGTGCCTCCGCTCGTGCCTCTACTAGAAGAGGGCCCTACATCGAGGCCTCATCGCTCGGTGGACTATCAGTGCGTACTACTCTCAGAACCCTAGCTTGCTGTCTGTGTGGAGGCATCCTGAAAAGAAACAGGTGCGCCACGGTCAATAAGTTATACCTGGTGAGCTAACTCAAAGAGATCACAAAGAAAACTCTTCAAAATGCACACGCAATCAGTGTTTTCGGGCACTGAGTCAGAAATCAAAAGTCGGGGTTCTGGTGTATGGATACCTCGGCCGCCGCACCAACACTGGATTCCCTAAACTGATAACCACACTCACTACACTTACACTATTGTCGTTAAAAGAAATATCAGAGTCCTATGTTTTTTAGTAGAACTGACTCCTTTGATACCAATTTGTCACGACCCGTCCCCCGGGGCCCGTGCTATGACTACCCCAAGCCCGCCTTCCATAGGCCAGGGGCTGAAGACTAGCACCGAAAGGCGTATTCACTAAAATTGGGAAGGCATTGCCTTTATAACCTGTAAACTCACGTAACCAAGCACACAACAAGATACGAACACAAGAAAACTGTATAACCAAAAGAGTGTTGAAAGTAAAAAGGGCCGGAATACAAGCCCAACAGTAAAGGTACAAGTACAACTGAAATACAATACAACTGAAGAAAGAGAAAGACAGCTACTGGATCGTCCTCTGAGGTTCCTACCTGAAGGGCAGGTACAAATCACCGCCTCAGCACTCCATGTCTGTATGTCTCTTCTGCGTACCGACACATCGTATGGTCCACCTCCAGGTACCGTCCAGTCCTGGCACTCTTGTCCTCATTCAGCGTTGTCCGTCGTCTACATCAAACACAACAAAGTGGGGGCATAGCCCATGTAGGGGTGAGTATAACGATACTCAGTAGGGACCCCGAGACCCTCAAGGTCTCACAAATCCACAAAGGATAAACCTCAAAGAATGAAGTCAACTGTCAACCCTACTTAGGTATATGCCCATACGTATACTTAAGTTATCAAGTATACCAATCTCAGTCATGAGGAAACACAGGGTCCAACCCAAAAGCTCAAAGCTCAACTGTTCCACAAAGGAAGGAAAACCACAAAGGCAAGTACCACACAGGTACGCCACATAAAAGAATACCACCAAGGTATTACCACAAAGGAAAGAACCACACAGGTACGAACTCAGCTCACACCAGGTATAACTTAAGTACATTAGTATAGATGATTAGTTATAGCTACTAAATCATCTTACTCCGTTAAGAGGCTCTGCTGCTGACCCACACAGAATCTCTAGGAGCTGACCCACACAGGATCGCTGGGAGCAGACCCACACAGGATCACTGGGAGCTGACCCACACATGATCGCTCGGAGGTGACCCACACAGGATCGCTGGGAGCTGACCCACACAGGATTGCTCGGAGTTGACCCACACATGGTCGCTAGTCAGTCTTTTTATCACAGCCAGCTACTGGGTTCCTACACTAGGCTTGCTCGTCTCCGGGAGAGTCTGCTCCCCAAGCCACTGGTTGATACTCCAACTACCACGAAGTCCCACGAAGAAGTATTCCAAAGGGCCGCCATGTCATAGGGGTCTCAACGCAACAGACGGTGCGTCAATCGGACGTCCGACCTGTGAGTTATTAGTCTTTTAGTCCCAAGGGCCCGGTTGGATTCGTGCTCGATCCAACTTGACCGTTTCCTAAAATTATTCAAATCTCTAGTGGGGTATACCAAAGGGACCGTCTCTCTCCAAGGTTTTCATCGACGCTGGCGGTTCGTCAATCGGACGTCAGGTGCCAAAGATATGGCCGAAAATGCGTAAATGGGTCGATATGGGTCCGGGTCCGGTCTGACCCGGTCGGACCGACCCGCCTCGACCCAGTTCGGGTCGACCCGGCCTGTGAGGGCTGCAAGGGGCCACGAGGGTCGCGGAGGCCGCGGGTCCGCAGGGGGGGACTGGAGGCTGCGGGCGGCGCGGGGCCGCGGGGCGGCTCGGGGGGTCGAGGGCGGCGCGACGAGGCCGGAGACGGTGCGAGGCCGCGGGGCGGCGTAGAGGGCCGCGAAGGCGGGGCGAGGCCGCGGACGGTGGAGGCGGCGAGGCCGCGGGCGGCGGCAAGGCCTCAGATGGCGGCGGCGGCTCGGGCAGCGAGGTCGCGGGGCGCGAAGGGCGGGGACGACGGAGTTGCAAGGCGGCGGGGCGTCGCGCCTCTGTCAGCGGCTGGTTTAGTCGGCCTCTCTTCGTTCGTCGTTGTGGTGTAAGCCACCTTCTTCCAACGCGAAGAACACAATAAGGAAGAACGACGGAGGGGTCCAGCTATGTTTGTTTGACCCACACCCTCTGCGTTAGAGCGGTAGCAAATGGTTCACCATTTTTTAATCAAGAACGTGTAATAGAGAAGAATTTCAAACAACCATCCTACAACTTCCCACAAATAATCATACACAAATAAACCCCTACCTCATTTGATTGTTTGTTGACGTCCAAGAGGAGGAAAGAACAGACGTTGGTTGAAGACGTCCCACGTTGGAGGATGTCCCGAGGAAGAAGTCATGCGTCGGCGTTCTTCGTTGGAGAGCTTTCTCCCAAGTCTCCAAAGCTCTCCCCTCTGCCAAGCCTTTTCCCTCAATTCCACCCAAATGAATGGTAGCCCAAAATAATAGATTATGTTATCTATTATTTAGGTTGTTGGCACAAAATTTAAATTGGCTAAATTAATTAACTAGGTTGACATAATAAATTTAAGGGGTGGCACCATCTAAGTGGGGAAGTTTGAGAGGCTCTCCCACACTTATGAGAGAGTTCAAGGGGTTTTAAACCTCGGGTGGTCCCCACCACCATAACATCTAATGAGAGGTTAGGCTCGTTGGTCCCCACCTTCATAACCTCTCATGGGAGGTTTTAGTTCAGGTGGTTCCCACATGTGAAATATCCACATGGGGAATTCCAAAGAAATAATATATATAAAGTTACACCATTTTATTTTATTTAATTCTTTCACGAATATGTGAAAAGCTAACTTCCACCCTCGACCTACTGCGGTCGAGCTGAAGGTGTCATTAAGTGAATACTGGCGTTGCAAGTTCAACAGTGCCCTCAGATTTCAATTTCAAGCACCGGTTCAAAAGTTAAAAAACCCGCTCGTACGTTTACTGAACATACCCGAAAAAAAGTTCAGAAAATCATTCCGGGCACACCGGGCCTCAGAATCACGCGCCGTCAATTTTCGCGGACTCATAAAATTTCCATATATTTAAAAAAAATTGCATGAAAAATTATGAGTTTTTACATTTTCGCTATTCCCTATTTGTTTGCGGAGAAGGTGGTACCACACATTTGGACTCCGAGGGATCCTCTCATAGAATATGAGGATTCTAGTGGTCAATGTACTACCTGTGGCGATGAGTCTTATGGTTATAGCTAGGTGATCTTCTTCAAACATATTCCATCCAGATTCTTTGAGATGGAGGACAATGTAAATAAGACACCCTAGCAACAAATGGCCCCTTCTGCCCAAATGACTTGAAACCCTAGATTTTAAAACCAGTGTTATTTGGATAAAAAACCCTCATCCCGTTCTTTAAAAGGATGGGAATGGATGGTAGATGACCATGTTCCCACTCGCACCGATCGAAAAACAGATAGAATAGTGAGAGTGTGGGCCCGGGGAAGACGGTAAAGGACAAGGCAACCATATCCACAGGCGACCTTATCCACCCACCCTTGGCCTCTCGGCTAAAGCTCCCCACCCATTTCTCCCTGTGTGATCGCTTCACCACTACAGCAATGGCTTCCATGCACCCCACTGTTTTTCCCTGCAGCTCCGCTGCCTCGCCTGCAAAAACACCCAAGCTGCCCGCGATCACGCCCCAAGCGCCAACCTTTCCAGCTTTCAAAGACGGAAACGGGAGAAGAGCTGCGCTTGTCTCCCTTGCCGGCGCCTTTTTGGCCGCCACCACCTCCGCCGCCCATGCCGGAATCATAGAGGAGTATCTCGAGAAGAGCAAAGCCAACAAGGTTTGCTTTCCTCTTTAATTATCTATTCCGTCCTGGGGTTTACACTCAACATGCTTCCCCGCTTGTAGGCTCTGAATGACAAGAAGAGGCTGACCACCAGCGGCGCCAACTTCGCTCGAGCTTACACCGTTCAATTCGGCTCCTGCAAGTTCCCGGAGAACTTCACCGGCTGCCAAGATCTTGCAAAGAAAAAGGTTCGCCTCTTTTTTAAAAAAAAAAAAGCTTCGATCTTTAGAACTCATTCTGTTGCACCATTATCTTGACGATGTTTTTTGTTGAAAGCAGAAGGTCCCGTTTCTTTCAGATGATTTAGAGTTGGAGTGCAAAGAGAAGGACAAGTTCAAGTGCGGGTCTAATGTATTTTGGAAATGGTGAAGCTCCCCCTATTCATTGTCATGTCCAATGGCAGAACAACCTTCCCGTGCCTGTATTCAATTTTAGTTCCTTCGACAATTAACCGTGGTTAATCATGGCTTGTAATAAAAATGTTGGGAGTTTTTGAAACCGGATCAACCTGTCAAAACCGGAAACTCCTTGTCGATTATAAACAAATCAGCCTTGATTCAAGGCAAAAAGCGGAGTTGTTTAGATGAATCCCTATCTTTTACATCAAATCTAGGTGTTCTAATACGAAAAGGATGCATATAAAGGTTGGGAGTAATGTAATGGTAATTCCCCCATGTATAGGAGTGAGGACATCCACAATAATTCATAACACTTTCATTTATCTTTCATTTAAAAAAACATTGTGAGGAAAAAGTGAAATAAAAATAATAAAATTCCATGTCAATTTTTAATGCCATTAAAAACTTTATCAAGAAAACTTACTAGAAAAAAATTTGTTGAAATGAAAAATAGTGCAAACATTCTTAACCTCCTAAATAAATCATGACATACTTTATAGTCCTCAAATACCATATTTATATATCAACGTCTACAAATTATTTTAAATAATGTATGTCAATAAATCTGTAACCACATAATCTAATTTGTTGAATATCCATCTCACAATTATTTTGAAACTAATGGGTAAAAACGAAATTTTGATGAAATATGTTTTTGTCTTATCATCTCTCATATACTCACCCTTCAATTACACAATACAAACATGATTTTCATATATCGACGACTATTACTGTTGTCATGACCCGACCCATGTCGAGGCTCGAGTCGCAACTACCCCTAGCATGTCTTCATAGGTCAGGGGTGACAATAACCGTTGAAGGCATAACTAACTCAGAGAGACCTTCGTTTAAGAATCTGTACAGACGCACACAACCACCTCAATGCAAAAGTGCAGAAGGAAAGAAGAAAAGATGCAACACTTATAAATAAACAAAAAATGTATGAACCACTAAACAATACAAAAGTACACCGCATGCTGTCCAAGCACCCATTATCTCTAAGCTCCTCGGTAGTCATGATTGACCAGTCTGTCGTCTGCAAAAGACACGACACGTGTGAATGAAACCCATGCAGGGGTGAGTATATACATACTCAGTAGAACATCCCGAAAGGGTGAATGAAGAGCAGTAAGAGATACAAGAGAAGGAATGTAGTAGATAGAACAAGGTACAGTGAAAGAGTACAGATCAACCCAATCAAGAGAGTGAAGGTAAGCTCATTCAAACATAAGGGGCTAAACACGGTGAGTAGATGAACTACCCGTACAGTCTTCGCCACCTATAATAGGAGAGTATACTCATCCAACCACGAGACGCTAATCACAGAAAGCATGTGGCTTACCCTGAGCATCTTCACCTTTCCTGAAAGGAGAGTATCCAAATCCAAGGTGTGAATCCAGAAGAAAGCATATATATATGCTTAGTCAAAGAATCCCAAATGAGAAATTAAGAGGATCTTCTTCCCACAACTCAGCCCAAGAAGAAGAATAGCCAACAATTCCAGAAGTCTATCAACGCTGCCTAGCATCCCACACATCTTCCCTGAACACACGAGTCTAAGGAACTCAATCACCACACATTGATACAACCCGCTTTGGGCAGTACTGACTCACCCACACAATTTTAGATCGCGTCACAAAAACACATCTTGGTGGGGAACGTGTTCCTCTTTCTCATGAGTCCAAGGCTACGTAAAACCACATCTCATCATTGTGGCACACAGTTGAGAGTCCACAATTTCCAAGTAAGGATCTCATGCCCTGGTATGACACGAGGTTCCTACTCTGATAGTCACCAAGGAACTCCGCTGCCCAGCCTTGCTGGAGGGTAATGCTCGGGAAAGTCATCAGGAAACTCCACCACCCATCTCTACTAGAGAGTAACGCCCGTAAGATGTCGTTAGGGAACTCCACTACCCATCCCTACTGGAGGGTAACGCCCGAAATAGGTCGTCAGGGAACTCCACTGCCCAACTTTGCTGGAGGGAAACGCTCAGAAGAGGTCGTTTGAGAACTCCACTGCCCGACCCTTCTGGAGGGTAACGCCCGAAAAGCTCTAGTGATTCTGCACGATCGCTGCCGTCATTGGTTGTCGCCTCAGTGCGTTCTGAACCCGAAACATTTTACATCGTCTCTTGAAATCCACAACCGAGAGAACCATCTTGTTCAACATGAAAAAATACTCAGTATAGGCTACTCACAGGCCAAAATATGAGTTCAAACAAAAGAGATATGAGATGTCGAAGTTCCTAAAAAGGAACATAGGGGAACACAACATGTGAGGGTGTCCCACCCAGTGTGTGGACCCGCTTTGCTGCCTGGCTATGTCCTTGGTTGGAACACGAGTTCCTGTCTGTGTACCAGTACACACTGTGTAAGTGGACTACACGACATGCCAATGCAACACGAGACCAGGTCATGTCTCAGTGGTCGTGTATGTGTGGTTGACCACACGGTCTGGCCAATCGGGAAGAGGATACATGATGTGTGAAGGAAGCTTACACTCCATGTCATCCTTAACTTCCCTGAAATACTAGCACCACTACTGAGGGAGGATACACTCCATGTTGTTCATCATGTACACGACGTGTAGTCGGGTTTTCACCAAAATGTCCAGATCTGAAAATTCGAGAACTATGCTTCCTTTCAGGCCAATCCTCCATAGACCCCACCATGAAATGATATGAAATTAATGGATCTGAGCGTTGTTCATCGTTTTCACCTTTCGTTCATCAGAAATCAACCACCAGAGATTCACGTGGGTTTTTCTGTTGAACCGCACACCGCCATGGCTTCGTTCTTCACGATCTTGATGTTTAGCAACCGAAACAGTCATCCCCACATCACAACGATTCTGAATATATGCCTTGCTCATCGATCTGTTGTTGTTTCGTCGATCCGCTGCAAATCCGAGGGCCCGATCGAGCTCGGTGCTGCCTGACAATTTTCAAACCAGGAACCATGAGGATTCCATCGATGAAGAACATGGATAAGTTTGGGATAAAAGAAAAAGAACAAAGTTTTAAATGATCGTTGGCCAAGAGTTCTTGGCCAATGATCAAGAATTTGATCAAGGGTTATATAAAAAAATGAAATAAATTAATTTACAGTATGTTCTCACATGAAAAGGCTGCAGAGAGGGGCACAAATTGAAGAACAATTATCAATCTACTCAAACATTTAATCCATAGGCGTAAAAAACCAAAAGATGAGTATTACCTCTGTTTTGGATCAATCGCTGGTGAAGAATGCATTTTGCACAACAATTGGAAGGATTTTCTACATTCGTTGCATCCTGATTAGCTTGATCCTGGAGTTTTGTCGAAAGAGAGAAGGAAGGAGCTCTCGCCGATGAATTTCTAGAAATTGTGAGCTAACCATGGGAAATTTTTCCATGAAGATAATTTTATAACCATTTTAGTTTAGGTTAAATGAATTATTTATTTAATTAAATAATTAAATAAATCCACTTAACGCATCGCCAACGAGTGAGGGGTCCGAATGTCCCATGCCAACTCATTTTATGTCATGCCTAAGTAAACACCGTGTTCCAAACTCAACTGTGGTCTCAGATTTTTGATCCATTCAACCATTTAAGATTTATCCTATTTTCTTTGAGGTATCGTGCATGTACAATATAAAATATATTTAATGTTTTTTATAAAATTAATTTTGGGCACCCCGGGCCTCAGAATAGCATGCCGTCTCAGCGTCTAGCTCTAAAAATATATATAGAAATATTTCAATGTCTTACAAGGCAAAAAAAGGTCTCTAAATTATTTTTTCCTTCAAGATTTCCGTCCCTGAAAAGTAAAACTAGGAAAAAAACTAAGGATATTGAGTCCGCACTTGGCTCTCCTACTCCCAGGAACTCTCCTGCACGTTTCTGTGCTGTCGCAGTATGCGAACCAAAGGGATGGTTCGTCCACGCGAGATCCTCTCTTGCCGATCCTCGATCGTCACTGGGTGCTCTGCAAAGGTGGTCCCATCCTCGATGTCCAGCTCACCCCAGTCAATAACGTGCATGAGGTCATGCACATATATCTCCTCAACTGTGACACATAGAAGATGTTGTGCAATCACTCCAGCTATGGGGGTATGGTGAGGTGGTAGGAAACCTCTCCAACCCGTTGCATGATCTCGAACGACCTGATAAACCTCGGGGATAACTTGCCTCCCAGAATGAACCTCTGAAATCCTCATCATGGGAGAGACTCACAAGAAAATTTGGTCTCCCTGCTTGAACTCCAAGGACCTACGACAATGATCTTCATAGGATTTTTGTCTACTCTGGGTTGTCCTCATCCTCTCACAGATGACTTGTACTTTCTCCATTGTCACTTGCACCAACTCTGGACCCATAAGAGATGACTTGATAATCTCTCTCCAGCATAAGGGTGACCTGCAGGGTCTCCAGTGAAAGTCATCAAAAGGTGTCATGTGGATGGTAGATTGGTAGTTATTGTTATATGAAAACTTTACTAAGGACTGGTTATCCTCCCAGCTCCGGTCGAAGTCTAACACGCATGCCCTTAGCATATTCTCTAACACATGGATAGTGTGCTCGGTCTGCCCATCGTTTTGGGAGTGAAAGGTTGTACTCATCCTAAATTAGGTCATGAATTACTCCTACACGACTCTCTATAATCGTGACATAAACCGCGCTTCACGATTGGAGACAATCGTCGAGGGCACCCCGTGAAGTTGAATGATCTCTCGTACATAAAACTACCCTAAACTATCCACCAAACTCTGCTCCCTGATGGAATGGAAGTGTGCCAAATTTGTGAGTTGGTCTACAATCACACAAATGGAATTATGGACCTTTTCTATGTGTGGAAGACCTGTGATGAAGTCCATGGAAATGTTGTCCCATTTCCACTATGGGATCTCAAGGGGCTGCAACAAACACACCAGATCTTGGTGCTCATATTTGACCAGCTGACTAGCGATGCACCGTGACACGAATTCAGACACACTTCATCTAATTCTAGACTACCAATACTAACACTAAAGGTCTTTGTACATCTTCCCTGCGATGAGATGTACAACTAGGTGAGAAGTGTGGAACTCCCGCATCACCTCCTTCCACATCGTGACTTGAACCATTGTTCTCCCCTAGAACAAGATGTCATGGTTGCCTCATTTATAATATCCATCTGGTGAGTCACCAATGGATATCTGATCACAAAATACCTCGCAATCTATTTCTCCCCATTGTGACTCTCTCACATGCTCTAGGAGCGAAGGTGTCAAAACCATCGACTAAAGAAAAATCATACCCTCTTGCTCCACCAAGGTCAGCTGTAGGGAAGTTAACTACTCTGAATCTTCCTGCACTAAGTGATCCCAAGTCTTCATGCTAAAGGAATCTACTACAATGTTTCCCTACCATGAAGTATATATTATCTCAAATTCACAGTCCTTCAAGAACTCAAACCGGCATCATTGTCTCAGGTTCATGTCTTGCTAAGTGAAGATGTACCTGAGACTATGATGGTCGGAGTAAACCACAATGAGATCACCCAGAAGATAGTGTCTCCAAATCCTTAGGTAGAAGACTACTACTGACAACTCTACGTCACGAGTCATGCAGTTATTTTCATGGGGTCTCAACTGCCTCGACCCGTATGCGATAACAGTCTGTTGCTGCATCAACACGCAACCAAGCCCAGCTCCTGAATCATTGCAATACACTATGAACTCAACACCTTCCTCTGGTAGTCTCAACACTAGAGCACTCATCAACCTCTGTCTCAACTCCTCAAAGGCCCTATGGAACTGCTCAAACTAGGTAAACAAATTCCCTTTCTATACCAAGGTTGTCAAAGGGGCTGCAAGTTTGGAGAAGTCTTCCACAAACCTACTATAGTACCCCGCCAAGCCAAGGAATCTCCGCACCTCTAACATGATCTTGGGTGGATCCCAAGAAAGAACTACTTCAATATTTTTTGGATCTATGGATAAACCATACTCATAAATGACATTCCATATAAAGTGAATCTCATGTATCCAGAACTAAAACTTTGAGATCTTTCCATAAAGCTGGTTCTCTCAAAGAAAAACAAGAACCTTCCTCAAGTTCTTTGCATGCTCCTCCTCTGTTTCAGAGTAGAAGAGTATTTCATCGATGATGACAACAAAAAATTGGTCCAAGTACGGCTGGTAAACCTGGTTCATCAAATCCATAAACACTTTAGGGGTATTTGTCACACCAAAGGGCATAACTAGGAACTCGTAGTGTCCATAGCAATATCGAAAAAGACAACTTTGGAATATCAGTCACTTGAACCTAAAAATGGTGGTAGAAGGACCTGATATCGATCTTGGAGAACTATATCACACCTCAAAACTGATCAAATAAGTCATAAATTCTATTCAAGGGGTACTTATTATTTATCGTGACCTGGTTCAGGTGACAATAATCCACACAAAGCTGTAAGCTACCATACACCTTTTCTACGAACAACACTGGAGTTGCCCAGGGGGACACAACCGGTCTAATAAAACCTTTATCACGAAGGTCCTCCAACTACAACCGTTGTTCTTGGAGCTTGGTAGGTTCCATATGATATTTTGAAGAAGGTATCAGGGTAGTCCCGGGATGCAAGTCAATGTAAAACTCAATCTCCCACCTCAAAGGTAGTCCCATAACTTCTTCAGGAAAGACATCTATATAATCCTCCAAAACTAAAGGAACCCAGATGCCTGAATGGCCCACTTCAACAAGGGATACACTCACCAAATGATGGGTGAAAGGATACAAACTCCTGCTCGCAGCATCCACATGCCTTGTCGTGAGATCTCGCTCGTCAGAAAAGGAGAATCTCATCCCATCAGTGAGTAGGCATCTGACTTATCTACGGTGATAGTCAATATAGGATCGAACCATGGAAATTGAATCCATACCCATGACGACGTTTTAAGGTTCCATCATGACGAGTAAAAGGTCCCACATGAACCTCTCTCCTCTAAGTGATAACTTGCATTGCCAACAAATATAGAAGAAGTGTTCCCCATAGGAACCTCAAGATAAAGTTGTTGTTCTAGAATATCAACTAGGAGATCTAGATCTCATACCAGTAGTCGAGAGATAAATTAATGACTGGAACCTATGTCTAATAATACTGATTAAAGAGTAGAATAAACATAGATCATACCTCAAATCATCTCATGCGCTGCGGGGTCATAAGCCTCCAAAAATCCTGCAGTTGTCCACGAACCAGACTGCGAGCTCCCTAAGACTGATGTGGGTTTCCTCATGGTGGTGGCTAAAGGATATCATATCAAATTCAACCACCCATATCTCCTCCTGCTTCTCTTCCAGCTCCAACTTTCTGGGGACCTCCCTGTCCCTACCTGGGTGATCCCTGATCACAACACTGCCACTACCACGATAGTCCATCAACTATTTTCCTGGGATACTCAGTACGCTTGGTCGGGCAGTCCCGTGCCATGTGACCTCACTCTTCATAAGTAAAACATGACCCCTCTCGGGGATTCCCTACCACTCTGTGCTACCTCGACCCCATATGATCACGTGCCTGAGCCTACTTGCGAGAGGGTCTCCTGCTCTGAGATCCTAGAACCCAACATCTGCTAGCTGATACAGAAAACTCAGTCTTGGGATTCCCACTACATGCTCCAACTATTTGGTGTCCCTTTGACATAAATATCTCTATCCCCATTGCCTACTCCAACACCCTGACATAGGTGGGGATGCACAAGGTCACTACTCTAGCTTGTATCTCTCTGCAGAGTCCATGCTCAAACTTCTGTGCTTGAAATTAGCCATCCCATATTATGTCAATGGAGTAGCGTGTAAGATCTATGAACGTTACAACATACTCATCCACCTACATCCCTCCCTGATGAAGCTTCAGAATCTCTTGGATCTGGACTAAACATAAGACGGAGGGGTAGTACTCTTCACAAAACAACTATTGGAAGTTATCCCATGAGAGTGTTGACTCATCATGCATTTGTGTGACCAGGCTACACCAATTCCCATATGCTCCATTGAAAAGACTAGCCACTAGTGCCACCACCTGATCCATCAGGGTCTAGATAAGCCTGAAGATATGGACAACCAACTCTAGCCAATCCTCTACTGCATGAGGATCTGACTCGCCATAGAACCTCAATAGTCTCTAATGCTAGAACTCATAGAGTACACTAAGCCTGCACAGATCCTCATCCTACTCTGTTGGGGTGATCTACTTCTCGATAGGTGGAGGTGCTTCTACCTTCTCACCTAGAGGAAGGGGGTCATAGGATGGACTCTGAACTGAGGCCTCATCGCTCATAGGGTTTTCATCACAAACCAGAGATGGTATCCTGGTTGGATGTCATCATGGAGGAATCTTGAAATTTATCAATGAGTATCATGGTTAGATGAGAATATATTCATATATATTAACAACAATCGGGAGATAACTCAAGAAGGATAGTCAATACACAATCCTATATGTTGCATGTACCATTGATCCCTGAAATAAATGTCTCAACATACCGAGTCAACAAGTAGGTAGTTAGGGTCCTGGTGAATGGATACGTTGGCCACTTGTACCATAACTAGACTCTCTGGACTAATAGACAAGCTCAATACACTTTAACACTATTTCCTTAAAACCAACCAATCCTCTTAAATGGGTACGTCTGAAAAACATCTTAAGGAATGAAATTGCTCTGATACTAATCTGTCACAACCCAACCCATGCTGGGGATTGAGACACAACTACCCCAAGCCCACCTCCATAGAACATGGGGTGGAGACAAGCACCGAAGTCATAACTAACTCACAGAGGTCTTTTCCTAAGAACCTGTACACATGCACACATCTAACTCAATGTAAAAATACAGAAGGAAAGAAGAAAATATGCAACACTTCTATAAATAAACCAAACATGAATGAACCACTAAAAATTAAAAAAGTCAGGTAGTGTAAATTGAAAAGAAAAGAGAAAAAATACACACCCAACAAGAAAATATGTCCCAACCTGACAGAAAATTGGAAAAGTAATATAGTCGAGAGAACCCAACTCTTGAATCCCAATCTACGACCATCGCACACAGTCCAAGAACCCAGTATCCCTAAGCTCTTTGGTATGCACGGTTGACCTTTCCATTTTATGAAAAAGGCAAGACACATGTGGGTGAAGCCCATATAGGGGTGAGTATATATATACCCAGTAGAACGCCCTAAAAAGGGTGAAGGGGGAGCAATAAAAGATACAAAAAAGAGGAAAGTTGTAGATAGAACAATGTACAATGAAAGAGTACAACTCAACCTAATCAAGAGAGTGATGGTAATCTTATCCAAGAACAGGGGGCTAAACAAAATGAGTAGATGAACTACCTGTCAATTCTTCACCACCTATAGCAAGAGAGTAGACTCATCCAACCATGAGAAGCTAAACAAAAAAAGAACATTGTGTACCTTACACATATTCACCTCTCCTGGAAGGAGAGTATCCAAATCTAAGATTTGAATCCAAATGAAAGAATATATATATATATATATATATATATATATATATATATATATGAACAATCAAGGAATCCCAAACAAGAGAGTAAGGGGATCTACATATCATAGCTCATCCCAATAAGAAGAGTATCCAACAGTTCTAGAAGTCTATCAACAATGCCCAACATCCCACGTGTCTCCCCTGAACACAAAAGTCTAATGAACTCAATCACGACACCTTGATATTATTCTCTTTGGGTAGCACTGACTCACCCAGATTGTTTTAGGTCGTGTCACAAGAATGTGTCTTGGTGGGGAAATCATTCCTCTTTCTCGTATGCCCAGGGATACATCAAACCACATCTCATCACTGTGCCACACAATCGAGGGGCCAAAATTTCTAGGTAAGGATCCCATGCATTGTTATGACAGGAGGGTCCTACTATACTAGTCACCTAGAAAATCCACTGCCCAGCCCCAATAGTGGGTAATGCCCAGAAGAAGACATCAATGAACTCCATTGCCCAGCCTTGCTAGAGGGTAACACCTGGAAGAGACATTAGGGAACTCCACTACCCATCCCTACTGAAGGGTAATGCATATAAGAGGTTTTTGGGGAACTCCACTGCCCAACCCCGTTAGAGGGTAATGCACAAGAACGTCATCAGAAATCCCTAGTGATTCTTTATGATCGCTATCGTCATTGGGTGTCTCTTTAGTGTGTGCCAAACCCAGAACATTTCATATAATATCTCTAAATCCACAACCAAGGGCACCATCACATTCTAAATGGAAAGAAACTCAGGATAGGCTACTTGTGGGCCAAAATCTGATTTCAAATGAAATAGATATGGGAGGTCAAAGTTCCTAAAAAGAAACCTAGGGGGACATGATGTGTGAGGGGTCCCACACAACTTGTGGACCCTCTTCACTACCTAGTCGTGTCCCTGGTCGGAACATGGGTTCCTATCTATGTAGAAGTACGCTCCGTGTAGGTGGAAAACATGGTGTGCCCATGAAACGCGGGACCGGGCCGTGTCTCAGTGGTCATGTCTATGTAACGGACCCCATGTCTGTGTACTGGACACCGTGTCTATGTGGTCGACCACACGGTCTAGACAACTGGGAAGAGGATACGTGGCGTGTGAGGGAAGATTACACACTGTGTCATCCTTAACTTCCCTAAAACCCTAGTACCACAACTGAGGGAGGCTACACGTTGTGTTGTTAATCTTGTACACGACATGTAGTTGGGTTTTTTTAGAAAGTCCATATATAAAAATCTAAGATCTACGCTTCATTTTAGGATGATATACCGCATATACAAGCATGAAACGATCCAAAATTAATGTATTTGAGTGCTGTAAATCATTTCCAGCTGTTGTTCACCAGGAATCATCCACCAGAGGTTCATGTGGGTTTTTTCATTGAACTGCATGCCTCTATGGCTTCGTTCATCATGATCTTGAAGTTTAACAACCAAAACAGTCATCCCCACATCTCAAAGATTATGAATATATGCCTTTAGCATCAATCCACTTTTTTTTCGTCAATCCGTTGCGGATCCGAGGGCCCGATTGAGCTCGGTGCCACCCAATAATTATCAAATTGGTGACCACGTGGATTCTATCATCGAAGAACGCAAAGAAGTTTGGGATAAAGGCATAATAAAAAAGTTTTGAATGATCTTTGACAAGAGTTCTTGTCCATAGATCAAGAAAATGATCCAGATTTAGATAAACAAATGAAATAAATCAATTTCTAGTACGTTGGCACATGAAAAGGATGTAGGGAGGGGCACAGATTGAAGAACGATTATCAACCTACTCAAACATTTAATCTAGAGGTGTAAAACACAAAACGACAAATCTTACCTATGTTTTGGATCGATCGTTGGTGAATAACGTGTTCCGCACAATGATTTGAATGAGCTTCCACATTCGTTGCATCCTGATATGCCCGATCCTAGAGTTTCGTCGAAAGGGAGGAGGAAGGAGCTCTCACCGGTGAATTTTAGAAATTGTGAGCTATCCCCAGAAATTTTTTCCATGGTGATAATTTTATAACTATTTTATTTTAGGTTAAATGAATTATTTAATTAATTAAGTAATTAAATAAATCCACTCAACACACTACCAATGAGCAAGGGGTCCGAACATTCCGTGACAACTCATTTTATGTCGCGTTTAGGGTAAACACTACGTTCCAGACTCAACCATAGTCTTAGATTTTTTATCCAATCAACCATTTAAGAGTTATCCCATTTTCTTTGAGGTATCATGCACACTAAATATAAAATATATTTAATATTTTTTATAAAATTAATTTTGGGCACCTCAGGCCTCGAAATCACACGTCGTCTCAGCGCCTAGCTCTGGAAATATATATAGAAATATTTCAAAGTCTTACAAGGAAAAAACCATGTCTCTATAATTATTTTCAGTAACCTAGGTTGTTATCAATCAGGGATTAATTAATATTTGAGGTTTCCAAGTCTCGGGACCACCCCAGGAGTAAATAGTAAATTTACCCTTTATATGCAATCTTGGTTTTAATGGTTTTGTTGATCCTAAGGTGCAATGTTTACCACTTGGATATTCTGGCATGGAAATGCGAGCACTGAAAAGCCTTGAGAATAATATATTAACACTACTACAAAAGGGGAAATTAGCGATCACCAAAACCGGTCTCTCATGGCCTATAGTGGCCAATCAACGACCACCATATGGCAGTTTATTTTAGATGATCACTATAGCTAACATCGAGCAGCATATAATAGTCATTATAGACCATCCAAAGGGGGTCTATAGAGGCCCCCTTATAAAGGTTTTTATAGGAAATGACGCCCGAGTATATAGGGACTTCCATATGACAATCACTATAAATAATTATTATTTTTACATTACAATGAATACACCTCTAATACATGTATTTAAATAAAACAAAAATAAAATCAACCATAATTTGAAAATTCAGTATATGTATACACCAAAAATAATTTAATAATATCACAACTAACCACTTAGAATCATTTTTAAACCTCCACATTCATCATCTCATAAATAAAAATCAAATAAATTAAAAACAAAATTTAGTACAGTAAAAAAATAACAAAAAACTAATAATTAGAATGCACTAGATTATTTAAATTAACTGACACAATAAACTATATGTGGATGTCTTTTTCCAACATGTTACTTTTTTTAATCTTTTTTTAATTTTAAAACTTCTTATTGAATCATTTTGACCATACCACACGTCACCCACACATCATATTGGTGTGTTGTCTACACATATGCATTGAAAATAATTCAAAGATGGTTTTCCTATAACGCCTATAAAGACACCAAAATAGTGGTCATTGGTATATCTTAATCCTTCAACCTTTTCTGATGATATCATAATCATAGGTTGATATTTGAAAACTAACTAGATCCTTTCACTTGATCGAATAAATCATTAATTAATGAAAAAGAATAGTGGTTCTTCACTATCACCTGATTTAATCAATGAAAATTGATAGAAAGACATAGATTATCATCTACCTTCTTGGAAAATAGAGCTAGTTCACCCCATGGTGACACACTTGGAAAAAAAACCTCACTAAAAAATATGATCGATCCTTACTTGAAGCTCTTTAAACTTAAAAGGCGCCATATTATATGAAGGCATTAGGATCATAGAAGAACCTGACTATAGATCTATCCTGAACTTGATCTCCCTTCTTGAGGGTAACACCAAAAACTCATTAGGAAAGACATCAGGGTACTCTTCCACAACCCCGAGAAACACCGTCAGCTGAACATCCAATAAACTCAACATTATCTTAACCATAAAGGAAGAAAAATATGGAACATGCATCTAACCCATCTAAAGGTATCACTTTCCATCAAACAGAACAGACTCCTCACCAACCTTATAGAACATGATCTTCCTCCTTAAGTAATCCATGAAAGCCTGAACAAAATATAACCAGTCCATACTGAGGATGATGTCATATGGATGTATCTATAAACATAGGAAGTATCCCCAAGAGCATTCATGACCAAAAACTAGTTTGAAGGATCTACATACTTCATATAAATATGATTGAATTACAAATGAATTAGTCAATTCCAAGGTCACTAGAAGCCTCTCAACCTCAAGTCCTAAAGAACAGACTAATGCAAGTTATTTTAAGGAGTGCATTTCTCCTAAATCAAACAAAGCATGGAACTAGGTAAAAAACACGCAAAGGGTAACTTGAAAAATGTCTGGATCAATTGGTGCTGGAAAATAATAAACATGTAGTTAACCATGACTTGTTCCATGAATTCTCTATCCTTGATGAATACAACCTCCTTAACACTTCACTACTCTCCGTGGATGAGAAGTACCTTAAGGCTATGATATACTTTCCCCATATCCTATGTGCTAGTCCAAAGATAGATCACCCTTATACTATTTCATCAAATAAAACTGCCTAAATAGTGAAACCTGAACCGGAAAACATACTGCAGACTACTTTCTTAGAAATTCCAAACACTCTCACCAATGATGACCTTGACCTACACACACAAAAAAATCATCTGATCTCTTAGAAGGGGACTGAAAACCACCAATCCCATAGAAATGGGATGATGAGGGCTAGGAAATACCTTTAATTATTTGAAATATATTCTATTCAAGTAACAGGTAACATCAGACCATATCTCTACCACACACATAATCCCAAAAAACTTCCCTCTTGTGATGATATGGTCATAGATGATGTTCTCTCAATAACCTCTACTCTCTCCAGCAACTTGATATATGTAAAAAACATAAACATGGTGACTTGGAACTGGATATTTGGATCCAAAGCCTCCTTGAATGAATCACCCTGGCCTCCTCATATGGAAATAGGTTTGAAGAATATTATATAACAGTCTTGAAATAGATCTCAAACTTCTGCACGCTGGAACTACCCAGTCGAAGGATAAGTTTCTCCTGTTGACTGTTTGCCTTCACGGTCAAAGAAATAAACTCAGCTCAAAAATAGCCTAATAACTTCTCCATGGAGATTAATGACTCATCACAATCCCTAATGAATAATAAATACCACTACCTAATTAATCCATGCAGCATCAACACCACCAATTAAACATAGTGTTTATTCTAAGAACATATTGAAAGGAAGGCTATCTCCACCTACTACAAGTGTCATCATAGTTGACTTCATCCCTGTAACGATATACAGGTATATACTATTGAACATAATTGACAAAAACCTGATGAGGAAGTCAACCTTAAGCCATAAATGTAAAATAGGAAACTATCAGTGACTCTTAAACCTAGAATATGAAATATTTAAGATTAATTTATTTATGTTTCAACCTAATCCTAAGGTATAACCATTTAAAAAAAAATTCAAAGAAGAATTATGTATGATATATTCCTAGGTATATACCCCAAAACCCACATTACTTCACTTTGTAGGATTAGTAAACTTAAAGACTCGTGAAATAGATCATAGTGGGACCTAAATACCCACGTACTAGCTAGTCTCCCTTGTTTACATTGCAAACTAAACTCAATTGACACTGTTGAACTACCAAACCATGAAATACTCACTAGTGACTACCCCCAAATCCATTATATATTTTAACCTAAACCTCTGGCACAATTATATCATGACCCCTCCCCTCAAAGGTACCCCTCCTAAATTGATAATGAGATAAGGGAGATAATAAAAACCAAATCCCAAATCCAATAGGCCACAGTTTGGTGATAAGCATTGAGGTTATAGCATACAAAAAAATGGGAGGCATTACACTCTTAGATTAAGAAATGATAGATAAGATAGAAACACCCAACAACTCCTACTTAAGATTAAAAAAAATCTCAAGTATGTGCTTGAAATGTCATAAAAATAGAAAAAACTACAAAGGAAACTACAATTGATAAAATTAAATCATCAATAGTGACTGTAACGACCCGAAATTTTAAATAAATCTTGTTTCCTAAATTTATGTGTTATTTTATTTTATTTTTATACTCAACAAAAATGTTTCATTTGATAACATGAGTATAATTAAAATGAGACTGTTGGGTTTTGACTGTTATTTGACCATTGGTCAATATGACCGCTGGAAACTAAATGTTTTGACTATTGTCTCTAAATATAAGCAATCTTGGTTAATTAATATAGAAAGAAGATTCGATGGCCTCACCCAGTAGTCTTGGACCGATCGAAGCCCATCTAACAGAACTTGGGAAGGAGGTAGCACCACTGGGCTTTGCTCTGGACAAAACCCAAGCTGAACTTCATCGTGTGAAGCTAGAACGGGATCGCCTTCGCGAGAAGTTCAAACTGATAGAAATTACTACTCGTGCGATGTTGGCTGAGCCTCCCTCGGATTCTCTCACCTTATCACACCTTACACTTAGCTCCTATGCTGGTGTGATAAGGGGCTATGTAAGGAGACCGTAACTGCCTTGTGTAATCCTTTGTTTTAAATAAAAATTGGCATTTCTTCTTATGATGAAGTTTATGAATTTTCAAATGTCCGGATAAATATAGTATGCATATTTTTGATGAATTTTAGAGAAAGGATATTTTAAAAATGTTTATTTAAACCTTAAATAAATAAAAATGTGTAATGATTTTCAAAAAATGGTCTTCTACAATTATGTTCAGTAGGAAATTTCGAGTCTAATAAGATCAACTTGATTTTTGATGAATAGTAAATTATGAATAGTGATTTTATGCTTAGGATTAGTAATGTGACCAAATGGATTAGTAATTTCACTCAAAGAAAGTTTTAATATAATTTAGACACCTAGATTAAGTAATGAGATTCAATAAAATGGGTAAATAACAGTTTCATAAATTATTATTCAAGTATTAGTTTTTTCGAGTGAATAGTGTTTTTTAATTAAAAATTAAATTAAAAAAAATTTAGAAAATTATTTTTATAAAATGGATTTCATTTTTGAACTCAGGGCATTGATATTATGTTAAGGTAATTTTTGGGGATTTTTCTGAAAAAAATGAATTTTCGGTGAATAGTGTGTTTATTTAAAAAATGAATTAAAAATATTTAGAAAATTATTTTTATAAAATAGAGTTCATTTTTGAAATCAAAGCATTGATATTTGGTTAATGTAAAATTTTGGGATTTTTCTGAGAAAGTTGAATTTTTAGTGAATAGTAAAAATACAGTTTTAGGGTTTCCGTATGTTTAATGACATCATAACTGTGTCATGATGATGTCATGAGATATTTTAAGGGATGGTCGAATAAAGAGGATGAATTATTGTGTGGGGGTCCCCATTTGGCCTAACTCTATGGGAAGTACCATGGGAGGGCCCATGCTTTTGAGAAAACCACTTTTGAGGTGTCCCTTGGCCATTAATGCCTTGTCCCCTCACTTTCCCTATAAATACCAAGCCCTACTCTCATATTTTCGACTCCAAAACCATCCTCAAAGAAGTTATGGTCTCCTTACCTCCCAAGGAGTCCTCCCAAGGTTCCCCCAATCCCTCAAGGTCCCAACCTTTGAGTTTTAAGAGTTACGTTTTAAGGTAAGGGATCCGACCTCTCTCTTTCTTTTCAAGTAATCTCTTTTATGTCATTTCTTTTATACTCCATGTTATTATGTTGGAGGATGTTCTTATATATTCATATTACTACCATTTTTATGTTCATATGATGAGAGACCCCCTCTTACTCTCATCATTTCATTTTATGAAAGTTTAAGTGACGCCGTTAGGCTGCCGAAATTTTTGTAACGGATTCTTTCACCATTCTCATTTTCAAGTTATATTTTCTTGTCAAGTCTTTAAAGTTCCTTTTTATTATGTTGGGGTATGATATATATCTCTATCATACTGATATTTTATGATCATATGATTAGAGACCCCATTTTATCTCTTCAATTCAGTATTTTGAAGTTTTAAGTGACGCCGTTAGGCTGCCGAATTTTCATAAGAGAAATCTTATTTTTGTCTTCCTTTCATGTTCTTCATTTCATATGGTACATCTTTCTAATTTCATTACCATGTTCATATATCCTTCATATTCTGTCCCTCTACCATTTTATGGATCATTTATGAGTGGGTGACCCATGTCCCTTCTCTTTTCAATGTTTTCAAAAACCTCATAACATAGCCGTTATTCTGCAGAATTTCCGTCTCAAAATGTCTCTCTCTTTTTATAAAGTTATTTTATTTTATTAAGTTAATACTCAAATCTCTTTATTCTAAAGGGGTATTCAAATATATACCAAAATTTTCTGTTTTAAATTCTGGTATTTACATACATGAGACCCACCTTCCTTTTCGGTGGGTTTTAAAGTGACATAAAGATCATGTATTTAAAGCAGTTTTAAAAACGTTATGATTATGAAATGAAACCCATTTATTTTATTCTATATGGGTTATTTATGAAATTTTTGATGATGATATATGTGGATCACATGATAATAAAGGAAAATTTAAGGGTTCGCCCTGATAGCGCTCCAATTCACTGGGTAATGATGTAACCACTAGAGATTACAATTTTCACGATATCTTGGTGAATAACCTTGGTAATTTTCAAATGACACCTTGGGGATGAACCTTGGTGATATGTTCATGATTGTCTATGTTAAATGATGTAGCCACATCTTAAAGTTATGAAAAATGTTATTTTTATTATGATATATCTCATGATTTATTTCTCATGCCTTAAAGTTCTTTTCATGACCTTATTGAAGTATCTCAAGTTCACATGTAAAATGTTTCTCTTGTTTCCCTTACTGGGCCTTCTGCTCACCCTTTCTTTTGATGTATGTCCCCAGGTTATGAGATGCAGTAATGAACCTAGGATGAACATGAGGAGAAGCCTTTCAAGTGTTTAAGAAGAATGCTTTATGTTTTCTTGTTTTATATTCCTGGTTTCCAAGACACTAAACCTTAAAGATCCTCAGTTTTGTGTAATGAAATGAAAGTTTATGTTATAAAAAGGCGGGATGTTATAGTTGGTATCAAAGGATGGTTTAGTTATTTGTGGAAATTAGGATATGAAAAATTTAGGAATAACCCTATAGAAAAGTTTAAATATAGGAAATCTTCCAGATATTTTGGTGAGTATTGAGTAAGGGGTTGCCAAGAAAATACATCCCTGTCTGGATACGAGCAGGTAGAGGTGGCTCTGGCACAGATGTACATAGGGGTAAAACCCGGAAACACCGCTTTGTGCTAGACTCGAACAGGAACTGGTACACGACAACGGGCCTTGCTGCACTCTTGGTTACGACACTCCCGGGGGATATGATTTGGTAAATTCATAAGCTTAGTATGAACCATTATTAAAGGAACAAAGATAAAATAAAATAAAGATTCACATAAGAATATATGATCATGGATAACCTAGATTGGAACCTAGGGGATCGCAAGTTAGGATATACTTTTATTCTACAAGTTTATCCTTTTATGCTTAAAGTTTCCTTTTCATGATTATTGGCGAAGTATTTAAGCCCCTAATTATACTTTATCTTCTTAGTTAATGGTGGGAAATGGAAGAACATGTCCCAACAACCAATGTGATAGGAAATGCGATGATTTCCGTATTAATATGACAGAGATGATTAGGGGATTAAAAGATGATTATTATTTTGGAAGACGTTCACTATTTTGGGGACCCTATATGATCGAGGTAAATAGATTACTACGGTATTTTCATTGAGGAGTAAGGTTGACTTATATTTTGAAGAATCGATGAATTTAAGGCGGACTTATAGTAATTTAGTTTACTTATGGAAATGATTAACCTATCTTGGGGTAAATATGTTTAGGTTAGTTACTTTTGTTATAAGATGTTAGGAGTGGTTGATGTTGTTTGGAGATTAATGATAAAGTTTACCTTGGAAGACTATGTTATCAAATCCTTCTTGTATTTGGGTTTCAATCTTAGTTTGGTTTATTTTGAGGATTTTTAAGGACAGTTATTTACGGAATGGTCTATGATGAACTCTGGGTAGTACCATGGAACTTTGAAGATTTAAAAGTAGTTTCCATTCCTATGGGATTATTTCTTTTTGGAGAGTTGTTTTACCTTACCCTTTCTGTTTTTGGGATAATGTTTAAAGATAGATGAAATAGATGGTTAATCTTTTGTGGATTATGTGATTCTCTGGAAGATGATTCTTGTGTTTTGACTAGAACAAGTGTTTTTGAATGCTCATCATTTGGAGAAAAGATTATTTTTGGGTAGAAACTTATTAAAGGATTAAACTCTACATGAAGGTAGGAATATTTTCTTATGTTTTTGTTCTATGTAGTAAATGGATTCCTCAAAATTATGAAAACAAACGTAAAACAAAAATGTTGTTGGTTTACGTTTCCTACTAGGTAATCAAAGACCGTTTACACACATCATAAGTTTGGGATTTTCTTATGGTTAAATTTCTCCCAATCATGTTCTCTATCACTCTCCCTCAAAACTTGACCCTTTGTTTTCTCCTCCATGTCCATGTTTTCCTACATGGAATCCTAGTGTGGGTTAACTCGAGTGACCTTTGTACTTCCCTTTCTTTCTTTTAAAGTAATAGTTTTACTGACTCCTTTTTCGATGTGGGACTTTCAATGAAATTTCAAAACCCAATTTTAAAAATTGCGAGGACGCAATTATTTAAGGGGGGAAGATTGTAACGACCCGAAATTTTAAATAAATCTTGTTTCCTAATTTTATGTGTTATTTTATTTTATTTTTATACTCAACAAAAATGTTTCATTTGATAACATGAGTATAATTAAAATGAGACTGTTGGGTTTTGACTGTTATTTGACCATTGGTCAATATGACCGCTGGAAACTAAACGTTTTGAATATTGTATCTAAATACAAGCAATATTGGTTAATTAATATAGAAAGAAGATTCTATGGCCTCACCCAGTAGTCTTGGACCGATTGAATCCCATCTAACAGAACTTGGGAAGGAGGTAGCACCAATGGGCTTTGCTCTGGACCAAACCCAAGCTGAACTTCATCCTGTGAAGCTAGAACGGGATCGCCTTCGCGAGAAGTTCAAACTGATAGAAATTACTACTCGTGCGATGTTGGTCGAGCCTCCCTCGGATTATCTCACCTTAGCACACCTTACACTTAGGTCCTATGCTGGTGTGATAAGGGGCTATGTAAGGAGACCGTAACTGCCTTGTGTAATCCTTTGTTTTAAATAAAAATTGGGATTTCTTCTTATGATGAAGTTTATGAATTTTCAAATGTCCGGATAAATATAGTATGCATATTTTTGATGAATTTTAGAGAAAGGATATTTTAAAAATGTTTATGTAAACCTTAAATAAATAAAAATGTGTAATGATTTTTAAAAAATGGTCTTCTACAATTATGTTCATTAGGAAATTTCGAGTCTAATAAGATCAACTTGATTTTTGATGAATAGTAAATTATGAATAGTGATTTTATGCTTAGGATTAGTAATGTGACCAAATGGATTAGTAATTTCACTCAAAGAAAGTTTTAATATAATTTAGACACCTAGATTAAGTAATGAGATTCAATAAAATGGGTAAATAACAGTTTCATAAATTATTATTCAAGTATTAGTTTTTTTGGGTGAATATTTTTTTTAATTAAAAATTAAATTAAAAAAATTTAGAAAATTATTTTTATAAAATGGATTTCATTTTTGAACTCAGAGCATCGATATTATGTTAAGGTAATTTTTGGGGATTTTTTTTGAAAAAAATGAATTTTCGGTGAATAGTGTGTTTATTTAAAAAATGAATTAAAAATATTTAGAAAATTATTTTTATAAAATAGAGTTCATTTTTGAAATCATAGCATTGATATTTGGTTAATGTGAAATTTTGGGATTTTTCTGAGAAAGTTGAATTTTCAGTGAATAGTAAAAATACAGTTTTAGGGTTTCGGTATGCTTAATGACATCATAACTGTGTCATGATGATTTCATGAGATATTTTAAGGGAAGGTCGACTAAAGAGGATGAATTATTGTGTGGGGGTCCCCATGTGACCTAACTCTATGGGAATTACCATGGGAGGGCCCATGCTTTTGAGAAAACCACTTTTGAGGTGTCCCTTGGCCATTAATGCCTTGTCCCCTCACTTTCCCTATAAATACCAAGCCCTCGTCTGATCTTTTCGACTCCAAAACCATAATAAACGAAGTTCTGGTCTCCTTACCTCCCAAGGAGTCCTCCCAAGGTTTCTTCAAGCCCTCAAGGTCCCAACCTTTGAGTTTTAAGAGTTACGTTTTAAGGTAAGGGATCCGACCTCTCTCTTTCTTTTCAAGTAATCTCTTTTATGTCATTTCTTTTATACTCCATGTTCTTATGTTGTAGTATGTTCTTAAATATTTATATTACTACCATTTTTATGTTCATATGATGAGATACCCCCTCTTACTCTCATCATTTCATTTTATGAAAGTTTAAGTGGCGTCGTTAGGCTGCCGAAATTTTTGTAACGGATTCTTTCACCATTCTCATTTTCAAGTTCTATTTTCTTGTCAAGTCTTTCAAGTTATTTTTTATTATGTTGGGGTGTGATCTCTATCTCTATCATACTGATCTTTTATGATCATATTATGAGAGACCCCATTTTATCTCTTCAATTCAGTATTTTGAAGTTTTAAGTGACGCCGTTAGGCTGCCGAATTTTTAAGTGGTTCTTTCACCCTTCTCGTTTTGAAGTTCTACTTTCATGTCAAGTATTTCAAGTTCCTTTTTATTTTATTGGGGTATGATCTATATATCTATCATACTGAACTCTTATGTTCATACGATGAGAGACCCTATTTTATCTTGTCAGTTCATTTTTGGTTGAAGCTTAAGTGACGCCGTTAGGCTGCCGAATTTTAAGGGATTCTTTCACCCTTCTCTTTTTCAAAGTTCTACTTTCATGTCAAGTCTTTCAAGTTCCTTTTTATTATGTTGGGGTATGATATATATATCTATCATACTGAACTTTTATGTTCATATGATGATAGACCCATTTTATCTCTTCAATTCAGTATTTTGAAGTTTAAGTGTCACCGTTAGGCTGCCGAATTTTTAAGGGATTCGTTCACCTTTCTCATTTTTCAAAGTTCTACTTTCATGTAAAGTATTTCAAATTATTTTTTATTATGTTGGGGTATGATATCTCTATCTATAATACTGATATTTTTTGTTCATATGATGAGATACCCTATTTGATCTCATCAATTCATTTTTTTGATGTTTAAGTGATGCCGTTAGGCTGCCGAATTTTCATAAGAGAAATCTTATTTTTGTCTTCCTTTCATGTTATTCATTTCATATGGTACATCTTTCTAATTTCATTACCATGTTCATATATCCTTCATATTCTGTTCCTATACTGTCTTATGGATCATTTATGAGTGGGTGATCCATGTACCCTCTCTTTTCAATGTTTTCTAAAACCTCATAACATAGCCGTTATGCTGCAGAATTTCCATCTCAAAATGTCTCTCTTTTTCTAAAGTTCTTTTATTTTATTAAGTAAATACTCAAAGCTCTTTATTCTAAAGGGATATTCACATATATACCAAAATGTTCTGTTTTAAATTCTGGTATTTACATACATGAGACCCACCTTCCTTTTCTGTGGGTTTTAAAGTGACATAAAGATCATGTATTTAATGCAGTTTTTAAAACGTTATGATTATGAAATGAAACCCATTTATTTTATGCTATATGGGTTATTTATGAAATGTTTGATGATGATATATGTGGCTCACATGATAATAAAGTAAAATTTAAGGGTGCGCCCTGATAGCGCTCCAATGCATTGGGTAATGATGTAACCACTAGAGATTACAATTTTCACGATATCTTGGTGAATAACCTTGGTAATTTTCAAATGACACCTTGGGGATGGACCTTGGTGGTATATTCATGATTGTTTATGTTAAATGATTTAGCCACATATTAAAGTTATGAAAAATGTTATTTTTATTATGATATATCTCATGATTTATTTCTCATTCCTTAAAGTTCTTTTCATGACCTTATTGAAGTATCTCAAGTTCACATGTAAAATGTTTCTCTTGTTTCCCTTACTAGGCCTTCTGCTCACCCTTTCTTTTGATGTATGTCCCCAGGTTATGAGATGCAGTAATGAACCTAGGATGAACATGAGGAGAATCCTTTCAAGTATTTAAGAATAATGTTTTATGTTTTCATGTTTTATGTTCCTGGTTTCCAAGACACTAAACCTTAAAGATCCTCAGTTTTTTGTAATGAAATAAAAGTTTATGTTATAAAAAGGCGGGATGTTATAGTGACCTTGAATACCAAATATCCCCTGAAAAACTCCACAGGCTAATAATGTATAGGTTGATCACCAACCAGCTCCTGCAAACCTAAAAAAATAGATTATATATATGTAGGGTGAGAATAACATGTATACTTAGTAGGATCCTCCTTAGGTCCTCTCATGTAAATGATAAATAAAGAATACTATATCCCAATGGAAAAAAGTGAAGTTAACTCATCACCTAAACATGTTTACTATATTCCTTACCTCGCCATGGATAACTCTCACCAAGTATGACATACAAGTGATTATATAATATAATATAAAAAGATGGTACCCTGTTACTGCTTCTCCATTGGTTTTCCACTCTTCCCCAATATTGCACGTCCTAATATCAGTAATGGAAATGGTGGTTTTCCCAAAGGATATATACCAACGGTTTGAAGAAACTGTTGGTATACTATAAAAAATCCACATTTTCCAACGATTTTCTCAAACTGTTGGCAAATGTGTTAAAATAGTTAAGTTATCCCAATGGGTTGACATAACCATTGGGAATGCTTCAGTTCCTCTAACATATACCAACTGTTTTAATAAACAGTTGGTAAAGAGAGGCTTTCCCAACGGTTTTTAAAAACCATTGGGAAAGTTTTCCCCCAAATACCTAGTGCCACAGATTCAAGTACGCCCAACTACAGACCTAATCCAAACCTCCTCCCAAAGTATTCTCAGCCTCGAAACACCTTCCAGCCAAAGATCCATCTTCAATCAATTTTTTTTTATTTATACACTTCAAATTAGTTAGTTAGTTTTACTGTTATTCATGTTTTTATTTTATGTTTGATGTTTTGATTTTGAGTAAATTATAATTAGTGCTATTCACTACAACAAAAATCGGGTTTAGCGGCAGTTTTGTGGTGGCGGTTCACAAAACTGCCGCTAAACGTTTTCGCTGAAAGGTTTCGTGGTGGTTTTTAATAAACCGCCATGAAACCCGAAATTGTTAAAACAGTCGCGACCCTTCCCTACCCCACCCCGATCTTTCCCCCAAACCCCGCACCCTCCCTTCTTCCCCCAACCCCCCCGAAGACCCGCAACCCTCAACCCCCAACCGTCCGGCGACCCGCGACCTCCGGCGACCCCGAGACCTCCGGCGACTTCGCGACCTCCGTCTCCAGCGACCCCGCGACCTCCATCTCCGGCGACCCGTCTTTTCCAGGTATGTATCCATTTAACTAGGTTTGAAATATATAAAATTTTGATAGAGATTATGGTTATGGTAGGTCTTGTGTTATATTTGAATATTTGGATTAATTTTTAGTATTGTTTTGTTTCTTTGATATTCAGTTTGTGGATGTGCTGTGAAAATCATTTTATGTGCATCAAAAAATAGATTTCCCTAGAAAACATTACTTTGGTAATAAATCAATTCCATATAAATTGTTTTTAAAATGTGCTTGGTTTGATGAAATATTTTGAAACCCTAGATTTTATTAGGAATTTAGAAAATAATTGATGTGATTGTTGTGTGAAATGTGTGTTTTTTAAATGAGTGTTTTATGGAAAATCATTCTAATTTGATAGGAATCCTTTGGGATTTGTTTGCTAATTTTCTATTTTTTGTAAAATTATTGGGATGTTTTTCTTATTTTAAATAATTTGAATTGGTTTTCTGTAATAATTTTTTTCTTTTAAAAACCAATTCAGTTTTAAAGGAATTTGGAACCCCATGGGGGGTTTGAAAAACAGACTATTTTCATTTAATGAAATTGATATAGTAAATGTTTTTTACATTAATTAAATATTGAGATTTGAGAATCTTAGGTGGTATCAAGAAATGGTTGATAATGTTTTAGGATTTACGCATGCAATTTGGTTCTTTTACAAGAACATTTGTTATTTGAAAAATTTATTTTTGGAAAATGCATTTTTTGAGAATGGTTTTTTTATTCTATTGTGAATTTTGTTGTTTTAAAAGAATTTATAGGAGAATGTGATGTTCCATTTAGGATGTTTTGGGATATCTTGGTGTGATTTTGGGGAAACAAATACTTAAGGGTCTATGCTTTAGTTTATTTGATGTGATCCCCCCCTCCAAAAAAGATCTATTATGAAATTAGAGTGTTCATATTATGGGTTCTTCTAACTTATTTTGACCCTATATATGATCCAATTGGAGTGGTTGGTGTGGTTTCATTTTTGGGGTGATGTGATTTAGTTTACTTAAGGAATCACATCATTAGTGGCTCTATTAGGGATTTTCTAGTCTAGTAGTTTAGAAACTTGAACCTTGGAATAACTGTTAGATCGATGAGGATATGTTTTTCTTGGAGTCTACTGGGTGATAACATGGAATGATAAGCAATAATGAAATTTTATAGAAAACATGGGTAAACATTTCCCTTTTTCCTAGTTCTAAACAAAAGTAGGTACATAATGTATATCAATTATAACTCAGAAATCCAATCAGTACAAAATAAAATAAGCAGTAGAGGCATAAGTACCAAGGAACACTATAGTTTAGACTAGAAGAATACTTATACCATAATAAATCATGTGCACAATCCAATTCCTATAACACATTCCTAGGAAGAAGAGGAATACCCCATGAGTAAACCCCCCCCCCCGAAAATGCTAAGTTGTCCCCTAGAACAATGGAACTAGGAAACCAAGGAAATACCCATGAGAAAACCTCGTAATAATCACAAAACATGGATGATGGACTCAAGATAAACCTTCCACCTAAGTACCCAAGGTAACCTAAGTGCTCATTTTCACAAATCAATTTCAATATTTTAAAAGTACCCATTTAATTTTCATTTATCAAAAATCATGGAAAAACATTTCTCTCAAAAACCCCTTCTTAAACAAATGAAAATAGTCATTCCAATTTGATAAATCAACTTATAAATTAAGAGAAATTAGGCTAATTATCATAGGCTAGAGATGGAACCACCTACCTTAAAGCTCAAGTCACACATTCCCGTAATGGGATCCACTAACAATGAAAACCCAATGATGAAAACGAAGGCCCTAGAATATAATAAAAACATTAATATTGATATAAATTAGAAAATAAGGGGTTGGTGGAAAGGGAAAACACCAAATACCTCAAGAATGGACATCCGCCGCACCACAACTAACCAAGGAATGACCTCCATAATGAGATCTCCCAAAGGATCTAGAAGAATACACAAAGATTCAAAAACTTAGGCCACCAGATCTGATAATGTTACCCTAGGGTGCCACCATTATCAAGAGAAATGAAGAATCAGAAATATTTCTTACCCAGAGAGATGCGCCATGACTATAATAAAAGATCCAATGTTGAATGGATCAATATAGATGGAGCATAGTATCCCAAAATAACCCGATAAGATCTCTAGGTAGGGATCCAAGGGCCTGGAGAAAAGAACTGAAACCAAAAATAGCCACTTGCCTATTTTAAAAACTACATGAGGGCCATTTGATGATGTGTAATACTGTGACCTGCTATGAAATCTATGGTGTTCTAGTATGTTGAAAAATCCTTCACCTCGAATTAAAAATCCATTATTTTAAAATTTATGATGTGAAACCACTCTTCCTGAGGTGTAAACTTTCACAGCATGAATACCCTTTCATGACTTGTATCTAGTATTAGTTACACGGTGTGTAACCTAGTTATACAATGTGAAAGACTTTTGAATCATGTAGAAAAAGCTGGTTAAAGATGAAAGTACAACAAATATCTGACTTCACCATTTGAGGTATCTTACCAATTCCTTCCTAGTCCTTTACAGACAATGGAAAAAGGAAAACCATGAAGAGGATAAAAAAATACCTGATAGATCAGTAATAGGATCTTACAAACTCCCCACTATAAATAATTTTTGTCCTTAATAAGTCATGTCAAAGATGTAATCCATGGAAAAATATGAGTTCACTGCTCCTTCATCAACGACTCGTGTTCTCTGTCTCCAACTCAACGACACCCTCATGAGGAACTCATGGAAGGTACAACCATGTAATATATATGGACAATAGATATATGAATATTTTTCTTTGGTTTATGAGGATAAATGGGACAGAACCATTTAATTATTTTAAAAAAAGTATCATCACTCAAAATAAAAGATCACTTGAACCATATGATTATTATATAAATAAAAGTTACTTGATTATATGTAATGAAAAGATAATAATTTATAGTAATGTTTATAAAGACCAAAAAAATAAAACTCATCTTTTTAATGAATTAAATAATCCTTGTCCATCTTTGAAGAATAGGTAATCACGACTAAATAAATGGTTAATAGATGAAAAAACATTGAAATTAAGTGGGGGAATTATCATAATGTGTTATCACTGTGTTGGATCTAGTGAGAAGAATATTCATTGGCTTATAAACAAGTATCAACAACATTGTTCAAATTATGAAACTAAATATGGTAAAAAAATATTCCATATTATTTTTATTGATCTATAATATTGATAAGTGAAGGTAATGATTATTAAACATAATCCAATGAGGGGAAACTCTAGAAATGGGAACCCATGCATTGGTATTCTATATTATTGATTTTGTATGGATGTTATAAATACCGGCTGGTATCCCATTTCTAGATATGGAAAATAAAATAAAACATTTAATTGAGATGACCAAGCACGTGAGTATATGAGATGTTCAGGAAAGTTGTAGTATTTTTTGTGAGGGTGTGGAAGTAATCTGAGTGGACCAATGTATCTCATTAATGTAGTGGGGATAGAAATTGTTTGAGGTAACATAAATGTGTGATTGACAGTGTTATGATAATTGTGTAACCCGATATTCTTACTGCTCCTCAATGAGGTGTTCATGCTGTCTCTTAGGGACCAAACTTGTTTGGTTTGTATGGGCATGCTAAGTAAGTGGTAAATGTGATAAACGAATCATCTTTATTATATTATTCATACTTTATGATCAATGTGTCATCTTTATTATATTATGATTCTGCAATCTTACACTATCGTATATTTTGTGTAGGCACATTGTGATATACATGGATAAAAGTTGGATCACATTACCGAGGAACACACCTCAGTATGTTAAGGGTTTGAATGAGTTTTTAGATTTTGCGATTTCTAATCGATCCGTTGAAGGGAGAATAAAATTTACATGTCCTAAATGTAAATTTAGAACATGGTTGAAGATAGATGAGGGTTATGAACATTTAATACTGAAGCAATTCCCTGATCAATATTTGTGTTGGATTTGGCATGGAGAATCGAACGTTACAGAAAGATTGAGCACTGATGTTAATCCACAGAATGAGGTCCCAAGTTCGTCGAAAATGGAAAATGAAATGCAAAACCTAATAAATGATGCATTCAGCACTGCAAGGCACCACTATCAGCATCAAAACATATCAGAACAACCAGAAGAGGGTGCTACAAATTGCAACGTGACAAGTGATGTTATTGAGACTGTAACCTAGGCAGATCAAGATTGTCACATATCATTGGATCCTACTCTTGATTATGTGGAGCCAAATGTAAGCGAAAACTTCACTGAGGAAAATGTGTTTCATGATTTAGTTGACGATGGAAATCAAGAGTTGTATTATGTGTGTTTGAAATATTCAAAACTTTCATTTCTGCTGAAGTTGTATCATATCAAATGTCTATGTGGAATTACAAATAAGGAAATGTCCATGATATTGGAATTGATACATGATGCATTTCCTGAAGAAAAAATCCCAGAATCTTTTTATGATATGAAAAAATTTGTTAACAAGCTTGGTCTGAATTATATAAAAATACACGTGTGTCCCAATGATTGTATACTTTATTGGGGAGAGGATTCAAGTAGAAAGAATTGCAAGAAATGCTATTCTTCTAGATGGCAGGAAAAGGGTGATGTTGGAAGTCTGAATGAACATAATTTCAAAGAGAAGAAGAAGAAAATGAGTACACCTGCAAAGGTTTTGCGTTACTTTACTTTGAAGCCTCGATTGCAAAGATTATTCATGTCATCGAAAACCGCCGAACACATGAGGTGGAATTCTGTAGATAATAACAATGATGGGTTAATGAGACATCCACGAGATTCCCAATCATAGAAGACATTTGATTCATTACATCCAGATTTCTCAGCTGATCCTAGGAATGTTTGATTGGGATTGGCTGCCGATGGATTCAACCCATTTGGGACTTTGAGTACAAGTTATAGAATTTGGCCAGTTGTTTTGATCCCTTATAATCTGCCTCCGTGGATGTGTATGAAACAATCATATTTTATAATTTCAATGATTATTCCTTGAAAACAAATGCCTGGAAATGATATTGATGTATACTTGCAGCCTTTGATTGAATAATTGCAGGAGTTATGGAGTAACGGTGTTGAGACATTTGATGTTTCTTCTAAAACAATGTTCAAAATGCATGCTGCTTTACTGTAGACCATTAGTGACTTTCCTGGGCTTGGGAATTTATCTGGTTGGAACACTTATACGGGTTTGGCTTGTCCCGTTTGTAACTTTGATTTTGAGCCCAAACAGCTACCTCACAGTAGAAAATGGTGCTTCTTATGCCATCGAAGATTTCTCGATGCATCTCATAGATTTCGGATGAACAAATCAAAATTTAATGGTTTCATTGATCGTAGACCACCTCCAAAGTTGTTAACCGGTTCTAAAATATTAACACAGCTTGAAAATGTTGAAACAGAATTTGGGAAGGTTCATCATTTGAATGATAGCGGAAAACGGGTCCGAAGTGCATCGTCAAGTGAAATCAGAACACAACAATGGAAGAAAAAAAGTATATTCTTGAAACTTTCGTATTGGGAATTTAATTTGTTGCGCCACAATCTTGATGTGATGCATATTGAGAAGAATGTCTGCGATAATTTTATTTTCACATTACTTAATGAGCATGGAAAGTCGAAGGATCATCTTAATGCTCGCAAAGACTTACAAGTAATGAACATAAAATGCGATCTCTGGCCAGATGAGAATGAAAAGTATGCTCCGGCCATTTTCACAATGAAAAATAGGGATAAAGATACGTTCCTTAGAATTTTAAAGAATGTGAAGGTATCTGATGGGTATTCGAGTAACATCTCGAGGTGTGTTGAGTTGAAGAATCGTAAGTTACATGGATTGAAAAGTCACGATTCACATATTTTGTTACAGGAGTTACTACCATTGGCATTGCGTACATTATTACCTGAAAAAGTTACTGCTGTTGTACTCCAATTCTGCATATTTTTCAGGCAATTATGTGAGAAGGTTGTACATCCATTTCAGCTTGACAACCTCCAGGAGAGGTTTGTATTGACTCTTTGTGGAATGGAGATGATCTTTCCTCCATCGTTTTTTACTATCATGATGCATTTAACTGTGCATTTGGTTGAAGAAGCTAAATTAGGAGGCCCCGTTCATTATCGATGGATGTATCCAATTGAGAGGTATTTTATTTATATGTTTTCCAGTTAAGTAAACAATTTTTGACATTTACATAAATGCATAATATTATTATTTTATTTCACAGATATCTTGGGCATTTGAAATCATATGTGAGAAATAAAGCTCAACCAGAAGGCTCTATTTCTGAAGGCTATTTGGATGAGGAATGTCTTACCTTTTGTTCCAGGTATTTAGATGATATCGAGACAAGATTTAATCGAGTTGGACGTGTTGACGACACATCAACTCAATCTCAAATGCATCAGAAATCAAAAATATTTCCTGCTATTGGCCGATCAGTTGGGAGGACCTCAAATGTGACACTGACAGAATTGGAATTATTATAGGCACATAGATATGTGTTGCTGAATAGTGAAATTGCAGATCCATTTATTGAAGAGTTGAGGATACAAACAAAGAGACGAATGAGAGGCCGAACACGAAATGAGAAAGATATAACGAAAGATGTGAATAAAGAGCTTGTAGAATGGTTTGCACGACGTGTAAGTTCATAAATATTGCAATAAATATGAATATTAGTTTGACACATACAATTTGTAAATCTATTAAATTATATTTCTTTTTTTAGATCATGAATACTGATACTCGAGCAGACTTTTCAGAAGATTTGAAGTTTCTTTCTAGAGGTCCTATAAAGAAAGTTAGAAAGTTCGACGCTTATAATGTGAATGACTTTAGATTTCGTACAGTCAATCAAGAAGTGGGTTTGAAAACACAGAATAGTGGTATATTTACATTTTCTGAAGTGGGATACTACGGAAATCTGCACGATATTATTGAATTAAACTACCATGGACATTTTTCTGTTGTTTTATTCAAATGCAAATGGGTCGATATTATCAGAGGTGTTAAAAGAGATTCATTGCAATTTACTTCTGTGAACTTCTCTTTCTTGATGGATGTTGGTGATCGTGAAATGCATGATCCATATATCTTTGCATCGCAAGCAAAAATTGTATATTATGTGAATGATGTTTTGGATGAAGGGTGGAGTGTAGTTACTCACGTAATACAAAGAGATTTGTATGATATGGGTGATGAAGTGGAAGATTTGACCTCTGAAATTGAATGTCATCAACAACAAGAAGCAGAATTATTTGTCCATCATGATATTGAAAATATTAGTCTTGCAAGGATGAATGAAGTGGATGAAGCAACGGAGCAGGAAACAGACATGATTGAAGGGGACAATGATTGTATGTACAATTATTAATTCATGAAGCAACCACTTGTTTCATTTCTGCAGTCATTCATTATCATTGTTATATATATTTTGTTTGTTAGTACTGGGCATCTATTATCATTTTTAATTTTTTTTCTGCATAATTTTTTTGAAATATATATTCTGAACTTAATTTTATTTTATTAAATGACAGGAATGCCAAGGAGGAAGCGGTATACCATTTCTTCTAGTTCTACGACAGATGCCGATCCATCTGGGTCACTCCCCACGACATCTGAGGCACTAGCTGCCTACACCCTCGCACCATCTCCCCCCGCACCATCTCTCACACCATCAGAGGGCCTTCCATTAGAGGATGAGTCATCGACTACCCCTATAGGTGCCTCATCAGTTGGGCGGCGAAAGACCCCTTCCAGTTCATCCCGAACATACTGGAGGGTCACAATCATATGTATAAATTTTAATTAAATAAATTTATTGTATTTTGTTTATACTAATTGTTTGCTCATTGAAGATGACAAAAATGAAACCGTGGAGAAACACTTAAAAAGCTCAGATGTTTGGAACTTGAATGGCGAAAAGATAGTCGTGCCATTTGATTCTTATGGAGTCCCTACGGATGATTCCACGGGGTTACTTGGCCAGATTATAGGTCAGTTGGCAGCGGAGCCCATTTCCCTTCCCATTTCATATGATGATTGGAGACATATGCCTCCAAACTGGAAAAATGAAGTTTTATATTCTCAAATAAAGGTAATTTTATTACATTATGGTTTAATTGAATGTCATGTTACTAATATGTTCAAAATGAATTTTTGTATACAGATGTTCTTCCACTTCACAGTTGCTGATGTGATAACATGGAAGTGGACTTTGAAAAATCTTGGTAAAAAATGGAAAGATTTAAAATGGAGATTGTGGTGTGATGTCAACGATACTTCTTTGACCTTGGAACAAATGTATGACAAGCTACCCAGTGGGGTACCGAAAGAGCAGTGGAAAGTTTTTGTTGACATGCATCGTGATGAGAAGCGGATGGTATTGAAATATATATTATTATATTATCCTCATTTTACATTAATACATGTTTATGAAGAGGAAAGACATTGGATACATTACTGTTAAATTGAATTTTATTTATTTCAGGATCTCTCATGACAGAATGCATCAAACAGGGCGAAGCAAGTCATCCCTCACACGGCGGGCTCAAAAAGCTTTTCTAGAAGCCGAATGTCATTGGTAATATTTTAAATAGTTTAAATATTTATAATAAAATATTATCTATTTAATATATTGAATTTTTGATTTATCTTTGCTTAATGCAGTCACAGAGTTTAGGGCATGAAGCCTCCCGGACTGAACTGTGGTTGGATGTTCACAGAAAATCAGATGGATCTTTTGTTAATGAGCCTACCAAAGAAGTTGGGGTATGGAGTCAAATTTTTATTATAATAACTTATTATCAGTTTTTAATGTGTTAATATGTATTGATATTTGATTTATAGGTAAAAATTAAAGAACTATGGGATGCCAATCCTCGGAAGTCCTACTCAGTCTCCCAGGATGACCCGGTTGCTCAAGTCCTTGGAAGGAGCATCTTGGTAGAGTGCGCGAGATGGGTTTGGGACCCGTACCATCTGAGGTCTTTAGCAGGCCATCAGGGATTCCAGCCGCATCTACTCCTGGTTATAGTCAGCCCATACCTGAAGATGCTCAGAGGGAGATTTCTTCGCTACGAGCCACAGTTGAAGACCAAGGGGCTCAGATATCTGCTATACAGAAAGCGTTGACTGATTTATATCAGCAGATGAGCAGATATGCCCCAGTGGTAGTGCACCGAGTGGTGGTGAGCAGGTAAATCACAAAAAATCAAAATCATTTAGTTTGCAAACTTTTATTGGTTTTAAGTTTAATTATAAATATGCAACAATATTTAATTTTCAATATAATGTTCTTACAGGTGGTAGTAGGAGATGGAGGTGGAGAGGGTGACGATGCATCATCAGACCATGAGTAGTATTGTTGATGTGTTGAAAAAATATGGGAAAGGTTGGTTTGTATATATAACATGTGTGGTGTATGGAACCTTTAAAAAACCATTGGTCTTGGAGGAGCTTCAGTGGCTAACCTTGAATGATCACAATAACCTCAGGTGGTAAAGAGAATGATGTGTTTGTTTCATTGGTTAGATGATCTATGGTAATAGGCTCTTTGATGTTTCTGTTGTAAATCCAGCATTGGGAATTGGACTCATTAGGGTGTTTCATGTCCAAACAACCATGTTGAATGGATATCACTAGATCAATATGGTTTTCTAATGTGATTGTCATGATCATTAATAGTTTTTATGAGGCACGTAACCACATCACATGAAAACCAATGAAAGTCCCTTCCCATGAAGCTTCCCTCTGTTCTAACTTTTATTTTATGAACATATTGGGAGATTGTTAGATGACATTTCATATGATAAAAAAGAATAATCAGAGGGGGTTTACATGATTAATTGGGCTATTTTATGGGGCTTCACATGATCAGGAATAGATCACATGAATTGCATAACCCCTTTGCATGATGTTCCTAGGGTCATGTGATCATGAGCCTCATTGAAGTTCACATGGTCCTTGTGACCTAGGTGATTAATCTATATGTATACATGCTATAATTTTCTTTCCTTTGGATATATATTAATACCTATGCTTTGGGTATTTCTTTGTTCCTAAAATATACAATGCTCATTTGGCTAGCGTCAAAAAATGCCCCCCCCCCCACAAAAGTGATGTTCAAAGGAACAATGACTCAGTTATGAGGTAGGAAATGACTTCATGAGTCTCTTATGATTTCTCTGGTTGGAATTCAAAACATCTTTTGGTCTTCTATAAGTTCATTCATATTCCTTGAGGTTCCCTATAAATAGGGGGTGAGAGGCTGGTCAATTGACCGGTGACATGAAGCTCCATAGCTCTCAAAACCTCCTCTCTCGTGCGATTGTTTTTCAAGACAACTTTGCATGACCTCATCACAAGAACCATACAAGAGACCTAATCATGTGATCATGTCACTTGACCTCTTTGTGTGATCACCTTGTCTAAATATCTCACTTAATCAATCCATGAAATAATCAATGGTAATTTATTTGAACTTTGATGCACACCCTTGGCCATTAGTCTATCTTATGTGATTCGGTTGTCTCTTGAGGATTTTTTCATGATCTACTAATCTTTATGTGATTCATGTGACCTTCACATGGTAACATGATTATATGTATTAAGAAAAACCATGTGATCAAAATATGTTTTATGGGTTATGTGATTTTCGTGACCTAGAATGGATCATGTGGTCCACGTAATGTTTTCCATGTTATGCACTTATTTTGCTTGATTAGCACAACTAATTCTATCTTAATGGTTACATATCTTCTAATATATTCTCTATTCTATTTAAATATGTCCTCTATTTCTCAAATGTCTACTTATGTGGTAGACTGGAGAGACCTTATTTCCTGGAACCATAATGTCAATCATCAATACAAAGTATTTTATAACAATGATGTTTTAAAGGTTCTTATTCCGACTGAACATCAACCCATTTAATCCTCATTCCTCCTCCTTATAGGAAAAATGACTAGTAGTGATCCCTCCCCTCTCTTCTTTGGCACATTTTGATCCATACACTTTAATCCTTTATGGAATCAAATATTTTCAATTTTGATCATCTCTAAACTATAAGTATAAATCCATGTGACCCCCAATCTCTTGTTTCATTTGATGTTATCTTGTGTTTCATTCTAAATCCATAATTTTAGGTATTTTGTATGCTTTAGGTATTCTTATTGAATTGGATCAACTTTTTCATCAACATTAAATGAAAGGGTGTTTATGAATATTGCGTAGGTGGTGCATAAATTTTCTCCTCATTATATATATGTTGTATGTGTTGTTTGATGCACAAGTGTAGAAGGGAAGGTAACAATGGATCAGGATGAAACAAAATTAGATTTCCTCATAGATGAGATTCAGGAAAGGTTTGTTAGGGCTGTGTAAGGTCCTCTGGTTTATAATTATTAATCATGTACATCCATGAATTAAATTGAAATTGGTGGTGGAACTTGGAATTATAACCAAGAGGGGTATGTATTAATGTGAAATGATAATATCTTAAAAGTTATTTAAAGAAATTCCTCAATGATGGTGAATTATATACAACATAATTGATAGTGGAGATCTTATCCAAGTAAGAGTTACTTTAGTAAAATGATGTATATTTTTGGTTGGGTGTAATTAAATTCTTGTTATTACTTGGTCCTTTAGTTGGGTTTCATTCCAATGATGTTTATATATTGTTAATTAGGTTTGGCATAATGCTAACCATTTCTTTGGAATGATATATAGGTTGGCTATTTTTTAACCATGTTGAACACTTTATAATAAGTTGTATAAGATGCCAACTATCATTCTTATTGGTATATGGGTTGGGTGTGATTCCAACCAAATTTTTGTGGTTATGTAGGTTATACATGATTCTGACAATTTATCTTGGTTTTTACATAGATTGGGCATAATTCCAAATATTCCTATGACTTATTATATGGGTTGGGTGAAATTAAAACTAGTGTTCTTGTTAGTTACATGGGTTGAATGTAATTCCAACTATTGTTATTATTTATTATATGGGTTGGGTGTAATGTTAACCATTGTTATCTTCATGTATATATGTTGGGTGTAACACTAAACCTTCTCTTCTTTGATAGTTGTGTTCGGTGTGATTAAAACCATGAATGTTTTTAGTACTTGTGTTTTGTGTGATTAAAACCATGAATGTTTTATTATTTATAAATGGTTTCTTGTTTGGTTTGTTTTCCAGGGAAGTGGTGCAGTATAAGCAGAAATGCTATTTTTTCGGGTCAGTATTTCACGGCGGTTTTAACCGCCGCTAATGTTTTACCACTTATACATTTAGCGGCGGTTTAAACCACTACTAAATGTATTCGGCAATAAACTTAGAGGTGTTTAAAACTGCCGCGAAATCACGTCAGAATTAGCGGCGGTTTTAACCGCCGCTAAGCAGGCGCATGACACGCCTGAATTTCGCGGCGATTATAGCCACCGCTAATTAAATAGCCCGTAAAACCGCCACTAAATTTACCAAAAACCGCCGCGAAATGAGGTACTACGACACTTTTCTTTGACCGCCGCAAAATGCATAAAACCGCCACTAATAGATTGTCGACGCCCAGTTTCGCGGCGGTTTCTGTAAACCGCCGCCAAACCATATAGCGGCGGTTTAAACCGCCGCTATATGAAAAAAAACCGCCGGTAAGAGGCGATTTTCTTGTAGTGATTGGAGTACGAAACCCTTTGTTTGTTTTATGTTTTTTTATACACTTTATACATCCTAAATATTCTGTTTAGTGGGGTTTTTTTAGTGTAGGGGTAAAGGGTTTGTTTTAGGTTTTTGTTTAGTGGGGTAAAGGGTATGTTTTATGTTTATTTATGTTTTTTGTTTAGTGGGGTTTTATGTATTATGTTTAGTGGGGTTTTATGTTTTTTGTATAGTGAAATGGATAATGCATGATAGTTTGTCTTTATTAATAAATTAAATGATATTAAATAAAAATACCCTAAGGGGGTGTAGGAGGGGTAGGGGACTGTCCAGGTGTGGGGTGCTATCCAGGTGTGGGGGGCTATCCAGGTGGTGGGTGGGTTGTCCAGGGGGGTAGGGGAGCTATAGGGGTGTGGGGGAGGGGGGTATGCGCTGCCCCAAGGAGGTGTGTGGGCTGTCTAGGGG